>CANTUV010000037.1:38445000-39695000 GCA_947685225.1 Garcia nutans
TTAATCTGATCCAACAACATTGGCCTCAATTGCAACTGAGCCAAAAATGCACCATCATTACAAAGCTCAAAACTAGCATGCAATGCTCTCAACTCAACAAGCAACGAGAGCAAATAAATAGTTAAACCTGCTAAAGACTTCCGACTCAAGGCATCTGCAACAACATTCGCCTTACTGGGATGATAATCAATCAAACAGTCGTAGTCTTTGATCAATTCCAACCACCGTCTCTGCTGAAGATTAAACTCTCTTTGAACCCCTAGATATTTCAAACTATTTATGATCTGTGTAGATAAAACACTTCTCTCCATACAAATAATGCCGCCATATCTTCAAAGCAAACACTATGGCTGCTAACTCCAAATAATGCGTAGGGTAATTAAGCTCATGTCGCTTCAACTGCCGAGAAGCATAAGCTATAACTTTACCCTCTTGCATCAAAACACAACTTAAACCATTATGTGAAGCATCACTGTAAATCACATATGGTTTATCTTCCACAGGTAAAGCAAGAACAGGAGCTTGAGTTAACATCTCGTTCAACTACTCAAAGCTAGCTTGACACTGATCTGTCCACACAAATCTAACTCCCTTTCGAAGTAATCTGGTGAGTGGAGTAGCTATCAAAGAAAAACCTTTCACAAAGCGTCGATAATAGCCTGCCAAACCCAGAAAACTTCTAACTTCAGTCACAGACTTTGGTGGACTCCAATTCAAAATGGCCTCAACTTTACTAGGATCAACCCTTATACCATCTGCTGAAACTATATGACCCAGAAAAGTCACTTGATCAAGCCAAAACTCACACTTCGACAGCTTAGCATACAATTGCTTCTCTCTTAAGGTCTGCAACATAATCCACAAATGCTTGTCATGTTCCTCTTCATTACGCGAATACACCAAAATATCATCAATGAAGACCACCACAAACTGATCTAGATAGGGTCTAAACACCCTATTCATCAAATCCATGAAAGCTGCAGGTGCATTCGTCAACCCAAAAGGCATCACTAAAAACTCATAATGCCCATACCTTGTGCGAAAAGCTGTCTTAGGAACATCTTCAGCTCTAACCCTCAACTGATGGTACCCTAATCTCAAATCAATCTTGGAGAACAATGCTACTCCCTTTAACTGATTAAAGAGATCATCAATCCTAGGCAAAGGATACTTATTCTTGATAGTTACCTTGTTCAATTGCCTATAATCGATACACAACCTCAAAGTACCATCCTTCTTCTTCACAAACAAAACAGGAGCTCCCCATGGAGAAACACTAGGGCGAATAAACCCTTTATCCAACAACTCCTGCAACTGCACCTTCAACTCTTTCAACTCAGCAGGTGCCATTCGATATGGAGTAATAGAGAAGGGAGTGGTACCAGGCAACAAATCGATACCAAACTCAACCTCTCTCTCAGGGGGTAACCCTGGCAACTCCTCAGGAAACACATCTGGAAATTCCGCAACTGTGGGTATACTATCAAGTTGAGAACCCACTACTCTGGTATCCACAACATGAGCAAGATAAGCATTACGCCCTTTTCTAATCAACTTTCTAGCTACAACAGCTGAAACAAACAAGGATGCAAGTTGTCTCTGCTCACTAGACACAATCACACTTCTACCATCACCGGTTCTCAAAGTAACTCACTTCTTTTGACAGTCTACCACAACTCCATACTTAGACAACCAATCCATGCCTAAGATCAAATCATACTCCTTAAAAGGCATTTCAATCAAATCACCAAGAAACTCCTCACCTTGTACTACCACTGAACTATCACGATGCACCTTACTCACCACAACACTATGCCCTAAAGGATTTGTCACCAAAACATCAAATCCTAAGGACTCTGAATGCAATTCAGACACAGGCCAGATAGATGCACTTATGTATGAATGAGTAGATCCTGGATCAATCAAAGCAAGAACTGAAATGCCAAATAAAGAAAATGTACCCGCAATGACTGCTGAAGCATCCGGCTGCCTTTGCATCACATACACCTGCTGAGAAGACCCAGCCTCATCTGGTCTACTGCCTTCGGATGTAGAGCCTCCTCTCTGACTAATCCCAGGTCGACCGCCTCTACTAACACCTCTACCACTTCAACCTCCCCTCACACTAGGTCGAGAAACTGCAGAATCTGCCTGCCTATGCTCTTGCATCTCAGGACACTCTCTAATGAAATGGTCAGGCGATCCACATCTGAAACACCTAGTTGATCCACCAATCTTCCAACAAACACCCCCATGTATCCTGCCACAATGGACACATGAAGGTGGAGTAGACCTCTGAACCACTGGAGTCGGAGCACTAGCTACAGAAACTGTAGGTCTCGGTCTCTGCCTCTGATACTGAACTGACCTACTCAACTGCCTCAGGCTCCTACTAATTCTTGGAACAAAACTTCCTCGGCCTCTCTTGATAGACAAAGGCCCTGCCTCAAACTGGGGTCTCCTAACTCTGGTCTCCTCCTCGTTAGTAGCTGCTGCAATACCCAGCGCTCTCTCAACACTTCTAGCTGCTGCAACCAACTGAGAAAAATCCTGGTACCGAGAACCAGCAACAATACACATAATAGAGGGCCTCAATCCCTCCTCCAATCTCCTTCACCGGTCAATCTCATCCGCAATAATCCCCCCGGCATAGTGACTCAACCGGATGAACTCTACCTCATACTCCATCACAGTCCGGTTATCTTTTCTCAAATTCAGAAATTCCATCTTCTTAACATCCTTATACTCCCTCGGAGTATATTTCTACTCAAACTCCCTCAGAAAATCATTATAAGACAAAGTAGGTGGATCATCCATGGCATGAGGGACTGTCTTCCACCAATCATAAGCATCTTTCTGCAGAAGGGATCTAGAATAATCAAATTTCTCTTCAGAAGTGGCTTGCAACTGAATAAATACCCTCTGCACTCTATCCAACCACTGCTCAGCTATTGCAGGATCTATAGTACCAAAGAAATCCTCAACCCCATACTTCCTCAATTTATCATAATGTCTCACCGGCACTTGAGGTTGTGGTGGTGGTGGTGGCTGCATTGGAGCTTGCCTCAACAAATCTACTACATGCCGTAACCAAACTGGCGGCATCTCATCAGTACCTGGTCTCTCTGGCAGAGGAGCAGGTGCCTCTCCAGCTATCTCAACCCTAGCTCCATCTCTACCCTCTACAGGAGCTACACTCTCAGCACTACCTTCTACGGACTGAAATGACTGAGACGCCATCACTACCTATATCTGCAAACACAGCAGAATATACCTCATTAAAGATCAAAGACTGCCAATACCAAAACATGTATTTTATTCAAAAACCAACTTTTAAAATCAAAATATTCTTTTTCTTACAATTTACTTAGGTTGAGAATCTCAAAACTAGGCTCTGATACCAAAACAATTGTAACACCCCTATACCCCGTATACGCACACTACATACCACCATATCTGTAATATACGTATACTGAATATAGGAATGCTACGGTTCACTAAACAAATCACTCATTTCTTTAAACAATAATATGAGAAAACTTGAAAACATTCAAATCATATTATAAAGTACAATAGATAAAACATTTATGTGATACGCAACGGAAAATATAATGGTATTTACAAATACATATACATATCAAAATCCATGTTTTACAAAACATAAAATTTATACATGTTTGGCAGTTTGTCTTTGATCTTTAAGCCCTCTACCAACGCTTCAGAATCTAGACTCAACTCAGTCTAGCTGAACTCTCTGGTTCTACCCTGTCACCTGCGCGATGAACCACAATCGCGCTAAGGCAACAACTTAGTGGTACAAACCACAATAGCAATATGTATAATGCAATATCAATGCCATATTTTCAACAATAAAGATCATATTCAACAATGATATATTTCATAACATTACATTTCATTATCTTATTCAAAAATTTTACCTTTTATGACTCACATTGAAACAAAGACAAACATGGGCCCAAAAGACACTAATATGTTATTCAAAGTTCAGAGTTACTGCTTTGGTCCATAATCACAATTATCAAGCCCGTAGGCAATACATATATATCTATCCATGGATAGTGTAATAGACCCAGTCTCTTGGACCTCAACCCAGCTAGACCCGAGGGCCACAGTATCTTGGTCCTCAACCCGGCTAGACTGTTACTGTTTTTAAGGCTTACGACCCAGTCTTTTCAACCCAAAAACATCATATTTTACATTTTTCAGCTGGATTCGGCTTACGACCCGGTCTTTTCACCTATCCAGCAATTCATAGGCATGCCGCCAAACTCAGAACTCTGAAAATTGAATAATATATTAAGCACACAATAATTTCATTTATTTCTTTATCATTCTCTTTCACAATTCATTTCTCATTTCATATTTCATAATCAAATAGGCAATCATGCCCCACTTATTTCAATTGCATTCTCTTAGCCAACAACAAGGGTTTCATTTCTCATCATGTCTCATATCACATCAAATCAATTCATCATTCAAGTGTACATAACCCAAATACATTAACATACATTTTGAATGCTCATCATATCATTCACATTATACAAATCATAACATTTATCAAGTATATCAACAATGCAATAGATCACTTAACACATTTACAACCAAATGTGTTAAATCTCAATGTCATACAATGGTATACAAGAATATAGAGTTTGTACTTACCTTAAAACCAACTCACACCAATCTATACACTTCCTCTTCCAAGAATCCTTCACCACTTGAATTAGGTCTACTCAACCTCTTCACAACCTAATTCAAAAAGAATGATACACACGAATTTCAATACAAATATTCACCTATTAGTCTCATACTTGACCCATAGATCATAAATTACAAACCATCATCTCTCTCTAGGACCCCACAGTCGTGGCCTCCCAACCCCCACGGGAGTGGGTTAGCAAATGGTTCTGCCTCCCTTGCTCAAAACCCCCACGGCCATGGCTTCCAATGGCCACGGTCGTGGCATCCAAGGTCCACGGGCGTGGCATCCAAAATGCTTCTGTTTCGGACCAACTCAAGTATTCTATGCTTCAAACTTCATCAAACACAATTATCATGAAGATCTATAAGAATAGTTAATCAAACTCAACATCTACAACAATCACCAATTCAAAATCCTAATGCAAACACAACTCATACACTTCCAACACCAACACCAACCTAACTTCTTATCTTTAATTCAATTCCAACACTTTCAAACACACCACCATCAAACCTAATCATACTATCAAATATCAACAATCAATTCAAACACAACTTCAAATAAAACAAGGGAAATCAAGAGGAAACTTACCAAAGTTGATGAAATTTCTCAAATTCCCAACTTAATCACTTGAATCTTCCTTCAATTTTGAGCTTAGAAATCAAAACCTCTCTTTCTCTTTATTGCCTTTGGTGAGCCGGCCAACAAGGAAAAGAAAAGAAAAGAAGAAGAAAATGAAGCAAAGTCAAACACTCATACTCCACTTAAACCTCCACCAACCATTTTAATATTAAAATAATATAAACTATCTTCTTCCACTCACTTATTTTCCCATTTTCCATTAATTAATTAAAATCATTAAATCATCATCTTTTGACTTCCATATTTGACTTGTATATGTTGTATATATCACTATATATACAACATATACACTCTCTCTTCACTTATTTTCTCTTTCCATAAAACATATACACTCAATAATTATTCCAAAACTTCTAGGGCATACTTTGGGATATTACAAGGACACCCACCGAAAGGTAGAAATATGTCCTTTACATTGGTTCTAAAATAGAAAACCAATTTAAATTAAATGATATTTAACTAATGAGGTACCCACCAAGTGGAAACATACCTCTTACAACATTTGGAAATCTAAAAAAATTGATAAAAGTAAAGAACCATTCATCATAAATAAATCATTCATCGAAGATATTAAACATCAATAGAAAGTAAACATCCATCCATGATAAATTAAATAAATTAATCATTGAACTTATATAAAATAAATCAAAGCACAATCAAATATAAAATTGAATAAAGCAAATCAAGATTCAAATTAGGGTTACTGTTTCTATTAAAAATTCTTTAATTAATACTTTAGGGTTTTGGAATTCTAGTATTATTTAGGGTTTGTAATTCTTAGCTAATACTGTAAACTTTAAGGGAATTAAAATGGATTAAGGTTTTATGATTTAAGAGATTGATAAGGTTATTTAATTAACCAAATTAGTGTTTGAGGAGTGAAATCATGAAATTAGGGTTTGGACACTTTAAAACATTTAGATTTATGATTTACGGTTACTGGATCATTATTTTGTATTTAACATATTGAATTTTAATATTTAAATTTATAAGGTTTTAAGATTTTAAAGATTAGGATATAGAAAAATTAGGGTTTAAGGTTTTAAAGGAATTAGGGTTTAAGAAAGAATGGATTTGAATTGAGGTTTTTAGTGTTTCGGAGAATGGATTTGATTCTAAAGGTTAATTGAGGTTTTTAGTGTTTCAGAGAATGGATTTGATTTTAGAATTTGGAAAAATAATTTATAGTTTTATGAAAATAAACAAAATGATTTAAGGTTTATAGAAACAAAAAAAGATATTTTTTAGTGTTTTGGAAAGAAACAGATTCAATTTAGGATTTTTGGAAAGAAACAGATTCAATTTAGGGTTTTGAAGAATTGAAAAGAAAATTAGGGTTTTGGTAAATCTTGAAGCGATTTAAGGTTTTGAAAAGTTAGAAAGTAGATTAGGGTTTTAAAATTTTGAAGAAACAGAAATAACAATTTTTAATCTTGAATGATGAAGCTTACTGTAAAGAAAAATAAATAAAGAAATTCATACCTTCGTTTGTTGATTCTCCAAAAATTCTTTCTTGGATGAACAAGAAAAAAGGCAAGATGGTTGCCTTTGATGGATTGAATTTGCTTGTTTGCTTTTCTCAAAAAGTCCGATTGATTCAAAGTTTTTCAATTCACTCGATTGTCCTTTTTTTATCCTAAATTTCGATCCCAAATTTCACCTCCCCTTTTCTGTGTTGTTTTAGTCCTTATTTATAGAAGATTTTTATGATTAATTTTAGTTATTCATGGAATCTAACATTGATTAAGAAAAGGAAAATGAAACCTAATTGTATTTGGTTTCGGAAAAATTTGCGTCGGAAAAATTTTGCTGGAGAAAAAAACTGCTGCGGAAAAATTACGCTGGCAAAAAAAACTGCTACGAAAAAATTGCGCTGGCGAAAAAGCTGCCCGCAGCTGGCTGCGCGCGAAAATTGGCTTGCGGGCCTTTTCCCTGCAACCCTTTTCGGCGATGAAATTTTTCTTCGCAGATTTTTCTTCGACGATTTTTTTATTTTCTTTTTATTATTATTTTTTATTTTTATTAATTATAAAAATTAAATACTAAAGTAAATATTATTTAATTAAGATAACAAAAATTGTTTTGGACTAATTAAAACATATTGGACAACAAAAAAATATTTTGGACTAATTAAAATCTATTGGATCGGACTTGGTCAAAAATAAAGGTTTTACACTCTTGTTATCTATATAAATGAAACACTTCTCCCCATACAAGTAGTGTCGCCAAATCTTCAAAGCAAAAACTATGGCTGCCAACTCCAAATTATGTGTCGGGTAATTCAAATCATGCATCTTCAATTGACGAGAAGTATAAGCTATGACTCTACCCTCTTGCATCAAAACACAACCTAAACCATTATGTGAAGCATCACTATAAATCACATATGGTTTATCTTCCACAGGCAAGGTATGAATAGGAGTTTGAGTCAACATCTCCTTCAACTGCTCAAAGCTTGCTTGACACTGATCTGTCCATACGAATCTAACTCCCTTCTAAAGCAATCTGGTGAGTGGAGTAGCTATCAAAGAAAAACCCTTCACAAACCGTCGATAATAGCCTGTCAAACCCAGAAAACTTCTAACTTCAGTCACAGTCTTCGGTGGATTCCAATTCAAAGTGGCCTCAACTTTACTCGGATCAACTTTAATACCATCTGTTGAAACTACATGACCGAGAAAAGTCACTTGATCAAGCCAAAACTCACACTTAGATAGCTTAACATACAACTGCTTCTCCCTCAAGGTCTACAATACAATCTACAAATGCTTATCATGATCCTCCTCATTATGCGAATACACCAAAATATCATCGATAAAGACTACCACAAACTGATCCAAATAGGGTCTAAACACCTGTTCATCAAATCCATAAAAGCTGCAGGGCATTCGTCAACCCAAAAGGCATTATCAAAAACTCATAATGCCCATGCCTCGTGCGAAAAGCTATCTTAGGAACATCTTCCTCTCTGATTCTTAACTGATGGTACCCGATCTTAGATCAATCTTAGAGAATATTGCTGCTCCTTTTAGTTGATAAAAAAGATCATCTATCCGAGGCAAAGGATACTTATTCTTGATGGTCACTTTATTCAACTGCCTATAATCAATGCACAATCTTAAGGTACCATCCTTCTTCTTCACAAACAAAACAAGAGCTCCCCATGGAGACATGCTAGGGCAAACAAACCCGTTATCCAACAACTCCTGCAACTGCACCTTCAACTCTCTCAACTTAGCAGGTGTCATTCGATAGGGAGTAATAGAGATAACCAGGCAACAAATCGATACCAAACTCAACCTCTCTCTTAGGGGGTATCCTTGGCAACTCCTCAAAAAACACATCTGGGAATTCATCAACTGTGGGTATACTTTCAAGCTGGGAACCCACTGCTCTGGTATCCACAAAATGAGCAAGATAAGCATCACACCCTTTCTGAATCATCCTCCTAACTGCAACAGCTAAAACAAACAAGGATGCAAGAAGTCTCTGCTCATCACCAGTTCTCAGGCTAACACACTTCTTCTGACAATCTACTATAGCCCCGTGTTTAGATAACCAATCCATACCTAGAATTAGATCATACTCGTTAAAAGGCATCTCAATCAAATCACCAAGAACTCCTCATCCTGAACAACAACTGGACTATCTCGGTGCACCTTACTAACCATAACACTATGCCCTAAAGGATTTGTCACCAAGACACCAAATCTTTGGGACTCCAAATGCAATTATGGATGCACTTATGTAAGAATGCATAGATCCTAGATCAATCAAAGTAAAATAGACATGGCAAATAAAGAAAATGTACCCGCAATGATGACTGAAGCATCCGGCTGCCTCTGCATCACATACACTAGTTGAGAAGGCCCAGCCTCATCTGGCCTACTATCTCCAGATGTCGAGCCTCCTCTCTGACTAAACCCAATTCTACCACCTCTACTGAAATCTCTGCCATTATGACCTCCTCTGACACTAGGTTGAGAAACTGTAGAATCTACCTACCTATCCTCCTGTAGCTCAAGAGAATCTCTGATGAAATGGTCTGGTGACCTGCATCTAAAACACACAGCTGGTCCACCAATCTTCCAACAAACACTCCCATGAATCCTACCACAATGGACACATGTAGGTGGAGTAGACCTCTGAGCCACTGGGGTTAGTGCACTAGCCACAGAAACTATAGGTCTCGATCTCGGCCTCTAATTCAGAAACTTCATCTTCTTAGCATCCTTATACTCACTCAGAGTGTACTTTTGCTCAAGCTCCCGCAGAAAATCACCATAAGACAAGGTCGGTGGATCATCCATGGCATGGGGAACCGTCTTCCACCAATCATACACATCTCTCTAAAGAAGAGATTAAGCATAATCAAATTTCTCATCAGGAGTGGCTTGCAACTGGATGAATACTCTCTGAACTCTATCCAACCACTGCTCAGCTACTGCAGGATCTATAGTACCAAAGAAGTCCTCAGCTCCGAACTTCCTTAATTTATTATACTGCCTGACCGGTAGTTGTGGCTGTTGTTACGGTGGCGGCTGCTGCACTGGAGCCTGCCTCAACAAATCTACCATATGTCGTAACCAAATCGGCAGAATCTCATCAACAACTGGTCTTTCTGGCAAAGGAGCAGGTGCCACTCCAGCTATCTCAACCCTAGCTCCAACTCTACCCTCAATAGGAGCTACACTCTCAGCACTATCTTCTACAGACTGACGTGACTGAGAAGCCATTACTACCTATATCTGCAAACACAGCAGAATATGCCTCATCAAAGATCAGAAACTGCCAGTGCCAATGCATGTGTCTTATTTAAAAACCATATTTCAAAAATCCAAATTTTCTTTTTCTTACAATTCACCTAGGTTGAGAACATCAAACCTAGGCTCTAATACCAAAACAGTTGTAACACACCCGTACCCCATATACGCACACCACATACACCCACACAACATGAGGTATATGTATAGAGGATATAAGGGTGTCACAATACATTTTAAACAAACCAAACTTTAATCTTTATCATATTATAGACCCTTAATTTTGACCCCAATTTGATATGGTCCTAATTAAAGGATATTAAAATAAATTTGATCCGACTTTAAAATATTTAAACCTAATTTATAATTTTTAAAGAACTCGATTCGGACTTAAGACGCATAAATTCAATTGTAAAACCCTAAAATCAAGTTGAATCGGACCAAATTAAAACTTTTGAATTAGGCTGGCCAGGGAGACATGAGCATCCTCATGTCGATCTGGCAGCCCAAATTGACATGAGGTTGGACTCATGTTAACCTGGGCAGGCTAGGTCGACATGAGCTTGCTTCATGTCATGTCGACCTTGGCAGGATAGGTCGACATGAGCATGCTTCATGTCGACCTTGGCATCCCAAGGTGCCAAGGTCAACATGAGGTTGGTCTCATGTCGACCTAGGGCAACCAGGTCGACATGAGTTTAATAACTTTCCTAATTCAACTAGAATTCATTTTAGGGACTGATTAATATTAGGTTAAGGATTCTGAGTGAGGTTTGGATATAAATATTAACGTTTCAGAATTCAGAGGGAGGGAAAAACATTAACAAGGGAAAATTAATAGGAACAAGGGTCGGCAATTGAGATTAACAAAGGATTAAACCACAAAGCAGAAGAGACGGCAACAAAGAGAGAAGAACAACATCAGCTTTTTGGAGAACGAAGGAAACCACAAATAGAAATATCAAGACAACCAAAGAAGATGGAAAATTACATATTGTCTTCATATTGTTCATCCAGAAATCAATTTAGAGGAACCAAGGAATGAAGATTTGATCTTTAACTATAAATTACTCATGATCACAGTAGCTTCGTTTCTTTGATTAATAAAAAAATACATGCAGTAACTTTATCTTTGAACACACAGTACCTTGATCTTTGAATACGCAGCAAATTGATTTTTGTTCCAATAACATTAATTGTTTGCTTTAATTAACACATGGATCAATTGATATTCGTAACTCCACCTGAATGTTTCATAAAAAATATATAACTATCCAATAGCCGTCGAGGATTTAAATTAATTGTTAGAATTTATTTTTTTTACTTTAACATCAAGAACCGTAGGTTATTTTATTAAAACTCAAAACCTCAAACTATTTTCATCCAAAAGCCTAACCATTTCATTATTAAACTCCAAAATATTGATTAATTTTCCAAAATCTTAATTTATTTCTTCAAATCCAAAATTATATTTTTTTAGGTAGTAAGTTAAATCCAAAAACCCTAGTTTCAAAAACCCTAATTATCCAAAAAACCTAGATTCAAAAACCCTAATTCAAAAAACCCTAACTATCCAAAAACCCTAACTATCCAAAACCCTAATTCTAAAACCCTAATTCCAAAACCCTAGTTTTAAAATCCTAATTCCAAAACCATAGTTTTCAAAACCCTAAAAATCCTAATTTCAAAACCCTAATTATAAAACTTTAGTTTCTAAAACCCTAAGTTTCAAAACCCTAAATTCAATTGATAATTCTTTAAAACCCTAAATATATATATTTATTGCTTTATTTAATTTTATATTTGATTATTAGTTTATTATATTTTTCGATGGTTGATTTATTTAATTTTAATACTTGATTTATTTAATTTATCATGGATGGATTTTTTTTTATTATTATGATTATTATTTATTTGTTTTGGTATTAAAATTGTAAGAGGTATGTTTCCACTTTGTGGGTACCTCATTAGTTAAATTTTATACAATTTAAATTGCTTTTATATTTTGGACCTATGTAAGGACATGTTTCCATCCTCGGATGGGTGTTCATTTATTTGCTTTGTTTGGATATTGCTTTAATTTTAATATAATTATGCTTTATTTTAATTGTTCCATGTAGTATGGATAATATTGTTATATTTAACAATTTTATATTATTAAGACCTGCAAATAAGGCGGTTCGAATGGGCCGGGCGTTGTGGGGGTGCTGGGCCATTTCTCACCTTCCCCACACATACCCAACTTTTCGAACCCATTAGGGTGATGGGGATTCCTTAGAACTTGAGTCATCCACCTCTTTCTTTTTCCCAGTCAGTCCGGGTGGCAACTCCATTTTTCTCTGAGCTTAGGCCCGTGTTCTCTAAGGCCCCAAGCCTAAACAGTGCCGAAGTCGCAAGAACCATTCCATCGGGAGTAGGGACAAAAATCCCCGATCACAGTGGCGACTCCACTAGGGATAAGAGAAGTTGATTCCATTGGTCTTTATATTATTCTATTCTTTCTTATCATGATATTATCCATTGCATCATATTAGATTGTATCGTGTGAGAGAGTTAGGATGCCCGTGTTACCCGTGTTGTGTTGTGTAAGGGATACCATACTCTCTCTCAAGTTTTGGAGATCGAGCATGGCATAACCACTCATAGCCTCGTACCATTTGGTATATACTTGCTATGGGAACCTAAGCCTTTTAACCCGAAGACTAAAGCTCATGTAGTTGGCCTGGTTACTTTCCTTAGGTTTTTACCCCAAATGCTTATTATTTGACTATGGTTAATTTATCTCGGCTTAAATCATGGCTTATTTAGTTTGTTCTTTTTCTAATATGACCCAAGTACATTTGTAAGCTCAAAATAAATTTTTCAAAGTCCAAAAGACCAAAGCTATTTTCAAAACTTTTTAAGATGGTCTTTGGACATAAAACTTTTTTCTAAAAATAAATCAAAAAATTCTTTTGTCAAGACTCAAATGCAAAGCCCACAATCTATTTTTCCTAAAATCTTTTTTACAATGGGCTTAGAAACAAAATTATTTTCATCCAAAAGAGCTTACAAATTATTTAGGTCAATTACGAAATACCAAAAATCAATTGTGAGCCTAGTTTATACTAAGAATTATTAATCATGGGCTTGTTTTTGGCATGAATCATTAGTTACTTTTTCAAGTGAAAAATCTATTTGTAATAAACCTCTTAATTTATTTTTAATCCAATATAGCATAAAAGCTACTTTAGTTGGTTGGATTAAAGCCTAATTAATGGGAATTATCATGAACTGATTTAAATTTTTGAAAATATAACTATTGGTTGAAATGTTTGAGGGAAATATTCGAAAATAAGATACCCCATGTTGGTATTTTATTAACCATATTACCTAGGAAAAGAGACTCGCCATTCGTGTGTGGATGCTATAAGGTTGGAAGGGACATTCTACTTATCTTTATTTATTATTTGTGCATACATGTATACATACATTTGCATCTCATCTCATAGACCTAGAATACGGCAATTCAAGAGCATACAACGACACCACCTACAACATTTCAAGGATGGATGCAAACCAGCTAAGTGACATAGTCGATGAAGTTGTCAAAGCTAGGATGGCCAAGCTACAAGATCAATTGGTTGAAATTATGAGGACCCAGTTGATTCAAATTTTGGAGATCATCAACAATGTTAATGAGGCATCTCCCATTGACATAAGAAGTAAGGGAAAGGCAACATCAACGGGGAACATGCTCAGTAATAGAGATCAAATGAAAAATGAGAGATTAATCCCTATTCTACAAGACCAACTGAACCATGTGCTACCTAAGTGGAACAATAAGGTTGGCTATCACCCTAATGGGCAAAGTCAAAGGGAAAAAGGAGGTGTTGAGAAAAATGCAACAACTGAGCCGACAAAGAAGCATAAATTTTCATACTTAAGGGAGCCTTTGTCAAAGATGTTAGAAAATCTAATGAAAATGGATTTGCTACAACCATTGGCACCTCAGCCTTACCGCCAAATTTTGATGCCTAGGTCTTCTGTCAATTCCATCAAATGCAAGGGCATGAGATAGATAAATGTGTTCGATTAAGGCACGAGATCCAAAATTTGATTAACAGTGTAAAGTTGCCTGAACTTGATAAGCCCAACACTAAGAATGATCCTCTGCCTAAACTTGGAAGGGCACCACCCCTTACAACCTTCATAAAGATTTTTATCTTGTCATCCTATGATGATATGGATAGAGAAGCTTCTAAAGATGATGTGCTACTAAGCAAGCTTGGGCTGACTATGGATGATGAAGCAATGATCCTTAATGATGGAAAAAAAAAATCCTTGCCCTTGATGTGTCTAAATAAATGAAGTATCTTAGATTCCAACTCAACGAACTTCCCTTAGCTTGGAGTGTTGCTCTATTTATTTTTCTTTCTTTTAATATTTAATTGGAACAATCGTGTTTTTCAAATTTAAAGTTGTTTGAATAAATTACTTTGATTAAAATTTTTGTTGGTCTTTGTTCATTTTGGTGCTCAACCAATGAGGAATCTAGCTTGATATTCATAAATTAATGTATCTAGGCATCATGACTTGAATGACTTTACTAGGTGAGGGGATTACTCTATAGCATTGAGTTGTGTATGCTTACTTAGAGAGGGCTCCTACATAATTATCTTTGTCTAGGTCCTAGTCTGTCTTAGAACATGCTTTGACAAACTTTCAAGGCAAAATTGATCTCTACTTATTTTAAGAGAGAAATTATCTAGGCATTGTTTGGTTAGCCAATAACTAGTATCCACCCAATTAAATATCAATCTCTAGTTGTCCCTTGAGCCTTCATAAAATTTTAGCTTTCTTTTCATTGGCTTACAAACCCTAACAACCTACCCTGAGCTGTTGTGATACTTTTGACAAGTCTTATGATCACTAAGGTGAAGAGGCAAAAAGATCAAAAAATGGAATGCATAGCCAAAGCCGTAAGGATAGTTGATGTTATCAAGACCATAAGGGTAGTTGAAGTTCTCCTAATATCCCCAATCTATCAAGATGACATCAGAGTAACAAATGATTTATCCCTGTTAAAGAAGATTTATGCCACTCCTCTCATGCATTATTAGAAACCTAAGTTGGTACAAATAAGACAACTCTTTTAGAGCTAGAACCAAAAAAAAAGAAAAAGAAAAGAAGAAAAAAAAGAAGAAAAAAAGAGAAAAGAGAAAAGAAGAAAAAAAGAAAAGAAAAAAAAAGAGAAAAAAAAAAGAAAAAAAAAAGAAAACCCAAAATGGTTCAGAAATCCAACTAAGTTCTCTTTTACCTAAGACAACAAAAGGGTTCCATTTAGTTTATAAGGACAGTTTAACTTGAATTGGTCCAGCCCAACCAAAGATTCAATCAAAATGGGAGAAAAAAATAGGAAGACCATCCAGTTCTTGAAAGTTATGTACTTGATAGTCCTACAAGGAAGAAGGACAAAATGATAAAATGCTCAAAGAAAGGGAAGAGTAAGAAAAATAAAAAGAAAAAAAAGGGAGAAGAAGAAAAGAAATGAATTTGGATAACAAACTTTTTGCAAGAGCAAAGACTGTCCTAATCATGATCCAGATTAATGCTAAGAAGATAGGAGGAATTTGAAGTCTAGCAAGATTGCTTCCAGCTGCCTAAAGTTCAAACAAGAAATTTGAAGTGTGAAGGTTTGTCCATTATGTCACATCGGCTCCAACTTATAAGTGGCCTTCATTTAACCCATGTCCCTTATAGACCCCATTTCATGCCTATCAAAGACCTGTTGATCTCTCTTGGTAGGTAGAGTCTATTAGTGGAGATAGTTTGAATAAGCATGCATATGAGATAGACAATATTCAAACTCAAATGAGACTTTTGACCAAGTAATGTGTATGTGCCTATCTGAAGTGCAACATTTCTTGCTTAAATCAAAATAATTCTCGAGTTTAGTATGGTAACTAGGGTTGTCATGTTATAGATATGTTAATTTAAAAAAATTAAGTCCTGAGGTAAATTGACATTGATTTGTCAAAGCCAACATTTGATTTCAACAAAAAAAAATTTTTTTGTCACATGAAGCCTTCAAGTTAAGGGAAGTATGTTGAATCATCGAACCTCAAAGGACACATTGGGCAAAGTAAATAGTTATTGGAAAGGATGCGAAAAGTTACCAATTAACATATTGAATCATAATTTGAAATGGATGTATCTCTATTGTTTGCGGCCTCCATTATTCTTATTTTCAACATTTTGAAGATAAAAGCCATAAAAGTGAAGCCTTCTGCCATTCCAGTGCAAGACTTAAATGAGCATCTGAAAGGAACCAATGAGAACACTTCTACTGATCACCTCAGTCTGTGAGTCAATGAAAACGCTGTGAGTATTATTCATGCATATCATGCATACATGAGCATATCACAATGCATTTTTTTCTTGTATTATATATTCTTTGTCAAAGTGAAACGCCCTATGAAGTAGAGAGTCAAAAGAAGATATCAAATAAGGGGGGCATGGAAAGCCCATTGCTCGAGAAAGCTCTAGTAATTTTGCAAAGAGAAGAAATATGTGCTTATGCAAAGAACAAGACAAAATACAAACATCAATCAGAGCCCGCATTAGAAAAATTATTGGTTTGAGCCTACACAGGGGGCAAAGTTTCTCCTTTTCAATTTTTTTTAGTTTATATACTAAACATTTTCAAACTCACTTGCAAATATTTTGCCACGCAGGGGGCAAGGAGAAGATATGAGGGCTAACTAAAAATAGCTAAATTTTTTCGAAAGGAAGAACAAAAGAATGGAACAACCAGTTAAACCAGAATCCTCAATAGATAAATGGTCAGTCAAATCAAATTCAATCTCGGGTCCAAGTACCCAATCTCAGGTCTAAGTACCAAAATCAAATTCAATCTTGGGGCCAAGTACCCAATCTCGGGTCCAAGTACCTAATCTTGGGTCCATGTACCCAAATCAAATTCAATGTCGGGGCTAAGTACCCAATCTTGGGTCCAAGTACCCAAATCAAATTCCATCTCTGGTCCAAGTACACAAATCAAATTCAATCTCATGTCCTAGTACCCAAATGAAATTTAATCTCGGGTCCAGGTACCCAAATCAAATTAAATCTTAGATCCAAGTACCCAAATCAAATTCAATCTTGGGTCAAAGTACCCGATCTCGGTTCCAAGTACCCAATCTTGGGTCCAAGTACCCAAATCAAATTCAATCTCGGGTCTAAGTACCCAATCTCAGGTCCATGTACCCAATCTCAAGTCCAAGCACCCAATCTCGAGTCCAAGTGCCCAAATCAAATTCAATCTCGGATCCAAGAATCCAATTTTGGGTCCAAGTACCCAAATCAAATTCAATCTTGGGTCCAAGTACCCAAATTCAATCCAGTCTCGGGTCTAAGTACCCTAATCAAATTCAATCTCGGGTCCAAGTACCCAAATCAAATTCAATCTCGGGTCCAGGTACATAATCTCAGGTCCAGGTACATTATCTTGGTTCCAAGTACCCAAATCAAATTTAATCTCGGGTCCAAGTACCCAATCTCTGGTTCAAGTACCCAAATCAAATTCAGTCTCAGGTCCAAGTACCTAATCTCGGGTCTAAGTACCCAAATCAAATTTAATCTCGGGTCTAAGTACCCAATCTCTGGTCTAAGTACCCAATCAAATTCAGTCTCGGGTCCAAGTACCCAAATCAAATTCAACCTCAGGTCCAAGTACCCAAATCAAATTCAATCTTGGGTCCAAGTACCCAATCACGGGTCCAAGTACCCAAATCAAATCAATATCAGGTCCAAGTACCCAATCTCGGGTCCAAGTATCCAATCTCGAGTCCAAGTACCCAAATTCAATCCAGTCTCGGGTCTAAGTACCCAAATCAAGTTTAGCCTCGGGTCCAAGTACCCAAATCAAATTCAAGTAACCATCTCATGAAAATTAAGTCATGTTGCTTTTCACTCTCTTCTACTGAAAGTCTCAGATCGCTCAAGCAGGGGGCAAACTGTAGACCCTTAATTTTGACCCCAATTTGATATGGTCCTAATTAAAGGATATTAAAATAAATTTGATATGACTTTAAAATATTTAAACCTATTTTATAATTTTTAAAGAAATTGATTCGGATTGAAGACGCATAAATTCAATTGTAAAACACTAAAATCAAGTTGAATCGACCCAAATTAAAACTTTCGGCCCATAAGTTAAAAAAAAGGCAATACTAATTCGAATTAGGCCGGCCGGGGAGACATGAGCATGCCTCATGTTGATCTGGCAGCCCAAATTGACATGAGGTTGAACTCATGTCGACCTGGGCAGGGTAGGTTGACATGAGCATGCTTCATGTTGACCTTGGTAGGATAGGTCGACATGAGGCATGCTCATGTCGACCTTGGCATCCCAAGGTCAACATGAGCATGCCTCATGTTGACCTTGGCAGCCCATGATCGACATGAAGTTGGTCTCATGTTGACCTAGGGCAAATAGGTCGACATGAGTTCAATAACTTTCCTAATTTAACTAGAATTCATTTTAGGGACTGATTAATATTAGGTTAAGGATTCTGAGTGAGGTTTGGATATAAATATTAACGTTTCAGAATTCAGAGGGAGGGAAAAACATTAATGTTTAGATCATTTTTGTACTTGTTTTTAGTATAATTTTTATGTGTTTTAAGTTAATGTTTTGATTGATTTTTGTTTTAAGTGTGTTTAAAGTGTTGTTTTTAGGTTTAGGTGCAAAAACACCCTTGGAAGATCAAAATAGTGCAAGAAAAGCATGAACCAAGCAAGACATGGCCAAGCCAAAACTAGCTTGGTCATGTCCCTCAAAGAATGAAGTTGGCGGAGCTTGACACAGCCATGAGACATGGCCAAGCCTCTGGCCGTGTCTCATCCAAGGAGCAAAACAAAGAAACCACAAAGAAAGAGAAAAAATGAAGAAGCAGGAAGAGACACACTCAGTGACACAGCCAGCAAGCTTTGCCATGTCCCATCTTGACCCAAAGAAGAGAAGCAAACAGTAGTGGACACGCCCACATGACACGCCCACAAGCTTGGCCGTGTCACCCCTTGAGACCAAAAGGAAAGAAAGAAAAAGAAAGAAAGAAAGATGGCAGTGAAGAACACGGCCAGATGGCTTGGCCGTGTCCCAAAGGAAAACAAGAGACACGGCCAAGCCACTCTTGGCTTGGCCGTGTCACACCTAAAATATTTGATTTCTTTTGCACGAAGTGGGGAACAAAGTGGGAGACAATGCCTTGTGCTTGCCAAAAGAAATACTAAACAAAGAAATAGTGGGGAACAAAGTGAAATGGTGTGAGTTGGAAGGCATGGGTGTGTATTTTGAATGAATTAAAAAGAGAAGAAGAGGGAAATTGGAAGAAGTCTTGGCTTCTTGGAGCCAAATTTCTGCTGCACGTTTGGGAGAGGGAGAGAGTGACACTCTCCCTTGTCCCTTCATCTTCATCTCCATTTCCATCCTCTCCACCTTCTCCATTTTCCATTGATAAGATCTTTGAGATTCTTTCGGATAAATTGGGTTAACAAGCTCTTGAAGGTTGAAAAAGCTTCATTGAAAGGATTGGTGACTTGAGAAAGCTCCATTCCATCTTCCAAAGGCAAAATCAATTGAAGGGTTAGTGACTTGAGAAAGCTCCATCCAAAGGTTTGGTGACTTGAGAAAGCTCCATTCCATATTGTAAAGGGGAATCAACCATTGAAGAGGGCTTGAGTTTTTCATCAAATATCAAAGCGGAGCTAGGAGGAAGACTAGTAATCCTACTCTTGGCATCTTCACAAGGGGTTTTTCTATTCTCTCTTTTAATTCATTTCTTATTGTTGTTGTTATATTAAGAGATTGATATTGCAATGGACAATTTGTATTTGTTTTATATTGGGTTGAATGTTTATTCTAAATTGATGAGGTTGAGCTAAATACCCATGCCTAGGGCTTGTAGCATATTTGGTTGAATGCTTTGAATTGATATTTACATTGATATACCTTGTTGTTGGTTGATTGTATTGTATTGAATGCTAGGTTGATAGATTAGCTACCTATTAATCTTTGAATATTGGATGACGGACCGAGAGGTGAAATTTGATATCGGAACTATGCAATCGACTACCCTATGATGAGAAAGCTCCATTCCATATTGTAAAGGGGAATCAACCATTGAAGAGGGCTTGAGTTTTTCATCAAATATCAAAGCGGAGCTAGGAGGAAGACTAGTAATCCTACTCTTGGCATCTTCACAAGGGGTTTTTCTATTCTCTCTTTTAATTCATTTCTTATTGTTGTTGTTATATTAAGAGATTGATATTGCAATGGACAATTTGTATTTGTTTTATATTGGGTTGAATGTTTATTCTAAATGATGAGGTTGAGCTAAATACCCATGCCTAGGGCTTGTAGAATATTTGGTTGAATGCTTTGATTTGATATTTACATTAATGTACCTTGTTGTTGGTTGATTGTATTGTATTGAATGCTAGGTTGATAGATTAGCTACCTATTAATCTTTGAATATTGGATGACGGACCGAGAGGTGAAATTTGATATCGGAACTATGCAATCGACTACCCTATGAATGAATTAGAAATATAAGTTCTAGGGTTTTATTAATTTGGTAATGTAAAAGAATTGGTCATTGTTAATTCATGAATGTGAGAACTAATGGATTGGTAATTGACTAATTAACCTTAAGGAACAAATTAATTACAAGGATATGTTAATGAATAATTGAGAATTGAGCTTTGATTGAATAGACCTATAACCCTAGGCACCTTCCCAAGAATCGATTTGATCTTGTACAACCATCACACATAACCCTACGCACGTTAATCTTAGGTTTAAATTATTCTCGCACCATTTCCAACACAACAAACTTCCGCATTTAAATAACTTGTCAATCAAGCTATTACGAACCACACCTTCTTGGGGAAACGACCTTGGGGCGATCACTTTTGCTACAACTACCTTGTATACTTGCGAGTGATGCTTTGTAGTAGTACTTAATTCGAGCGCAACAATTAAAAAGGGAGAATTAACAGGAACAAGGGTCGGCAATTGAGATTAACAAAGGATTAAACCACAAAGCAGAAGAGACGGCAACAAAGAGAGAAGAACATCAGCAGCTTTTTTGGAGAACGAAGGAAACCACAAATAGAAATATCAAGACAACCAAAGAAGAAGGAAGATTACATACTATCTTCATATTGTTCATCCAGAAATCAATTTGGAGGAACCAACGAATAGAGGTTTGATCTTTAATTATAAATTACTCATGATCACAGTAGCTTCGTTTCTTTGATTAATAAAAACATGCATGCAGTAACTTTATCTTTGAACACACAGTACCTTGATCTTTGTGTGAGCGGGGATTTTTTCCCCCACTCCCGATGGAATGGTTCTTGCGACTTCAGTACTGTTTAGGCTCGGGCCTTAGAGAACACGGACCTTGGTTCGGAGAAAATGGAGTCGCCACCCGGACTGGCCGGGAAAAAGAAAGGGGTGGATGACTCAATTCCTAAGGAATCCCCAACCCCCTAATGGGTTCGGAAAGTTGGGTACATGTGGGGAAGGTGAGAAATGGCCCAGCACCCCCACAACGCCCGGTTCATTAGAACCGGCCTCCTTTACCGGTCTTAATATTATAAAATTCTTAATTATAACAATATTATCCATATTACACATAATAATTAAAATAAAGCATCGTTATATTAAAAGAATCAAAGCAATGTCCAAACAAAGCAAATAAATGCACACCCATCCAAGGATGGAAACATGCCCTTACATCCCATGCCTAAATAGGACATCCATCGAAAGGTAGAAACATGTCCTTTACATTGGTTCTAAAATAGAAAAGCAATTTAAATTACATGATATTTAACTAATGAGGTACCCACAAAGTGGAAACATACCTCTTACAACATTTGGAAATCTAAATAAATTGATAAAAATAAATAACCATTCATCCTAAATAAAACATTCATCAAAGATATTAAATATTAATCAAAATATATAATAAAAATTCATCCATGATAAATTAAATAAATCAAGTATTGAAATTAAATAAATCAACCATAAAAAAATATAATAAACTATATAATGAAATCTAAAATTAAATAAAGCAATAAATATATAAATTTAGGGTTTTAAAGAATTATCAATTGAATTTAGGGTTTCAGAACTTAGAGTTTTAGAAACTAAAGTTTTATAATTAGGGTTTTGAAATTAGGATTTTTAGGATTTTTGAAACTAGGGTTTTGGAATTAGGGTTTTAAAAACTAGGGTTTTAGAAATTAAAGTTTTATATTTAGGGTTTTGAAATTAGGATTTTTAGGATTTTTGAAACTAGGATTTTGGAAACTAGGGTTTTGGAATTAGGGTTTTTAAAACTAGAGTTTTGGAATTAGGGTTTTAAAAGCTAGGGTTTTGGAATCAGGGTTTTGGAATTGACTTACTGTCTAAAAAAAACACAATTTTGGATTTGGAAAAATAAATTAAAATTTTTGAAAAATAATCAATATTTTGGAGTTTAATAATGAAATGGTTTAGGTTTTTGGATAAAATTTTTTTGAGGTTTTGAGTTTTAATGAAATAACATATGGTTCTTGAAGTTAAAGTAAACTAGATAGATTTTAATAATTAATTGTTGACTACTGGATAGTTTTATGTTTTATGAAATATGCCAGTGGGATTACGAATACCAATTGATCAATGTAATAATTAAAGCAAATGATTAAAGTTATTAAAACAAAAACCAAAGCAAAAGATTAAAGTTATTGAAACAAAAACCAAAGCAAACGATTAAAGTTATTAAAACAAAAACCAATTTACTGCATGTTCAAAGATCAAGGTACTGTGTGTTCAAAGTTACAGCATGCATGCATGTTCTTATTAATAAAAGAAATGAAACTACTGTAAACATAAATAATTCATGATTAAAGATCAAACCCCCACTCGCTGGTTACTCCATAATTAACTTCTGGATGAACAATTAACAAAGACAGCACTGCTGTCTTTGATGGATTGATTACTGATGAATGTTTGATGCTAATCTTTTCTGTTTGTTGCCTTCTCTTTGCTATCTTGTTAATGTTCCTTCTCGTCCCCTCTTAATGTTTCCTTGTTCATAATTTTTTTCCCTTATGAATTCTAAAACATTGTTACTTATAGCCGAACCTCACTCAGAATCCTTAACCTAATATAAAACAGTCCCTAAAACAAATTGTAGTTGAATTAGGAAACATATTGAACCCATGTCGACCTAGTTGCCCTAGGTCAACATGAGACCAACCTCATGTCGACCTTTTGCTACCCAAGTTGACATGAGGCATGCTCATGTTGATCTTGGGCTACCAAGATCAACATGAGGCATGCTCATGTCGACCTAGCCTCCCAAGGTCGACATGAAGCAAGCTCATGTTGACCTAGCTAGCCCAAGTCGACATGAGGCATGCTCATGTCGATCTTGGGCTGCCAAGGTCAACATGAAGCATGCTAATGTCTCCCAGGCCGGCCTCAATTAAATTATTCTGACCTTTTTTAACTTATTGACCAAAAAAATTTTAATTTGGGCCAATTACACTTGATTTTAGGGTTTTACAATCAGATTTATGCCTCTTTAATCCAAACCGACTCTTTTAAAAATTATAAACTAGGTTTAAATATTTAAAGTCGGATCAAATTTATTTTGGCATCGTTTAATTAGGACGATATCAAATTAGGGTCAAAATTAAAGGTCTACAGGTTGCCTCCTGCTTGAACGATCTGAGACTACAACAAAAGAGAGTGAAAAGCAATAAGACTTAATTTTTGAGATGGTTGAGGTTTTGGGTTCTTGGATTTGATTTGGGTACTTAGACCAGAGATTGAATTTGATTTGGGTACTTAGACCCAAGATTGAATTTGATTTGGGTACTTGGACCCGAGATTGAATTTGATTTGGGTACTTGGACCCGAGATTGGGTACTTGGACCTGAGATTGGATTTGATTTGTGTACTTGGACCCGAGATCAGGTACTTGGACCCGAGATTGATTTGATTTGGGTACTTCGACCTAAGATTGATTTAATTTGGGTACTTGGACCCGAGATTGATTTGATTTGGGTACTTGGCCCCGAAATTGATTTGATTTGGGTACTTGGACCCGAGATTGATTTGATTTGGGTACTTGGACCCGAGAATGGGTACCTAGACCCGAGATTGATTTGGGTTATTGGACCCAGGATTGGGTACTTGGATACAAGATTGATTTGATTTGGGTACTTGAACCTGAGATTGATTTTGATTAACCTTTTATCAGTTGAGAAGTCTGACTGCTCCGGCCGTTCTATGCATTGTGGTTCTTGTTTCTATCATTTTTGTACTTGTTTTTAGTAAGATTTTTATGTGTTTTTGGTTAATGTTTTGATTGATTTTTGTTTTAAGTTTGTTTAAAGTGTTTGTTTTAGGGTTAAGTGCAAAAAACCCTTGGAAGATCAAAACAAAGAAAGAAGAGCATGAATCAAGCATGACATGGCCAAGCCAAATGAAGCTTGGCCATGTAACACCCCGATACTCTATATAAGTACCATACATATACTTTGTATACACAAAGTAAGTATATAGAGTATAAGGATGCCACTAGTTATTACAATTAAAAATCTTTACTTAACTTCTAAAACAATAGTACATTTTATTATATAAAATGATTTACACGATCACTATCCTTTTGATAATAACATATATATATAATAGTTACATTGTCTCTTCCAAATATTTATTGATACATATGAATACATTTATATATAAAAAAAATGCAATATATATATTAACTTATACATGCATGCACCATCTTCTAGTTGGTCTCGAGCTACACTTGCCCTTTTCAAGACATAATGGTTTAACTCCAAATCCATCACCTTTTACCTGCGCGATTAATATAACCACGCTAAGCCCAAAAGCTTAGTAATACAAATAAATATTAAAAACAAAATATACATTGCAAAATATACATTGCAAAATATACATCGCATGGTTCCCCAGGAGGCAGATAAGTTCGTCCATTTATCTCTACTTTCTCAATTCATTTCACATTACATAATAGATTTGCACCATATCTCAAATCACATTGGAACAATTCATCATTTACCTCATCATAGCCAATCACAATGGCATCAATTAGGCAAACATGCCTCAATCATCATTTACATCATCATAGCCAATCACGATAGCTTCATACATCATTATATCTCAATCTCTATTTCATGTCTCATTATTATTACATATATAATCATTCATCATTTAAGTATACACAATCAATTACATTATTATATCATCATATCATACAATCATATCATCACATCTTTCATCTTTCATAGTATATACATTATTGAATGCTCTCACATTTCATATACTCTTATTGATATACTCATAGGTATCAATGATATAATAGATTTCTTAACACATTTATAATCAAATGGTTTAAGGTTCAAAGTCATATAAATATATGAAATCAAATAGGGTTTTGTACTTACCTCAATAGCACTTCACACAACTCTAAACTCTTCTTCTCTCAATAGTTCTTTACTTCTCAACTTAGGGCAATTCACTTCCTTCCAAAACCCAAAATCATGAAATTCTTGAAATTCCAACTTGTTTACTTGAAATCTCTCTCAACTTTGAAGCTTAGAACATCAAACCCTCACTTAGCTCTCTTGTCTTCCTTTGCTTTAGGTGAGCCGGCCACACAAGGAAGAAGAAGAAGAAATGATGAAGAAACCCTAAAGTCAACACTTATTAAATACTCCTCCAAAAGTAATTTACTATCTTACCCTCATGCACATTTTAATTCCCTTTACAAACTCTTGCCCATTTTGGTAATTTCACACTTAACAATATAAATATCTTCTTCCCTTGACCAAGCCCTTTGACCAACTTATATGTCATATATATCACCATATACTCTACATATACACTTCTCTCTACACATTGCTTTTCTTTCCAATTACACATATACATTATCTCTTAACTTCTTTTATCATTCAAATAAACCATACACAATTACCACTTATCACTTACACCTTCAATTCAATAATAACAATATTATCATAACTTCTAGGCACACTTAGGGATATTACAATTAGACATATACATATACATCACATATATATTAAATCCAAATACAACAACTCCTCCAAAACTTTTATGGTATATCTCGGGATATTACAATTCTCTCCCCCTTAAATAATTTCGTCCTCGAAATTATCCAGTTCAATAACACTCCATTCTTAACAATACGCCATCTTAAATCTTCATATAAGATGAATAGTATTCTTATATGATAGTTTCATCAACTCACATTACCCAATTCATAATAATTTTATATCCAATAACATTCATTCCACATAACTCATAAGTTTTATTTACATTAAACTATCGATGTTTACATAGTCTTTATCCAAACTCCATTAACATTAAAAACTCTCATCTTACTACTATATTTAAACTTCCATGAACTCATCTTGTTTTCTTAATATCAACTTAAAAAAAAATCATCTTATATATACATACCACAAAACAACATCAAAGTATATCCTTTCCACAAATATTAAAGCTCATTTCAAAAATCCCATTATCACATCTTACCACCATTAATATGAGCTTTAACAACACTCAAGCATATCACATTTCTAACATTAAAATTACAATGTTTGCATTCTAAACAACAATGTAACCAACACCATTATATCTTCTTATTTAACCAATCTCATCTCTTTTTCTTTTAACAACTTTAACTTTACATATTCAAACCTTAAATGGTCAGACTTTGTCTATACCCACCAACTCACTTAATATCTCACCATACTTTCTTCACTTAACAACATATCTATTCATATTACCCATCCAACAATGTTTCCTCTTTCTAGTAATCCAAACATAAGGTTTATTAGAAAGAGATTCAAATTGTAGAGGAAAGATTACATACATTAATCTTGATTTTGTTTTTAACTCATTCTCAACTTTATTCTTCCAATCATTTCTTTATATTATAATCACATTTCAATTGTCAACATTTCACAATTTTCTTTCCTCAAGTAAACTTCCATTCTTTAATTTATCAATTAAACTTACATACATTTTTCCATCTCATATAATCTAAATACATTTTAATTCATATAATACCACCTTCGAGACCAACCTAGATGTTAATGCATATGCATGTATCAAAATTTTCATTCTTTTCATTTTCGTTTATCATCATTTTTCTTTTTAAAACTTTTCTTTTAAATTTACTTAGGCCAAGAATCTCGAACCTAAGCTCTGATACCAAAATATTTGTAACACCCCGATACTCTATACAAGTACCATACATATACTTTGTATACGCAAAGTAAGTATATAGAGTATAAGGATGCCACTAGTTATTACAATTAAAAATCTTTACTTAACTTCTAAAACAATAGTACATTTTATTATATAAAATGATTTACACGATCACTATCCTTTTGATAATAACATATATATATATATAATAGTTACATTGTCTCTTCCAAAGATTTATTGATACATATGAATACATTTATATAAAAAAAATATGCAATATATATATTAACTTATACATGCATGCACCATCTTCTAGTTGGTCTCGAGCTACACTTGCCCTTTTCAAGACATAATGGTTTAACTCCAAATCCATCACCTTTTACCTGCGCGATTAATATAACCACGCTAAGCCCAAAAGCTTAGTAATACAAATAAATATTAAAAACAAAATATACATTGCAAAATAAACATACCTCATATTTTTAGCATCATGTTTTATCATTCTCTTAACCTGTTTTCCCTTTTTCCAATGCATTCCACATAAATTTCTACCAACCTCTTAAACTATATATATATGCTTATAACATTACGACAAATCATAGTTTACCAATCATAAATCATATTCCCAATAAAGGAAATCATTATCATCAACCACAATCCATCACTAATACTTACAAACAATATACACATTACATATCAGAATAAATAACATTGTTATATTCACAATTCACCAATCATTGATCTCAATATTTATTTATTTCAACATTTGTATATCATATTAACAACAAAGACATACTCAGGCCCAAAACACACTAATATGTTATTCAAAGTTCATCATTATTTCCAACAACCATAGCTGCAAATACAAACCTTTCCCCAACCAGGTCGGTTGTCCACTGGGCCTCAGGCCACTGCCAATCCCAGGGGTCCGCAGGAGGCAGATAGGCATGTATAAAACTATCATTAACGAACCTTCTCCCAACCAGGTCGGTAGTCCAAGTTCGGTTGCCCAATTCACTGGGTCCGCATGGTTCCGCAGGAGGCAGATAGGTACGTATAACACTGAATGAATCGAACTTTCCCCCAACCAGGTCGGTAGTCCAAGTTCGGTTGCCCAATCCACAGGGGTCCGCATGGTTCCGCAGGAGGCAGATAAGTTCATCCATTTATCTCTACTTTCTCAATTCATTTCACATTACACAATAGATTTGCACCATATCTCAAATCACATTGGAACAATTCATCATTTACCTCATCATAGCCAATCACAATGGCATCAATTAGGCAAACATGCCTCAATCATCATTTACATCATCATAGCCAATCACGATAGCTTCATACATCATTATATCTCAATCTCCATTTCATGTCTCATTATTATTACATATATAATCATTCATCATTTAAGTATACACAATCAATTACATTATTATATCATCATATCATACAATCATATCATCACATCTTTCATCTTTCATAGTATATACATTATTGAATGCTCTCACATTTCATATACTCTTATTGATATACTCATAGGTATCAATGATATAATATATTTCTTAACACATTTATAATCAAATGGTTTAAGGTTCAAAGTCATATAAATATATGAAATCAAATAGGGTTTTGTACTTACCTCAATAGCACTTCACACAACTCTAAACTCTTCTTCTCTCAAGAGTTCTTTACTTCTCAACTTAGGGCAATTCACTTCCTTCCAAAACCCAAAATCATGAAATTCTTGAAATTCCAACTTGTTTACTTGAAATCTCTCTCAACTTTGAAGCTTAGAACATCAAACCCTCACTTAGCTCTCTTGTCTTCCTTTGCTTTAGGTGAGCCGGCCACACAAGGAAGAAGAAGAAGAAATGATGAAGAAACCCTAAAGTCAACACTCATTAAATACTCTTCCAAAAGTAATTTACTATCTTACCCTCATGCACATTTTAATTCCCTTTACAAACTCTTGCCCATTTTGGTAATTTCACACTTAACAATATAAATATCTTCTTCCCTTGACCAAGCCCTTTGACCAACTTATATGTCATATATATCACCATATACTCTACATATACACTTCTCTCTACACATTGCTTTTCTTTCCAATTACACATATACATTATCTCTTAACTTCTTTTATCATTCAAATAAACCATACACAATTACCACTTATCACTTACACCTTCAATTCAATAATAACAATATTATCATAACTTCTAGGCACACTTAGGGATATTACAATTAGACATATACATATACATCACATATATATTAAATCCAAATACAACAACTCCTCCAAAACTTTTAAGGTATATCTCGGGATATTACAGGCCATGTCACCTCAAAGTAAAGAAATGGCAGCAAGTGACGCGGCCAACAAGCTTGGCTGTGTCACTCTCATCTCCAAAGAACAAAGAAGAGCAAGGAGCAAAACAGAAAGAGACACACTCAATGACACGGCCAAGCCACTGGCCGGGTCAGATGACATGGCCATCAAGCTTGGCCGTGTCCCATTTCATGCCATAAACACCTGGACCAAGCAAAGAAGGAAAGAAAAGAAGTAGAAGGTGACACACCCAAGTGACACAGCCAAGCCAGTGGCCATGTCACATGACATGGCCACAAGCTTGGCCATGTCACTCCTTGAAGAACAAAGAAAAGAAAGAAAGAAAGAAGAAGGCAGTAAATGAGGGACACGGCCAAGCCCATGTCACCCTTAATTTATATAAATTCTTTTGCACGAAAACAAAAAAGGGAGGAGGAAACGGCTAGGGTTTGAAAAAGAGAGAGAAGAAAAGAGAAGGAGAGGGGGCAAACACAATTTGGGATGAGGAGAGAGTGACACTCTCCTTGTCCCTTCATCTTCATCCTCCATTTTCATCTTCTCCATCTTCCATTGACAAGATCTTTGAGATTCTTTGGGATAAATTGGGTTAACAAGCTCTTAAAGGTTGAAGAAGCTTCACTGAAGGATTGGTGACTTGAGAAAGCTCCATTCCATCTCTCAAAGGCATAATCAATTGAAGGTTTGGTGACTTGAGAAAGCTCCATTCTATATTGCAAAAGGGGAATCAACCATTGAAGAGGGCTTGAGTTCTTCATCAAACATCAAAGTGGAGCTAGGAGGAAGACTAGCAATCCTACTCTTGGCATCTTCATAAGGGGTTTTTCTATTCTCCCTTTTAATTCATGTCAATATTGTTTTTGTTGTATTAAGAGAATTAATATTGCAATGAACAATTTGTATTTGATTTATATTGAGTTGAATGAATGTTTTAAATTGATGATGTTGAGCTAAATACCCATGCATAGGGTTTGTAGTATATTTGATTGAATGCTTTGATTTGTTATTTCCATTGATGTACCTTGTTGTTGGTTGATTGCATTGGATTGTATTGATAGATTAGCTACCTATTGATCTTTAGATATTGAATGAAGGACCGAGAGGTGAAATTCGATACCGGAATTATGCAATCGACTACCCTATGAATGAATTAGAAATATAAGTTCTAGGGTTTTGTTAATTTGATAATGTAAAAGAATTGGTCATTGTTAATTCATGAATGTGAGAACTAATGGACTGGTAATTGACTAATTAACCTTAAGGAATGAATTAATTACGTGGTTATGTTAATGGATAATTGAGAATTGAGCTTTGATTGAATGGATCTATATCCCTAGGCACCTTCCGAAGAATCGATTTGATCTTGTGCAACCATCACACACATCAATCCTACACTCCTTAATCTTAGGTTTAAATTATTCTCCCACCATCCCAACACAACAAACTCCCGCATTTAAATACTTGTCAATCAAGCTATTATGAACCACAACTTCTTTAGGAAATGACCTTGGGGCGATCACCTTTGCTACAACTACCTCGTATACTTGCGAGTGATGCTTTGTAGTAGTACTTAATTTGAGCGCAACAGTTCTTCACCCTCAAAACGGATCTTCACCTTTGAAAATGGATCTCCCTTCTTTGAGATCGGGTCTTCACCCTTGAAATTGGATCTTCATCCTTTAAATTGGGTCTTTTCCTTGGCTTCAGCTCTTTTAGTTGGACTGATCTTTTGTCTCTTGTATCTTCATTCTTTTGAGAATTCTAAATTTCTTCTTTTTTTATTCTGTCTTGTTCTTCCTTTGCACTTTTGCAAAAAAAAAAAAATTCAGCCCTTTTAGCTAGCCTTCATACCCTCTCCTTGCCCCCCTGTGTGGCAAAGAATTTTTTATATATAGACTCAAAAAATTGAAAAGGAGAAACTTTGCCCCCTGTGCTGGCTCAAACCCATGATTTTTCTATGCGGGCTCTGATTGATGTTTTTGCCATCTAGTTCGTCGCACAAGTACGTATTTCTTCTTTTACAAAATTACTGGAGCTTTCTCAAGCAATAGGCTTTCTATGCCTCCCTGATTTGATATCTTCTTTTGATTGCTTGTTGTTCATTTTGACAAGGAATAGACAACACAAGACAAGAAAGTACGATGTGATATGCTCATGTATGCATGATATGCATGAATGATACTTACAGCGGTTTTATTGACTCATAGACCGAGGTGATCAGCAGAAGTGTTCTTATTGGTTCCTTTCAGATGCTCATTCAAATCTTGCATTGGAATGATCAAAAGCTTTTTCATTTATGGCTTTTATCTTTAAGATGTTGAAAACATGAGTAGTGGAGATCCCAAGTAGCAGAGTCAGGGATTCATCTATTTCAAACTATGTTTCAGCATGTCAGTTGATAGCTTCTTCATGACCTTGCCAATAATCATTTCCTTTGCCCAATGTGTCCTTTGGAGGTTCGACAGTTCAACATGCTCCCCTTAACTTGAAGGCTTCGTATGACAAAACACTTTTTTTTTCTGAATTTTTGAATTTTAATTTTGAAATCAAATGTTGGCTTTGCCAAATTAATGTCAATGTACCTCAGGACTTGATTTTTCAAATAAACATATCTATAACATGACAACCCTAGTTACCATACTAAACTCAGGAATTATTTCTATTTAAGCAAGAACTGTTGCACTTCAAATAGGTACATACACATTACTTGGTCAAAGGTCTCATTTGAGTCTAAATTTTTTCTATCTCATATGCATGCTTATCCAAACTATCTCCACTAATAGACTCTACCTACCAAGAGAGATCAACAAGTCTTTGATAGGCTTGACATGGGGTCTATAAGGGATATGGGTTTAAATAAAGGCTATTTTGATACAAGAGCTGATGTGACACAATGGACAAACCCTTACACTATAAATTTCTTGTTTGAATTTTAGGCAGCTTGGAGGCAATCTTGCTAGACTCCAAATTCCTTCTATCTTCTTGGCATTAATCTGGATCTTGATTAGGGCAGTCTTTACCCTTGCAAAAATTTTAAGACCCAAATTCATTTCTTTTCTTCTTTTCCCTTTTCTTTTCTCTTTATTTTTCTTACTCTTTCCCTCTTCTTTCTCTTCCTTTACTCTTCCATTTCTTTTATCATTTTGTCCTTCTTTCTTGTAGGACTATCAAGTACAGAACTTTCAAGAACTGGATGGTCTTCCTCCTTTTTCTCAGATTTTGATCGAATCTTTGGTTGGTTTGGACAATTTCAAGTAAAAATGTCTCTATGAACCAAATGGAAGCCTTTTGCTGCTTTAGGTAAAAGAGAACTCAGTTGGCTTTTTGAACCGCCTTTTTAGGTTTTCTTTTTTCTTTTTTTTCCTTTTTTCTTCTTTTTTTATTTTCTTTTTCTTCCTTTTTTTGTTTGTTTTTTTTGTTTGGTTCTAGCTCTAAAAGAGTTGTCTTGTTTGTACTAACTTGGGCTTCCAATAATGGATGAGTGGAGTAACATAAATCTTCTTTAACAGGGATAAATCATTTGTTACTCTGATGTTGTCTTGATATATTGGAAATACTAAGAAAACTTCAGCTACCCTTATGGTATTGAGAACTTCAACCACTCTTATGGTCTTGAGAACTTCAACTATCTTCATGGTCTTGAGAACTTCAACTATCCTCATGGTACTCATTTCTTTCTTTGATCTTCTTGCCTATTCATCTTAGTGATCATAAGACTTGTCAAAAGTATCACAATAGCTCAGGGTATGTTATTGGGGTTTGTAAGCTAATGAAAAGAAAGCTAAAATTTTATGAAGGCTCAAAGGGACAACTAGGGATTGATATTTAATAGGGTGGATACTAGTTGTTGGCTCATCAAACAATGCCTAGATCATCTCTCCCTTAAATAAGCAGAGTACAATTTTGCCTCAAAAGTTTGTCAAAGCATGTTCTAAGACTGACTAGGACCTAGACAAAGGTAATTATGCAGAAGCCCACTCTAAGTAAGCATACACAACTCAATGCTATAGAGCAATTCCCTTATCTAGTAAAGTCATTCGAGTCATGATGCCTAGACACATTAATTTATAAACATCAAGCTAAATTCCTCATCGGTTGAACACCAAAATGAACAAAGACCAAAATTTTTTTTGATAAAAGTAATTTATTCAAACAAATTTAAATTTAAAAAACACGATAGTTCCAAAATATTAAAAAAAGTAAAATTGAAAAGCAACATTCAAGCTAAGAAAAGTTTGTTGAATTGGAGTCAAAGATACTCCATTCATTTAGACATATCAAAGGCAAGGATTTTTTCCATCATTAAGGATCATGGCTGCATCATCCATAGTTAATCCAAACTTGTTTAGTAGTACATCATCTTTAGCAGCTTCTCTATCCATATCATGATGAGATGACAAGATAAAACTCTTCATGAGGGTTACAAGCGGTGGCACCCTTCCAATTTTAGGCAGAGGCTTATTCTTAGTGTTAGACTTATCAGGCTCAGGTATCTCACCACTGTCAATTAAATCTTGGATCTCATGCCTCAATCGAGTACATTTATTGGTCTCATGTCCTTGAGTCTGATGAAATTCACAAAAGGCTTTAGTATTAAATTTTTGGGGTAAAGGATTCGGTAAAGGTCGAGGGGCCAATGGTTGTAATTGTCCCTTCTTTTCTAGCTTGTTGAAGACCCAAGACAAAGGCTTCCCCATATCTAAAAATTTACGCCTCTTTACTGGTTCAGTTGCTACATTTTCCTTAACACCTCTTCTTTTCTTTTGATTTTGTTCATTGGGGTAGCAGCCGCTCTTATTGCTCCACTTAGATAGCACATGGTTCGGTTGGTCTTGTAGAATAGGGATTGATCTCTCATTTTTCATTCGATCTCTATCAGTAGACATGTTCCTTGTTAATGCTGCCTTTTCCTTCTTTCTTATGTCAATAGGAGATGCCTCATTAGCATTGTTGATAATCTCTAGAATTTGAATCAACTAGGTCCTCATAATTTCAACCAATTGATCTCGTAGCTCGGCCATCCTAGCTTTGACAACTTCATCGACTATGTCCCTTAGTTGGTTTGCATTCATCCTTCCAATGAAGTTCTTGAATCAAAATCAATGTTGTAGGTAGTATCGTTGTATGCTCTTGAATTGTCGTGCTCTAGGTCTGTGAGCCAGAGAGGATCAAGGATATGAGATGCAAATGTATGCATGTATGCATGTATGTGCAAACAATAGACAAACAAGGATACTTAGGACATTCCTTCCAACCTTATAACATCCACACATGAATGGCGAGTCTCTTTTCCTAGGTATATGGTTAACAAAATACCAACATGGGGTTTCTCGTTTTCAAATATTTCCCTCGAACGTTTCAACCAATAGTCATATTTTTGAAAATGGAAATCCATTCATAGTAATTCCCATTAATTAGGTTTTAATCCATTTAACCAACTATAGTAGCTTTTATGCTATATTGGATTAAAACTAAATTAAGAGGTTTGTTATAGATAGATTTCTCACTTGAAAAAGGTAACTAATGATTCATGCCAAAAACAAGCCCATGGTTAATTTATTCTTAGTGTAAATTAGGCCCACAATTGATTTTTTAGTATTTCATTATAACGACCCCAGCCAGGCCTTCAGCCTACCAGGCCGGCAACCCAGCCTTTTCTCCCGTAGGTGGGCCGCTACAGTACTGGACTGCCCTACGGTACGTCTGACTGCCCAGGTCACCTCCCTGGATCGAACACCTGACCTCCCCCTTAAGAGAGCCAGCGAGCGCAATCCAGTACTAATTCTTCCACTGGAAGAATTGGTACTGGATTGCGCTCGCTGGCTCTCTTAAGGGGGAGGTAAGGTGTTCGATCCGGGGAGGCGACCTGGGCAGTCAGATGTACCGCATGGGCGGGCCTGGGGCAAATAAACAAATCCCTGTTGTAGAGCCCGTGAGGGTAGTCCAGTACTGTAGCGGCCCACCTACGGGAGAAAAGGCTGGGTTGCTGGCCGGGTAGGCTGAAGGCCTGGATGGGGTCGTTACAGTTAAAAAGGAAATAAATGTAACACCCCTATATCTCGTATACGTACACAGCATGCTAATACGATCGTAATATACGTATACTGAATATAGAAATGCCACGATAAACTTAACAAATGACTCATCCCTTTACAAAAATATGAACAAATTTAAATCATTTAAAAGAAATTACAAAAGACAAAAGATAAAATGTTTATTTAAAAGCAGCGAAAAATATAACATATTTACAAATACTTGTACATCAAACTCAAGTTTTACAAAACATAAAATATATATATACATGTTTGGCAGTATGTCCTTGATCTTTAAGCTCCACTCTCAAAGCCTCAAAATCTAAACTCTACTCGGTCTAGCGGAACTCTCCGATTCTTCTCTGTCACCTGCGCGATGAATTACAATCGCGCTAAGCCAACGGCTTAGTGGTACAAACTACAATAATAATATGCTTCTATGCAATGCCAATGTCACACATTTCAACAATTCATATAATATTCACAAATAATATTTTCATATTGTTCATAAGACAACATTTCATCATTTTATGATTTACATTGACACAAAGACACGTATGGGCCCACAAGACATTAATTTGTTATTCAACGTTCAGAGTTACTGCTTTGGTCTATAATCATAATCATCAAGCCTGTAGGCATCATATATATATATCTCTATCCATGGATAGTGTAACAGACCCAGTCTCTTGGACCTCAACCCGTCTAAACTCGAGGAGATCCTCAACCCGGCTAGACTGTTACTAGTAACAGACCCAGTCTCTTGGACCTCAACCCGGATAAACCCGAGGAAATCCTCAACCCGGCTAGACTTTTACTTTTAATTCACATTTCACATTTATCATTTTACATTTTTCAACTGGAATCGGCTTACGACCCGGTCTTTTCACCTATCCAGTAATTCATTGGCATGCCACCAAACTCAGAACTATGAAGGTTAAATAACACATTAGACACAAAGTCTTGCATTTATATCTTTATACATTTCTTTCTCAATTCATTTCTCATAATCAAAATAGGCAACCATGCCTCAATTATAATTCATTTGCATCATCATAGCCAACAATCATGGCTTCTCATCACATCAAGATAGTATACATATCTATCATCAATTTCATTGAACATTATCTAGGCAAACATGCCTCAATCATATCATTTACACCATTATAAGCCATCACATTGGTTTCACATCTCATTATATCTCAATTCACATTTAGTTGTACATAGTCAATGGCTTTAACTCACAATCTAAATGCTCATTAATATTCACATTATATCAAACATAGCATTGTTAACAAGTATCAACAATACATCAAATTTCTTAACACATTTATAATCAAATGTATGTTAAGTCTCAATATCATATGAATGTATGCAATAATATAGCTTGTACTTACCTTAAGCACCACTTATAAAAATCTATACACTTCCTTTTCCAACACTTCTTCACCACTTAAGTTAGGGTAAATCAACCTCTTCAAAACCTAATCCAAAAGGAATAATACATATGAGATAAAATAGATAAGACTAACTAGGGCAAACCCTAGACATGACACGCTCATCAACACGGGCGTGTCCCTGACCGTGCCCTAAACCCACAACACAGAAGCTTTGACACGCTCAGAACCACGTGCGTGTCATTGAACGTGTAATATATTCTGTCTTACAGAAATATTGACACGTCCAACAACATGGGCGTGTTCATGGCCGTGTCAATTCCTCACCAACACAGTAGCTATGACACGCTCAGTGACATGGGCGTGTCACTAGACGTGTAAATACTACTACTACTACACAGAAGCTGTGACACGTTCAATGACATGGGTGTGTCACTGCTCGTGTCACCCATCCAAAAACACAGAATCATCGACACACACAAAATCCTGGTCGTGCTCATGGGCGTGTCAGGCCAAAAACACATATTCCGGCCACAACAACACTTAACTCAACAAATCACTTCCTTTCACCAAAATCCACTTCAAACAAACTTAGCTCAACAAACCCAAACATCATAACAAACTTGCAAAAACACTAAAACAATTTAAAACATCTACCAATCACAAATTATAATCATTACCACAAACCCTAAACACAATCACACACTTTCTCTTCCAACCAACTTACTCTTTTCTTCAATCCAAACTCAAAAATCCAAAGATCCAATGAATCAAACACTCTTAAACACAACACAATCAAAACACACTCCTATCATCAACAATAAACCCTCAAACTCAAACATAATTCCAAAATAAACAAGAGAAATCAAGAGAGAACTTACCAAAGTTGATGATACTTCTCAAATTTCAACTTCTTCACTTGAATCTTCCTTCAATTTGAGCTTGGATCACGAAACTCACTCTCTCTCTCTCTCTTGCTTTAGATGGCCGTCCAACAAAAGGAAAAGGGAAGAAATGAAAAGAAAATCAAGAAACCAAAGTCAAATACTCGTCTCTTTAAACCTCCTCCAAGCAAATATAATATTAAATAATCCAAATTAATCTCTTCCATTCATTTTAATTTCTCATTTTCCACTAATTAACTTAATTAATTAAAATAGATAAATATCTTCTTCCTTTGACTATCACATTGACTTGTATATATGTTGTATATATTTCCATATACACAACATATACACTTCCCTTTAAAGCTCTCTTCTCTTTAAAATTTAACATATACACATTCAATCCAATTACAACAATAATATCAAAACTTCTAGGGCATACTTTGGGATATTACAATTCTCCCCCTCTAAAAAAATTTTCGTCCTCGAAATTACCTGATATCAAGTCTGAAACAGTTGAGGATACTGATCTTGCATTGCTTGCTCACTTTCCCAAGTTTCCTCTTCTTTACCATGATTCTTCCAAAGAACCTTTACCAAAGGCACTTTCTTATTCCTCAACTCTTTCACTTCATAGGCCAAAATAGCAACTGGTTCTTCTTCAAATGTCAGATCCGAACTCACTACAATAGATTCAACTAGCAAGATATGACATGGATCCGATCTATACCTCCTCAACATAGAAACATGGAATACATTATGGATTCTATCCAACTCAGGCGGCAAAGCAAGTCGATAAGCAACTGGCCCAATTCTTTCTAAAACTTCATATGGTCCAATGAAATGAGGACTCAGCTTCCCTCTTCGACCAAATCTCAATATCTTCTTCCAAGGAGACACTTTTAAAAATACTTTATCTCCACCATCAAATTTTATGTCTCTTCTTTTCAAATTTGAATAAGATTTCTGTCGATCTGAAGCTGTCTTTAACCGATCCCGAATTATCTTTACTTTTTCTTCAGTTTCTTTAATCAAATCAGGACCAATTAGTTTGCCTTCTCCAATTTCATTCCAACATAAAGGCGTTCTACATCTTCTACCATACAATGCCACAAATGGTGCCATACCAATACTAGATTGGTGACTGTTGTTGTAAGCAAATTCCACAAGTGGCAAAAATCTATCCCAACTTCCAGAGAAATCAATGACACAGCTTCTCAACATATCCTCAATAATCTGTATCACTCTCTCTGACTGCCCATCTGTCTGCGGATGAAAAGCAGTACTAAAGTGCAATCGAGAACCTAAAGCCCCATGTAAACTCTTCCAAAACATCGAAGTAAACCGGGGATCTCGATCAGAGACTAAAGAGATTGGGACTCCATGCAACTTCACTATCTCGCTAATATACAGCTCAGCCAACCTGTAACACCCCTACATTCAATACATGCACACTACCAACACCACAATGTAGTATACATGCAATAAACATAGAGATGCTACGGATTTTCTTAACATTTTAAACATTTTAAACCATACCATAATCTTTCAATTGTATACATTATAGAAAGATAAGTAGTTAACTTGTAATTCAAAACTAAATAGATATATATAAAGATACATTTAGTTGTTACGCAGCGGAATTTATCAAATATTTACATATATGAAAACATTTAATTTCATATTTACAAATATACACATATGTACATTAAAATCATTACTTTACAAAATATAAAAGAGTTATACATGATTGGCAAGTCTCCTCTGATCTTTAAGTTCCCAAAATCAACTCTTCACTGTCTACTCTCACTCGGTCTCGAAGAACTCTCGGGTTCAACTCGGTTACCTGCGCGATCAAACACTATCGCGCTAAGCCAACAGCTTAGTAAGACAAAATGTGCTAGTGTTATGCTTCAGTGCAATGCAATGCCAATTCTCAATCCATATTATACATGTAACATCATATATGCAAGGCTAACAACATACCTTTACATTTCATATGCCTCATTAGTTATTCATTTAACTATTCATGAACAACATTAAACAAATCATGACTCACATTAAACAAAGACAAGCATTGGGCCCAAGACACACTAATATGCTATTCGAATTTTCAGAGTTAATGCTTTGGTTTTGTTATCACATCTATCATTATCATATACCCAACTAGGCTTCAAGGATTAAGTTCAACCAAGCTTCAAGGGGAGCAAAGCATGCTAAGCTTCAACCCAACTTGGCTTCAAGAACCAACCCAACCTAGCTTCAAGGGTTGTAACATCTCAATTAGGCTTCAAGGATTCAATCCAACCTAACTTCAAGAGATTGTTACTATCATTAGGCATGCCACCAATAACATACTCTGAAAATGGAATAACACATTAGCCACACAATTCATTTACATATCATTCTCAATTCTCATCAATTAGGCAAACATGCCATATATCTTTCAATTGAACCATCATAGCCAATCACAATGGCTTTATAGCATTTCATATCTCAATTCATATTGTGTATATAGCATTATTAGTATCACATTTCAAAGTACATTATTCATAATACACATCACCATTCACAAGCCTCACAATAGACAATACATAACCTTGTTCATGTAATATCATATGCATTATCAATTCCATATCATCTCACATTTCATGATTCAACAATGATGTTAGACAAATGATCTCTATTTTGATCCTTGACAACTCAAATGGATGATCTATTTAACATGTATTTGAGAATCTTGTTGTAGGATTAGATTGCTTCCAATAAGGTGAACAGAACCTTTCTAGCGGTCGCGCCTCACCTGAATACGACCGCCCCATACAATTACAAGATGAAACCTTATTACAGTAGGTTTCGCGGCCAGAAGCCCGACCTAAGTCGCGACCGCACTTCACAATCAAAAGATGAAACCTTATTACAGTAGGTTTTGCGGCCAGAAGCCCGACCTAAGTCGCGACCGCACATGAATAATAGCGACCGCCCCAAATTACGTGTCTCTCATGCATAAACCCTAAATGTAACCAAATTTCTTTTGGTTAACTTAACACACATTGTACACAGCATAACCTCATTCAAATGGACATAATCAACATCATTAGCAATTATTTTACATGCTCATCACAATATTTTCATCACCAACATTCATTAACAATACATTTGATACCTTATCACATTTACAAACAAAAGTGTTTTAAGATTAAACAATATATGCATGTTTGTAACCATATAGTTTGTACTTACCTTTAGCACCAATTATACAACTCTAAACACTTCCTTTTCTCCAAGAATTCTTCACTTCTCAAATTAGAGCAAATCACTTTCTTCCAAAACCTAGTCCAAAATAACACAATATAATTTATCACTTACCATTTCCAAAACCCTAAACCAACATCACTCTTAACTTATCATCTTCAAATCCAAAACCAACACCACAACCAATTAAATCCAACATATAACAATCAACACAATCCCACTTTAAAATCCACAATCAACTCACAAACAACTTAAATAACTTAAAAGAATCAAAAGAAACTTACCAAATATAGTGAATCTTCTTGGATTTCCACTTAACCACTTAGAACTTCTTCAATTTGAGCTCAAAATATCATCAAACCTTTGCTTTCTCTCTTGTTCTTTAGGTTGGCCGGCCACACGTGAAAAGAAGAAAAGAAATTGATCAAAATAAAAGTCAAACTCTCTATTAATCTCCACCACACAATTTCAAAAGAAGAATTACCAAAATACCCTCTTTAACATAGTTAAACTTCTTTTCATTATGCATGCCCTTTATAGTAATTTCAATAACCACCAAAAATATCTTCTTCCACTTAACCATCACCTTGACTCTTCATTTGACCAATTTATATGTTATATATATCATCATATACACAACATATACCATTCTCTCTAAACCCTATTTTCTTTCCCAATTTCTTTTCTCTTACAATTAACACATATATTCAATCCAATACAACAACAACAACAACAATAACAACAACATAATCAAAACTTCTAGAGCATATATGAGGATATTACAATTCTCCCCCTCTAAAAAGAAAATTTCGTCTTCGAAATTACCTGATATCAAAGCTGAAACAACTGAGGATATTGCTCTCGCATGGATTGTTCACTTTCCCAAGTTGCTTCTTCTTTTCCATGATTCTTCCATAGAACTTTCACCAATGGCACACTCTTGTTCCTCAACTCTTTCACTTCACGTGCCAAAATAGCAACTGGTTCCTCTTCAAACGTCAAATATTGATTCACCTCAATAGATTCAATCGGCAACACATGAGATGGATCCGATCTGTACCTCCTCAACATAGAAACATGGAATACATTATGAATACGATCCAACTCAGGTGGCAAAGCGAGTCGATAAGCAACTGGCCCAACTCTTTCCAAAACTTCATACGGTCCAATGAAACGAGGACTCAATTTCCCTTTCCGACCGAACCTCAATATCTTCTTCCAAGGAGACACTTTCAAAAATACCTTATCTCCAACATCAAACTCTATGTCTCTCCTTTTCAGATCTTCATAAGACTTCTGTCGATCTGAAGCTGCTTTCAACTTGCCTCGAATCAACTTCACTTTCTCTTCAGTTTCTTGAATCAAATCAGGCCCAATTATCTTACTTTCACCAATTTCATTCCAACACAAAGGTGTTCGACACCGTCTACCATACAGTGCTTCGAATGGTGCCATACCAATGCTAGATCGGTGACTGTTATTGTAAGCAAACTCCACAAGAGGTAGAAATCTGTCCCAACTTCCAGAGAAATCAATGACACAGCTTCTCAACATGTCCTCAATAATCTGTATCACTCTCTCAGACTGCCCATTTGTCTGTGAATGAAAAGCAGTACTGAAGTGTAATCGAGAACCCAAAGCACTATGCAAGCTCTTCCAAAATCTTGAAGTAAACCTGGGATCTCGATCAGACACTAAAGAAGTTGGAACACCATGCAACTTCACAATCTCATGGATATACAGCTCAGCTAACCTTTCTAAAGAGTAATCCATCCGAACCGGAAGGAAATGAGCTGTCTTAGTCAATCTATCCACAATCACCCATATAGCATCATGCTTCCTTTGTGTCAATGGCAAACCAGACACAAAATCCATCGTCACTCTATCCCACTTCCATTCTGGCACTGATAATGGTTGAAGCAACCCGGTTGGAACTTGATGCTCTGCTTTTACCTTCTGACATGTGAGACATTTCGATACAAACTCAGCAATATCTCCTTTCAAACCTATCCACCAGTAATGCTGTCTCAAATCATGATACATCTTTGTATTACCCGGATGCATAGCAAACACTGACTGATGTGCTTCTTCTAAAATGACTCTTTTCAAATCAGCATCATCGGGTACACACAATCGGTTCTTAAACCAGAGACTCCCATCACCTTTCACCACAAAATCTCTAGTCTTCCCATTCTGGCAAGCTGAAACAATACTCTGAATCTTCTCATTAGCCAACTGAGCCTCTTTGATCTGTTCCAACAAAATTTGTTTCAATTGCAACTGTGCCAATAATGCACCATCATCACAAGATACAAAACTGGCATGCAATGCTCTCAACTCAACAAGCAACGAGAGCGAATAAACAATTAAACCAGCTAAAGACTTCCGACTCAAGGCATCAGCAACAACATTTGCTTTACCTGGATGATAATCAATCAAACAGTCGTAGTCTTTAATCAATTCCAACCATCTCCTCTGTCGAAGATTAAGCTCTTTCTGGACACCCAAATACTTCAAACTCTTGTGATCAGTGTAGATGAAACATTTCTCCCCAAACAGATAGTGTCGCCAAACCTTCAATGCGAACACAATTGCTGCTAGCTCTAAATCATGGGTCGGATAATTAAGCTCATGCGGTTTCAACTGTCGAGAAGCATAAGCTATCACTCTACCTTCTTGCATCAGTACACAACCCAAACCATTATGTGAAGCATCACTGTAGATTACATATGGTTTGCCTTCCACAGGTAAAGTAAGAACAGGCGCTTGAGTCAACATTTCTCTCAACTGATCAAAGCTATCCTGACACTGATCTGTCCATACAAATCTCACTCCCTTACGAAGCAATCTGGTGAGTGGAGTAGCTATCAAAGAAAATCCTTTCACAAACCGTCGATAATAGCCTGCCAAACCTAGAAAACTTCTAGCTTCAGTCACAGACTTGGGTGGACTCCAATTCAGAATAGCTTCAACTTTACTCGGATCAACTCTAATACCTTCTGCTGAAACTATATGACCAAGAAAAGCTACTTGGTCCAACCAAAACTCACACTTCGACAGTTTAGCAAATAACTGCTTCTCTCTCAAAATCTGCAACACAATCCGCAGATGCTTGTCATGTTCCTCTTTATTCCGCGAATATACCAGAATATCATCAATAAACACTACCACAAATTGATCCAAATAGGGCCTAAACACCCTATTCATCAAGTCCATAAAAGCTACAGGTGCATTCGTTAGACCAAAAGGCATAACTAGAAATTCATAATGCCCATACCTGGTCCGAAAAGCTGTCTTAGAAACATCTTCAGCTCTGACTCTCAGCTGATGGTACCCAGATCTCAAATCAATTTTAGAAAACACAGCTGCACCCTTCAATTGATCAAAGAGATCATCAATTCTAGGCAAAGGATATTTATTTTTAATAGTCACCTTGTTTAATTGCCTATAATCGATACACAACCTCATAGTACCATCTTTCTTCTTCACAAATAACACAAGAGCTCCCCAAGGAGAAACACTGGGGCGAACAAATCCTTTGTCCAACAACTCCTGCAATTGCACTTTCAATTCCCTCAATTTTGCTGGTGCCATTCTATAAGGAGTAATAGAGATAGGAGTGGTACCAGGCAACAATTCAATACCGAACTCCACCTCTCTCTCAGGAGGCAATCCTGGCAACTCCTCTGGAAACACATCTGGAAAATCTGCAACTGTGGCAATGCTATCAATAGGGGAACCCTTCACTCTAGTATCTATCACATGAGCAAGATAAGCTTCACACCCCTTTCTAACCAATCTCCTAGCTGCAACAGCTGAAACAAATAAGGAGGCTAGCTGTTCCTGCTCATTAGATACTATCACTTCTCTACCATCAGCAGTTCTCAAAGAAACAATTTTTCTTTTACAGTCTACCACAGCTCCATGTCTAGATAGCCAATCCATACCTAGGATCACATCATATTCCTTAAATGGCATCTCAATCAAATCTCCAAGGAACTCCTCACCTTGCACCCTCACTGCACTATCTCGGTGCACCTTACTCACAACCACACTATGCCCTAACGGATTTGTCACCAACACATCAAATCCTAGGGACTCAGCATGCATATCAGATACAGGCAAAACAGATGCACTAATATAAGAATGGGTGGATCCGGGATCAATCAAAGCAAGTACTGAAGTATCAAATAAAGAAAAAGTACCAGCTATGACTGCCGATGCATCTGGCTGCCTCTGCATAACATACATCCTCTGGGAAGATCCAACCTCCTTTGGCCTACTCTCCCTGGATGTAGAACCTCCTCTAGCACTGAACCCAGATCTGCCTCCCCGGTTGCAACCTCTACCTCCCCGACCTCCCCTCACACTAGGTCGAGAAGCTGCAGTATCAACTGACATCTGTTCTTGCCTCTCAGGACAATCTCTAACAAAGTGATTAGGTGATCCACATCTGAAACAAACCCCTGTTACACCAGTCTTCCAGCAAGGACCACCATGTGGCCTACCACAATGAATGCAAATGGGTGGAGTGGATCTCTGAGTCATTGGGGTCGGAGCACTTGCCACTGAAGCTGCAGGTCTAAATCTCTGCCTCTGTAACTGCACTGACCTACCAGCTGACCTCTGACTCCTACTAACTCTAGGAACAAAGCTTCCTTTACCTCTCTTTACTGATGAAGACCCTGCCTCCCACTGGGGCCTCCTAACCCTAACCTCTTCCTCTGAAGCAGCTGCAATAACTTGAGCTCGCTCCACACTCCTAGCTGCTGCCACAAGCTGGGAAAAATCGTGATATCTAGATCCAGCCACTAAGCACATGATAGAGGGCCTCAATCCCTCCTCAAATCTCCTGCATCTATCTATCTCATAAGCTATAATGCCCCCAGCATACTGGCTCAATCGAATAAACTCAACCTCATATTCAGTTACAGTCTTGCTATCTTGCTTCAAGCTCAAGAACTCCATCTTCTTCATGTCTTTGTACTCCCTAGGAGTATACTTCAACTCAAACTCTCTCAGAAAGTCAGCATAGGACAAGGTTGGTGGATCATCCATAGAATGGGGCACTGTCCTCCACCAGTCGTATGCATCCTTCTATAGCAAAGATCTTGCATAATCAAACTTTTCTTCCGATGTGGCTTGCAACTGAATAAAGATCCTTTGTACTTTATCAAGCCACTGCTCCGCTACAGCTGGATCAACTGTATCAAGGAAATCCTCTGCTCCATACTTCCTTAGTTTATCATAGTGCCTCACTGATACCACAGGCTGAGGGGGTGGTGGCACTGGTTGCACTGGTGCTTGCCTCAAAGCCTCTACCATATGCCTAAGCCAAGCTGGTGGAACCTCTTCACCAACTGGTCTCCCCGACACCGAAGCAGGTGCCTCCTCAGCACTATCAACTCTAGCTCTATCCTTCGGAGCTACACTCTCCTCACTACCCTCAACTGACTGACGCAAATGAGGATCCATCACAACCTATGTCTGCAAACACAGCAGAATACTTCTTATTAAAGATCAGAGATTGCCAATCCCAAACATATATGTTATTCAAAAACCACTTTTTAAAATCAAATTAGTCTTTTTCTTACATTTTACCTAGGTTGAGAATCTCAAACCTAGGCTCTGATACCAAAACAACTGTAACACCCCTACATTCAATACATGCACACTACCAACACCACAATGTAGTATACATGCACTAAACATAGAGATGCTACGGATTTTCTTAACATTTTAAACATTTTAAACCATACCATAATCTTTCAATTGTATACATTATAGAAAGATAAGTAGTTAACTTGTAATTCAAAACTAAATAGATATATATAAAGATACATTTAGTTGTTACGCAGCGGAATTTATCAAATATTTACATATATGAAAACATTTAATTTCATATTTACAAATATACACATATGTACATTAAAATCATTACTTTACAAAATATAAAAGAGTTATACATGATTGGCAAGTCTCCTCTGATCTTTAAGTTCCCAAAATCAACTCTTCACTGTCTACTCTCACTCGATCTCGAAGAACTCTCGGGTTCAACTCGGTTACCTGCGCGATCAAACACTATCGCGCTAAGCCAACGGCTTAGTAAGACAAAATGTGCTAGTGTTATGCTTCAGTGCAATGCAATGCCAATTCTCAATCCATATTATACATGTAACATCATATATGCAAGGCTAACAACATACCTTTACATTTCATATGCCTCATTAGTTATTCATTTAACCATTCATGAACAACATTAAACAAATCATGACTCACATTAAACAAAGACAAGCATTGGGCCCAAGACACACTAATATGCTATTCGAATTTTCAGAGTTAATGCTTTGGTTTTGTTATCACATCTATCATTATCATATACCCAACTAGTCTTCAAGGATTAAGTTCAACCAAGCTTCAAGGGGAGCAAAGCATGCTAAGCTTCAACCCAACTTGGCTTCAAGAACCAACCCAACCTAGCTTCAAGGGTTGTAACATCTCAATTAGGCTTCAAGGATTCTATCCAACCTAACTTCAAGAGATTGTTACTATCATTAGGCATGCACCAATAACATACTCTGAAAATGGAATAACACATTAGCCAGACAATTCATTTACATATCATTCTCAATTCTCATCAATTAGGCAAACATGCCATATATCTTTCAATTGAACCATCATAGCCAATCACAATGGCTTTATAGCATTTCATATCTCAATTCATATTGTGTATATAGCATTATTAGTATCACATTTCAAAGTACATTATTCATAATACACATCACCATTCACAAGCCTCACAATAGACAATACATAACCTTGTTCATGTAATATCATATGCATTATCAATTCCATATCATCTCACATTTCATGATTCAACAATGATGTTAGACAAATGATCTCTATTTTGATCCTTGACAACTCAAATGGATGATCTATTTAACATGTATTTGAGAATCTTGTTGTAGGATTAGATTGCTTCCAATAAGGTGAACAGAACCTTTCTAGCGGTCGCGCCTCATCTGAATACGACCGCCCCATACAATTACAAGATGAAACCTTATTACAGTAGGTTTCGCGGCCAAAAGCCCGACCTAAGTCGCGACCGCACTTCACAATCAAAAGATGAAACCTTATTACAGTAGGTTTTGCGGCCAGAAGCCCGACCTAAGTCGCGACCGCACATGAATAATAGCGACCGCCCCAAATTACGTGTCTCTCATGCATAAACCCTAAATGTAACCAAATTTCTTTTGGTTAACTTAACACACATTGTACACAGCATAACCTCATTCAAATGGACATAATCAACATCATTAGCAATTATTTTACATGCTCATCACAATATTTTCATCACCAACATTCATTAACAATACATTTGATACCTTATCACATTTACAAACAAAAGTGTTTTAAGATTAAACAATATATGCATGTTTGTAACCATATAGTTTGTACTTACCTTTAGCACCAATTATACAACTCTAAACACTTCCTTTTCTCCAAGAATTCTTCACTTCTCAAATTAGAGCAAATCACTTTCTTCCAAAACCTAGTCCAAAATAACACAATATAATTTATCACTTACCATTTCCAAAACCCTAAACCAACATCACTCTTAACTTATCATCTTCAAATCCAAAACCAACACCACAACCAATTAAATCCAACATATAACAATCAACACAACCCCACTTTAAAATCCACAATCAACTCACAAACAACTTAAATAACTTAAAAGAATCAAAAGAAACTTACCAAATATAGTGAATCTTCTTGGATTTCCACTTAACCACTTAGAACTTCTTCAATTTGAGCTCAAAATATCATCAAACCATTGCTTTCTCTCTTGTTCTTTAGGTTGGCCGGCCACACGTGAAAAGAAGAAAAGAAATTGATCAAAATAAAAGTCAAACTCTCTATTAATCTCCACCACACAATTTCAAAAGAAGAATTACCAAAATACCCTCTTTAACATAGTTAAACTTCTTTTCATTATGCATGCCCTTTATAGTAATTTCAATAACCACCAAAAATATCTTCTTCCACTTAACCATCACCTTGACTCTTCATTTGACCAATTTATATGTTATATATATCATCATATACACAACATATACCATTCTCTCTAAACCCTATTTTCTTTCCCAATTTCTTTTCTCTTACAATTAACACATATATTCAATCCAATACAACAACAACAACAACAACAATAACAACAACATAATCAAAACTTCTAGAGCATATATGAGGATATCTAGATCCAACCACTAAGCACATGATAGAGGGCCTCAATCCCTCCTCAAATCTCCTGCATCTATCTATCTCATAAGCTATAATGCCCCCAGCATACTGGCTCAATCGAATAAACTCAACCTCATATTCAGTTATAGTCTTGCTATCTTGCTTCAAGCTCAAGAACTCCATCTTCTTCATGTCTTTGTACTCCCTAGGAGTATACTTCAACTCAAACTCTCTCAGAAAGTCAGCATAGGACAAGGTTGGTGGATCATCCATAGAATGGGGCACTGTCCTCCACCAGTCGTATGCATCCTTCTATAGCAAAGATCTTGCATAATCAAACTTTTCTTCCGATGTGGCTTGCAACTGAATAAAGATCCTTTGTACTTTATCAAGCCACTGCTCCGCTACAGCTGGATCAACTGTACCAAGGAAATCCTCTGCTCCATACTTCCTTAGTTTATCATAGTGCCTCACTGATACCACAGGCTGAGGGGGTGGTGGCACTGGTTGCACTGGTGCTTGCCTCAAAGCCTCTACCATATGCCTAAGCCAAGCTGGTGGAACGTCCTCACCAACTGGTCTCCCCGACACCGAAGCAGGTGCCTCCTCAGCACTATCAACTCTAGCTCTATCCTCCGGAGCTACACTCTCCTCACTACCCTCAACTGACTGACGCAAATGAGGATCCATCACAACCTATGTCTGCAAACACAGCAGAATACTTCTTATTAAAGATCAGAGATTGCCAATCCCAAACATATATGTTATTCAAAAACCACTTTTTAAAATTAAATTAGTCTTTTTCTTACATTTTACCTAGGTTGAGAATCTCAAACCTAGGCTCTGATACCAAAACAACTGTAACACCCCTACATTCAATACATGCACACTACCAACACCACAATGTAGTATACATGCACTAAACATAGAGATGCTACGGATTTTCTTAACATTTAAAACATTTTAAACCATACCATAATCTTTCAATTGTATACATTATAGAAAGATAAGTAGTTAACTTGTAATTCAAAACTAAATAGATATATATAAAGATACATTTAGTTGTTACGCAGAGGAATTTATCAAATATTTACATATATGAAAACATTTAATTTCATATTTACAAATATACACATATGTACATTAAAATCATTACTTTACAAAATATAAAAGAGTTATACATGATTGGCAAGTCTCCTCTGATCTTTAAGTTCCCAAAATCAACTCTTCACTGTCTACTCTCACTCGGTCTCAAAGAACTCTCGGGTTCAACTCGGTTACCTGCGCGATCAAACACTATCGCGCTAAGCCAACGGCTTAGTAAGACAAAATGTGCTAGTGTTATGCTTCAGTGCAATGCAATGCCAATTCTCAATCCATATTATACATGTAACATCATATATGCAAGGCTAACAACATACCTTTACATTTCATATGCCTCATTAGTTATTCATTTAACCATTCATGAACAACATTAAACAAATCATGACTCACATTAAACAAAGACAAGCATTGGGCCCAAGACACACTAATATGCTATTCGAATTTTCAGAGTTAATGCTTTGGTTTTGTTATCACATCTATCATTATCATATACCCAACTAGGCTTCAAGGATTAAGTTCAACCAAGCTTCAAGGGGAGCAAAGCATGCTAAGCTTCAACCCAACTTGGCTTCAAGAACCAACCCAACCTAGCTTCAAGGGTTGTAACATCTCAATTAGGCTTCAAGGATTCAATCCAACCTAACTTCAAGAGATTGTTACTATCATTAGGCATGCCACCAATAACATACTCTGAAAATGGAGTAACACATTAGCCACACAATTCATTTACATATCATTCTCAATTCTCATCAATTAGGCAAACATGCCATATATCTTTCAATTGAACCATCATAGCCAATCACAATGGCTTTATAGGATTTCATATCTCAATTCATATTGTGTATATAGCATTATTAGTATCACATTTCAAAGTACATTATTCATAATACACATCACCATTCACAAGCCTCACAATAGACAATACATAACCTTGTTCATGTAATATCATATGCATTATCAATTCCATATCATCTCACATTTCATGATTCAACAATGATGTTAGACAAATGATCTCTATTTTGATCCTTGACAACTCAAATGGATGATCTATTTAACATGTATTTGAGAATCTTGTTGTAGGATTAGATTGCTTCCAATAAGGTGAACAGAACCTTTCTAGCGGTCGCGCCTCACCTGAATACGACCGCCCCATACAATTACAAGATGAAACCTTATTACAGTAGGTTTCGCGGCCAGAAGCCCGACCTAAGTCGCAACCGCACTTCACAATCAAAAGATGAAACCTTATTACAGTAGGTTTCGCGGCCAGAAGCCCGACCTAAGTCGCGACCGCACATGAATAATGGCGACCGCACATGAATAATAGCGACCGCCCCAAATTACGTGTCTCTCATGCATAAACCCTAAATGTAACCAAATTTCTTTTGGTTAACTTAACACACATTGTACACAGCATAACCTCATTCAAATGGACATAATCAACATCATTAGCAATTATTTTACATGCTCATCACAATATTTTCATCACCAACATTCATTAACAATACATTTGATACCTTATCACATTTACAAACAAAAGTGTTTTAAGATTAAACAATATATGCATGTTTGTAACCATATAGTTTGTACTTACCTTTAGCACCAATTATACAACTCTAAACACTTCCTTTTCTCCAAGAATTCTTCACTTCTCAAATTAGAGCAAATCACTTTCTTCCAAAACCTAGTCCAAAATAACACAATATAATTTATCACTTACCATTTCCAAAACCCTAAACCAACATCACTCTTAACTTATCATCTTCAAATCCAAAACCAACACCACAACCAATTAAATCCAACATATAACAATCAACACAACCCCACTTTAAAATCCACAATCAACTCACAAACAACTTAAATAACTTAAAAGAATCAAAAGAAACTTACCAAATATAGTGAATCTTCTTGGATTTCCACTTAACCACTTAGAACTTCTTCAATTTGAGCTCAAAATATCATCAAACCTTTGCTTTCTCTCTTGTTCTTTAGGTTGGCCGGCCACACGTGAAAAGAAGAAAAGAAACTGATCAAAATAAAAGTCAAACTCTCTATTAATCTCCACCACACAATTTCAAAAGAAGAATTACCAAAATACCCTCTTTAACATAGTTAAACTTCTTTTCATTATGCATGCCCTTTATAGTAATTTCAATAACCACCAAAAATATCTTCTTCCACTTAACCATCACCTTGACTCTTCATTTGACCAATTTATATGTTATATATATCATCATATACACAACATATACCATTCTCTCTAAACCCTATTTTCTTTCCCAATTTCTTTTCTCTTACAATTAACACATATATTCAATCCAATACAACAACAACAACAACAATAACAACAACATAATCAAAACTTCTAGAGCATATATGAGGATATTACACAACCTTTCAAGAGAATAGTCCATTCTAACAAGAAGGAAATGAGCTGTCTTTGTCAACCGATCTACAATCACCCAAATAGCATCATACTTCTTCTGAGTTAATGGCAACCCTGATACAAAATCCATTGTCACTCTCTCCCATTTCCATTCAGGCATTGTTAAAGGTTGAAGCAACCCTGCTGGAACTTGATGCTCAGCTTTCACCCCCTGACAAGTGAGACATTTGGACACCAATTCCGCTATGTCTCTCTTCATACCAGACCACCAGTAGTGCTGTTTCAAATCATGGTACATCTTAGTACTACCCGGATGCATAGCAAAACTCGATTGGTGTGCTTCCTCTAAAATAATCTTCCTCAAACTATCATCATCAGGTACACACAACCTATCCTTGAACCAAAGACTACCATCACTCTTCATATAGAAATCTCGGCTTTCCCCATTCTAGAAATCTGACACAATCTTCTAAATTTTCTCATCAGCCAACTGAGCCTCTTTAATCTGATCTAACAATACTGGTCTTAACTACAGCTGAGCCAATAATGCACCATCATCACAAACTTCAAAATTAGCATGCAACGCTCTCAATTGAACAAGCAACGAGAGCGAATACACAGCCAAACCTGCTAAAGATTTCCGACTCAAGGCATCAGCAACCACATTCGCCTTACCAGGATGATAATCAATCAAGCAGTCGTAGTCTTTAATCAATTCTAACCATCGTCTTTGCCGAAGATTCAGCTCCTTCTGAACACCCAAATATTTCAAACTTTTATGATCCGTATAGATAAAACATTTCTCCCCATATAAGTAATGTCACCCAATCTTCAAAGCAAACATTATAGCTGCCAACTCCAAATCATGAGTCGGATAGTTAAGCTTGTGCGGCTTCAACTGCCGAGAAGCATAAGCTATGACTTTACCCTCTTGCATCAAAACACATCCTAAACCATTATGTGAAGCATCACTGTAAATCACATATGGTTTATCTTCCACGGGTAAAGTAAGAACAGGTGCTTGAGTCAACATTTCTTTCAACTGCTTAAAACTAGCTTGACACTGATCCGTCCACACAAATCTAACTCCCTTCCGAAGCAATCTGGTGAGTGGAGTAGCTATCAAAGAAAAACCTTTCACAAACCGTCGGTAATAGCCTGCCAAACTTAGAAAACTTCTAACTTCAGTCACATACTTTGGTGGACTCCAATTCAAAATAGCTTCAACTTTACTTGGATCAACTCTTATACCATCCGCTGAAACTATATGACCCAGAAAAGTAACTTGGTCAAGCCAAAATTCACACTTTGACAGTTTAGCATACAATTGCTTCTCTCTTAAAATCTGCAACACATTTCGCAAATGCTTGTCATGTAACACCCCGATACTCCATATAAGTACTATACCTATACCTGGTATACTCACAGTAAGTATATAAAGTATAAGGATGTCACTTTTCATTACAATTTAAAAACCTTTATCAAAGTTAAAACAATATTACATCAACTTTAAGAACATTTACAAAATCATTATACTTTCAAAGGTCTTATATATATAAAAATAATAATCTCAACTTTATCATAACTTCATTTATACATATAAATACACTCTTATCAGAAATACATCATAATTAAAAGTTATACATGTATGCATCACCCTCTAGTTGGTCTCGATAAACTCTAACTCTTCTCGTGTCATAACCAAAGACTTCATATCTTCCACCTAGTCACCTGCGCGATTACACATCCGCGCTAAGCCCGAGAGCTTAGTAGTACAAATATAACATATAAACATACATTATAGAAATTCTAACATATAATGAAATATCACTTCCATGTAACATTAGTTTCTTATCATATTTTTCCTTTTGAATTGCATCTTTCATATATCTCTACTAATCTCATATATTATATATACATATATATATATCATGAACACCAACCACAATCCATCATTAATACTCACAATCATTATATCAATATACATATTACATAACATACTTTATATCATTATTTTATTCACCATTCATCAATCATGAATCACATATCCAATGAAGGCAATCATTATCATCATTCATGAGTCACATTTTCAACAAAGCAACCATAGATCTCATTACTCATTTATTTCAACATTTGTATATCACATTGACAACAAAGACAGACTCGGGCCCAAAAGACACTAATATGCCATTCAATTTTCAGAGTTAATGCTTTGGTTTTGTTATCACATTTATCATTATCATAGACCCAACTAGGCTTCAAGGATTTAGATTCAACCAAGCTTCAAGGGGAACAAAGCATGCTAAGTCTCAACCCAACTTGGCTTCAAGAATCAATCCAACCTAGCTTCAAGGGTTGTAACATCTCAATTAGGCTTCAAGGACTAGACCCAACCAAGCTTCAAGGGGAGTAAAACATGTTAAACTTCTACCCAACTTGGCTTCAAGGATCAAGCCCAACCTAACTTCAAGAGATTGTTACTATCATTAGGCATGCCACCAACAACAAACTCTGAAAATGGAATAACACATTAGTCACACAATTCATTTATTATTTCATTATCCATTTCATTCTCAATTGAATCATTATCTAGGCAAACATGCCTTATTTATCACAATTGAATCATCATAGCCAATCACAATGGCTTCACATCACATTTGAGTTATCATAGCCAATCACAATGGCTTCACATCACATTATATCTCAAATTACCTTTCATATTTCATCATTGATATATGAAACATCAATTACATTTACTAAACAAACATATCATTATTCAATCATATCATCTAGGCATGCTTCAATCATATCATTCACATCATTATAACTCAGAACATTAGTTTCACATCTCTTTATGTCTCAATTCACATTATACACTTCATCATTCAAGCATACATAATCAAATTCATTGCACATGTATCTTAAATTCATCGTCATATAAACAACATGTCCATTTATTTCATTTCAATCATTATTAAAACATTTATCATAAAAAATTGCATTGCACATACCTTTTTAGATGATCATTATAGCTTTCACACTATACAAATAACAACATTAGTCACATTATATTAAGTGTCAAAACCATATAAAAGAATGCATCTAGGTAAGTTGTACTTACCTCAAGAACTACTCCCATCAAGCTATACATAATCAATTTCCTCATCATATCCTTCACATTTTACATATAGCATCATCATATGTATGTTCAATCTCAACAAAGCAAGAAGAGCAAAGGACACTCACAGTAGCCAACACACTCAAGGGACACGGCCAAGCTTGTGGCCGTGTCTCTCAACACCAAATCAAACCGAGGCAAACACGGGCAAAGGACACAGCCGTGTCTCTCCAAAATATATCCAACACGGCCAAATTTCCATGGACTTGGCCGTGTCTCTCAAAAATTTCTTTAGTTTGGCCGTGTCTCTCATGTATACAAACCCTAAATATGGCCAACTCTCTTTTGATTGAACTAAAACACATTATGCTCAATATAACCTCATTCAAATGGATGTAATCAATGTTATCAACACATATTTTACATATTCATCACAATATTCACATTAACACAACATTAACAACACATTTAAACACATACTACCTCAAAACCCTAAAACCAACATCATTCTTATTCTTTCAATATCAACATCCACTTAACTTACCATCCTCAAACCAAAACCAACACCAATTTAACTTACAATCAAACTCAACACTTATAAACACATCTCAACCACACCAAATCATAATCCCAACAAATCAAAACTCACTTCAAACACAACTTCAAAAATAACAAGGGAAAACAAGAGAGTACTTACCTCAATTGAAGAAATTTCACAAATCTCCAACTTAATCCTTTGATTCTTCCTTCAATTTGATGTTAGAAATCAAAACACCTCACTTGCTCTCTCTTTCCCTTTGGTAGCCGGCCACACCAAGCAAAGAAGAGAAAATGAAGACAAGTCAACTTCTCTTCTTCTTTAAATCTCAACTAAGCAATCCTAACAAAGCAATTACCAAATTGCCCTCATCCATTTAACTTAACTCTTGTCACTTATATGCCCATTTAAGTAATTTCACATATCACAAATAAATATCCTCCTCCATTGACCATCCCTTTTGACCAACATATATGTTATATATATTACCATATACCCAACATATACATTATCTCAAAATACATTTTTCCTTTCCAATAACACATAAACATTTAATTCAAATCAAACAACAATTACATCAATACTTCTAGGGCACATTTTGGGAGATTACATGTCATGCTCCTCTTCATTATGTGAATACACCAAGATATCATCGATGAAAACCACCACAAACTGATCCAGATAGGGTCTAAACACCCTATTCATCAAATCCATGAAAGCTGCAGGTGCATTCGTCAACCCAAAAGGCATTACTAAAAACTCATGATGCCAATATCTGGTGCGGAAAGCTGTCTTAGAAACATCTTCCGCTTTAACCCTCAACTGATGGTACCCGGATCTCAAATCAATCTTGGAAAACACTGATGCTCCCTTCAATTGATCAAAGAGATCGTCAATCCTAGGCAAAGGATATTTATTCTTAATAGTCACTTTGTTCAATTGCCTATAATCGATGCATAACCTCATAGTACCATCCTTCTTTTTCACAAACAACACAGGAGCTCCCCAAGGAGAAACACTAGGGCGAATAAACCCTTTATCTAACAACTCCTGTAACTGCACCTTCAACTCTCTCAATTCAGCAGTGCCATTCTATAAGGGGTGATAGAGATGGGAGTGGTACCAGGCAACAGTTCGATACCAAACTCAACCTCTCTCTCAGGGGGTAACCCTGGCAACTCCTCAGGAAACACATCCGGAAAATCTACAATTGTGGTGATATTACCAAGTTGAGAACCCATAACTCTAGTATCCACCACATGAGCAAGATAAGCACCACACCCTTTTCTAATCAACTTCCTAGCTGTTATAGCTGATACAAACAAGGATGCAAGTTGTCTCTGCTCACTAGATACTATCACATCTCTACTATCATTCGTTCTCAAGGTGACACACTTCTTTTTACAATCCACCACAGCTCCATGTTTAGACAGCCAATCCATGCCTAAGATCAAATCATATTCTTTAAAAGGCATTTCAATTAAATCTCCAAGAAACTCCTCACCTTGCACCACTACTGCACTATCTCGGTGCACCTTGCTAACAACTACATTATGTCCTAAAGGGTTTGTCACCAAGACATCAAATCCTAAGGACTCAGAATGCAGTTCAGACACAGGCAATATGGATGCACTAATATATGAATGAGTAGATCCTAGATCGATCAAAGCAGGCACTGAAATGCCAAATAAAAAAAATGTACCCGCTATCACTGCTGAAGCATCTGGTTGCCTCTGCATCACATACACCCTCTGAGAAGATCCGGCCTCCTCTAGCCTACTGCCTCCGGATGATGATCCTCCTCTCAGACTGTACCCGGATCGACCACCCCTACTGAAACCTCTACTTCCTCGACCACCTCTGCTGACACTGGGTCGAGAGGCTGCAAACTCAGCCTGTCTATGCTCCTGCATCTCAGGACACTCCCTAATAAAATGATCGGACGATCCACACCTGAAACACACAGCTGACCTGCCACTCATCCAGCAAGCACCCACATGGTTTCTGCCACAAATCTCACATGTAGGTGGGGTAGACCTCTGAATCCTAGGAGTTAGAGCACTGGCTACAGAAGCTGTAGGTCTCAGTCTCTGTCTCGGATACTGCACTCACGTACCCTACTGTCTCTGACTCCTACTAATCCTCGGAACAAAACTTTCTCTACCCCTCTTCACAAATGAAGACCCTGCCTCAAACTGGGGTCTCCTTACCCTAGTCTCCTCCTCAGTAGCAGCTGCGGCAATACTCTGGGCCCTCTCCACACTCCTAGCTGCTGCAACAAGCTGGGAAAAATCCTGGTATCTAGAACCAGCCACGATGCACATAATAGAGGGCCTCAATCCCTCCTCAAACCTTCTCCACCAGTCTATTTCATCAAAGATAATTCCCCTAGCATAACGGTTGAACCAGATGTACTCAATCTCATATTCTGTCACCGTCCGGTTGTCTTGCCTCAAATTCAGGAATTCCATCTTCTTAATATCTTTATACTCCCTCGGAGTATGTTTCTGTTCGAACTCCCTCAGAAAATCCCCATATAATAAGGTAGGTGGATCATCCATAGCATGAGGAACAGTCTTCCACTAGTCATAGGCATCTTTCTGTAAGAGGGATCTGGCATAGTCAAACTTCTCATCCGAAGAGGCTTGCAACTGAATGAATATCCTCTGTACCTTATCCAACCACTGCTCAGCCACTGCAGGATCGGTAGTGCCTAAGAAATCTTCAGCCCCAAATTTTCTCAACTTGTCATAATGTCTTACCGGCACTTGAGGCTGTGGTGGTGGTGGTGGCTGCACTGGAGCTTGCCTAAATAACTCCACCATATGCCTTAACCAACCCGGTGGAGCCTCATCTGTAGCTGATCTCTCTGGCACAGAAATAGGTGCCTCACTAACTCTCTCAACCCTAGCTCCATCTCTACTCTCTTCAGGAGCTACACTTTCCGCACTACCCTCAACAGACTGTCGTGAATGAGATGCCATCTCTACCTATATCTGCAAACACAGCAGAATATACCTCATTAAAGATCAAAGACTGCCATACCAAAACATGTATTTTACTCAAAACCAACTTTTAAAATCAAAATATTCTTTTTCTTACAATTCACCTAGGTTGAGAATCTCAAACCTAGGCTCTGATACCAAAATAAATGTAACACCCCTATATCCCGTATACGTACACAGCATGCTAATACGATCGTAATATACGTATACTGAATATAGAAATGCCACGATAAACTTAACAAATGACTCATCCCTTTAAAAAATATGAACAAATTTAAATCATTTAAAAGAAATTACAAAAGACAAATGATAAAATGTTTATTTAAAAGCAGCGGAAAATATAACAAATATTTACAAATACTTGTACATCAAACTCAAGTTTTACAAAACATAAAATATATATATACATTTTTGGCAGTATGTCCTTGATCTTTAAGCTCCACTCTCAAAGCCTCAAAATCTAAACTCTACTCGGTCTAGCGGAACTCTCAGGTTCTTCTCTGTCACCTGCGCGATGAATTACAATCGCGCTAAGCCAACGGCTTAGTGGTACAAACTACAATAATAATATGCTTCTATGCAATGCCAATGTCACACATTTCAACAATTCATATAATATTCACAAATAATATTTTCATATTGTTCATAAGACTACATTTCATCACTTTATGATTTACATTGACACAAAGACACGTATGGGCCCACAAGACACTAATTTGTTATTCAACATTCAGAGTTACTGCTTTGGTCTATAATCATAATCATCAAGCCTGTAGGCATCATATATATATATATATATATATATCTCTATCCATGGATAGTGTAACAGACCCAGTCTCTTGGACCTCAACCCGTCTAAACTCGAGGAGATCCTTAACCCGGCTAGACTGTTACTAGTAACAGACCCAGTCTCTTGGACCTCAACCCTGATAAACCCGAGGAAATCCTCAACCCGGCTAGACTGTTACTTTTAATTCACATTTCACATTTATCATTTTACATTTTTCAACTGGAATTGGCTTACGACCCGGTCTTTTCACCTATCCAATAATTCATTGGCATGCCACCAATCTCAGAACTCTGAAGGTTGAATAACACATTAGACACGAAGTCTTTCATTTATATCTTTATACATTTCTTTCTCAATTCATTTCTCATAATCAAAATAGGCAACCGTGCCTCAATTATAATTCATTTGCATCATCATAGCCAACAATCATGGCTTCTTATCACATCAAGATAGTATACATATCTATCATCAATTTCATTAAACATTATCTAGGCAAACATGCCTCAATCATATCATTTACACCATTATAACCCATCACATTGGTTTCACATCTCATTATATCTCAATTCACATTTAGTTGTACATAGTCAATGGCTTTAACTCACAATCTAAATGCTCATTAATATTCACATTATATCAAACATAGCATTGTTAACAAGTATCAACAATACATAAAATTTCTTAACACATTTATAATCAAATGTATGTTAAGTCTCAATATCATATGAATGTATGCAATAATATAGCTTGTACTTACCTTAAGCACCACTTATACAAATCTATACACTTCCTTTTCCAACACTTCTTCACCACTTAAGTTAGGGAAAATCAACCTCTTCACAACCTAATCCAAAAGGAATAATACATATGAGATAAAATAGATACGCTCATCAACACGGGCGTGTCCCTGGCCGTGCCCTAAACCCACAACACAGAAGCTTTGACACGCTCAGAACCACGGGCGTGTCACTGAACGTGTAATATATTCTGTCTTACAGAAATATTGACACGTCCAACAACATGGGCGTGTTCATGGCCGTGTCAATTCCTCACCAACACAGTAGCTATGACACGCTCACTGACATGGGCGTGTCACTGGACGTGTAAATACTACTACTACACAGAAGCTGTGACACGTTCAATGACATGGGCATGTCACTGCTCGTGTCACCCATCCAAAAACACAGAATCTTTGACATGCCCAAAATCCTGGTCGTGCTCATGGGCGTGTCAGGCCAAAAACACATATTCCGGCCACAACAACACTTAACTCAATAAATCACTTCCTTTCACCAAAATCCACTTCAAACAAACTTAGCTCAACAAACCCAAACATCATAACAAACTTGCAAAAACACTAAAACAATTTAAAACATCTACCAATCACAAATTATAATCATCACCACAAACCCTAAACACAATCACACACTTTCTCTTCCAACCAACTTACTCTTTTCTTCAATCCAAACTCAAAAATCCAAAGATCTAATGAATCAAACACTCTTAAACACAACACAATCAAAACACACTCCTATCATCAACAATAAACCCTCAAACTCAAACATAATTCCAAAATAAACAAGAGAAATCAAGAGAGAACTTACCAAAGTTGATGATACTTCTCAAATTTCAACTTCTTCACTTGAATCTTCCTTCAATTTGAGCTTGGATCACAAAACTCACTCTCTCTCTCTCTCTTTCTTTAGATGGCCGGCCAAAAAAAGGAAAAGGGAAGAAATGAAAAGAAAATCAAGAAACCAAAGTCAAATACTCCTCTCTTTAAACCTCCTCCAAGCAAATATAATATTAAATAATCCAAATTAATCTCTTCCATTCATTTTAATTTCTCATTTTCCACTAATTAACTTAATTAATTAAAATAGCTAAATATCTTCTTCCTTTGACCATCACATTGACTTGTATATATGTTGTATATATTTCCATATACACAACATATACACTTCCCTTTAAAGCTCTCTTCTCTTTAAAATTTAACATATACACATTCAAACCAATTACAACAATAATATCAAAACTTCTAGGGCATACTTTGGGATATTACAATTCTCCCCCTCTAAAAAAATTTTCGTCCTCGAAATTACCTGATATCAAGTCCGAAACAGTTGAGGATATTGATCTTGCATTGCTTGCTCACTTTCCCAAGTTTCCTCTTCTTTACCATGATTCTTCCAAAGAACCTTTACCAAAGGCACTTTCTTATTCCTCAACTCTTTCACTTCATGGGCCAAAATAGCAACTGGTTCTTCTTCAAATGTCAGATCCGAACTCACTACAATAGATTCAACTGGCAAGATATGACATGGATCCGATCTATACCTCCTCAACATAGAAACATGGAATACATTATGGATTCTATCCAACTCAGGCGGCAAAGCAAGTCGATAAGCAACTGGCCCAATTCTTTCTAAAACTTCATATGGTCCAATGAAACGAGGACTCAGCTTCCCTCTTCGACCAAATCTCAATATCTTCTTCCAAGGAGACACTTTTAAAAATACTTTATCTCCAACATCAAATTTTATGTCTCTTCTTTTCAAATCTGAATAAGATATCTGTCGATCTGAAGCTGTCTTTAACCGATCCCGAATTATCTTTACTTTTTCTTCAGTTTCTTTAATCAAATCAGGACCAATTAGTTTGCCTTCTCCAATTTCATTCCAACATAAAGGCGTTCTGCATCTTCTACCATACAATGCCTCAAATGGTACCATACCAATACTAGATTGGTGACTGTTGTAAGCAAATTCCACAAGTGGCAAAAATCTATCCCAACTTCCAGATAAATCAATGACACAACTTCTCAACATATCCTCAATAATCTGTATCACTCTCTCTGACTGCCCATCTGTCTGCGGATGAAAAGCAGTACTAAAGTGCAATCGAGAACCCAAAGCCCCATGTAAACTCTTCCAAAACCTCAAAGTAAACCGGGGATCTCGATCAGACACTAAAGAAATTGGGACTCCATGCAACTTCACTATCTCGCTAATATACAGCTCAGCCAACCTTTCAAGAGAATAGTCCATTCTAACAGGAAGGAAATGAGCTGTCTTTGTCAACCGATCTACAATCACCCAAATAGCATCATACTTCTTCTGAGTTAATGGCAACCCTGATACAAAATCCATTGTCACTCTCTCCCATTTCCATTCAGGCACTGTTAAAGGTTGAAGCAACCCTGCTGGAACTTGATGCTCAGCTTTCACCCTCTGACAAGTGAGACATTTGGACACAAATTCCGCGATGTCTCTCTTCATACCGGACCACCAGTAGTGCTGTTTCAAATCATGGTACATCTTAGTACTACCCGGATGCATAGCAAAACTCGATTGGTGTGCTTCCTCTAAAATAATCTTCCTCAAACTATCATCATCAGGTACACACAACCTATCCTTGAACCAAAGACTACCATCACTCTTCATATAGAAATCTCGGCTTTCCCCATTTTGGAAATCTGACACAATCTTCTGAATTTTCTCATCAGCCAACTGAGCCTCTTTAATCTGATCTAACAATACTGGTCTTAACTGCAGCTGAGCCAATAATGCACCATCATCACAAACTTCAAAATTAGCATGCAATGCTCTCAATTCAATAAGCAACGAGAGCGAATACATAGCCAAACCTGCTAAAGACTTCCGACTCAAGGCATCAGCAACCACATTCGCCTTACCAGGATGATAATCAATCAAGCAGTCGTAGTCTTTAATCAATTCTAACCATCGTCTTTGCCGAAGATTCAGCTCCTTCTGAACACCCAAATATTTCAAACTTTTATGATCCGTATAGATAAAACATTTCTCCCCATATAAGTAATGTCGCCAAATCTTCAAAGCAAACACTATAGCTGCCAACTCCAAATCATGAGTCGGATAGTTAAGCTTGTGCGGCTTCAACTGCCGAGAAGCATAAGCTATGACTTTACCCTCTTGCATCAAAACATATCCTAAACCATTATGTGAAGCATCACTATAAATCACATATGGTTTATCTTCCACGGGTAAAGTAAGAACAGGTGCTTGAGTCAACATTTCTTTCAACTGCTTAAAACTAGCTTGACACTGATCCGTCCACACAAATCTAACTCCCTTCCGAAGCAATCTGGTGAGTGGAGTAGCTATCAAAGAAAAACCTTTCACAAACCGTCGGTAATAGCCTGCCAAACCTAGAAAACTTCTAACTTCAGTCAAAGACTTTGGTGGACTCCAATTCAAAATAGCTTCAACTTTACTTGGATCAACTCTTATACCATCCGCTGAAATTATATGACCCAGAAAAGTAACTTGGTCAAGCCAAAATTCACACTTTGATAGTTTAGCATACAATTGCTTCTCTCTTAAAATCTGCAACACAATTCGCAAATGCTTGTCATGCTCCTCTTCATTATGCGAATACACCAAGATATCATCAATGAAAACCACCACAAACTGATCCAGATAGGGTCTAAACACCCTATTCATCAAATCCATGAAAGCTGCAGGTGCATTCGTCAACCAAAAAGGCATTACTAGAAACTCATAATGCCCATATCTGGTGCGGAAAGCTGTCTTAGAAACATCTTCAGCTTTAACCCTCAACTGATGGTACCCGAATCTAAAATCAATCTTGGAAAACACTGATGCTCCCTTCAATTGATCAAAGAGATCATCAATCCTAGGCAAAGGATATTTATTCTTAATAGTCACTTGGTTCAATTGCCTATAATCGATGCATAACCTCATAGTACCATCCTTCTTTTTCACAAACAACACAGGAGCTCCCCAAGGAGAAACACTAGGGCGAATAAACCCTTTATCCAACAACTCCTGTAACTGCACCTTCAACTCTCTCAATTCAGCAGTGCCATTCTATAAGGGGTGATAGAGATGGGAGTGGTACCAGGCAACAGTTCGGTACCAAACTCAACCTCTCTCTCAGGGGGTAACCCTGACAACTCATCAGGAAACACATCCGGAAAATCTGCAACTGTGGTGATATTACCAAGTTGAGAACCCATAACTCTAGTATCCACCACATGAGAAAGATAAGCACCACACCCTTTTCTAATCAACTTCCTAGCTGTTACAGCTGATACAAACAAGGATGCAAGTTGTCTCTGCTCACTAGATACTATCACATCTCTACTATCATTGGTTCTCAAGGTGACACACTTCTTTTTACAATCTACCACAGCTCCATGTTTAGACAGCCAATCCATGCCTAAGATCAAATCATATTCTTTAAAAGGCATTTCAATTAAATCTCCAAGAAACTCCTCACCTTGCACCACTACTACACTATCTCGGTGCACCTTGCTAACAACTACATTATGTCCTAAAGGATTTGTCACCAAGACATCAAATCCTAAGGACTCAGAATGCAGTTCAGACACAGGCAATATGGATGCACTAATATATAAATGAGTAGATCCTGGATCGATCAAAGCAAGCACTGAAATGCCAAATAAAGAAAATTTACCCGCTATCACTGCTGAAGCATCTGGTTGCCTCTGCATCACATACACCCTCTGAGAAGATCCGGCCTCCTCTAGCCTACTGCCTCCGGATGATGATCCTCCTCTCAGACTGTACCCGGATCGACCACCCCTACTGAAACCTCTACTTCCTTGACCACCTCTGCTGACACTGGGTCGAGAGGCTGCAGACTCAGCCTATCTATGCTCCTGCATCTCAAGACACTCCCTAATAAAATGATCGGGCGATCCACACCTGAAACACACAGCTCACTTGCCACTCATCCAGCAAGCACCCACATGGTTTCTGCCATAAATCTCACATGTAGGTGGGGTAGACCTCTGAATCCTAGGAGTCGGAGCACTGGCTACAGAAGCTGTTGGTCTCAGTCTCTGTCTCGGATACTGCACTGACCTACACTGCTGTCTCTGACTCCTACTAATCCTCGGAACAAAACTTTCTCTACCCCTCTTCACAAATGAAGACCCTGCCTCAAACTGGGGTCTCCTTACCCTAGTCTCCTCCTCAGTAGCAGCTGCGGCAATACTCTCGGCCCTCTCCACACTCCTAGCTGCTGCAACAAGCTGGGAGAAATCCTGGTATCTAGAACCAGCCATGATGCACATAATAGAGGGCCTTAATCCCTCCACAAACCTTCTGCACCGGTCTATTTCATCAGAGATAATTCCCCTAGGATAACGACTGAACCGAATGTACTTAATCTCGTATTCTGTCACCGTCCGGTTGTCTTGCCTCAAATTCAGGAATTCCATCTTCTTAATATCTTTATACTCCCTTGGAGTATATTTCTGTTCGAACTCCCTCAGAAAATCCCCATATAATAAGGTAGGTGGATCATCCATAGCATGAGGAACAGTCTTCCAGCAGTCATAGGCATCTTTCTGTAAGAGGGATCTGGCATAGTCAAACTTCTCATCCGAAGAGGCTTGCAACTGAATGAATATCCTCTGTACCTTATCCAACCACTGCTCAGCCACTGCAGGATCGGTAGTGCCTAAGAAATCTTCAGCCCCAAATTTTCTCAACTTGTCATAATGTCTTACCGGCACTTGAGGCTGTGGTGGTGGCGGTGGCTACACTGGTGCTTGCCTAAATAACTCCACCATATGCCTTAACCAACCCAGTGGAGCCTCATCTGTAGCTGATCTCTCTGGCACAGAAACAGGTGCCTCACTAACTCTCTCAACCCTTGCTCCATCTCTACTCTCTTCAGGAGCTACACTTTCCGCACTACCCTCAACAGACTGTCGTGAATGAGATGCCATCTCTACCTATATCTGCAAACACAGTAGAATATACCTCATTAAAGATCAAAGATTGCCATACAAAAACATGTATTTTACTCAAAACCAACTTTTAAAATCAAAATATTCTTTTTCTTACAATTCACCTAGGTTGAGAATCTCAAACCTAGGCTCTGATACCAAAATAAATGTAACACCCCTATATCCCGTATACGTACACAGCATGCTAATACGATCGTAATATACGTATACTGAATATAGAAATGCCACGATAAACTTAACAAATGACTCATCCTTTTACAAAAATATGAACAAATTTAAATCATTTAAAAGAAATTACAAAAGACAAAAGATAAAATGTTTATTTAAAAGCAGCGGAAAATATAACAAATATTTACAAATACTTGTACATCAAATTCATGTTTTACAAAACATAAAATATATATATACATGTTTGGCAGTATGTCCTTGATCTTTAAGCTCCACTCTCAAAGCCTCAAAATCTAAACTCTACTCGGTCTAGCGGAATTCTCCGGTTCTTCTCTGTCACCTGCGCGATGAATTACAATCGCGCTAAGCCAACGGCTTAGTGGTACAAACTACAATAATAATATGCTTCTATGCAATGCCAATGTCACACATTTCAACAATTCATATAATATTCACAAATAATATTTTCATATTGTTCATAAGACTACATTTCATCATTTTATGATTTACATTGACACAAAGACACGTATGGGCCCACAAGACACTAATTTGTTATTCAACGTTCAGAGTTACTGCTTTGGTCTATAATCATAATCATCAAGCCTGTAGGCATCATATATATATATCTCTATCCATGGATAGTGTAACAGACCCAGCCTCTTGGACCTCAACCCGTCTAAACTCGAGGAGATCCTCAACCCGGCTAGACTGATACTAGTAACAGACCCAGTCTCTTGGACCTCAACCCGGATAAACCCGAGGAAATCCTCAACCCGGCTAGACTGTTACTTTTAATTCACATTTCACATTTATCATTTTACATTTTTCAACTGGAATCGGTTTACGACCCGGTCTTTTCATCTATCCAGTAATTCATTGGCATGCCACCAAACTCAGAACTCTGAAGGTTGAATAACACATTAGACATAAAGTCTTTCATTTATATCTTTATACATTTCTTTCTCAATTCATTTCTCATAATCAAAATAGGCAACCATGCCTCAATTATAATTCATTTACATCATCATAGCCAACAATCATGGCTTATCATCACATCAAGATAGTATACATATCTATCATCAATTTCATTGAACATTATCTAGGAAAACATGCCTCAATCATATCATTTACACCATTATAACCCATCACATTGGTTTCACATCTCATTATATCTCAATTCACATTTAGTTGGACCTATGTAAGGATATGTTTCCATCATCGGATGGGTGTTCATTTATTTGCTTTGTTTGGATATTGCTTTAATTTTAATATAACGATGCTTTATTTTAATTGTTGCATGTAGTATGGATAATATTGTTATATTTAAGAATTTTATAATATTAAGACCTGCAAAGGAGCCCGATTCCAATGAGCCAGGCGTTGTAGGGGTGCTGGGCCATTTCTCACATTCCCCACTCGTACCCAACTTTTTGAACCCATTAGGGGGTTGGAGATTCCTTAGGAATCGAGTCATCGACGTCTTTCTTTTTCCCAGCCCATCAGGGTGGCGAGTCCATTTTTCTCCGGGCTTAGGCCCGTGTTCTCTAAGGCCTCGAGCCTAAACAGTGTAGAAGTTGCAAGAACCATTCCATCGGAAGTGGGGGCAAAAATCCCCGCTCACACATATAATTATCATAAGTCATTATGAGTAAACTTACAAAATTTAACCTATATTATAAAAATCAGTAGGGAAAACATTTTTTGTTACAATACATATATATAACCTTAGTACCCAAAAGTTTATCAAAACATTTTTTTAATAAGCAGCGGAATCAATGTTTACAAAATTATAGAATTTATACATGCTGGCAGTTTGTCTCTGATCTTGATGTCCACAACTCAACACTGCACTCACAAACTCAAGCCTAGACTCGACTAAGTCTAGACGAGCTCTCCGGCACAACCGAATCTACCCTGTCACCTGCGCGATGAACCACAATCGCGCTAAGCAAAAAGCTTAGTGGTACAAATTTGATTCAATATAGATCAATGCAATGCGCATGCACAATATATATGAATATATCAACTCACTGCATTATATCTCAACATTTTAATCATTTGCATCACATTTCATAATTCACATTAAAACAAAGACAAACATGGGCCTAAAAAGAATCTTATATGCTATTCAAAGTTTAGAGTTACTGCTTTGGTCCATATTGACACCTTGTGTCTAGCCCCGTAGGCAATATATTTATATCCATGGATAATGTAACAGACCCAGTCTCTTGGACCTCAACCCGGCTAGACCCTTAGGCCCTAGTCTCTTGGTCCTCAACCCGGCTATACTGTTATAGTTTTTGAGACTTACGACCCGGTCTTTTCACCCCAAAAACATCACATTTATTAGCTAGGCTCGGCTTATGACCCGATCTTTTCACCTGCCCAGTAATTCATTTCATAGGCATGCTGCCAAACCCAGAACTCTGAAAATTGAATAACATACTATGCACACAATTAATTCATTTATCTCATTATCAATCTCTTTCACAATTCATTTCTTAATTCATTTATCACAATCAAACTAGGCTCATTGCCTTAGTATATCATCTTTTCTTATTTTTCTCATTCTTCTATTTTATCTCAATATCGATTGGTTACATTATGTTTTCATATATCTCATCATGTTATTCCACATTCCCTTTCATTTCTAACACATTACTCAATTGCTTTGATACAATAACATAATTCACATTATACATATCATACCATATAATCCGCTCATCAACGATGTATTGAGTAACTTAACACATTTCTCAACTAAATGTGTTAAGTCTCAATGTCATGTAAATGTATGCAATCTTTCAAAGTTTGTACTTACCTCTAAAAGCAACAACACCACTCTATCAACTCCTCTTCCAATATAACTCTCAACACTTGAATTAAGGTAGCTCAAATCTCTTCAAAACCTAATCCAAAGGTGATCATACACACTCACTTAGAGATACACATAAGAAAAAAAGGAAGAGAACTATCTAGGGCAAACTCTACACTTGACACGCTCAACAGCACAGGCATGTCCCTGATCGTGCCCTAAACTCACAACACAGAAGCTATGACACGCTCAGTGACATGGGCATGTCACTGGACGTGTCAATCAACCAACAACACAGTAGCTATGACATGCTCAGTTACATGGGCGTGTCACTGGCCGTGTCAATGCTACTACAACACAAAAGTTGTGACACGCTCAGTGACATGGGCGTGTCACTGCTCATGTCAACAACCCATATAACAAAACCAACGACAAGCCTAAAGACATTGTCGTGCTAATGGGCGTGTCTAGCCAAAAAACCTGAAATCGAGACCAACAAGGCCACATCCAACAAACACCTTCCTAAAACCCTTATCCACTCCAAACAACCTTAACCAAAACCATCAACAACCCATATAATACTTGAGTAAACATTAAAACAACTCCATCACAAACATTAAAACACAATTACAACCATATCTCACAAATCAAACTTACACAATCCACACACTTGCCTCTTTCACCAAACTTAACCCTTTTCTCTCTTCAATCCAAACCCAAAAATCAAAGTTAACAAGACAAAACACTGCAAACATACCAAAACACATCTACAACAATCATTCCAACAAACCCATAAGCACAACTTAAAAGAAATCAAAGAAACAAGTTGGAAACTTACCAAAAGTGAAGAAAATTCTTAAAACTCCAACTTGATCTCTTGAAAACCTTCAATCTCTTGAGTTTGGAAGCAACAAAATCTCTCCCTCTTGAAGATGGTGGTGATGGCCGGCCAAGGAAGAAAGAAGAAGATGAAGATGAAAGAAGAAAATGCAAAGTCAACACTTAAACCAAACACTCTCTCCTCAAATCACTCTCCACCAAGCAATTAAACAATAAAATAATAAACCCACTTACATCATCTTCCACTAACAATATTTAATAATATAATTAATGTAACACCCCTATACCCTATATACGCACACTACATACTACTACATCTGTAATATATGTATACCGAATATAGGAATGCCACGGTTTATAATAAGCAAACCAACCTTTCAATTTAATAACATTATAAGAAAACCTAAAACACTTTATATTATATTATAAAGTATCCTAGATAAAATGTTTATTTATTACGCAACGGAAAATGTAGTGGTATTTACGTATATAAATACATCAAAATCAATGTTTACAAAACATAAAATTTATACATGTTTGGTAGTTTGTCTCTGATCTTTAAGCCCACAATCAACACTTCAGAGTCTAGACTCGACTCGGTCTAGCTGAACTCTCCGGTTCTACCCTGTCACCTGCGCGATGAACCAAAATCACGGTAAGCCAACGGCTTAGTGGTACAACCCACAATAACAACATGCTTTAATGTAATGCTAATGTCACACATTCATATATAATAAACAATACATAAGAATATCATATTTCAAAACCTTACATTAAATCTTATAATTCATTTGTTTCACCATTTATGATTCACATTTAAACAAAGACAAGCATGGGCCCAAAAGACACTAATATGCCATTCAACTTTCAGAGTTAATGTTTTGGTTTAATTATCACATTTATCATTATCTCAACTAGGCTTCAAGGATTAGGCCCAACCAAACTTCAAGGGGAGCGAAGCATGCTAAGCATCAACCCAATTTGGCTTCAAGGACCAAACCCAACCTAGCTTCAAGGGTTTGTAACATCTCAACTAGGTTTCAAGGACTAGACCCAACCAAGCTTCAAGGGGAGTAGAGCATGCTAAAGTTCAACCCAACTTGGTTTCAAGGATCAAGCCCAACCCAGCTTCAAGAGATTGTTACTATTAGGCATGCCACCAACAACAAAACTCTGAAAAGTGAATAACACATTAGACACACAAATCTTTCATTATTTCATTATCAATTCCATTCTCATTTCCTCATCATCATCTAGGCAAACATGCCTCAATTAATTTCGTTTGCATCATTATAGCCAACAACAATGGCTTCACATCTCATCATTAAGGTATACACAACCAATTACATTGGATATACAATTTGAATGATCATCATATCTTTCACATTATACAATTCATAGCATTAATCAAATGTATCAACAATGTAATAGATTACTTAACACATTTACAACCAAATGTGTTAAGTCCTAATGTCATGTAAATGTATGCAATAATGTAGGGTTTGTAGTTACCTCAAAAGCAACTCACACAACACCAAACTCCTCTTCCAAGAATCCTCACACTAGGATTAGGACAACTCAACTCTCTTCAAAACCTAAACCAAAGGTGATCATACACACTCACTTAGAGATACACATGAGATAAAATAGATAAAAACCAACTAGGGAAAACTCTACACATGACATGCTCAACAACACGGGCATGTCCCTGACTGTGCCCTAAACTCACAACACAGAAGCTTTGACACGCTCAGAACCACGGGCGTGTCACTGAACGTGTAATACATTCTCTCTCACAGAAACATTGACACGTCCAACAACACGGGCGTGCTCATGGCCGTGTTAATTCTTCACCAACACAGTAGCTATGACACGTTCAATAACACAGGCGTGTTACTGATTGTGTCACCCATCCAGAAAATAGAACCATTGACACACCTAAAGACCTGGGCGTGCTCATGGGCTTGTCAGGCCAAAAATCCTGATTCCGGCAGCAACAACAACACATCCAACAAACCTCTTACTTCCACCATTATCCACTTCAAACAAACTTAACTAAACACACCCATAAACCATAATAACTTGCAAAAACACTAAAACAATTCAAAACATACATCAAACACCAATTCACAACCATCACATACACACAACTCAAACACAACACTTACTCTTCCAACACCAAACCTAACTCCTTCTCTTCAATCCAACCCTAAAATCAAAATCAATTAAACCCAACACTCTCAAACACACCACAATCAAACATACTCATACCATCAACAATCAACCATCAAACTCAAATACAACTTAAAAGAAAACTAAGGAATCAAGTGGAAACTTACCAAAAATGATGAAACTTCTTAGATTTCCAACTTGATCACTTGAAACTTCCTTCAATATTGAGCTTGGAAAAATCAAAAACTCTCTTTCTCTCTTGCTTTGGAAGGAGCCGGCCAAGAAGGAAAAGAAAAGAAGAAGAAGAACAATAAGAGCCAAAGTCAACTCTTCAACCTCTTTAAACCTCCACCAAGCAATTTAATATTAAAATGTTATAAAATATCCTCTTCCACTAATTCAATTTCCTTTTTTATTAATTTAATTAATTTAAAATAATTAATTATCTTCTTTTGACTTCCATTCCTTTGACTTGTATATGTTGTATATATCACAATATATACAACATATACACTCTTCCCTTACCTCTTTTCTCTTTCTATATAAACATATACATTTAATCCAAATATAACAATAATTATTCCAAAACTTTTAGGGTATACTTTGGGATATTACAATTAAAATATCTCATGACTAAAAAAAACCCATTGACTTGTATATATTTTGTATATATCCTCATGTATACAACATATACATATCTCCTTCTATTTTTCCTTTCTTAATTAAACATATACTTAAAAATCCTTTAATTCAATACAGCAATTAACATTCCAAAATTTTAGGGTATCATTTGGGATATTACATATTAGGAGTTGTTGAGCAAATTAATGTTTGAGTTTTTCTGGATGTTTAGGAGTTTTAGAAATTGTAAAATAGACTAAGGTTTAGCAACTTAAACTATATCAAAATAATGATTAAAACAAACAACAAAAATATTTAAAGAAAAGATTAAACCATTGTATGTATAAGAAAATTAAGTTTAAGACATAAAACCTGCGTTGGAAGATCCACCAAATTGATTATTGATTCCAAGTTGTTGCCTACACCAATTAATTCTGGCCTAGCAAATATTAAAGGTTGTGGTTACTGCCTTTGTTGATGGTTGATTGTTGACGAATGTTGCCTCTCTTTCCTTGCCCATTGATTGATCATTCTTCTTAATCATTGTTCACTTCCTTTGACACCTTGTAGACCCTTAATTTTTGACCTAGTCCAGTCCAATATATTTTATATAGTCCAAAATAATTTTTGTGTTATCTTAATTAAATAATATTTATTTTAGTATTTATTTTTTATAATTTTTAAAAAATAATAATAATAATAAATAAAAATAAAATCTACGATGAAAAAATCGGCGACAAAAAAAGTTCATCTCCGAAAGTAATTGGCCAAGGCCAATTTCGCCATTTCGCCGTAGGAAATTCTTGTGGTGAAATGGCCTGGCAGCCTGCCAGTGTGCCCAGTGCTCGTAATTCCCTCACAGTTTTGGCCAGCACTCGCAATTTCGCTAGCAAGATTTTTCCAACACAACTTTTTTCGAAACCAAATTCTATTTGGTTTTGGTTTTCTTTTCCTAATTAATTATAGTTTCCTTTTCCTATAAATAACACTTTAAAACACAAAAAGAGAGAGGAAAAACTTTGAGGGATCGGACTGGACTTGGGGAGGAGAACTTCTAGGGACTGAAATTTGGGACTTCAGATTAGAGAGGAGCAACAAGCAAGCAATCAACAATTTATCAAAGGTAGCCATACTACCTTTCCCTCGGTTCATCCAGAAGTTAATTTTGGTGGAACCAACTATGCAAGTTTGATCCTTAATCATAAACTACTCATGGCTTTGTTTCTTTGATTCATAATAATATACACACAAAACCTTGATCTATGAATATGTAGCAACATTGATCTTCGTTTCAATGACATAAATGATCTTTTCTGTTTCTTCTAAACCTTAAAACCCTACAAATACTTTTCTATTTCTTCTAAACCTTAAGAACCCTAAAAATACTTTTCTGTTTCTTCTAAACCTCAAGAGCCCTAAATTTATTTCTTCTATGTCCAAAAACCTTAATTCATTTCTTTTGCTTCCAAAAACCTTAAATCGTTTTGCTATTTCCAAAAACTTTATAAAACTAAACTATTTTCTTCAACTCCAAAACAAAAATAGTAAACCCCCAAACCAGTTAATCTAAACCCTAAGTTTTCCTAAACCCTAATTCCCTTAAAACTAATACGTAAACCCTTGTTTTCCTAAACCCTAATCCTTTAAACCTTAAAACCTTACAAACCTAAACATTCAAACTCAATACAGTAAATCCAAAACAACAATCCAGTAACCAAGAATTATAAACCTAATGTTTTAATATCCTAAAACCCTAATTTCATAATGTTACTCCTAAACCCTAATTTGATCATGAAATCCTAATCCATTCAAATTTTCCAAAACCTTTACAGTAGTTTAAACAAATAACAATAATAATACTAAAATCCCAAAACCCTAAATATTAATTAAAGAACTTTAAATAGAAACAGTAAACCGTAATTTGTATTTTTACTTGCTTTATTTTTATATTTGATTATGTAGTTCATTATATGCTTTGATTTATTTTCAATGCTTGATTTATTTAATTTATCATGGTTGAATGTTTATTATATATTTTGATTGATGTTTAATATCTTTGATGAATGATTTATTTACGATGAATGATTATTTACTTTTATCGATTTATTTTGATTTCCAAATGTTGTAAGAGGTATGTTTCCACTTTGTGGGTACCTCATTAATTAATTTCTATGTAATTTAAATTGCTTTTATATTTTAGACCAATGTAAAGGACATGTTTCTACCTTTTGGTGGGTATCCTATTTAGTTTAGACATGAACAATGTAAGGACATGTTTCCATCCTCTAAGGGTGTCCATTTATTTGCTTTGCTTGGACATTGCTTTGATTTTAATATAACGATGCTTTATTTCAATTGCTGCATGTAATATGGATAATATTGTTATATTTAATAATTTTATAATATTAAGACCTGTAAAGGAGGCTGGTTCCAATGAACCGGGCATTGTGGGGGTGCTGGGCCATTTCTCACATTCCCCACACGTACCCAACTTTTCAAACCCATTAGGGGGTTGGGGATTCCTTAGGAATCGAGTCATCCATCCCTTTCTTTTTCACAACCCGTCCGGGTGGCGACTCCATTTTCTCCAGGCTTAGGCCCGTGTTCTCTAAGTCCCCGAGCCTAAACAGTGCCAAAGTCGCAATAACCATTCCACCGGGAGTAGGGGCGAAAATCCCCGCTCACAGTGGCGACTCCACTGGGGATAAGAGAAGTTGATTCCGTTGGTCTTTATATTATTCTATTCTTTCTTATAATGATATTATCCATTGCATCATATTAGATTGCATCGTGTGCATGAGTTAGGATGCCCGTGTTACCCGTGTTGTGTTGTGTAAGGGATACCATACTTTCACTCAAGGTATGGAGATCGAGCATGGCATAACCACTCATAGCCTCGTACCATTTGGTATATACTTACTATAGGAACCTAAGCCTTTTAACCTAAAGACTAAAGCTAATGTAATTGGCCTAGTTACTTTCCTTAGGTTTTACCCCAAATGCATGTTGTTTGACTATGGTTAATTTATCTTAGTTTAAATCATGGCTTATTTTGTTTATTTCTTTTTCTAATATGACCTAAGTACATTGTGAGCTCAAAATAAATTTTTCTTTAAAATCCAAAAGACCAAAGTAATTTTTAAAATTTATCAAAATGATCTTTGGACATAAAACATTTCTAAAAAAGAAATCAAAAATTCTTTTACTCATGACCAAAATACTAAGCCCAAAATCCATTTTTTCTAAAATTTTTAGGCTTAGAAATAAAATTATTTTCATCCAAAAGAGCTTACAAATTATTTAGGTCAATTACGAAATACCAAAAATCAATTGTGAGCCTAGTTTATACTAAGAATAATTAATCATGGGCTTGTTTTTGGCATGAATCATTAGTTGCTTTTTCAAGTGAGAAATCTATTTATAATAAAGCTCTTAATTTAGTTTTAATCCAATATAGTATAAAAGCTACTTTAGTTGGTTGAATAGATTAAAACCTAATTAATGGGAATTATCGTGGATTGATTTCCATTTTTAAAAATATAACTATTGGTTAAAATGTCCGAAAGATATATTCAAAAACAAGATACCCAATGTTGGTATTTTGTTAACCATATTACCAAGGAGAAGAGACTCGCCATTCGTGTGTGGATGTTATAAGGCTGGAAGAAACGTCCTAATTATCTTTCTTTGTTTTTTTTTTGTGCATACATGCATCATGCATACATTTGCATCTCATATCATTGATTCGCTCTGGCTCACAGCCCTGGATTACGATAGTTCAAAAGCTTACGACAATCCGACCTACACTGGAAGCGTAGAAGCTAGCAACGACTCAATCACTTGCTCACCAAAAGTAATGGAGCCCAAACAAATTCAAAGAATGGTGGATGAAGCCCTCAATGCCAAAATGGAAGAAATAAAAGAGGCCCTAGCTGAGACCATGAAGAACCAATTGGCTGTGATTTTAGGAAATCATGCTGAAGCATCTGCTAGCACCAAGAAGACAAAGGACAAAGGGAAGACTAAAGTTGGTGAAGTAGTTTTTGATGAGGATAAGGTGATCATTGATGATGATGATGATGATTAAGCTCAATACTTGTAAGATCCTCAAGAAAAAAAAGGAGCCGAAGGTTGTTGAGAAGACAACTGTCGAAAAGATTGAGACATCTGATGTTGAGAAGATGATTGTTGATTTAGAAAAGAATTTTGAGAAGAAACTGAAAATCGAAGAAATGTTCGAAGTTGACAAATTATTTGAGCTAGATGAAGAAGTTCCATACAAGTTTAAGATTCCATCTTTTGCGAAGTTTGATGGAACCGAAAATCCTCACCTCCATGTGAAGCAATAAATCACTGCTATCAGTCTGCCCGAGCTATTAAGGCTCAAACTCTAAGTTATTTTATGCTTTCATTGCATCCTGTTATCTAAAATTGGTTCAATACCTTAGATGATGGAACACAAAAGAGTTGGGATCTGTCATACAAGGCTTTCATTCAGCAATATGGGTATAATGTTGAAATGGAAGTTACCTTAATGGAAGTTGAGTCCATTAGGCAACGACCAAATGAAAATTTTGTGGACTATGTGAAAAGATGGAGAAACAAGGCCGCTTTGCTTAAGAAAAGGCCCGATGAATCTGATCAAATAAGGATGATTGTGAGTGTTGCCTAGTCTTCGTGAAAAGATGTCTTATACACTCATCCGTGATTTCAAAGATCTTCTCTAAGCTGGTCTACAAATTGAAGAGTGGGAAAGGGGGAAAAATTGCTTTTCAATAAGAAGGAATGAGAAAGTGAATTATCATCCTAGCAATCAAAGCACGCAAAAAGAAGTTGATGTTAATGTGACTGGTCAAGGAAATAAAAGACAATTCTCAGAATTGGGGAAACCTCTATCTTGGGTTTTTAGCAAGCTGCAAAAGAAAGGGTTGTTACAACCGTTAGCTCCTCCACCGTTACATAATCCACTGCCACCAAACTTTAATGCCAAGGCCTTCTGTCAATTTCATAAAATGCAAAGGCATGAAACAGATAAAAGTGCTCGTCTAAGGCATGAGATCCAAGATTTGGTTGATAGTGGTAAGCTACCCGAGCCGAATAAGCCCAATACCAAGAACAACCCTTTGCCTAAATTTGGAAGAGTGCCACCACCAACAACCTTCATTGTAATATCCTCATATATAGTCTAGAAGTTTTGATTATGTTGTTGATGTTGTTGTTATTGTTGTTGTAGTGACATATTGGATTGAATATATGTGTTAAATTGCAAGAGAAAAGATTTTGGAAAGTGAATGCTTGTGTATATGTGTTTTGGGGAAAAGAATTAGGGTTTAGAGAGAATGGTATATGTTGTGTATATGATGATATATATAACATATAAATTGGTCAAATGAAGAGTCAATGGAAGAGATATTTATTTGTGTTGAGTGTGTAATTACATATAAGGGCTTATATGAAACAAAAAGTTAGTTATATGATTGAGGGTATTTTGGTAATTGCTTGGATAAGATCACTTGGTGGAGATTAAAAGCAAAATTTGACTTTGCTTCTTGATATTTTTCTTCTTCTTTTCCATTGTGGCCGGCTCCTCCTTAGACAAAGGAAGCAAGAGGCAAAGAGAAGATCTTGTTGAGTGAAGCTCAAATTGAAGAAAGATTAAGTGATCAAGTTGGTGATTCAAGAAGTTTTGTAACTTTGGTAAGTTCTCTTGTGATCTTTGTGTTTATTTGAAATGATATTTGAGTTTGATAGATTTTTAAGAGTGTGTTGGTTGATTTTGAGATGTGAGAAGTGTTTGAGTGATTGGATGATGGATGTTGAGTATGGATTGAAGAAAAGAGTAAGTGGTTGGAAGAGATGATGTTGTCTTTGTGGTAAGGGTTTTGAGATGATTTTGTGTTTGGTGTTTGATGTGTGTTTTGGTTTGTTTTGGGTGTGTTGCAAGTTGAGATGAGTTTTGAGTATGTTTTGTTAAGATTATTTGAAGAGGATGTTAATGTATAGAAGTGTGTTGTTGAGTGTATGGTTGTTTTTGATTGGAGTCTTGATTTGTGGCCGGACACGCCCATGAGCACGTCCAGGGTTTTTAGGCGTGTCAATTGTGTTGGAGGCAGTAGGTTTGACACGACCAGTAGCACGCCCGTGTTATTGAGCGTGTCATAGCTACTGTAAGATTTGAGAATTTACACGCCCAGGAACACGCCCATGTTGTTGAGCGTGTAAATGTTTCTGTGTTGTGGAGTTAGGGCACGGCCATGAACACGCCCGTGTGGGTGAACGTGTCAGGGTTGAGTTTGCCCTAATTAATTCCTAATTGGATTATTTCTTGTGTATCCCTAAACAAGTATATGCTATTACTTTTGATTTAAGTCTTGAAGATAGTGATTGATCATTGATCTAAGAGGTTAAAGAATCTTGGACAAGGAAATGTTAGGAGTTGTATGAATTGTTAGTAAAATAAGTGCAAATCTTGTATTATTGCATTGTTGCATATGATGATAATGGTAATGTATATGATACTATGTGAACAATGTGATATTTCATGTATTGTGACTCATGTGATGAGTAATGTGTTTGGTTATGTTTATATCAATAATGCTATATGTATAATGTGATGGAATAAAATGCCATTGTGATTGGCTATGGTAACTTATATGTGATATGAGGCCATTGTTATTGGCTATGATGAGAGTTGAGAATGGAAATGATAATTAAATAATAAATGATTTGTGTGACTAATGTGTTATTCCATTTTCAGAGTTTGTTGTTGGTGGCATGCCTAATAAGTGTAACAATCTCTTGAAGTTAGGTTGGATTGAATCCTTGAAGCCTAATTGAGATGTTACCACCCTTGAAGCTAGGTTGGGTTGGTTCTTGAAGCCAAGTTGGGTTGATGCTTAGCATGCTTTGCTCCCCTTGAAGCTTGGTTGAACCTAATCCTTGAAGCCTAGTTGGGTTTATGATATTGATAAATGTGATGATAAAACCAAAACATTAACTCTGAAAATTGAATGGCATATTAGTGTGTTTTGGGCCCATGCTTGTCTTTGTTTAGTGTTGATTATGAATGATTAAATGAATACTAATGAGGTATATAATAAGATGTTGAAATATGATATGTCTAATTATGTTGAGTTATGAAATGTAAAGGTATGTTGTTAGCTTTGCATATATGATGTTACATGTATAATATGGATTGAGAATTGGCATTGCATTGCATTAAAGCATAACATTAGCATGCATTATCTTACTAAGCCGTTGGCTTAGCGCGATAGTGTTTGATCACGCAGGTAATAGGGTTGAACCCGAGAGCTCTTCGAGACCGAGTGAGAGTAGGCAGTGAAGAGTTGATTTTGGGAACTTAAAGATCAGAGGAAACTTGCCAATCATGTATAACTCTTTTATATTTTGTAAAGTAAAGATTTTAATGTACATATGTGTATATTTGTAAATATGATATTAAATGTTTTCATATATGTAAATATTTGATAAATTCCGCTGCGTAACAACTAAATGTATCTTTATATATATATCTATTTAGTTTTGTATTACAAGTTAATTACTTATCTTTCTATAATGTATACAATTGAAAAATTATGGTATCATTTAAAATGTTTTGAATGTTAAAAAAATCTGTAGCATCTCTATGTTTAGTGCATGTATACTGCATTGTGGTGGTTGTAGTGTGCATGTATTGAATGTAGGGGTGTTACATTCATGGTAGGAAAAGGATTAGAAGAAGATTTTGCTTTATCATGCTTTCAAGATGGAAAAATTGAAGATGTGAAAGGAAAAGAAGCTTAAACTCAAAAAACTTTCCTTAGCTTGAATGTTGCTTTTCAATTTTACTTTCTTTAATATTTAATTGGAACAATCGTGTTTTTCAAATTTAATTTTGTTTGAATAAATTACTTTCAACAAAATTTTGTTGGTCTTTGTTCATTTTGGTGCTCAACCAATGAGGAATCTAGCTTGATGATTCATGAATTAATATATTTATGCATCGTGACTCGAATGACTTTACTAGGTTAGGGAATTGCTCTATAGTATTGAGTTGTGTATGCTTACATAGAGAGGGCTCCTGCATAATTACCTTTGTCTAGGTCCTAGTCAGTCTTAGAACATGCTTTGACAAACGTTCGAGGAAAAATTGAACTCTGCTTATTTTAAGGGAGAGATGATCTAGGCATTGTTTGTTAGGAAATCAAGGAGATCACTGTAAACCAAAAACACACAGCAAAAAAAATTTTGATCTCTGATTTCCCACCAAGATCCATGCTGTTCGTTTAATTCGATGGAAGTGTTCAAAGAACTAACCTATTGATGATTCGAAATCACATTTTGGAAGAGATGCCTCGATCGCGAAACACCCTCTATCGCGTATCCACAGGAATGCTACCGTCTGGAGTGCTAGCTCTCTGCAACGGCGAAGGCTGGAAAAATGTTTTCTCTAAAACGTATTAGGGTTCCTTTGTTTTCGTTCTCTTTCATTTTCTAATGTTACCTCTAAGAAGACTTAACGTCTGGAGTGAATATATTCACTCAAAATCCAATTCGAAATTGGATAAGGTAAGTCAAATTCAGAATCCAAATCTAATAAGGATTCTGAATATATTATCTAATAATATATATATAATGAAAATAATAATAATAATAAATATTAATATCTAATATTAATATTATTAATATTATATCCAGCCCAAAGTGCATTCTTGTGTGTGACTCGATAGGCCCATATTAATTGGCAATCAATTTAATCTCTATTAAACCAACAAGTAGTAATTGTCCTCTAGCAAGGCGTTAAAACTACCCAATTAATATAAGGAATGTCCAATTTGCCTAATAATAGTACATGCATTAATCCCTTTGTCACACGATATCTAGCTTGAACATAAGTCATGGTCAACGTCATACTTATATTGTCCAAACTTATGATTACTCGATCTCCAAGTAGACTGATAAAAACAAATGAAATTGATCACACTATCAATTCATTTGAGCACGGCCATGCATTTCACAGTCTCACTTATCGAGGGGCCCAAAAGATATCTCTCTCAAAGAGAGGGACAAATTCTATCTTGATTGTTCATTATCCTCTACATAATTTCTATCATATATGATCATAACCTTTATTACTATCCAGTTATGGATAATGTTTGTTCATGTCAAAATATAATAGTCCTTATATTGGAAACTATGACAATCTCAAGTCAAAGAATTAATACATAACTATCATGATATTTACTTATGACACTAACCCATGTAGTAATCTCATGATGGGTCTATCCAATACATTGTTCTCTAACAAGTATCTATGAAATTGATTTGTATCACTATACACATAACCATCTGATGATTATCAAATCAATGTTCATATTGGTTAAGAATTATTTTTTTTTTATCTCTAAAACAATAATAAACCAGGGACAAATATCAAAATTGTGTAACATGCAAACAAACAATAATGATAATAAAACCTCATTTATTAATAATGAATGTATAACATAAAGATCCAAATAAATGGCCTAGGGCACATAAACTAACAATCTCCCACTTGCACTAGGCCTACAAATTTCTAAGACCCATAGATCTAGTGTGCTGATCATGCTTGACCCATGAGAGAGGCTTTCTTAATGGATCTTCTATGTTATCATTTGTGTCAACTTTGCATATCTTGATATCTCCTCTATCGATAATGTCTCGAATGAGGTGAAAACGCCTGAGTATATGCTTAGACCTTTGATGAGATCTAGGCTCTTTTGCCTGTGCTATGGCACCATTGTTGTCACAATAAATGTCCATAGGATTTGCAATGCTAGGCACCACTCCTAGCTCAGTGATGAATTTCTTCAACCAGACTGCTTCCTTAGTTGCATCTTATGCTGCTATATACTCAGCCTCTGTTGTAGAATCAGCCACAGTGCTTTTTTTTAACTCTTCCAACTAACAGCTCCACCATTCGATGTGAATACAAAACCTAACTGCGATCTAAAATCATCTATGTCAGTTTGGAAACTAGCATCTGTGTAACCATTTACAACTAGCTCATCTTCCAAAACTCCATAAACCAAGAATACATCTTTAGTCCTTTGAAGGTACTTAAGAATATTCTTGATAGCTGTCTAGTGACCTTCACCAGGATCAGCTTGAAATCTACTAGTTGTGCTTAATGGATATGAGACATCTGGTCTAGTACATAACATGGCATACATAATAGATCCTATAGCAGAAGCATAAGGAATCTTATTCATTTGATCTCACTCATCAGATGTCATAGGACATTGACTCTTGCTGAGATGAATGCCATGAGACATAGGCAAGAATCCCTTTTTGGAATCTTGCATGTTGAACCTCTTCAACACTTTATCTATGTATGTACTTTGACTCAGGCCAATTATCCTTCTAGATCTATCTTTATAGATCTTTATACCAAGGATATAGGCAGCCTCACCTAAGTCTTTCATTGAGAAAGAATTCCCTAACCAAGTCTTAACCTTTTGCAAGGTAGGGATATCATTCCCAATGATTAATATGTCATCCACATATAAGACTAAAAACACTACTGTACTCCCACTAACCATCTTGTAAACACAAGGTTCATCTTCATTCTTGATGAAACCAAAGTTCCTAACTGTTTCATCAAAACGAAGATTCCAACTTCGAGATGCTTGCTTCAATCCATAAATGGATCTTTGAAGCTTGCAAACCTTTGTATAATTCTCAGGATTTACAAAACCCTCAAGTTGTGTCATATACACATCCTCAAGCAAGTTTCCATTAAGGAAAGCGGTTTTGACATCCATTTGCCATATCTCATAATCATAGTATGATGCAATGGCAATGAGAATTCTAACAGACTTAAGCATAGCAACTGGTGAAAAGGTTTCGTCATAGTCTATACCATGAGTTTGCTTGAAACCTTGTGCAACAAGCCTTGCTTTATAGGTCTGCACATTCCCAACCATGTCAGTTTTCTTCTTGAAAACCCATTTGCAACCAATAGTCTTAATACCCTCTGGAGGATCAATTAAAGACCAAACTTGGTTGTCAAACATAGATTGCATCTCAGATTTCATGGCTCCAAGCCATTTGTCTGAATCTGGACCTGACACAGCTTCTTGATAGGTAGTATGCTCATCTTGATCTATGAGCATTACTTCACTATCATCAGTCACAAGAAATCCATATCTCTCTGGCTGACGACGTGTCCTATCAGACCTGCGAGGGATTTGTGTTACATCTTCAGACTCCACAACTATTTGTGGTTCTGAAATAGGCTCTATAGATGGCTCAATGATTTCTTGTGGTACTTGAGTTTCCTCAAGTTCTACTATACTCCCACTAGTTCTCTTAGAAAGAAATTCCTTTTCCAAAAAGATCAAATTTCGAGCAACAAACACTTTGCTCTCTGAAGGAGTATAGAAATAGTATCCTTTAGTTTCCTTAGGATACCCCACAAAATTACATTTGATAGACTTTGGAGCTAACTTATCTGAAACTGGTCTTTTCACATAAGCTTCACAACCCCAAATCTTAAGAAAAGACAAACTAGGTGTCTTACCTGTCCATATCTCATATGGTGTCTTTTCAACCACCTTAAATGGTACACGGTTCAGAATGAATGCAGCTGTCTCCAAGGTATAACCCCAAAAGGATAAAGGAAGATTCGCTTGACTCATCATTGATCGAACCATATCTAATAGAGTTCGATTTCTCCTTTCAGAAACTCCATTCCAATGTGAAGTTCCTAGAGGAGTCAGTTGTGAAACAATTCCACAATCCTTTAAATGATCATCAAACTCTTGGCTCAAATATTCACCACCTCGATCTGATCGAAGTAGTTTAATTGTTTTACCATGTTGATTTTGTACTTCATTTTGAAAAGTTCTAAACATTTCAAAAGACTCATGCTTATGTTTCATTAGGTAGACATAGCCATACCTACTGAAATCATCTGCAAAAGTAATGAAATATCAAAATCCTCCTCTGGCACTAATGCTAAAAGGACCACATACATCTGTGTGTATCAAGCCCAATAAATCATTAGCCCTTTCACTATTCCCAGTAAAAGGATCCTTTGTCATCTTACCAAGCAAACAAGACTCACATGTTTCAAATGATTCAAAATCAAATGAATCTAATAATCCATCTTGATGGAGCTTAAAAATGCGTTTCTCATTTATATGGCTAAGGCGACAATGTCATAAATAAGTAGGGTTTAACTCATTTGGCTTAGTTCTCTTGGAAGTTATGTTATAGATATCATTACCATTAGAATCATCAAGATTAAGGATATAAAGGCCATTATAAGAATTTGCAATACCATAAAGCAAATCATTTTTTATCAAAAAATAGAACATTTCTTATTCTTAATAAAAAAAATGAATAACCTTCATCATCCAAAATAGATACTGAAATAAGATTCCTACTCATAGTAGGAACATAAAAGCAATTGTTCAAAATTAACAAAAACCCATTGGGCATAACAAGTTCATAAGTTGCTACAGCTATAGTAGCAAATCTTGCTCTATTGCCAACACATAGGTCCACTTCGCCCTTCTTCAGCATCCTACTCCTTTTGAGTCCCTGCATATTTGTACAAATATGAGATCCACATTCGGTATCTAATACCTAGGAAGACGGAATAGATATGTAATATCCCAAAGTATGCCCTAGAAGTTTTGATATTTTTGTTGTGATTGTATTGAATGTATATGTTAAATTGTAAAGAGAAGAGAACTTTAAAGGGAAGTGTATATGTTGTGTATATGGAAATATATACAACATATATACAAGTCAAATGTGTTGGTCAAAGGAAGAAGATATTTATTTGGTTATTTGTGAAATTACTAAAAAGGGTAAGAAAGTGAAAGGAAGTTAAAAACAAATAGAAGAGGATAGTGAAGTAATTTCTTATTTTGGAATGCTTGGTGGAGGTTTAAAGAGATGAAATGTTTGACTTTGTTTCTTCATTTTCATTTTCTCTTCTTTTCTCTTTGGGTTAGCCGGCTATCAAGGAAGCAAGAGGACAAGAGAGGGTTTGATTGCTAAGAACAAAAGTGAAGGAAGATTCAAGTGATTGAGTTGGAGAATTGAGAAGTTTCATCAACTTTGGTAAGTTCTCTCTTGATTTCTCTTGTTTATTTTGGAGTTATGTTTGAGTTTGAGGGATTATTGTTGATGATAGGAGTGTGTTTTGATTGTGTTGTGTTTAAGAGTGTTAGATTCATTTGATTGTTGGATTTTTGAGTTTGGATTGAAGAAAAGAGTAAGTTGATTGGAAGAGAAAGTATGTGTTTGTGTTTAGGGTTTGTGGTGATGATTATGATTTGTGATTGATATATGTTTTGAGTTATTTTAGTGTTTTTGTTGGTTTGTTTTGATGTTTGGGTATGTTGAGTTAAGTTTGGTTGAAGTGGATTTTGGTGAAAAGAAGTGATTTGTTGGATTAAGTGAGGTTGTGGCCGGAATATGTATTTTTGGCCTGACACACCCATGGGCACGACCAGGATTTTGGGCGTGCCGATAGTTCTGTGTTTTGGATGGGTGACACGAGCAGTGACACGCCCATGTCACTGAACGTGTCACAGCTTCTGTGTTGGTAAGGAATTGACACAACCATGAACACGCCCATGTTGTTGGACGTGTAAATGTTTCTATGAGACAGAATGTATTACACGTTCAGTGACACGCCCATGGTTCTGAGCGTGTAAAGGCTTCTGTGTTGTGGAGTTAGGGCACGGTCAGGGACACGCCCGTGTTGTTGAGCGTGTTATGTTTAGGGTTTGCCCTAGTTAGCCTTATCTATTTTCTCTAATATGTATTATTCTTTTGGATTAGGTTGTGAAGAGGTTGAATTGCCCTAACTTAAGTGGTGAAGAAGTGTTGGAAAAGGAAGTGTATAAACTTGAATAAGGGGTGCTTAAGGTAAGAACAAACCCTAATCTACATTATTGCATATCAATAATATTATGTTTGGCATAGTATGAGCTTTATGAAATGTGAAGTGAGATAATTGATGCATATTAATAATGTTATGTTTTGCACAATGTGAATTGAGATAATTGAGGCATGTATGCCTAGATAAGGATGTTGAATATAATTGATCATTTATACTTGAATAATGATGTATTAAAATGTGAATTGAGACATGATGAGATGTGAAACCTGTAATATCCCAATGCATGCCCTCAAAGTTTTGATTATGTTGTTGTTGTATATTGGATTGAATGTATATGTATGTGATAAGAAAAGAATTTGGAAGAGAATGTTTATTCATATGTGTTTTGGGAAAGAAAAGAGGGTTTAGAGAGAAGTGTATATGTTGTTTATATGATATATATATATATAACATATAAGTTTGTCAAATATGTGGTCAAGGGAAGAAGATATTTTTAGTTGAGATTTGTGAAATGGCTTAAAAGGACAATTGATTGTAAGGAAATCAAAACATGCGGTTAAAGGGTGTTTTGGTAATTGCTTGAATTGAAATATTTGGTGGAGATTTAAATATGAGTTGACTTTGGGCTTCTTGATTGTTCTTTGTGTTTTCTTCTTCTTTTTCCTTCATCTTGGCCGGCTCTTCCATAGACAAAGGAAAGCAAAAGACAAAGTGAAGATCTTGAGGTGTTTAACTCAAATTGAAGGAAGATTGAAGTGATCTAGTGGATGATACAAGAAGTCTTATAACTTTGGTAAGTTCTCTTGTGATCTTTGTGCTTATTTGAAATGATATTTGAGTTTGATAGATTTTTAAGAGTGTGTTGGTTGATTTTGAGATGTGAGAAGTGTTTGAGTGATTTGATGATGGATTTTAATTATGGATTGAAGAAAAGAGTAAGTGGTTGGAAGAGATGATGTTGTATATGTGGTGAGGGTTTTGAGATTATTTTGTGTTTTGTGTTTGATGTGTGTTTTGGCTTGTTTTGGTGTGTTGCAAGTTTGAGATGAGTTTTGAGTATGTTTTGTTAAGATTGTTTGAAGAGGATGTTAATGAATAGAAGTGTGTTGTTGAGTGTTTGGTTGTTTTGACCGGAGTCTTGATTTGTGGCCGAACACGCCCATGAGCACGTCCAGGGTTTTTAGGCGTGTCAATTGTGTTAGAGGCAGTAGGATTGACACGACCAGTAACACGCCCGTGTTATTGAGCGTGTCATAGCTACTATGAGTTTGGAGAATTGACACGGCCAGGAGCACGTTCATGATGTTGGACGTGTTGTTATGGTTGAGAGGCAGTAGGTATTACACGCCCATGAACACGCCCGTGTGGGTGATCGTGTCAGGGTTAGGGTTTGCCCTAATTAATTCCTAATTGGATTATCTCTTGTGTATCCCTAAGCAAGTATATGCTATTACTTTTGATTTAGGTCTTGAAGATAGTGATTGATCATTGATTTAAGAGGTAGAAGGATCTTGAACAAGGAAGTGTTAAGAGTGGTGTGATTTGCTTTTGAGGTAAGTACAAAACCTATATGATTTTATGTAAGTACAAATGTGGCATTACTACATTGTTAATTTATATGAGCAATGTGTATTGTTATGTTTATATCAATGATGATATATATATATATATGAATAATGTGAATGACATGATGATGCAAATGATTGTGTATATAAAAGATTGAAATGCTATGATGTGAATTGAGATGAAATGGAATATAAAGCCATTGTGATTGGCTATGATAATTCAAATAAAATGTAGAGCCATTGTGATTGGCTATATTGATTCATTTGAGAATGAAATTGATAACAAATTAATAAATGAGTTGTGTGGCTAATGTGTTATTCCATTTTCAGAGTTTGTTGTTGGTGGCATACCTATAGATAGTAACAATCTCTTGAAGTTAGGTTGGGCTTGATCCTTGAAGCCAAGTTGGGTTGAAGTTCAACATGTTTTACTCCCCTTGAAGCTTGGTTGGGTCTAGTCCTTGAAGCCTAATTGAGATGTTACAACCCTTGAAGCTAGGTTGGGTTTGGTTCTTGAAGCCAAGTTGGGTTGAGACTTAGCATGCTTTGTTCCCCTTGAAGCTTGGTTGAACCTAATCCTTGAAGCCTAGTTGGGTATATGTGATAATGATAAATGTGATAAAACCAAAACATTAACTCTGAAAATTGAATGGCATATTAGTGTGTTTTGGGCCCATGCTTGTCTTTGTTTATATGTGATTCATTGATGGTAAAATAATTGAATAATGAAATTCATGAAAGGACTTTGAGATGTGATATGCTTATATGATTATGATTTGTGAAAGGCAAAGGTTTGATGTTAGCTCTTCACTTATGATGTTGATATTAATGGAATGTGTGACATTGCATAGCATACAAGCATAATGTTAGCATGTTTTGTACTACTAAGCCCTTGGCTTAGCGCGATAGTGTTGATCGCGCAGGTGATAGAGTTGATAGAGTTGAACCCGAGAGCTCTTCGAGGCCGAGTGAGAGTAGACATTGAAGAGTTGATTTTGGGACTTAAAGATCAGAGAAGATTTGCCAATCATGTGTAACTCTTTTAATATTTTGTAAAGTATTGTTTTTAATGTGAATATATGTACATTTGTAAATATAAATATTTAAATGTTTTCCTATATGTAAATAGTTCTAAATTCCGCTGCGTATTAAGTATATGTATATATATATCTATTTTATTTTATATTACAGGTTAATCACTTATTTTTTTTCTATTATGTATAATGAGAAAGATTATAGTATCATTGGAAATGTTTTGAATGTTAAGAAAATTCGTAGCATTCCTATATTCGATGCATGTATACTACATTGTGGTGTATGTAGTGTGCATGTATTGGATGTGGGGGTGTTACAAAACCATTGTGATTGGCTATGATGAATCAAATGAGATGTGAAGCCATTGTGGTTGGCTATGATTATTCAATTGAAATTGATAATGAAATAACAAATGAATTGTGTGGCTAATGTGTTATTCCATTTTCAGAGTTTGTTGTTGGTGGCATGCCTATAGTAACAATCTCTTGAAGTTAGGTTGGGCTTGATCCTTGAAGCCAAGTTGGGTTGAAGTTTAACATGTTTTACTCCCCTTGAAGCTTGGTTGGGTTTAGTCCTTGAAGCCTAATTGAGATGTTACAACCCTTGAATGTAGGTTGGGTTTGGTTCTTGAAGCCAAGTTGGGTTGATACTTAGCATGCTTTGTTCCCCTTGAAGCTTGGTTGAACCTAAATCCTTGAAGCCTACTTGTGATAGTGATTATGATAAATATGAAAATTAAACCAAAGCATTAACTCTGAAAGTTGAATGGCATATTAGTGTCTTTGGGCCCATGCTTTTCTATGTTTAAATGTGACTTATGAATGGTGAAATTAATGAATAATGAGATTCAATGTACAACTATGATAGGTGATATTTTCATGTATAGAGTGAAATGTTTGAACATATTATATTGGCATTTCATTGTATCAAAACATATTATTATTATTATTGTAGTTTGTACCACTAAGCCGTTGGCTTAGCGCGATTATGATTTATCGCGCAGATAACAGGGAAGAACCGGAGAATTCCTCTAGGCTGAGTAGAGGCTAGATTTGGTGGTGTTGCTAGTGAAGCGTAAAGATCAAAGACAAACTGCCAAACATGTATATATTTATGTTTTGTAAAACTTGAGTTATAATGTATATGTATTTGTAAACCTTTGTTACATTTTCCGCTGTGTATTTAATAAATATTGAGTTTATTGTATTTCATAAATTCTTTTAAATGATTTAAACTTGTTTATGATTTTGTAAAAGGATGAGTCAGTTGTTTTCTTTATTTGGCATTTCTAAATTCAGTGTACGTATATTACGATCGTATTAGCATGTTGTGTACATATACAGGATATAGGGGTGGTGTTACAATTATTTTGGTATCAGAGCCTAGGTTTGAGATTCTCAACCTAGGTGAATTGTAAGAATATTTTGATTTTAAAAGTTGGTTTTTGAGTAAAATACATGTTTTGGTATGGCAGTCTTTGATCTTTAATGAGGTATATCCTGCTGTGTTTGCAGATATAGGTAGTAATGGAGTCTCATTCACATCAGACTATAGAAGGAAGTGCCGAGAGTGTAGCTCCAGGAGAGAGTAGAGAGGGAGCTAGGGTTGACAGAGTTAGTGAGGCACCTGTTTATGTGCCAGAGAGACCAGCTGCAGAGGAGGGTCTGCCGGGTTGGTTGAGGCATGTGGTAGAATTATTTAGACAAGTTCCAGTGCAACCACTACCACCACAGCCTCAGATGCCGGTAAGACATTATGACAAGTTGAGGAAATATGGGGCTCAAGATTTCTTAGGCACTACCGACCCTGCAGTGGCTGAGTAGTGGTTGGATAAGGTACAAAGAATATTCATTCAGTTGCAAGCCACTTCGGATAAGAAGTTTGACTATGCCAGATCTCTCCTTCAGAAAGATGCCTATGATTGGTGGAAGACTGTCCCTCATGCTATGGATGATCCACCTACACTAGCTTATAGTGATTTCATGAGGGAGTTTGAATAGAAATATACTCCGAGGGAGTACAAAGATTTAAAAAAAGATGGAATTTCTAAGTTTGAGGCAAGACAACCGGACGGTGACCGAATACGAGATTGAGTACATCTGGTTGAGTCGTTATGCTGGGGGAATTATCTCTGATGAAATAGATAGATGCAGAAGATTTGAGGAGGGATTGAGGACCTCTATCATGTGTATTGTGACTGGTTCTAGATATCAGGATTTCTCTCAGCTTGTTGCAGCAGCTAGGAGTGTGGAGAGAGCCCAGAGTATAGCCGCAGCTGCTACTGAGGAGAAGACTAGAGTTAGGAGACCCCAGTTTGAGGCAGGGTCTTCATCTGTGAAGAGGGGTAGAGGAAGTTTTGCTCTGAGGATTAGTAGGAGTCTGAGACAGCCAGGCAGATCAGTGCAGTATCAGAGGCAGAGGCGGAGACCGACAGTCTCTGTAGCTAGTGCCCCGACTCCTGTGATTCAAAGATCTACTCTACCTGTGTGTGTTCACTGTGGAAGGCCCCATGGAGGTCCTTGTTGGAGGACTGGTGTATCCGGAGTATGTTATAAATGTGGGTCACCGGATCATTTTATTAGGGAGTGTCCTAAGATGCCGGAGCAGAGATAGGCAGAGTCTGCAGCCTCTCGACCCAGTATCAGCAGAGGTGGTCGAGGAGGCAGAGGTTTCAGTAGGGGTGGTCGATCCGGGTATAGTCAGAGAGGAGGATCATCATCAGGAGGCAGTAGGCCAGAGGAGGCTGGATCTTCTCAGAGGGTGTATGTGATGCAGAGGCAGCCAAATGCTTCAGCAGTTATAGCTGGTACATTTTCTTTATTTGGCATTTCAGTACTTGCTTTGATTGATCCAGGATCTACTCATTCATACATTAGTGCATCCATATTGCCTGTGTCTGAATTGCATTCTGAGTCCTTAGGATTTGATGTCTTGGTGACAAATCCTTTAGGACATAGTTTGGTTGTTAGCAGGGTGCACCGAAATAGTGCTGTTGTGGTACAAGGTGAGGAGTTTCCTGGAGATCTGATTGAAATGCCTTTTAAAGAATATGATTTGATTTTAGGCATGGATTGGCTGTCTAAGCATGGAGCTGTGGTAGATTGCCAAAAGAAGTGTGTCACCTTGAGAACTGGTGATGGTAGAAGTATATTAGTATCTAGTGAGCAGAGACAACTTGCATCCTTATTTGTATCAGCTGTAACAGCTAGAAGGTTGATTAGAAAAGGGTGTGATGCTTATCTTGCTCATGTGGTGGATACTAGAGTAGAGGGTTCTCAACTTGATAATATAACCACAGTGGCAGATTTTCCGGATGTGTTTCCTGAGGAGTTGCCAGGGTTACCCCCTGAGAGAGAGGTTGAGTTTGGTATCGATTTGTTGCCTGGTACCACTCCCATCTCTATCACTCCTTATAGAATGGCACCAGCTAAATTGAGAGAGTTGAAAGTGCAGTTACAGGAGTTATTGGATAAAGGGTTTATTTGCCCCAGTGTTTCTCCTTGGGGAGCTCCTGTGTTGTTTGTAAAGAAGAAAGATGGTACTATGAGGTTATGCATTGATTATAGGAAATTAAACAAAGTGACTATTAAGAATAAATATCCTTTGCCTAGAATTGATGATCTCTTTGATCAATTGAAGGGAGAAGCAGTATTCTCCAAGATTGATTTGAGATCCGGGTACCATCAATTGAGGGTTAAAGCTGAGGATGTTTCTAAGACGGCTTTCTGCACCAGGTATGGGCATTATGAGTTTTTAGTAATGCCTTTTGGGTTAACGAATGCACCTGCAGCTTTCATGGATTTAATGAATAGGGTGTTTAGGCCCTATTTGGATCAGTTTGTAATGGTTTTCATTGATGATATTTTGGTGCATTCGTGTAGTGAAGAGGAGCATGATGAACATTTGCGGATTGTGTTACAAATCTTGAGAGACAAGCAGTTGTATGCTAAGCTTTTGAAATGTGAGTTTTGGCTTGACCAAGTGACTTTTCTGGGTCATATAGTTTCAGCAGATGGTATAAGAGTTGATCCAAGTAAAGTTGAAGCTATTTTGAATTGGAGTCCACCAAAGTCTGTAACTGAAGTTAGAAGTTTTCTGGGTTTGGCAGGCTATTACCGACGGTTTGTGAAAGGTTTCTCTTTGATAGCTACTCCACTCACAAGATTGCTTCGGAAAGGAGTTAGATTTGTGTGGACGGATCAGTGTCAAGCTAGTTTTGAGCAATTGAAAGAAATGTTAACTCAAGCACCTGTTCTTACTTTACCCGTGGAAGATAAACCATATGCGATTTACAGTGATGCTTCACATAATAGTTTAGGGTGTGTTTTAATGCAAGAGGGTAAAGTCATAGCTTATGCTTCTCGGCAGCTGAAGCCGCATGAGCTTAATTATCCGACTCATGATTTGGAGTTGGTAGCTATAGTGTTTGCTTTGAAGATTTGGCGACATTATTTATATGGGGAGAAATGTTTTATCTATACGAATCATAAAAGCTTGAAATATTTGGGCATTCAAAAGGAGCTGAATCTTTGGCAAAGGCGATGGTTAGAACTGATTAAAGACTATGACTGTCTGATTGATTATCATCTGGGTAAGGCTAATGTGGTTGCTGATGCCTTGAGTCGGAAGTCTTTAGTAGGTATGGCTGTGTATTCGCTCTCGTTGCTTGTTGAATTGAGAGCGTTGCATGCTAGTTTTGAAGTGTGTGATGATGGTGCATTATTGGCTCAGCTGCAATTGAGACCAGTATTGTTGGATCAGATTAAGGAGGCTCATTTGGCTGATGAGAAAATTCAGAAGATTGTATCAGATTGCCAAAATGGGGAGAGCCAAGATTTCTATGTGAAAAATGATGGTAGTCTTTGGTTCAAGGATAGATTGTGTGTACCTAATGATGATGGGTTGAGGAAGATTATTTTAGAAGAAGCACACCAATCGAGTTTTGCTATGCATCCGGGTAGTACAAAGATGTACCATGATTTGAAATAGCACTACTGGTGGTCTGGTATGAAGAGAGACATAGCGGAGTTTGTGTCTAAATGTCTCACTTGTCAGAGGGTGAAAGCGGAGCATCAAGTTCCAACAGGGTTGCTTCAACCTTTAACAGTGCCTGAATGGAAATGGGAGAGAGTAACAATGGATTTTGTGTCTGGGTTGCCATTGACTCAGAAGAAACATGATGCTATTTGGGTGATTGTGGATCAATTGACAAAGACAGCTCATTTTCTTCCTGTTAGAATGGACTACTCTCTTGAAAGATTGGATGAACTGTATGTAAGTGAAATAGTAAAGTTGCATGGAGTCCCATTTTCTCTAGTGTCTGATCGAGATCCCCGGTTTACTTCGAGGTTTTGGAAGAGTTTACATGGGGCATTGGGTTCTCGATTGCACTTTAGTACTACTTTTCATCCGCAAACAGATGGGCAGTCAGAGAGAGTGATACAAATTATTGAGGATATGTTGAGAAGTTGTGCCATTGATTTCTCTGGAAGTTGGGACAGATTTTTGCCACTTGTGGAATTTGCTTACAACAACAGTCATCAATCTAGTATTGGTATGGCACCATTTGAGGCATTATATGGTAGACGATGCAGAACGCCGTTATGTTGGAATGAAATTGGAGAGGGCAAATTAATTGGTCCTGATTTGATTAAAGAAATTGAAGATAAAGTGAAGATAATTCGGGATCAGTTAAAGACAGCTTCAGATCGACATAAATCTTATTCAGATTTGAAAAGGAGAGACATAGAATTTGAGGTTGGAGATAAAGTCTTTTTGAAATTGTCTCCTTGGAAGAAGATTTTAAGATTTGGTCGGAAAGGGAAGCTGAGTCCTCATTTTATTGGTCCGTATGAAGTGTTAGAAAGAATTGGGCCAGTTGCTTATCGGCTTGCTTTGCCACCTGAGTTGGATAGAATCCATAATGTATTTCATGTTTCTATGTTGCGGAGATATAGATCATATCCATCTCATATCTTGCCAATTGAATTTATTGAAGTGAATCCGGATCTGACATTTGAAGAAGAACCAGTTGCTATTTTTGCACATGAAGTAAAAGAATTGAGGAATAAGAAAGTGCCATTGGTGAAAGTTTTATGGAAGAATCATGGGAGAGAAGAGGCAACTTGGGAAAGCGAACAAACAATGCAAGATCAGTATCCTCAACTATTTCAGACATAATATCAGGTAATTTCGAGGACGAAATTTCTTTTTAGAGGGGGAGAATTGTAATATCCCAAAGTATGCCCTAGAAGTTTTGATATTTTTGTTGTGATTGTATTGAATGTATATGTTAAATTGTAAAGAGAAGAGAACTTTAAAGGGAAGTGTATATGTTGTGTATATGGAAATATATACAACATATATACAAGTCAAATGTGTTGGTCAAAGGAAGAAGATATTTATTTGGTTATTTGTGAAATTACTAAAAAGGGTAAGAAAGTGAAAGGAAGTTAAAAACAAATAGAAGAGGATAGTGAAGTAATTTCTTATTTTGGAATGCTTGGTGGAGGTTTAAAGAGATGAAATGTTTGACTTTGTTTCTTCATTTTCATTTTCTCTTCTTTTCTCTTTGGGTTAGCCGGCTATCAAGGAAGCAAGAGGACAAGAGAGGGTTTTGATTGCTAAGAACAAAAGTGAAGGAAGATTCAAGTAATTGAGTTGGAGAATTGAGAAGTTTCATCAACTTTGGTAAGTTCTCTCTTGATTTCTCTTGTTTATTTTGGAGTTATGTTTGAGTTTGAGGGATTATTGTTGATGATAGGAGTGTGTTTTGATTGTGTTGTGTTTAAGAGTGTTAGATTCATTTGATTGTTGGATTTTTGAGTTTGGATTGAAGAAAAGAGTAAGTTGATTGGAAGAGAAAGTATGTGTTTGTGTTTAGGGTTTGTGGTGATGATTATGATTTGTGATTGATATATGTTTTGAGTTATTTTAGTGTTTTTGCAGGTTTGTTTTGATGTTTGGGTATGTTGAGTTAAGTTTGGTTGAAGTGGATTTTGGTGAAAAGAAGTGATTTGTTGGATTAAGTGAGGTTATGGCCGGAATATGTATTTTTGGCCTGACACACCCATGGGCACGACCAGGATTTTGGGCGTGCCGATAGTTCTGTGTTTTGGATGGGTGACACGAGCAGTGACACGCCCATGTCACTGAACGTGTCACAGCTTCTGTGTTGGTAAGGAATTGACACAACCATGAACACGCCATGTTGTTGGACGTGTAAATGTTTCTGTGAGACAGAATGTATTACACGTTCAGTGACACGCCGGTGGTTCTGAGCGTGTAAAGGCTTCTGTGTTGTGGAGTTAGGGCACGGTCAGGGACACGCCCGTGTTGTTGAGCGTGTTATGTTTAGGGTTTGCCCTAGTTAGCCTTATCTATTTTCTCTAATATGTATTATTCTTTTGGATTAGGTTGTGAAGAGGTTGAATTGCCCTAACTTAAGTGGTGAAGAAGTGTTGGAAAAGGAAGTGTATAAACTTGAATAAGGGGTGCTTAAGGTAAGAACAAACCCTAATCTACATTATTGCATATCAATAATATTATGTTTGGCATAGTATGAGCTTTATGAAATGTGAAGTGAGATAATTGGTGCATATTAATAATGTTATGTTTTGCACAATGTGAATTGAGATAATTGAGGCATGTATGCCTAGATAAGGATGTTGAATATAATTGATCATTTATACTTGAATAATGAAGTATTAAAATGTGAATTGAGACATGATGAGATGTGAAACCATTGTGATTGGCTATGATGAATCAAATGAGATGTGAAGCCATTGTGGTTGGCTATGATTATTCAATTGAAATTGATAATGAAATAACAAATGAATTGTGTGGCTAATGTGTTATTCCATTTTCAGAGTTTGTTGTTGGTGGCATGCCTATAGTAACAATCTCGTGAAGTTAGGTTGGGCTTGATCCTTGAAGCCAAGTTGGGTTGAAGTTTAACATGTTTTACTCCCCTTGAAGCTTGGTTGGGTTTAGTCCTTGAAGCCTAATTGAGATGTTACAACCCTTGAATGTAGGTTGGGTTTGGTTCTTGAAGCCAAGTTGGGTTGATACTTAGCATGCTTTGTTCCCCTTGAAGCTTGGTTGAACCTAAATCCTTGAAGCCTACTTGTGATAGTGATTATGATAAATATGAAAATTAAACCAAAGCATTAACTCTGAAAGTTGAATGGCATATTAGTGTCTTTGGGCCCATGCTTGTCTATGTTTAAATATGACTTATGAATGGTGAAATTAATGAATAATGAGATTCAATGTACAACTATGATAGGTGATATTTTCATGTATATAGTGAAATGTTTGAACATATTATATTGGCATTTCATTGTATCAAAACATATTATTATTATTGTAGTTTGTACCACTAAGCCGTTGGCTTAGCGCGATTATGATTTATCGCGCAGATAACAGGGAAGAACCGGAGAATTCCTCTAGGCTGAGTAGAGGCTAGATTTGGTAGTGTTGCTAGTGAAGTGTAAAGATCAAAGACAAACTGCCAAACATGTATATATTTATGTTTTGTAAAACTTGAGTTATAATGTATATGTATTTGTAAACCTTTGTTACATTTTCCGCTGTGTATTTAATAAATATTGAGTTTATTGTATTTCATAAATTCTTTTAAATGATTTAAACTTGTTTATGATTTTGTAAAAGGATGAGTCATTTGTTTTCTTTATTTGGCATTTCTATATTCAGTATACGTATATTACGATCGTATTAGCATGCTGTATACGTATACGGGATATCGCACTACCCTTCAACTTCTTTAACTAATCCAAATAGAGTTGACAATTTCTCTTCCAATGCCCAGTCTTGTTGCAATGAAAACAAGTCCCTTCCTTAGGAACTTTAGCCTTAGGTTCAGGTTTTGGTTTAGCTTGTCCCTTGGACCCTTTAGCACCTTTTGCCTTACCCTTGCCTTTAGTATCTTTGGCTTTCTTTTTCATTTATTTAATATTGACATTCAATATTTGGGTAGGCTTTTTGATATTCCCTTCAGCAGTTTTGAGCATACCATGTAGCTTAGGAATGGATTTTTCCATGTCATTCATGTTATAGTTCATGACAAATTGTGAGAAACTGCTAGGCAATGAATGTAGGGTCAAATCCATGGAGAGTTCTAAACTCAGGGGATATCCAAGTCTAGCAAGGTGATCTAGATAGCCTTTCATCTTCAAAACATGAGCACTAACAGATTCACCTTCAGACATTTTGCAGTAAAAAAATGCAACAGCTGTGTCAAACCTATCTTGCCTAGCCTGTTGTTGGAAAGCTTGTTTGAGATGCACACTCATCTCATAAGCCTCTAAGTGTTCCAGATACTTCTGAAGTCCTGGACACATAGTAGCCAACATAAGACATCCTATGTCATTGGAATCATCCACATGCTTCTTATGCTTACTCTTAGCAGCATTAGAAGCATCAGCAGGAGGTGGGTCAGGGACAACTTCATCAAGCACGTAGGACTTTTTCTCTTGTTTGAGAACAATTCTCAGGTTCCTAAACCAGTTAACAAAATTAGTCCCACATTCTTTCAATTTTTCCTTCTCAAGGATAGATCGCAGTGATAAGGTGGAATTGTTATTAGCAGCCATCTACAAAATAAATATGCAAAGTCTAATTTTAATTAATAATGAGGTTAAAATTATTTAAACTCCTACTAAAAATATAACCCTCTAAAGAAATATTTTAGTAGGCTAAGATCCGTATTTCACTTAATTCTAAACTCAGCTTTGGCGTGACGCTTAAAATCAAGTTATTTAGGTAGGTAACATCTTTACCAATTACATCTCATGTAACTCTTAGTAATTATGGAATATTGACATCATATGTCATAGCATGTTGAATTCCATCTAATGCCTTAGGCCCAAAACCATTTTGATAGCCTAATTAAGTCTAACCAATTTTAAAACATATGAGTAGCACTATTACTCATCCTACTTAGCTAGGAATGTTTAAAGCATATTGCTTTGGCAATACCTACTTTAATACAATCTTAGTTTTGATAGGTGTTCAAAACGTGGATGGCATTTAGACTTAAATTATTAATGAGGGTTCAACTAAATTATTATCATGTCTTGCATTACATATCATTATATTTTAGCATCCTATATGCATATATATAATTTATCACATAAGCATCATATACCAAATGACAAAATATGTAAACGTGACATAGCATGGCCAAACTAAATATGATCTTCAAGAGACCAAATGAAGATCATAAAGGCAACCCTAGGTGAAAAACCTATCTATTACAACACTTGCAATATTACATATCTTCAAAACTTGAGCTTGTGCTTCCATCACCATGGAACCATCTTCTCCTTGGTATGAATCTCCATCACAAATATTGTAGCTTGAATCTTCATTTATTACAATAAAAGAAAATCTAACTACTAGTAAAATAAATTACAACAAAATAAACGACACGCAGACCGTATTTACCCAAAATTAAGATATGAATAAACCAATCACATAGGTCATAAGGCCATGCTATGCACCATGCCAAGACATCAAACAAACATAACATATTCATCACCAACATGTTAAATAGAAACAAATATATTGACATTCTTAATGTCGCGGTAACGAACTATAGGGCGCGAACATACGGCGGTCCCGCTAGCCGGTTAGCGGGCTGGGCTCCTGCTGGCCGGTCAGCTGGTGGGGTTCCGAAGGGGCAGCACCCCTCGAAGCCAAACAGAAACGTTAATCTCATTAACATTTTTCTTTGGCGAAACCCTAAAATAGAATCGTTAATCTCATTAACCTTCTTATTGTTTTATTTCGAATATGTACAACCCATTACAGAATCATTACCAAATGTTTATATCACATATAAACTTAATCATTTTCATCATATGAAAATCATTTTAATCAACCAATCATATATACGTGATCATCCCATGAAAACAACATTAAAAACACCAATCCTTTCTCATCATATGAAAAACGAATTAGGGTTTTATAGAAACGAAACCAAAAAACCAATCCTTTCTCATCATATGAAAAACGAATTAGGGTTTTACTGAAACGAAACCAAAAAACCAATCCTTTCTCATCATATGAAAATGAATTAGGGTTTTATAGTTAACATGCCATACGAAATCAATATATCTCATGTAATCATATCAACATGGCATTTTCGACTTAAATGAAAACAACAAGTGGCTCTGATACTACTGTTAGGAAATTAAGGAGATCACTGCAAACCAAAAACACGCAGCGGAAAAATTTTTGATCTCTGATTTCCCACTAGGATCCATGTTGTTCGTTTAATTCGACGGAAGTGTTCAAAGAACTAACCTGTTGATGATTCGAAATCATAGTTTGGAAGAGATGCCTCGATCACGAAATACCCTCTATTGCGTATCCACATGAATGCTACCGTCTGGAGTGCTAGCTCTCTGCAACGGCAAAGGCTGGAAAAATGTTTTCTCTAAAACATATTAGGGTTCCTTTGTTTTCGTTCTCTTTCATTTTCTAATGTTACCTCTAATAAGACTTAACGTCTGGAGTGAATATATTCACTCTAGAATCCAATTCGAAATTGGATAAGGTAAGTCAAATTCAGAATCCAAATCTAATAAGGATTCTGAATATATTATCTAATAATATATATATATATAAATGAAAATAATAATAATAATAATAATAAATATTAATATCTAATATTAATATTATATCCAGCCCAAAGTGCATTCTTGTGTGTGACCTGATAGGCCCATATTAATTGGCAGTCAATTTAATCTCTATTAAACCAACAAGTCGTAATTGGCCTCTAGCAAGGCGTTACAACTACCCAATTAATATAAGGAATGTCCAATTTGCCTAATAATAGTACATGCATTAATCCCTTTGTCACACGATATCTAGCTTGAACATAAGTCATGGTCAACGTCATACTTGAATTGTCCAAACTTATGATTACTCGATCTCCAAGTAGACTGATAAAAACAAATGAAATTGATCACACTATCAATTAATTTGAGCACGGCCATGCATTTCATAGTCTCACTTATCGAGGGGCCCAAAAGATATCTCTCTCAAAGAGAGGGACAAATTCTATCTTGATTGTTCATTATCCTCTACATAATTTCTATCATATATGATCATAACTTTTATTACTATCCAGTTACGGATAATGTTTGATCATGTCAAAATATAATAGTCCTTATATCGGAAACTATGACAATCTCAAGTCAAAGAATTAATACACAACTATCATGATATTTACTTATGACACTAACCCATGTAGTAATCTCATGATGGGTCTATCCAATACATTGTTCTCTAACAAGTATCTATGAAATTGATTTGTATCACTATACACATAACCATCTGATGATTATCAAATCAATGTTCATATTGGTTAAGAATTATTTTTTTTTTCTCTAAAACAATAATAAACCAGGGACAAATATCAAAATTGTGTAACATGCAAACAAACAATAATGATAATAAAACCTCATTTATTAATAATGAATGTATAACATAAAGATCCAAATAAATGGCCTAGGGCACATACACTAACATTGTTTGGTTAGCCAACAACTAGTATCCACCCAATTAAATATCAATCCCTAGTTGTCCCTTTGAGCCTTCATAAAATTTTAGCTTTCTTTTTATTGGCTTACAAACCCAACAACCTACCCTGAGCTGTTGTGATACTTTTGACAAGTCTTATGATCACTAAGATGAAGAGGCAAGAAGTTCAAAGAATGGAATGCATAGTCAAGATCATAAGTATAGTTGATGTTCTCAAGACCATAAGGGCAATTGAAGTTCACCTATTATCTCCAATCTATCAAGATAACATCAAAGTAATAAATGATTTATCCATGTCAAAGGAGATTTATGTCACTCCACTCATCCATTATTAGAAACCTAAGTTGGTACAAATAAGACAACTCTTTTAAAGCTAGAACCAAAAAAAAAAGAAGAAAGAAGAAAAGAAAAGAAGAAGAGAAAAGAAGAAGAGAAAAAAAAAGAAAAAAAAGAGAAAAGAGAAAAAAGAAAGAGAAAGAAAAAAAAGAAGAAAAATAAAACCTAAAAAGGCGATTCAGAAAGCCAACTAAGTTCTCTTTTACCTAAAGCAGCAAAAGGCTTCCATTTGGTTTATAAGGACATTTTAACTTGAATTGGTCCAACCCAACCAAAGATTCAATCAAAATTGGAGAAAAAAAAAGGAGGAAGACCATCCAGTTCTTGAAAATTCAAGCCAACTGAGTTCTCTTTTACCTAAAGCATCAAAAGGCTTCCATTTGGTTTATAATGACATTTTGACTTGAATTGGTCCAACCCAACCAAAGATTCAATCAAAATTGCAAAAAAAAAAAAGGAGGAAGACCATCCTGTCCTTGAAAGTTTTGTATTTGACAGTCCTACAAGGAAGAAGGACGAAATGATAAAATGCTCAAAGAAAGGGAAGAGTAATAAAAATAAAAAGAAAGAAAAGGGAGAAGAAGAAAAGAAATGAATTTGGGTACCAAACTTTATGTAAGGGCAAAGACTGTTCCAATCGAGATCTAGATTAATGCCAAGAAGATAAAAGGAATTTGGAGTCTAGTAAGATTGCCTCCAAGCTACCTAAAGTTCAAATAAGAAGTTTGTAGTATGAAGGTTTGTCCATTGTGTCACATCGGCTCCAACATACAAATGGCCTTCATTTAACCCATGTCCCTTATAGACCCCATTTCAAGCCTATCAAAGACCTGTTGATCTCTCTTGGTAGGTAGAGTCTATTAGTGGAGATAGTTTGGATGAGCATGCATATGAGATAGAAAATATTTAAACTCAATAAGACCTTTGTCTAAGCAATGTGTATGTGCCTATTTGAAGTGCAACAATTCTTGCTTAAATAGAAATGATTCCCAAGTTTAGTATGGTAACTAGGGTTGTCATGTTATATATATGTTTATTTGGAAAAATCAAGTCCTGAGGTACATTGACATTGATTTGGCAAAGCCAACATTTGATTTCAAAATCAAAATTCAAAAAATTCAAAAATGTTTTTGTCATGCAAAACCTTCAAGTTAAGGGGAGTATGTTGAACTGTCGAATCTCGAAGAACACATTGGGCAAAATAAATGATTACTGGCAAGGCCATAAAGAATCTACCAATAGACATGTTGAATCATAATTTAAAATGGATGTATCTCTACTGTTTGGGGCCTCCATTACTCATATTTTCAACATCTTAAAGATAAAGGCCATAAATGTGAAGCATCCTGTCATTCCAGTGCAAGACCTGAATGGGCATCTCAAATGAGTTAATGAGAACACTTCTGCTGATCACCTCAGTCTGTGGGTTGATGGAACCATTGTAAGTATTATTCATGCATATCATGCATACATGAGCCTATCACATTGCACACTCTTGTCTTGTATTGTCTATTCCTTGTCAAAGTGATCAGCAAACACCCTGTGAAGTAAACAATCAAAAGAAGATATCAAATCAGGGAGGCATAGAAGGCCCATTGCTTGAGAAAGTTTCAGTAATTTTGCAAAGAGAAGAAATGTGTGCTTGTGCGAAGAACTAGACAACAAAAACATCAATCAGAGCCCGCATAGAAAAATCATGGGTTTGGGCCTACACAGGGGGCAAAGTTTCTCCTTTTCAATTTTTTGAGTTTATACATAAAATATTTTCAAACTCACTTGCAAATATTTCGCCACGCAGAGGGTAGGGAAGATATGAGGGCCAACTAAAAATAGTTGAATTTTTGCAAAATGGAAGAACAAAATAATGGAACATTAGAACTATCAAAATAATGAAGACGCAAATGATAAAAAATCAAGATCCAATTTCAAAGGGTGAAGACGGGAAATTTAAAGGATGAAGATCCATTTTCAAGGATAAAGACCCGATGTCCAAAGGATGAAAATCCATTTTCAAGGGTGAAGACCCAATCTCAAAGGATGAAGATCCATTTTCAAGGATAAAGACCCGATGTCCAAAGGATGAAGATCCATTTTCAAGGGTGAAGACCCGATCTCAAAGGATGAAGATCCATTTCAAGAATAAAGACCAGATATCCAAAGGATGAAGATCCATTTTCAAGGGTGAAGACCTGATCTCCAATGATGAAGATCCATTTATGAGGGTGAAGACCCAATCTCCACGGATGAAGATCCATTTTTAAAGGTGAAGATCCGATGCTAAGGATGAAGATCCAAGGTCCAACGATGAAGATCCATTTTGAGGGTGAAGAACCACAATGCATAGAACAGCCGGAGCAGTCAGAATCCTCAACTGATAAAAGGTCAGTCAAATCCAATTCAACCTCGGGTCCAATTACCCAATCACGGGTCCAAGTACCCAATTTAAATCCAATTAGGATCGAGTATCTAAATCCAATTTAGGATCGAGTATCCAAATCCAGTTTAGGATTGAGTATCCAAATCAAGTTAGGATCGAGTATCCCAAATCCAATTTAGGATCGAGTATCCAAATCCAGTTAGGATCGAGTATCCAAATCCAACTTAGGATCGAGTATCCAAATCCAATTTAAGATCGAGTATCCAAATCCAGTTTAGGATTTAGTATCCAAATTCAGTTAGGATCGAGTATCTGAATCCAATTTAGGATCGAGTATCCAAGTCTAGTTTAGGATCGAGTATCCAAGTCTAGTTTCATGTCCAGAGCTCAAATTACCATTAGGTCCAGAACCTAAAATTACCCTTGAGTCCAGAACTCGAACCGGGTCTAGAACCCAAAACCTCAACCATCTCAAAAAAAATTAAGTCTTATTGCTTTTCACTCTCTTTTACTAAAGTCTCAGATCGTTTAAGCAGGGGCAAACTGTAGACCCTTAATTTTTTACCTAGTTCAGTCCAATATATTTTATATAGTCCAAAATAATTTTTGTGTTATCTTAATTAAATAATATTTGTTTTAATATTTATTTTTTATAATTTAAAATAAATAATAATAATAATAAATAAATAAAAAAATAAAAATAAAAATCGGCGAAGGAAAAATCTGCGACGAAAAAAATTCATCACCGAAAGTAATTAGCCAAGGCCAATTTCGCTCGCAGGAAGTTCCTGCGGGCGAAATGGCCTGGCAGTCCGCCAGCGCGCCCAGCTCTCGCAATTTCCTCGCAGTTTTGGCAAGTGCTTGCAATTTCGCCAGCGAGATTTTTCCAACGCAATTTTTTTCGAAACCAGATTCTATTTGGTTTCGGTTTTCTTTTTCTAATTAATTATAGTTTCCTTTTCCTATAAATAATACTTTAAAACAAAAAAAAGAGAGGAAAAACTTTGAGGGATAGGACTGGACTTGGGGAGGAGAACTTCTAGGGACTGGAATTTGGGACTTCAGATTGGAGAGGAGCAACAAGCAAGCAATCAACAATTTATCAAAGGTAGCTACACTGCCTTTGTCTCGGTTCATCCAGAAGTTAATTTTGGTGGAACCAACTACGCAGGTTTGATCCTTAATCATACACTACTCATAGCATTGTTTCTTTGATTCATAATAATATACACACAAAACCTTGATCTATGAATATGTAGTAACATTGATCTTCGTTTCAATGACATAAATGATCTTTTCTGTTTCTTCTAAACCTTAAAAACCCCAAAATTACTTTTCTATTTCTTCTACACCTTAAGAACCCTAAAAATACTTTTCTATTTCTTGTAAACCTCAAGAACCCTAAATTTATTTCTTCTATGTCTAAAAAATCTTAATTCATTTCTTTTGATTCAAAAAACCTTAAATTGTTTTGCCTATTTCCAAAAACTTTATAAAACTAAACTATTTTCTTCAACTCCAAAACCAAAACAGTAAACCCCCAAACCAGTTAATCTAAACCCTAAGTTTTCCTAAACCCTAATTCCCTCCAAACTAATACATAAACCCTAGTTTTCCTAAACCCTAATCCTTAAAACCTTACAAACCTATATAATCAAACTCAATACAGTAAATCCAAAACAACAATCCAGCAACCAAGAATTATAAACCTAATGTTTTAATATCCTAAAACCCTAATTTCATAATGTTACCCCTAAACCCTAATTTGATTCATGAAACCCTAATCCATTCCAATTTTCCAAAACCTTTAGAGTAGGTTAAAAAAATAACAATAATAATACTAAAATCCCAAAGCCCTAAATATTAATTAAAGAACTTTAGATTTGATTATGTAGTTCATTATATGCTTTGATTTATTTTCAATGCTTGATTTATTTAATTTATCATGGATGAATTTTTATTATATATTTTGATTGATGTTTAATTTCTTTGATGAATGATTTATTTATGATGAATGGTTATTTACTTTTATCGATTTATTTTGGTTTCCAAATGTTGTAAGAGGTTTGTTTCCACTTTGTGGGTACCTCATTAATTAATTTCTATGTAATTTATATTGCTTTTATATTTTAAACCAATGTAAAGGACATGTTTCTACCTTTCGGTGGGTGTCCTATTTACTTTAGACATGAACAATGTATGGACATGTTTCCATCCTCGGATGGGTGTCCATTTATTTGCTTTGCTTGGACATTGCTTTGATTTTAATATAACAATGCTTTATTTCAATTGTTGCATGTAATATCGATAATATTGTTATATTTAAGAATTTTATAATATTAAGACCTGTAAAGGAGGCCGGTTCCAATGAATTGGACGTTATGGGGGTGCTGGGCCATTTCTCACCTTCCCCACATGTACCTAATTTTTTGAACCCATTAGGGGGTTGGAGATTCCTTAGGAATCGAGTCATCCGCCCCTTTCTTTTTCCCTGCCCGTCCGAGTGGCAACTCCATTTTCTTCGAGCTTAGGCTCGTGTTCTCTAAGACCCCGAGCCTAAACAGTGTTGAAATCGCAAGAACCATTCCACTAGGAGTGGGGGTGAAAGTCCCCGCTCACACACCTCCTTTATTAGCATTAAACTTTTTTATTTGCAAGCAAACAATAACTAAAAACCCTAAACCTAATCTACCAAATTCGTCATCTAAATAAATTCTAGTTTCCTTAGGAAACCAAATGGCCAGGCAATTTAAATTAGTATTCCTAAAGGTGGCTCAAGTCACCTGGGGCCACCCCAACTCAAATTAGTATTGTATTTTTAGTTAATAGAATGGACAGTTTCAATTTGGGCTAAAGGAATTTAATTTTAAGGCTTTAATCAGTTGAATTTATGCCTTTCGAAATCACAGTAGCTTCATTTTCTTTGATTAATAAGAATATGTAGTAACTTGATCTTTGTTTTAATAACTTTAATTATTTACTTTAGTTAATACCTTAATCAGTTGATTTTCAAAACTCCACTTGCATGTTCTATAAAAAGCTTAAAATTATCCAGTAGCATGAATCATTGATTAAATTATCAAAAACCCTAAATTGTTCTTCTATTTCCAAAACTTCTAAACCCTAACTTATTTTTTCAAAACTTCAAAATGTCTTCTTAATTCTCCAAACCCTAATCTTCTTTATAGTTTCTAAAAACTTTAATCTTAATTGTTTTTATAAAACTCTAGACTGTTTTCTTAAATCCTAAGATCGAATATGTTTTCCAAAATATCAAAACCCTAACCCCAGTGTCTTAATTCCCTAGTTTTCCTAAACCCTAATTCCAAACCCTAATTTTAAAACCTAAATTCCAAAACTCTAAAAACCAAAACAATAATATGTTTGCTTAAAGCCCTAACCAAACCTATTTTTTAAATCATAGTAGCATTATTTTCATAAAACATCAAAAACCCTAAATCTTTTAAACATCCAGTAGCATTATTCTTTTAAAAATAATATTAGTTCCTCAAAATTCCAAAGCCCTATTTTCTAAATCCTAAACCCTAAAATCTCAATTTTCAACACCAAAACCTACAATCTTAAAAGCTAGTTTCCAAAATTTTCTGGGGCGCTGTCCCATTGCCCCCTTATGGGCTCGTCGAAGGGGTCAATATTCATTTGTGTATTATGAGTTTGTGTATTTAACTGTCCTTTTTCCAAAGCCCTAATTTAGTAATTCAAATTCTAAAACCCTATATTAAGATGTAAACCCTAAATTTATACATTTATTGCTTTATTTAATTTTAGATTTGACTATGTAGTTTATTATATGCTTTGATGATTGATTTATTTAACTTCAATGCTTGATTTATTTAATTTATCATGGATGGATATTTTCTTTATTATTATTATTATTATTATTATTATTATTTGTTTATTTTGGTATTAAAATTGTAAGAGGTATGTTTTCATTATTGGGTACCTCATTAATCAATTTTTATGTAATTTAAATTGCTTTTATATTTTGGACCAATGTAAAGGACATGTTTCTATCTTTCGGTGGGTGTCCTATTTAGTTTAGATATGGACGATGTAAGAACATGTTTCCATCCTCGGATGGGTGTCCATTTATTTGCTTTGTTTGGTCATTGCTTTGATTTTAATAAAATGATGCTTTATTTTAATTGTTGCATGTAGTATGGATAATATTATTATACTTAAGAATTTTATAATATTAATATATGAAAAGGAGGTCGGTTCTAATGAACCAGGGGTTGTGGGGGTGCTGGGCTATTTCTCACCTTCCCCACACGTAACCAACTTTTTGAATCCATTAGGGGGTTGGGGATTCCTTAGGAATCGAGTTATCCACCCCTTTCTTTTTCCCAGCCCGTCCGGGTGGTGACTCCATTTTTCTGGGCTTAGGCCCGTGTTCTCTAAGGCCCCTAGCCTAAACAATGCTGAAGTCCCAAGAACCATTCCACTGAAAGTGGGAGCGAAAATCCCCGCTCATAATTCTTTAATCAGGATCATACCAACTTAGGGCAAAAATTAATGGTCTGCATTTATGCTAGGATGAGATTAGAGAAGGTAAACTAGTTGGTTCCAATTTGATAAAAGAAACAGAAGAGAAAGTGAAGGTAATTCAGGATCATTTGAAGGCAGCTTTGGATAGACAGAAATCCTATATAGATTTGAAGAGGAAAGACATAGAGTTTAGTGTGGGAGATAAAGTGTTCCTAAAGGTGTCACTGTGTGTTGTCCCAAGATGGCAACCAAGAGGGAGGTGAATTAGTTAGCTTGAAGAATGATGGAAAATTAAAAATTTAAAACTCAAAATTCAAGAAATGTAGAAGATACAGAAGATTATGTAAAGAGTAAAAGAATGAACAAGACGGATTTATAGTGGCTCAGATTTACCTTGATCCTACATCCACTTCCTTAACAACTTGTTAAGGTTCCACTAGCTTTGACTTTTTACAAGCTTAACTCTAACTTGTTGTTTTCATAAGCTCACACTAAACTTTGCAATAGTTTGAGATCACACACCTCACAACCCTTACAAGAGTTTTCCTAGGCTTACTCTCACAACCTAAGTGTTTCCAAGCTCACACTCAAACTTAAGATGGTGTTTAATGCTCACACCCAACACTCATTCAATACAAAAAGTGATTTTATTGCAAAGGAAATAAGTATGTTCAAGTAAGCCATTACATTTACAACAACTATAAAAAATGAAGTTACATATGGTATTTATAGCCTCCAAGTCATAAACTAGCCATTTCAATAGTGGTCCAGCATGTTTGATTCTCATCTTCCACTAATTTTCTGAGCCAAAGCAATTTCATGGTCGGACTAATAAAGGTTCGGTTGGAATTCATCAATTTATCGGGACAGATGGTGGTCTGGTCTTATCTTTTAAAATTCAGCTGGCTTCCACTAATTGAGTGGAGGTCCAACGGCTTCTATCTTGAGGATTATTTAAATATCCATGTCAGACTACATCATGGTCCGGTAGGAATTTTATTGGTCCGATGAAAAACTTAGTGCACTTCTAGTCATGAACCTCTCTGGATGTTTTTAACAAAATTGGCTTGAAAGGTCTAGTCATACTTTCCCATGGTCCGGTCGAACTTTCTTTGGTACATTGAATTTTCTAGAGTACATTCAATCGTGAATCTCTGTGTGTTTTATAACTTTTTCATCCAATAGTCCGGTCGTACTTCATAGTGGTCCAGTTGAAATTTTCAGGGTACGATGAGAATTTGAACGTGAAACCTTCTGTGATATTTTGCTCAATTTAACATGTAAGGTTCGATCGGACTTCGTGATGGTCCAATCAAACTTTTCATTAGTCCTTCAAAAAATTAACTTCCTGCAAATTGTAACTTGATACAAATGTTAGCTTAATTCAATTTGATTTCTTAAGATAAAAAATAGAGCAATTGGAATAATAATCTCCCCCTTTTTGACTTTGGCAATTAAATTGAATTTTAAATAATTCAAAGTTAAAAATTGTATCAAATTGTGCTAGTATATTGATTTTAATTGTACTCCCCCTCAAAATGTGCATAAGTTGAGTTAATGTGATGTAAGTTCAATTTTAGTTCAATTATTTAATTTCAATTCATTCTCTCCTCCTTTGACAAAGGCAAAAATACATGCAATGTCAAGCAACAAACAAATTAATTCAACCAATCAATCAAAGTAAAAAAACAATAACTTTCATTAATTTTAATTAACAAACATAAGGAAATACAATCAATAAAAAATCTAAAGAAAATCATATAAAGGTCATTATCACTCTCTTCATCTTCTCCTTCTTCTTCATCTCCCTCTTCTTCTTCATCACCTTCCTCTTCTCCCTACTCTTCCTCCCTTTGTTGTGAGGCAGCAACTTCACCTTCTTCCTCTTGAGAGCCATGGATGGAGAGTAATAGGCTTGATTCATCCTCAAAGCATTTTGGCAATCCTCTTGGACTGTTTGGATGTCAAGGTGGAGATGGGAGATGTCACTAGTAATCTTATCAATTCTTGATCTTTGTGAGCTCATTTGATCATTAATACTTTGAAGGAGTTGTAGAATTGAGGATTGAGGTCTTGGAGTTGTGGGTCTTAGGAATTCCATTTGGAAAGTCTCTTCCCCTTCCTCTACTATCCTTAGTCTCTTCCTTTGTTGAATCCTAGCACCTAGTGCTTCTAAGAGGTAAACATAGTTCCCATCTTCATCCCTTATGCATTTAGCATGTTTAAGGCAACCAATTTTAATGGATTTTGTAGTGGGATCTAAAGGAGTAGAAAGAGTGGCTTTGGTAGTTGGTGTAAGAGCACCAACATATTTAGCAATTTAAGTCACTTGAGAGGAGAGTAGGATGAGACCTAGTTTTGTTTTCCTAATGTATAGGAAAGTATCAATGAGGAATTTACTCATTTGGATAGGTTGACCTCTAAGAAAGCAATAGAGAAAGAGTAAATATTTTTGAGTTGCCTTCTCATTGCTTTCATCCCTAGCCCCAATGGTATATGTGAGTGGGGATTTTCGCCCCCACTCCCGGTGGAATGGTTCTTACGACTTCGACACTGTTTAGGCTCGGGACCTTAGAGAACACGGGCCTAAGCCTTGAGAAAATGGAGTCGCCACCCGGACGGGCCGAGAAAAATAAAGGGGTGTATAACTCAATTCCTAAGAAAATCCCCAACCCTGTAATGGGTTTGAAAAGTTAGGTACGTGTGGGGAAGGTGAGAAATGGCCCAGCACCCCCACAACGACCGGTTCATTGGAATCGGCCTCCTTTGCATGTCTTAATATTATAAAATTCTTAAATATAACAATATTATCCATACTACATGCAAGAATTAAAATAAAGCAATGTCCAAACAAAGCAAATAAATGGACAACCATCTAAGGATGGAAACATGTCCTTACATCGTCCATGTCTAAACTAAATAGGATACCCACTAAAAGATGAAAACATGTCCTTTACATTGATCCAAATTATGAAAGCAATTTAAATTAAATAAAATTTAACTAATGAGGTACCCTATAATGGAAACATACCTCTTACAATTTGAATACCAAAATAAAGAAATAATAATCATAATAATAAAGAAAATATCCATCCATGATAAATTAAATAAATCAAGCATTGAAATTAAATAAATTAACCATCAAAACATATAATAAACTACATAATCAAATCTAAAATTAAATAAAGCAATAAATATATAAGTTTAGGATTTTTATCTTAGAATAGGGATTTTGGAATTAGGGTATTTGAAATTAGAATTTAAATTGAGGTTTCATCATTTAGGGTTTAGGGTTTTTTTTTTTTTTGAGGTTGCTGGGATTATGAAATTTGCGGTTTAAGAAATTTTAAGGTTTCTATTAAACTATGGTTTAGGAATTAAGTTATTGGAATTAGGGTTTGGGTCTAGGTTTGGGAATTAAGCAACTGGAGTTAGGGCTTTAGGTTTTCTGGAATTAAAGGATTCTGACATTTTAGAATTTGATCAGGGCTTTGGAGTTTTGAATTTTGAAATTAGTTTTTAAAAATTTAGGAAAATTTTTGGAGTTTTAGAATTTAGGAAAAATTTTAGGGTTTTGGAAAATTAAGAAAACAATTAGGGTTTTGGGAACTAATAAAACGATTTAAGGTTTTGGAAAATTAGAAAGCAGATTAGGATTTCTAGCAACTGGGTAATTAGATTAGGGTTTTGATAATGTTTTGTGTTTATATGAACATTAAACTCAAATCATGTTATTTAAATCAAGTAATCAAGACTACGAGGTTTAAGTTAATTACTGGAACTAAACAACTTCTTAATCTTCAAACTTCTAATGATATTTATAGAAGGGAATGTATATACTGGATAGTCAAATAAGTTGTAACTCAAAGATGAAACTACAGTGAATTCAAATAAATTAAAGAATTAAATCAAACCTCCCTTCATTGGTTCCTCCACAATTGACTTTTGGATGAACAATGAACAAAGGCAGCATTGCTACCTTTGATAACTGATGAATGTCTGCTTCTTGCTAATTTCTTTTTGCCATTTCTGCTTTTAATCTCTTAATCTCCATTGCCCGACCTCTAGGGTTTTTCTCCTTCTTCTTTAAGATTTTTCTGTATTCTGTCCGTTTGTTCTTGTTTTATTGTGGTATTTATAGAAAATTAAAGAGTCCTAATCCTATTTTAATAAGGAAATACCAATTGTTTAGGAAAAATTAGAAAACTGGGTAAAACAAGGTTTGGTCAAAAAATCAACAGGGCGCGGGCTATCACCCCGTGGGCTGCACTAGCAAAACGTGCACGGCGGCCTAGCCAATTTGCCCTAGAATTGGCTGCAGGCGAATTGGGTAGTACCCAATTCGCTGCAGACAATTTCTGCAGCGAAATGGGCTGCCGCGCGTTGCTCATCGATCCATTCGATTTTTTTATTTTTTTATTTTTTTATTTTTATTAAAAATAACTATTAAATATTATTAGTAATTAAAATATTATTTAAATAAATAAAATATCATAAAAATTATTTTAGACTATCGGATTTGAATGGGTCAAAAATTAAGGGTCTACAGTATAAGTAATAATCCTATAAAGCATCCAATAAGTGACAGTCCTAATGTGCTTGACATTGGATAGCTTATGGAGAGTGGTTTCAATTTAAATTTTTTTCCAAAATTCTTTTTGCCTCTCTATGGTGAGGATGGTGTTTGTGATGTAAGAAATTCCCTTGGTTTGGAAACCCAAATTGAAGAGAAGTCTTCAAAGGTTAGGCCATATTCTTGGTTGAAAAATCTAAAGGAAATTCCATAATAGTCTAGAGGGTTTGTACTTTTCTTGCTCACTACCAAAGTAGTTAAAACTTCTTTGGTTAAACTTTCCCACCCAAGATCATCATGATCTAGAAAGACAAACTTTTCCCACCCCAAGTTTCTAAGACATCCTCTAATGTCATTTTCTATCCCTAATAACTCAAGAGTGAGAGTAGAGAAGAGACGATTTGGTTCTACGAGTTTGTCTTTGATTATAGCATACCTTTGCCTTTCCTCTTCATCTTTGAATCTTATCTTGTGGCTTCTTCTGGGGGGTTCTTCTTGTTGAGAAGGGGCAGCCACACCCTTTCCTTTCTCAGCTTTAGAGGCTTTCTTCTTGTGTTCTTTAGGTGCCATTGAGTTTGTTCTTTAAGAAAGATGAAGAATAGAGTTGATTTGAGAGAGTTTTAGTTTTTAAGTGTTTGGAGATTGATAAAAAGATGAATAAATTGATATTAGGGGATATTTACAGTGTTTAATATGAAAAAGAGCCGTTTATAGCTATTGGAGACAAAAAAATACACGTTTTGATAGAGTTCCAACGGCTATAAAATTTTGAAATCTGTGTTAAAGTTCGGTCAGACTTCATAAAGTCCATTGGGAAATTTGAAATTTTTGAAAATTTCGATCGAACTTTATTAATACCGAACGAAATTTTGGTTTTAGGCACAATGGTCATAAAATTTTGAAAAATTCCGATCACACTTTGGAAAGTATGGTCATACTTTTAGGAAAAATTTTGAAATCATGAATTTTCAAAAAGTGCGGTTGGACTTATTATAGGTCTGAGAGGGAAATCATCAAAGGTGTACAAATTTTGAGAGAACAAGTGCTTTTTATTTAATATATGAAGATTTGATCAAAAATAGATATCAATGGAAAGATTTTGTGAAATGAAACTGGGTTTTCATGTGATTTTAAGTTCATGAAATTGTGCTTCCATCTATCATTCCCAAATGTTGTTTTATGTAATTCATTCTCTCTTCATTCAAGGGTTTAGTGAAAATGTCAACAAGTTGGTTTTGTGTATCAATGAATTCTGAGACAATGCTTTGGTTTTGGACATTATCCCTTAGGAAGTGGTGCCTAATGTCTAAATGTTTTGACCTAGAATGTTGAATTGGATTTTTGGAAAGATTTATGGCGCTAGTGTTATCATACTTTATGGGAATATGATCAAAAGAATTTCCATAGTCAAAAAATTATTGTTTCATCCAAAGGACTTGAGTACAATAAAAACATGCGGCAACATATTCGGCTTCCACAGTAAATAAGTTAACCGATACTTGTTTCTTGCAAAACAAATAAACTAGACATTCACCAAGAAAATAACAATCTTTGATTGTACTTTTTCTATCCAAAAGACTACAGGCGTACTCCGCATTCGAAAAACCTAAAATGTCAAATGATGTGTTTCTAGGATTCCAAAGTCCTAAATGCAATGTGCCATTCAAGTTTTTCAAAATTCTTTTAGTGGCATTCAAAGGTTATTCTTTAAGGCATGATTGAAATCTAGCACACAAGCATACACAATACATAATATCAAGTATAGAAGTAGTTAAGTAAAGTAGGGATCTGATAATACCTTGATATTTCTTATCATCTACTACTTTACCATTTTCATCTTTGTCAAGTTTCAAGGATGTACTCATGGGAGTCTTGCTAGTCTTGCAACAATCCATGCCAAATTTCTTGATGAGTTCCTTTGTATTTGGATTGGTTGATGAAGATCCCACCTTTGCATTGCTTGATTTGTAGTCCAAGGAAGAATTTGAGTTCACCCATCATGCTCATTTCAAATTCCCTAGTCATACAAGAGGCAAATTCCTTGCACAAAGTAGCCCCAAATATTATGTCATCAACATAAATTTGCACAATTAAGATTTTATTCTTATTCTTTTTAACAAAAAGAGTTATGTCCACTTTGCATTTTGAAAAACCATTTTCAAGAAAATATGCACTAAGTCTATCATACCATGCTCTTGGTGCTTGTTTTAATCCATATAAAGTTTTGGTAAGTTTGAAAACATGATTTAGGAGTTCATAGTTTTCAAAACTAGGAGGTTGTTCAACATAGACTTCCTCATTTATAAATCCATTTATAAATGCACTTTTAACATCCATTTGAAAGAGTTTAAAATTCATATGACATACAAAAGTAAGTAGAATTCTAATTGCTTCTAATCTAGCAACGGGGGCAAATGTCTCATCATAGTCAAAGCCTTCCTCTTGGTTATACCCTTTGGCTATCAATTTAGCTTTATTACTATTGGTGAGACCATTTTCATCAAGCTTACTCCTATAAACTCATTTGCATCCTATAATTGGATGATCTTTATATCTAGGAACAAGTTCCTACACATTGTTCCTTTCAAATTGGTTGAGTTCATCTTGAATAACAATCACCCAACATTCATCACTAAGAACCTCCTCAATAGTCCTTGGCTCAATTTGAGAAACAAAAGCAAAATTAGAATCTAAATCTTTAATTTTAGATCTATTAATTACTCCCTTTGATGTTTCACCAACGATGAGCTCTTTTGGATAATTCTTCTTGTATTGCCAATCCTTGGGTAACTCTTAAGTTTCCTTTTCTTGTTCATCTTGATTGTTCTTTGGAGCAATAATCATTTCTTGTTGATCATATGTACCTACAAAATCATTAAGAGCACTGCCTTTCCTTTGATCAAGTTTAGAAGATTCATCAAAAACAACATGCATTGATTCTTCAACTACTAGAGTTTTCTTAGTAAATACCTTATATGCTTTGCTAAATGATGAGTATCCTAAAAATATGCCTTCATCCGATTTGGATGAGAATTTTTCAAGATTATCCTTGGCATTCAATATGAAGAATTTGCATCCAAATACTCTAAGATATGAAATTTTGGGTATTCTTCCATTCCATAGATCATAAGAAGTTTTATTTATTAAAGGCCTTTTGTAAACTTGGTTTGAAATATAACAAGCGGTATTAATAGCTTCTGCCCAAAAATTAGATGGTAATTCATATTCATTGAACAATGTTCTAGCCATTTAAACCAAGGTTCTATTTTTTCTTTCAACCACACCATTTTGTTGTGGTGTTCTAGGAGCCAAAAAGTTATGTGAAATACCAAATTCATTGCAAAAGATTTCAAAATTTTCATTTTTAAATTCATTGCCATGATCACTTCTAATAGATGTGATTACATAGCCTTTTTCATTTTGAACTCTTTTTGCAAATATTTTGAAGTGACTAAAAGCTTCATTCTTTTGAGCTAAGAAATTAACCTATGTAAATCTAGAGTAATCATCAACAAGAACAAATGCATATAACTTGCCACATAGGCTAGCAACTCTATTTGGTCTAAACAAATCTAAGTGAATGAGTTCTAAGGGTCTAGAAGTGCTTACAATATTTTTAGACTTAAATGAACTTTTATGTTACTTACCAAGTTGACAAGATTCACATGTTCTATCTTTATCAAATTTTATTTTAGGGAGACCATCAACTAGTTCTTCATTATTAATGCATTTTAAATGATCCATACTAGCATGTCCTAGCCTTCTGTGCCATAACAAAGCATCACTATTAATGGAAATCAAACATTCAAATACATCATTGGAATGTATGTCAATTTTATATGTGTTGCAAATTCTAGCTCCTTTGAATGCAATTTCACCATTTGAATTCCTTGCATCCTTTGTAGTCAAAATTTATATCATATCCTTTATCACACAATTGACTAACACTATGCAAATTATGCTTCAATCTATCAACAAGCCATATATTTTCAATCAAATTTTTACCAAGTATGCCAATGGAACCACTGCCAATTATTTTACCTTTAGCATTGTTTCCATATGTAACACTACCTCCAAGCTTGTAAGTAAGACTTGTAAAGAGCTTTGCATTCCCCATCATATGCCTTGAGCATCCACTATCCATAAGTCATATGCTTTCATTGATAGTATATTTTAGATATACCTATAAGAATATTCACCTTCTTTTAGGTACCCAAATGAACTTGGGACCTTGTGGGCTAGTAGTAGAAGGATCCTCTAACTTCAGATAATCCCTCCTAATATAACAAAAAATACTCTTATGCCCAAATTTCATGCAATATGTGTAATATCCCAAAGGATACCCTAAAAGTATGCAGTGAAAAATGTAGCGGTATTTACAAATATATAAACATCAAAAATCTGATTTTACAAAACATAAAGTTTATACATGTTTGGCAGTTTGTCTCTGATCTTTAAGCCCACACTCAAAACTCACAACATACATCAATTACCAATTCAAAACCATAACATAAACACAACTCTTACTCTTCCATTCAACTCCAAAATCACAATCAATTGAACCAAACACTTTTAAACACACCACAATCAAACAAACACATATCAACCACAACCTCAACTCACAAACTCAAAGAAAATCAAAGAATCAAGTGGAAAACTTACCAAAGATGAAGAAACTCTTAAATTTCCAACTTGATAACTTGAAAACTTCCTTCAACCTTGAGTTTGGAAGATCAAATCTCTCTCTTGCTCTCTTGCTATGGAGAGTGCCGGCCAACCAAAGAAAGAAGAAGAAAAGAAGAAGAATAAGAAGCAAAGTCAAACATTTAATCTCTTTAAATCTCCACCAAGCAATTTTGTATAATATAATATTCATAATATCCTCTTCCACTAGCTTTATTTTCCCATTTAATTAATTAAATAAAAAAATAAATAATCTTCTTTTGACTTCCATTAGTTTGACTTGTATATGTTATATATATCACTATATATACAACATATACACTCTTCCCTTACCTCTTTCTCTTTCCAATTTAACATATACATTAAATCCAAATACAACAATAATACCAAAATTTTTAGGGTATCCTTTGGGATATTACAATATGTGCATTGATACAAAGTTCTATATTTATACACTTTCCCATTAGCATTCACACAATTGCAAATATGAGTTTATTTTTTAGTATTTTTGTGTTGATGTAAATGTCTAGTATACATGAATGCATGTTTTGGTCTTGGAACCTTAGTTCTAGAGTGTTGCGCTCAAATTAAGTACTACTACAAAGCGTCACTCGCAAGGATACGAGGTAGTTGTAGCAATGGTGATCGCCCCAAGGTCGTTTCTCCAAGAAGGTGTGGTTCATAATAGCTTGATTAAAGCAATTAAATTTAAAGTGAGAGTTTGTTGTTTGGAATGCAAAATAACAATTTAAACCTAAGATTAACGTACGTAGGGTTTGATGTGTGTGATGGGTGCACAAGATCAATTCAGTTCTCGGGAAAGTGCCTAGGGTTATAGGTCCATTCAATCAAAGTTCAATTCTCAATTATCCATTAACATAGCCTTGTAATTAATTTGTTCCTTAAGGTTAATTAGTCAATTACCACTTCATTAGTTCTCACATTCATGAATTAGCAATAACCAATTATTTTACATTACCAAATTAATAAAAACCCTAGAATTTATATTTCTAATTCATTCATAGGGTAGTCGATTGCATAATTCCGAAACCAAATTTCACCTCTCGGTCCTTCATTCAATATCTAAAGATCAATAGGTAGCTAATCTATTAACCTAGCATACAATCCAATGCATTCAACCAACAACAAGGTACATCAATGGAAATATCAAATCAAAGCATTCAATCAAATATACTACAAACCCTAAGCATGGGTATTTAGCTCAACATCATCAAATTAAAACATTCATTCAACTCAATATAAATCAAATACAAGTTGTTCATTGTAATATCAATCTCTTAATACTACAAAAACAATATTGAACTGAATTAAAAGAGAGAATAGAAAAACCCCTTGTGAAGGTGCTAAGAGTTGGATTGCTAGTCTTCCTCCTAGCTCCACTTTGATGTATGATGAAGAACTCAAGCCCTCTTCAATGGTTGATTTCCCTTTTGCAATATGGAATGGAGCTTTCTAAAGTCACCAATCCTTCAAATGGATTTTGTTATTTTTCCAAAAGGATTCAACCCTTTTCCCCGGCAGCGGCGCCAAAAACATGTTGCGCTCGAATTAACTCTACCACAAAGCGTCACTCGCAAGTATACGAGGTAGCTGTAGCAAAGGTGATCGCCCCAAGGTCGTCTCACAAGGAAGCTAAAGTGACTAATTGATTATCAGTTTATAAATAACAAGTAATGAATAAAATTTAAATTGCTAACTAATGAAGAAGATTGATTGAAGTTTAAAACGAATAAAAGTAAACTAGAACTGAAGTTTTGATTCACTTGATAAAAAGGTCTAGGGTTTGCACTTCTCTACTACTTATATGTATGAACGGTTATTCCTCTTAACTAATTTAATTTCAAAGATTAAATCTCAAACAACTCAATTAATCAAGTCAAGGAAATAAGCTCTCGCATTCAAACCTCTTTCAACTAATCTTGTTATAATTGAAATAATCTTTTTAATAGGTTATATCTCTAATTCACCTAAGTCCTTAATTGAATTGTTCCAGCATTAGACTTCATCTCTCAATCCATCATCTAATACCTAAAACACATAATTGGTGGACAATCAATTATATATTAACAATATTCCATTCAATCAAGGCTAAAGAAATTATTAGCTAAGAGAATAACCAAGTCATACAATCATAGCAGATCCATACAAACCCTAGACTATATCAAATTAGTTCATCATGCTATCAAACATACTCATCTCATTAATGTTCAAAGAAATCAAATTAGACATGATAATATCCATTAATACAATTTCAATGAAAATAAAGAGAATAAGTTCAAGAACAAAACCAAGTTACAAACTCCTTGAAGCTTCTGAAGAATCTCTTGTTCAAATCTTGCAAGAAGAATATATCAATGGCATGAACAATCTAATCTAGCTAGTTTTAATCCAAAGTGTAATTAAAATCCAAGAAAAACAAAGTTATCAAAACCCTAATCTCTTTGACGGCTCAATTCAATCTCAAAATATTCAACAGTCCCCAAAACCCTAGCTTTTCTTTTCCTTTTATACGAAACGTCTGCTTTAAAATTCGCTACGGCTTTGCTGTATGAGAGACACGGCCAAGTCAGAAGTGACTTGGCCGTGTTGGAGTGCTTTGGAGGGACACGGCCAATGACTTGGCCGTGTCCCTTGCATGTGTCACCTACTGCTTGCTTTTTCTTCTTTCTTCTTTGGTTGAGTGACACGGCCAAGTCTTGGAAGTGACTTGGCCGTGTTGGTCCTTTTTGGAGGGACACGGCCAGTGACTTGGCCGTGTCCCTTGCCTGTGTCTTCCACTGTGAGTTTTAATCTTCTTTTCCTTTGGAATTTGGTGAGACACGGCCAAGTCAGAGTGACTTGGCCGTGTCTGGGCTTCATTGGAGGGACACGGCCACTGACTTGGCCGTGTCCCTTGAATGTGTTCCTCTTTGTGCTTGATTTCCATCTTTAGCTTGGTATGGGACACGGCCACAAGCTTGGCCGTGTCCTCTGCCTGTGTCAGCTACTGTCCCTTTTTGTCTTCCATTTGGTTCCTTGGCTTTTTTTAACCTAAAACAAAACTAGAACAAACTTTAAACAAGAATTAAATAAACAATAACCAACAAAACATAAACACACACTAAAAACTAGGACAAAAACAACAAAAACACTGAAATAAACTAAAACTACCACAATTAATGAAAAAACTAAACAAACTGATTAAAACTAACAAAATACCTAAATAAAACAATAATTATTATGATAAACAAGACACAAATCTATAACAAAAACTAATAAAACAACTACCCCACACTTACAACTTTGCTTGTCCTCAAGCAAATTCACATGGCATAAATTAAAAACTTAAACAACCTCAACTATAACTCCAGTATATAAGATGAAATACTTTAAGACATCAGACATAAATAATTGCAATTTCCTTCAATCAAGATTTTCTTAACTCATTCATTAATCCAGACATACAAATCTTTATCTCTCATCTAAGTGTTTCACTCGATTTCAAAAGTTAATCACTCAAACCTCTCATGACTACATGCTGCCATAAACTTGCTTAATTATCCAATCTCCCTCACTGATTTTCTCAAGAAATAATCTGAAGGTCTTTCATTTGGATGTAATGGGGCTAAGGTAAATGTGTGAGAAAAGACATTTAAGCTGGAGCATCAAGAAATGGAGTATCAAAATTAGACAATACTCTTGCTAAGAAATTCATAACTCCCTCAAATGGCATACTCACAATCCATTGATAATCTCTCATACTTGCATAAAAATACATGAGTCAACATTCCTCTTTTGATAACCAATGCTAGAACATATATGAATTTTGTATATATATATAACTTTTTTTTTCTTTTATTTCTATCATTTTTTTAATATATATATACAAAATATAAACTTGCATGGAACATCTAGCTTAAAATGTAGAGGAAAAGAATAATCAACTCTTAATCAAATACAATATGCAAAGTATGCATTTCAACCCCCAAATAGCAATACCATTTTTCTTTTTATTTTTTTTTATACTTGCTTACCCCACACTTTGAAATAAACCACCCTATTGTCATATAATAAGAACTCCATTCCTTAATGCAGATATGATGATAATAAGAGAAAGTTGAGCTGTGAATTGTGTTGATCAAACAAGAAAAAGGTCAAAGGCTCAACTTGGCTCACTAAGGAATTCAATATTAAGGGAGGTCTTTTTAAGCTAAAGGGCTAACCTACTTTGCCTTCATCATTTTAAAACTTGAGATTAAATCATAATGTGAGTTCAATTAGCATGCAAAAGCAAACTCTAAAGATGCAAAATCATGAAGGTGCACACTTAAGAAAAGAAAATCAACTGAAAATAATATCAAATTATGAGGCTCAAAACTCACACAGGTGGGTTCTCAAAGATTTATATGTCATGAACCGCAGAATGTGAAAATTGATCCTGAATGAATTCAAATGCTCATTTCTATGCTGATACTAAAGTCTCAACTATAATGCTAGAATCACAGAAAAGATCAATAAATTTTCAACAATTATACCATGCACAACACAATAAAACATACCAAGGCAACCAAAACAAAAATTAAAGAAAAGCTAAAAGATTACCCCACACTTTAGAATTTACATTGTCCTCAATGGAAAACAAGAATAATAAGGAGAAAGAATTAAGTACAACCTGTCTTCCATCGTCCCTTGGTGAGGCAAAACTCAACCTTTATATCACAAACACAAATGTTCAAAAACAAGATGCAAGAGAGCTTTAGGGTTTCTATTTATTTAAACTAAACATAAAATCAAAATTGCAAAATATAAAATTATAACTATGAAAAAGAAATTCAAACCGATGGGTTGCCTCCCATTAAGCGCTTCTTTAATGTCATACAGCTGGACATCATGCAAGGTCTAGGGATCATGGATCAAAGTGCTGTCAATGATCCTCAATTCCTGAAATCCTTATTTATATGGTTTAACTCTGTCTATTTGCTTTAAAAGTCTTATTAGTTCTAGAGTTAAACAATTCAATGGCACCAGAAGGACATACCTTAATTACCTCGAAAGGACCACTCCATCTAGATTTGGGTTTACCTGGAAACAGACGGAGTCGAGAATTAAAAAGTAAAACTTTCATACCTGGACTCAATGTCTGATGCCCAATGAATCTGTCTTGAAGTGCTTTAGTGTGATCCTTATAATTCCTCGAGCTCTCATATGCCTTTGGGTTAAGGCATCTTTGGGTCTTCCCCACTGGTTTAGCCCCCTCTTCTAAAGTCAATGTTAGCTCCAATTTATCTGGGGGGTCTGTCTGCAACACAACATCTGAAACAACTGCTTCAACACAATTAATTAAAGAACATTCCTCATATAAAGCAGTTGTAGGAATGGGAGAAGTGTTAAAAATAGAAAAATCTAGAGTTTGTCCTAAGACATTCATTGACAACTTACCATTTTTAACATCTATTAAGGTGTTGGTAGTAGCCATAAAAGGCCTACCCAGCAAAATAGTGTGTGTTGATGGTGCAGGGTTACTCCCTTCCATGTCAAGTACTATGAAATCCACAGGTACTATCAACCCTCCAACCTTAACTAATACATCTTCTATAACCCCTTTCAGGAATCTAAAAGACCTATCAGCTAATTGCAACACCATTTTTGTCGGTTTAAGCTCCCCTAGTTCTAATTCTTTAAACACAGAATAAGGCATTAAATTCACACTAGCTTCTAGATCACACATGCCTTCAGTTCCCTTTCCATTCCCCACAGTAATTTGAATTAGAAAGCTACCAGGATCCTTTAGCTTGGGAGGTAGTTTATGCTGCAGAACAGCACTAGCTACCTCTGAAACTATCACCTTTTCATTCGTCTCATACCTCTTTTTCTTGGTGATCAGCTCTTTGAAAAACTTGGCATAAGCCGGCATGTTCTTTATTGCCTCAAGTAAGGGTAAGTTAATACTTACCTTAGACAGCATGTTGAAGATGTTAGAAAATTGCTTATCTGGTTTATCATCCTTCAATTTGCTGGGGAATGGTATAGGTGGCCGGTATGGATTGCTTACCTTATGTAGATCTGCTGTAGGGGACTTCTCCACTGATCTTTCTCCAGCACCTTTGTTCTTTGGTTCTCCTTCCTCCTTGTTCCCTTGGTCACCTGTATTCACAGAGTCATTTTAAACATTAGTGTTAATTACCTTACCACTTCTAAGAAAAGTCACTAAATGTGCCTGCTCAGGTTGACTTGGAAATTTCCCCTTCTGTTGAATTTGCATCTGTTGTGCAAGTTGTTCTACTTGAGTCTCCTCTTTTTTTAAAAGATGCTTCTAATGAATCCAGCCTCTTATTAGTCATCTCTTGATTTTGAGCACTGAGCTTGTAAACTTTCCTCCAAGCTCTCTATCCTAGATTGCCCTTGATTTGAGGATTGGCCCAACTCCTGGTTCTATCTTTGAAGCAAATGGAAAGGCTGCTGAGAATTATTTGTTGCCCAAGAAAAATTTGGGTGATTCCTCCAACCAGGGTTGTATGTATTTGAATAAGGATCATTTCGGGTCTTTGGTTGAAATCCCCCCATGGCATTGACTTGCTCAGCATTACCAAAAGACTCATATGCAGAGGGACATACATTTGCTCCATGCCCGAAAGTCCCACAGATTCCACACACTTCTTGAGTAGATGAAGAAACATTGTTCTTCATATTCAGCATCTGCACTTGGTTTGTCAACTCAGCTATCTGATTGACTATTTCACTATTTGCTTCCAGTTGATTCACCCCTTTACTTCTTCCTCTTACACTTTTCTGTTGAGAATTAGCTCCCAACATCTCAAAGATATCATAGGTTTCAGCTGCTGTCTTTTCTCCCACGGCTCCCCCAGCTGCATTATCAACAGTGTTATGAAATTGCTGGGTTAGACCATCATAGAAAAACTGGTTCAGAAGTTGAAGGGGATAATGATGATGTGGACACTAGATCAATAGCATCTTAAATCTGTCCCAAGCCTCATAAAATGGCTCTCCTTCAAATTGAGAGAATGTAGCTATCTTCCCTCTCAACTCAGCTGTCTTTTGATGTGAGTAGAACTTGCCCATGAATTTATTATAAACTTGCTCCCAAGTTGTCAGTGAGTTTTCGGGCAACATCATAAGCCAGCTCTTTGCCCTATCCTTCAAAGTATATGGAAAACACCTCATCCTCAACTAATCCTCTGTTAATCCTCCCAATGGAAAAGTGTTGAGGGTGGAATAGAAATCCCGAATAAAGTTCAAAGGATCTTCATTTGGAACTCCATAAAATGATGGCAGCATATTGTAGTGAATGTTCTTCAACTCATAGTTTCTTGCTGCATCTGTCAGTCTTATGCAAGAAGTAGAAGTTCCGATGATAGGTCTAGCAAAGTCTCTCATTGTTCTTTGCCTTTCTTCAGCCATTTTAACAGATTGTGCAGATTCCGACTCAAAATCAGAAGTGTCCTCCTCTAAAGTATCAAATCCTGTGTACAGCTCAAACTCATCCCTGCTCCTTTTCACTCTCTGAATTTCAGGAATGACTGGGTATAGCTCTTCTCCAAGTGATCTCCTGCCTTGCATAAACAAAATTTCTAGAAAAAGAAATATTAAAAGCAAAAGACAAAATAAAATAAAATGAAAGGTAAACAATGAAAAATAATCTAAAGTATTTTTTTATTAATTTTTTTAATAAACAATAACGCCAATTAGCTTCCCCGGCAACTGCGCCAAAAACTTGTTGCGCTCAAATTAACTCTACCACAAAGCGTCACTCGCAAGTATACGAGGTAGCTGTAGCAAAGGTGATCGCCCCAAGGTCGTCTCACAAGGAAGCTAAAGTGACTAATTGATTATCAGTTTATAAATAACAAGTAATGAATAAAATTTAAATTGCTAACTAATGAAGAAGATTGATTGAAGTTTAAAACGAATAAAAGTAAACTAGAACTGAAGTTTTGATTCACTTGATAAAAAGGTCTAGGGTTTGCACTTCTCTACTACTTATATGTATGAACGGTTATTCCTCTTAACTAATTTAATTTCAAAGATTAAATCTCAAACAACTCAATTAATCAAGTCAAGGAAATAAGCTCTCGCATTCAAACATCTTTCAACTAATCTTGTTATAATTGAAATAATCTTTTTAATAGGTTATATCTCTAATTCACCTAAGTCCTTAATTGAATTGTTCCAGCATTAGACTTCATCTCTCAATTCATCATCTAATACCTAAAACACATAATTGGTGGCCAATCAATTATATATTAACAATATTCCATTCAATCAAGGCTAAAGAAATTATTAGCTAAGAGAATAACCAATTCATACAATCATAGCAGATCCATACAAACCCTAGACTAGATCAAATTAGTTTATCATGCTATCAAACATACTCATCTCATTAATGTTCAAAGAAATCAAATTAGACATGATAATATCCATTAATACAATTTCAATGAAAATAAAGAGAATAAGTTCAAGAATAAAACCAAGTTACAAACTCCTTGAAGCTTCTGAAGAATCTCTTGTTCAAATCTTGCAAGAAGAATATATCAATGGCATGAACAATCTAATCTAGCTAGTTTTAATCCAAAGTGTAAATAAAATCCAAGAAAAACAAAGTTATCAAAACCCTAATCTCATTGGCAGCTCAATTCAATCTCAAAATCTTCAACAGTCCCCAAAACCCTATCTTTTATTTTCCTTTTATACGAAACGTCCGCTTTAAAATCCGCTACGGCTTTGCTGTATGAGACACACGACCAAGTCAGAAGTGACTTGGCCGTGTTGGAGTGCTTTGGAGGGACACGGCCAGTGACTTAGCCGTGTCCCTTGCATGTGTTAGCTACTGCTTGCTTTTTCTTCTTTCTTCTTTGGTTGAGTGACACGGCCAAGTCTTGGAAGTGACTTGGCCGTGTTGGTCCTTTTTTGTCGTGTCTCTTGCCTGTGTCTTCCACTATGAGTTTTAATCTTCTTTTCCTTTGGAATTTGGTGAGACACGGCCAAGTCAGAGTGACTTGGCCGTGTCTGGGCTTCATTGGAGGGACACGGCCACTGACTTGGCCGTGTCCCTTGAGTGTGTTCCTCTCTGTGCTTGATTTCCATCTTTAGCTTGGTATGGGACACGGCCACAAGCTTGGCCGTGTCCTCTGCCTGTGTCAGCTACTGTCCCTTGTTGTCTTCCATTTGGTTCCTTGGCTTTTTTTAACCTAAAACAAAACTTGAACAAACTTTAAACAAGAATTAAATAAACAATAACCAACAAAACATAAACACACACTAAAAACTAGGACAAAAACAACAAAGACACTGAAATAAACTAAAACTACCACAATTAATGAAAACACTAAACAAACCGATTAAAACTAACAAAATACCTAAATAAAACAATAATTATTATAATAAACAAGACACAAATCTATAACAAAAACTAATAAAACATAGAGTCATGTGAGCTTAATGTAATCCTTTTGGGATTTTTAGATTTGGTTTGTGCATTAGTGTTTTTTACAACTTCAACAATAAAGATTTGAGTTGTAGATGGTTTCACAAATGTTGGTTTACTAGAAGTAGTATTGGATGAGCCATTGAACCCTAAACCATGTTTCAAAGAGGGTGACCTTTTATTATCAATCAATGTATCTAATGCTTCCTTTCCCTAATGAAACTTTGAGATTGATTCTTTAAGTTCTTTTAGTTCATGCCTCAAAATTTCATTTTCCTTGATCACATTCTCTATGCTATGTGAATTTTTATTCAATTCATCAATTGATTTCAATAATTGTTCATTTTAGGTTTTTAATTCTAATGTAGAATTTTTTAAGTATACAAAATCTTTTTCCAGCTTAGAGCATTTTTCCTTATAGAATTTCATCTTAGAAAAATACTTTTCTACTTTAAGATGTTAGGAAATCAAGGAGATCACTGCAAACCAAAAAAACACGCAGCGGAAAAATTTTTGATCACTGATTTCCCACCAGGATCCATGCAGTTCGTTTAATTCGACGAAAGTGTTCAAAAAACTAACCTGTTGATGATTCAAAATCACAGTTTGGAAGAGATGCCTCGATCGCGAAACACCCTCTATCGCGTATCCACACGAATGCTACCGTCTAGAGTGCTAGCTCTCTGCAACGGCGAAGGCTGGAAAAACATTTTCTCTAAAACGTATTAAGGTCCCTTTTTTTCGTTCTCTTTCGTTTTCTAATGTTACCCCTGAGAAGACTTAACGTCTGGAGTGAATATAATCACTCCAGAATCCAATTTGAAATTGGATAAGGTAAGTCAAATTCAGAATCCAAATCTAATAAGGATTCTGAATATATTACCTAATAATATATATAAAAAAATGAAAATATTAATAATAATAAATATTAATATCTAATATTAATATTATTAATATTATATCCAGCCCAAAGTGCATTCTTGTGTGTGACCCGATAGGCCCATATTAATTGGCAGTCAATTTAATCTCTATTAAACCAACAAGTCGTAATTGGCCTCTAGCAAGGCGTTACAACTACCCAATTAATATAAGGAATGTCCAATTTGCCTAATAATAGTACATGCATTAATCCCTTTGTCACACGATATCTAGCTTGAACATAAGTCATGGTCAACGTCATACTTATATTGTCCAAACTTATGATTACTCGATCTCCAAGTAGACTGATAAAAACAAATAAAATTGATCACACTATCAATTCATTTGAGCATGGCCATGCATTTCACAGTCTCACTTATCGAGGGGCCCAAAAGATATCTCTCTCAAAGAGAGGGACAAATTCTATCTTGATTGTTCATTATCCTCTACATAATTTCTATCATATATGATCATAACCTTTATTACTATCCAGTTACGGATAATGTTTGATCATGTCAAAATATAATAGTCCTTATATTGGAAACTATAACAATCTCAAGTCAAAGAATTAATACATAACTATCATGAGATTTACTTATGACACTAACTCATGTAGTAATCTCATGATGGGTCTATCCAATACATTGTTCTCTAACAAGTATCTATGAAATTGATTTGTATCACTATACACATAACCATCTGATGATTATCAAATCAATGTTCATACTGGTTAAGAATTATTTTTTTTATCTCTATAACAATAATAAACCAGGGACAAATATCAAAATTGTGTAACATGCAAACAAACAATAATGATAATAAAACCTCATTTATTAATAATGAATGTATAACATAAAGATCCAAATAAATGGCCTAGGGCACATACACTAACATAAGGTTCATATGCTCAATCATGTCACTATCATCTAAAGCATCTATATCATTTTCATCATATGCAATTAAATTTTAGGATTGAGTACCTACCTCATTGAATTCATCCTCAATATCCATGAGACAGAGTTACAATTCCTTCTTCCTCGTCTTCTTCTTCTTCACTTGAGGAAGACTCATCCCATGTAGCATTGAGAGATTTCTTCTTTTCTTTGTCCCATTTCTTCTTATTTTTCAACTTAAAGCAATCCAATTTGATATGACCGGATTTTCCAAATTCATAACATTTCATTTCATTCTTTTTATCTTTATCTTTAAAAAAGGATTTAGAGAGTGTACCTTTGTTAGCTTACAATTTTCTCTTTCTTTTCCAATCATTCATCCTTTTGAAAATAATGCCATTTCTTCTTCATCATCACTTTCTTCATTGCTTGAGCTCTCAATTACTTTAATTTCTTTGAAAGCTATTAGTTTCCTCTTCTCTTTTTCACTTTGTTCTTCTTCTCTTTCGTTGTGCAACTCAAAGGTGAGTAGTTTTCTGACAAGTTCATCAGTTCTCAAAGAGCTAATATCGTGTGCTTCTTCAATTAAAGAAACATTTGATTCAAAGTTCTTTCATCTTAGATCTCTCAAGATTTTGATGCTGACTTCATCTTGATCATATACCTTGTCATATTTCTTCAATTGATTGACGATGGCAAGCAAGCGATTGGTCATTTTGGTAACATTTTCATTGGGCTTCATCTTGAATAGTTCATAATCATGTATATGCATTTGCTTCTTGGTGAGCCTCACTTGGGTAGTACCCTCATTATAGTTCTCAAGAGTTTTACAAATGCAATGAGCATAAGTGAGATGTTGGACTCTCCCACCTTCTTCTCTTAAAATAGAATTCATCAAGAAGGAGGCTGCTGATTTTTGAATCGATCCCTTGTATTTGTACTTGACCATTGTGGTTTGGGAAGAGAAACTTGGACACCATCAACTTTATGAGTTGGAGGTTTCCACTAATTTTTAATATAATCCCAAAGCTCAATTCCTTCACTATCTAGGAACAAGAACATTCTATGTTTCCAATAGGAATAATTTGTTCCATCAAAGTAGGGTCTAAGGATAGAGTTGAGATTTCCATGAGAGTTTGAGGTGGAAGAAGAAGTTGCCATTGTAGATCAAATTTCACAATCAAGTTTAAGAATTTTTTTTAAGCTCTGATACCATTTGTTATCCCAAGATGGCAACTAAGAGGGGGATGAATTGGTTGGCTTGAAGAATGATGGAAAATTAAAAATTCAAAACTCAAAATTTAAGAAATGTAGAAGATGTAGAAGATTAATTAAAGAGTAGAAGAATGAACACAAAGGATTTATAGTGGTTCGGATTTATCTAGATCCTACATCCACTTCCTTAAGAACTTGTTAAGGTTCCACTATCTTTGAGTTTTCACAAGCTTAACTCTAACTTGGTGTTTTCACAAGCTCACATCAAACTTTACAGTGGTTTGAGATCACACACCTCACAACCCTTACAAGAGTTTTTTCAGGCTTACTCTCACAACCTAAGTATTTCAAAGCTCACACTCAAACTTAAGATAGTGTTTAATGCTCACAACCAACACTCAATCAATACAAAAAGTGATTTTTGATTCAAAGAAAATAAGTATGTTCAAGTAAGCTATTACAATCACAACAACTATCAAAAAGAAGTTACATTTGGTATTTATAGCCTTCAAGTCATAAAATAGCCATTTGAAGAGTGGTCCAACATGTTTAATTCTTGTCTTCCACTAATTTTCTGAGCCAAAGCAATTTCATGGTCAGACTAATAAAGGTTCGGTTAGAATTCATCAATTCCAATCAGGACACATGGTGGTCTGGTTGTACCTTTTGAAATTTTGCTAACTGCTCTTCCAACGATCTGTCCACATGGCTTCCACTAATTGAGTAGAGGTTCAACGACTTCTATCTTGAGGATTATTTAAAGATCCCTATTGGATTGCATCATTGTCTAGTTGAAATTTAGTTGGTCCGGTGAAAAACTGAGCGCTCTTCTAGTGGGGAACCTTTCTGGATGTTTTTAACAAAATTGGCTTGAAATGTCCGATCGTACTTTCCCATGGTCCGGTTGGACTTTTTATAGTATGTTGAGTTTTTTTAGAGTACTTTCAATCGTGAATCTCTTTGTGTGTTTTGCAAATTTTTCATCCAATAGTCATGTCGTACTTCATAGTGATCCGGTTGGAATGTTTAGGGTATGGTGAGAATTTGAACGTACTTTCCACTATGAAACCTTCTGTGACATTTTGCTAAATTTAACATGTAAGGTCCAGTCAGACTTTGTGATGGTCTGATTAGACTTTTCATTAGTCCTTCAAAAAATTAACTTCTTGCAAATTGTAACTTGATACAAATGTTAGCTTAATTCAATTTGATTGCCTAAGATAAAAAAAATAGAGCAATTGGATTAACACCGCGGAAGAAGATTCTAAGGTTTGGTCGGAAAGGTAAGTTGAGTCCTCGCTTCATAGGACCATATGAGGTATTGGAGAGAGTTGGTCCAATGGCTTATAGATTGGTAGGATACCCAATGACTTCCATGTCTCTATACTTTGGAGATACAAGTCAAACCTATCTAATGTCTTGTCAGTGGAGTCTATTGAGGTGAGTCCGAATCTGACTTATGAAGAAGAACAAGTGGCGATCTTGGCACGAGAGGTGAAATAGTTGAGAAACAAGAAGGTGTCACTTGTTAAAGTTCTAAGGAGAAACCATACCACTGAGGAGGCTATATGGAGAGTTAGCAGTCAATGCGGAGCCAGTATCCTTAGTTATTCCAGAGTTGATATCAGGTAATAGCGTGGACGAAATTTCTTTAGGGGGAGAGAATTGTAACATCCGTAATTTTTCAAAAAATTAAATTTAATAAATTAAATAAATAATTTGAACGAAAAATTGAAGGATTGGAAGTGAAAAAGTAAAGTGTATATGTGATATATATATTAAATATGCATAACATATATAAAAGCCAACATATAAAGAAGAAAGTCAAAAGTCAAATGGCAGAATTGTAAATATTCTTTGTAAAATTAAAATTAATTAAATAATTTAAAAACAAACTAATTATGGATGGAAGAAAAAATTTATGATCTTTTAAAATAAATAAATAAATAAATAATTAAAAATAATATTAAAATTTTATAAATATATGGTCTTAATTTTAAGTGGAAAGAAATAGAAAATCAAAAGAATTCATATCTTCTTCTTCTTCTCCATAGAGGTCGAACCACCATTGAAGGAAAAGAGAGATTTCTTCTTCTTCCAAGTACCAAATATTTAAGAGATTTCAGGCATTTAAGTGGAGTTTTTGTGATTTCCTCAAATTAGTAAGCTTTCCATCTTAATCTTTAGAATTTCATAAAGTTTTGAATATGTGAAGTTTGGAGTTTTGGATATGTGTGTTATAATTGATTGAATAGGCATGTAGGAAGCTATTTTGATTAGCATATAATGATTTTTAAGTTAGCTGGAAGAAAAGATTAAGTTTGACTTGAATTTGGATGAACAGGATGGTTTAGGGTTATGTGAAATTTGAACTTTTTCAGTCATGTGTTTTAATTGTGAAAATGGATTCCAAAGATGTTGTTTTGATGCCTAAATAAGGATTTTAAAGTCAGATAATGGATTTTATTAAGTTTGGTTAGAGATTGGGTAAGGTAGTGTTGAATTTAGGGTTATGGAAGAGAGTTTTCAAAGTATTGATATTTTTTTGATTTTAATGAATAAATCATGTTATTAAAAATTTAAATGATGGAAATGGACTTAAAGTAGCATTTGGAAGGAGTTGTAATGAAGAACCATAATTGATGAAGGTTATGGCATTTTAGGGTTTAATTAAAGAATATGTATTTATTGAATTTAATTGGTTAAAACATGTTATAGTATGTTTTTAATGAGAAAAATAAACTTAAAATATAAATTAAAATGGATTAAAATGGAATTCCAAAGTTAAAGTAAGGAAAGTCAAATTTTGTGATTTTGGTTGGAGTGATGTTTAATTAGGGTCTTATTTTTGAAATGCCTTGAAATGTGATTCTAAATGATTGTATTTGTTCACATTTTGAATAGGCATTAAGAGAAAGTAATTTTTCCAACCTTAGTGTTGAAGGACAAGTTGGAAGTGAAGGTTAGAGAGTGATTTTTAGCTTAGATTTGAGTGATAATTAAGGTATGTACAAACTTTTGATAATTTAGATATATTTACATTAAATTTGGCCAAACACATTTTGGATAGAAAATGTGTTAAGCTACTTGGTGACATGAACATTCATGTACATTGTGTTATAACATGTGAATTGATGAGAATGCATTATGTGCACTATGAAAAACCATTGTTAATGGCTAAAACGAGTGAAATGTGATTTATGTGCATTATGTGAAAATAACCAAAATTTTTTGGGTAATATGATTATAATGTTAAATGCCATACATTGGGATAAAATGGTGAGATTTGATGAATTAAAGTGATTGGGCATTGATATGAATGAGAAAAATGAGACAATGAGACAATGCGATGAGAAGCATTGATTATGAAAATATGAGCTATTTGTGTGTGCCCAGTATATTATTCAATTTTTAGAGTTATATGTTTGACGGCATGCCTATGAGATTATTCTCAAAATTTGCCTCCAGGGCTAGACGCTAGACGTCACTGATATATGATTGCCTTGGGTTGGACGTTGGACGTCTCTATGATTTGCCTTCAGGTTAGACGCTGGGCGTCACTTGCTTTCGGGCTTGTCACTGAGTGTCGAATTAAATCAAAATAGTAACTCTGGGATTTAAATAAAATATTAGATTATTTGGGCCCATGCTTGTGTATGTGTTAATGTGAACTATAAAAAGATTAAATATTACATTTTGAAGTGGAATTGTATATCACATTCTGAAATACCATGCAACAACATTATACATTGTCATTTTTTTGAAGTTTTATTATTATTAATGTTTGTATCGCTAGGTTTTTAGCTTAGTGCGACTGTAATTCATCGCTCAGGTAACATGATTGATCTAGTAGATCTGGAGAGTTCTTCTAGACCTAGTTGGTTCTAGACTTGAGGTTGATTTGGATTGATTTTTGCTGCCACAGGGACATAGACAGTTTCCATGATGTATTGTAAATTATAAAGAACATTTTGGATAAATTGTATAATATGGGTATGTGTATAAGTGTTTTGATGTATGTATGTATATATATAAATGTTTTGAGGAAAATATGGAGAAATTGAGAAGTTGGGGTGAAGTGTTGAATTGTTTTTATTAGGAGTGTGTTTTTATGTAAGTTGAAAAATGTTGAAATTTTTGGGATGTCCAATTTACAGATAAAACTCTGGTGAATTTTTTCCAGAGATTTTTTATATAAAATACTTATTTTGGGTACCTATAATTAATAAAGAATATTTTATATATTATTTATATATATATTTTTAAGTATTTGGGATTTTAAATTAGAAATATAAATTTTTTTATTAAATTGGGTTGTGACATTCTTATACTATATATGCATATTTTACATATACTGGTGTATATATTATACGTATATATGGTATAAGGGTGTTACATATTAAACTAAAATTATGTTAGAATAATTTTTTATTCATGAAAGTGTTAAATTAAGGTTATGGCAACTTTAGGATTTAGAAGTAAGGATGGAACTAGTTATGAAACAAATGATTGTAAGTGCATAATTGAGTAAGAAAAAGTATGTTTATGCCATTTTTGAACAAAAATTAATCTTGAAATAATTTTTGAATTTACAAATATTTGAGTTTAGAATTATATTGAAATTAGGGTGAGATATAAAGTAACATTATAATTGTAAGTTTGATTGAAAATGAAAGAGAATTGAATTGCCCAGCTATACTAATATTAAACTTAGCTTCTACATTAAATAGCTAGCCAGAGGGTGGACGTCCATAGTGATAGTAGACACTTTATACCATAAGTGGACACTTTGTGTCACCAGTGATAGTGGCCATTCATGCCATCAGTGGACACTTTGTATCACCAGTGGTATTAGGCATTCATGCCATCGGTGGTCCATTGGCCATATTCTCTATAGCGGGCATTTACTTACCATCACTAACCCTTTATCCAAACCTAAGATTTAAATATTTAGTATGTGAGGGCAAAAAAATGAAACTTACCAATATGAGGAAATTGTTCAAAGTGATTAATCTTTATCAAAACATTAAATTTATTTTTGCCATAATGAGTTAACTTGCATTTTAATTTTATTCACATGTCTTATTGATATTTTTAAAATGATACTTCTTATTTGTTATTTTAAAGTGATGATTCTATTTTGTTTATTTGGAATTTCAATTTTGATTTTCTTATGTGATAATTTTTGGCAAACTATGAATATGCAAGCATCACTAAGTAATAGCTTAGCATGTTAGATTATTCCGAGGCATAAATCAGATAGCAGAATAGATCCAGCAGGGTAAGATATTAAAGGTTCAAGATCAACTGCATCACAAAAGGTGTTAAATGAAGGATTTTTATTATGTATTTTGTTTTGTTCACATAGCAATATTGTAACTATAATAACAGTTGTATAATTATGGTTAACTTAGAGTTTTATATACTTTATAATTATTATGTGTAAGGATTTTCACCCCCACTCCCGGTGGAATGATTCTTGCGACTGTTGTACTCTACTTAATACTACTATAAGCGACACTTGCAAGTATACAAGGCAGTTATAGTAAATGGTGGAACATCCCAAGATTGTCTCACAAGGAAGGTGTTTGTTGATCATAGTTTAATTTAAATAAAAATTTAAAGACTGATTGTGCTGTGTTTAAATGGTGAAAAGTAATTAAAATTTAAAAGTAAAACGAGTAATGGTTGTGCAAGATTAATTTAAATTCTTAGAATGGTAGCTAGGATTTGTAGGCTAATTTAATCAAAGATTAATTCTCAATTATCCATTAATATAACCTTGTAACCTAATTTGTTTCTTGTGATTAATCAGCAATTATCAATTCATCAGTTTTCACAGTCATGAACTAACAACAATCAATTATTTTGAATTTGCAAATTAAGAGAACCCTAGAACTTATATTTCTAATTCGTTCTTAGGATATTTGAATACATAGTTCCAATATGAAATTTCACCTCTCAGTTCTTCATTTAATATCTAGAGATTAATAGGTGGCCAATCTATCAACCTAAAATTCAATCTAATGCAATCAACTCACATAACAAGGTATATTAATGGAATACTTAAATTAAGTCATTTAATCAAATTTACTACAAACCCTAGGCATGAGTAATTTAGCTCATCATCAATTCAAAATAAACATTCATCTCAATATAAATCAAACCACAATTATTCATTGAAATATTAATGTTCATAACAAACCAACAAATATCTGAAAATGAATTAAATGAGAAAATATGAAAAATCTCTTGAAGATGCCAAGAGCTGAAACTCCTTGTTCTCCCTCCTAGCTCAACTTGAATGTGATGAAGAACTCTCATGCCCTCTTCAAACCTTCAGTTAATGGTTCTATCTTTGAAAATCAAGTGAAAACTTTCTCAAGCCTCCAATCCACTCTATATACTTTCTTGAAATATAACCCTCTCAAGAGCTTGTTCAAGAACTACCCAAACACTATCCTAAAAAATGTTAAAGAAGCTTATCTATGTCATGAAAGAAATATGAAGAAGCTAAAAAAATTTTGTGGAAGAAATATGAAGAAGAAGAAGAAGTTGGAGATGATGATTAAAATGGTGTGTTATGAGAACAAAAAGAATACAATGGAGAATGGTTTGCCCAACGTGTACCCCCCACTCCATATCCTCTTTCAATTATTTTTAACTGTTAAGACAAAGAGAATTTTTCTTTCCAACTCACATCCATACTCCCACTTCCATTATTTTCCCTCCTTTTTCATTCTTAGACCTTTCTTTCCATAAAAAATAGCTTACCTTTTCACGTCTTTAATTTTTTTTTAAGAAACATTCCTTGATGTCCCTTATCTTGTCCCTTAAATCATCTAAAAACAAAACAAAGAATCTGCCTCGGACATGACCAAGACAGATTGGTCGTGGCCGTGTCTGTTAATTTTCCCTTGGCCATAGCCAAGTCATGTGCCTTTGTCCATTACTACCTATCAATGTATATTTGTTGTGTGGAGTGACAAGACCAGTGACACGGCTGCATCTCATAGCCTTGTCCTCTTTTGTCTATTCTTGGTTATTTTTCTCTTCAAGTGGAACATGACTAAGTCAGTGGGGGCATCATGTGATACAGCCTCTGACTTCGTCGTGTCTTCTCTATGTGTCTACTTCTTCCTTCAACTTCCTTCCTTATCAAAGGGACACGACCGGGTCATGTTTGTCCTGGCCATGTCATGTGACACGGCCAAGTTGGATGGGTATGTCACAGTCTGCCAAATTTTCCTTCTTTTCTCATGAAAGACATGACCAAGTCATGTTTGTCCTGACCATGTCATGTGACACAGCCACTGACATAGCCAGGTTGGATGGGTGTATCACAGTCTGCCAAATTTTCCTTTTTTTCTCATGAGGGATATGGCCAAGTCATTGAGTGTGTCCACTTTTCCAACTTCTTGACGAGGGACATGGTCAAGTCATGCCATAACTTAGCAGTGTTCAATGCCCTTTTCCTACAAATTGGCTTCAAATTTGCTTCAACAAGTGAATTAAATTTCTATTTTTTCACATGTTCATGCTTCAACCTAAATCATAACACTTCAAGCAAACTTAAAAACACATTTAAGGAAAAATTAACTAAAAGCCAATAAAATTACACTAAAAATACACATAATTTGATCATAACAACTACCCCATACTTAATTCTTTGCTTGTCCCCAAGCAAAGTTAAAAACAATACCAACCCAGAAATATTTAATCAAGTTCAAGAGTTATAAGGATATATCAAGACTCCCTTCTCCTAAAATCCACAATCATTATCAAATTAAATAAAATTAGTACTCATGTAATTCAATGGTTTTCCATGCATACCAAAGGTTGTCACTCCCTTACTAACTCTTTTAAGTGTTTAAATAAGATAGTGTTTACACTCCTAACATTCAATGAAAGATTATAACAATAGGCTTGCTTATCAATCAAATCTCCACCACTAAATTCCAATCAATAATCAATTATAAGGTCTTTCATTTGGTTGTAATGGGGCTAAGGTAAAAGCATAACATTTGGAAATGTGAGCTTATTTATTAAGTTCAAGAGCACTTCAAGAATGAAGTAAGAAATCACACTCTAACCCAACAATCTCAAAACACCCTCTTCTCACTTAGCATTTGACACTAACATACTCTTTAAGGTAATCCTCTTATTTTATTTACAAAGATCATACCCAAACTTATTCCAACCCTACCCATAAGAACAATAATTTCTATATTTTATTATTATTTATTATTTTTTATAAAATAGGATTTGAATTGGTTCCTATTTTAGATTTAATATAGCAATAATAGGAAGAAAAATAAAATCTAATAAAGAAATACAATAATTACAGCATGTTTATTTGTAACTTTCAACCCACTAAATTTGACCCCACACTTTATTTAACACAACACTCAATAAATTAAGCTCTTAAAATGCTCTTGATCCAAATGAAAGGGTAAGAGTTAAAACAAAATGGTTCAAGGCTAATGATATTGTGAAAAATAAAGAAAAGGGAAAGATGAATAGGCTCAAAATTGGAGAACTAAGGACATATATAAGGTTGGTTTTCAAGCTAAAATGGGTACACATAATTTCCTTAATCATATTAATGCCTAATTAAAATTTTTATGTGGTCTCAAAATGTATGTCAAAGCAAGTTCTAGCAATTTTTCAATCAAGAATGTTCACACATATAGAATAATAAGTTGGTATCAAACTTAAGAGGCTTAATTTTCTCACAAGTTTAAAGGTAATGCAAGGAATATCCATCCAAATCGACAATAAGCACCAATTTTATCAACTTCTCAATTTCATGCTTCAAAAATTGAAAGGCCACCTATCAAAGATTTTATAACAATTGAACTTTTCAACATTCAAAAACAATATATACCAAAACAACATAACAAAAGCAAACAAAAGTCGGTTACAAGTAAAACTTTGCACCCCACACTTTAAGATTGACATTCTCTCCAATGTAAACAAATATAATTTAAAAGAAGAGGGGTTAGATAAAACTTGTCTTCCATCATTTCCCTATGTGAGACAAAGTGCTACTTCATCCTTTCCAACAACAAACATTAATTGGTCCAAAACAAAATAATGGTAAACAGAAAATAGCAAAACATAAGGTTTTAATAATAAAAAATAGTACATTGAAGTAATAACTAAAACATCTGAAAACAGAAAAAAAGTAAATAAATTGAGCTTTCAATAGGTTGAAGCTAGTGGAAGCCATGTGGTGGAGGTTGTGATGATGATGCAGCCAAGGGGAGAAGGCTAAGAATCATGGCCAAGTTACTATTGATGAGCTCCAATTGTTTGAGTACCTCAGCATGATTGTGATCGACTTTGTTTTCGGGGGCTTCTATTTTACTAATTAGCTCATAATTTTTAGAAACTAGGGCATCTTTATCCAAATCTAGTGAATTAGAATCAGAATCCTCATCAAATCTTAGTCTCTTTTACCGGTCCCCCTGTGTACTAGGCCCACCTTATGCAATTGGCTCACCTTGAGCCATCACATAAGTCTCGCCACTTTTAGTTATCATTTGCATTATCTCCAAAGTGGCTATATCTAATGTATCACTTCCATAAATTCTTTGCATGCTGCAACTATTTGGATCAAAATTTTCATTGCGAGTAATGGCAAGCGTGGTGACTATTCCACCAATACAAATTGCACCCTTTCTTTTTTATGAGCCACATTATCCAAAAATTTGGCTAACCAATACCCCATGCTCACTTGATCATTATTGTCATCACACCACAAGAAAAATAATTCATTAAGTGCAACCACCCCTGGACTTTCCTTTTTAGCAAAGAAACTACATGCCATGAACCGATGCAAATATCTTAATGCAGGGTTCATTAATTACATTTTTTAGCCGATTTGGCCATATATGTCCCCCCGGAACCTAATGCTCCCCATGCAAATTGCTGCTTAAAGTCCTTAGGTATGGATTTGTGCCCTTCTTGGTTAAAACCAAATATGTTATTCAAGCGCTTAATTGTGATAACATGTAATTTTCCATTCAATTTGAATCCTAACTTAGTGCAAAGCTTAGACTCATCCTTTTCTAGCTTAAATGAAGTAATGAACTGAATAGTTACCTCTTGAAATTGCAAGGGTTTGAGGGTTATAAACTTTTCCCAATTCAAATTCCTAACATACATTTCAAAATTTTCCCTAATTCCCAAAGTATTAAAGGATTCATCACTAACATACCTTGAGGGGAAAAATCCCCTAGCTTGAATGGCTAATCTTCTTAAAGAGGATGAAGATGATGATGGAGGTTGCCTTCTCTTATGGTGGGACACCACCTTGGTCCTTGGCATCTTGAGATTTTGATCAAATTGAAGCTTTGTGATTATTTATTTGAGTTTTCAGGAAGAATTATGGAAGAATTGATGGAAAAATGGTGAGTTTTTGGGGCTGGTTTAGGTTTGGCCCAGTGAGGCAGGCAAAGTTTGAGAGAAAATGGAGTTTAGGTTTTCAATGAGGAAAAAAATGGGGGAGAGGATTGGGTTTTAAGAGGTTAAAAATGAGTGACACGGCCAAGTTGTGATTGACTTGGTCGTGTCATGGGTTATGGGACTAGACATGGCCACGAACATGGCCGTGTCCACTGAGTGTGTTCATCACTGCCAAAACTAGGCTTCAATGGTGGGTGAGTGATAGGGCTTGAGAGGTAGCAGCTGACTTGGCCATGTTCGTGTGACACGGCCACATACATGGCCAAGTTGTTTGGGCGTGTCCACTTTTGTGTGTTGGGCTTATTTTTGAAGTTGCTTGACACGACCATTGACGCGGTCGTGTCGTCTAGCCATGTCTGCTACTGCCATAAGGCTCTCTCTCTTCTTTTAATTCTTTTTCCTTCATTTTGTTGTCTCGAAACTCAATCACAACAAAAATACCTATTAAGCTCCTATCCATTTAATTTATTAACAAACTTTGCAAACCAAAAAAATAAAAATTTAGAAATCCAAAATATGAAAAACTAATTAAGAAGAGAAATACAAACCAATGGGTTGCCTCCCATTAAGTTCTTCTTTAACGTCATATAGCTGGACATTGTTGCATCACTCATCAATGAATACAATGCTTTCTATGGTTTTTGCAACTTGGAGCTCTTCTGAATAGGGCTTCACCCTTTGTCCATTCACTTTAAATGTCTTGTTGGTTTTCAAATTCAACAATTCAACAACTCCATATGGAAATGTTTGAACTACTTGACATGGTCCACTCCAACGGACCTTTAATTTTATGGGGAACAATCGTATCCTTGAATTGAATAAAAGGACTTTCATTCCTGATTTAAAGGTTCTTCTGAGGATCATTTTGACATGCACAACTTTCATTTTCTCCTTGTAGATCCTTGAACTCTCATAGGCCTCATTTCTAAGCTCATTAAGCTTAGAAATTTGCAACATCCTTTGCTCTTTTGCTCGATCCAAGTCCATATTCATAGCCTTCATTGCTTTATAGGCTTTGTGCTTTAAATCCACATGCAGGTGGTATGCCTTACCAAAGACTAGATGATATGGACTCATTCCTAAAAGTGTTTTAAAAATTTTTCGATATGCCCATAGTGCTTTCGGAAGACGGATCGCCCAGTCCTTCCTCATTGTGCTCATTATTTTCTTCAAGATTCATAGCTTTAATTTATTGGATATCTCAACTTTGCCAGATGTTTGGGGTGATATGGGATTTCCACCTTATGTCAAATGCCCATCTTCATCATTAACCTTTCAAACCATTTATTACAAAAATGGCTTCCTCCATCACTCAAGATTGCTTTAGGTCTCCCAAACCAGCTCAAAATGTTTTCCTTTAAGAATTTCAAAACAACATGAGCATCATTGGTCCTTGTGGGGATAGCTTCTACCCACTTAGACACGTAATCTATAGCAAGATGGGTATATTCCAAATCAAACAACTTGGGAAATAGCCCTATGAAATCAATTCTCCATACATCAAAAATTTCCACCATAACAAAAATATTAAGATGCGTTTTATTTCTCTTGCTAATATTTCCTACTCTTTGGCATCTATCATATCTTATACAAAAGTTATAAGTGTCTTTGAAAAGAGTAGGCCAATGCAAACCACTTTGAAGAACCTTCTCAGTGGTCATCTTTCCTCCAAAATGCCCTCCACTACACATGATGTGGCAAAATTGCAACACTTGCAATTGCTTTTCTTCTGGCATGCTTCTTCTAATAATTTCATCCATGTAAATTCTAAACAAATATGGCTCGTCCCAAAAGTAATACTTGCAGTAATGTAGAAATCTCTTTCTTGCCTGAAAATTAAATTGTTTCCTCAAAACACCACAAGAAAGATAGTTAACAATATCGGCATACCATGGTGCTTGAGTTAAAGCAAACAAGTGTTCTTCAGAAAATTTCTCAAAGGCATTTTCACAAGTATCATGAGAATTCAATCTAGAAAGATGGTCATCTACTACATTTTCACTTCCCTTCCTATCCTTAATTTCAACATCAAATTCATGCAACATCAAAACCTATCTAATGAGCCTAGATTTAGCTTGGGGTTTAGTCAATAGGTATTTCAAGGCCGTTTGGTCCGAAAATACTATGACTTTAGAACCTATTAGATAAGATCTAAATTTTTCAAGTACAAATACCACATCTAATATTTGTCTTTCAGTGGTTGTATAATTCACTTGTGCATCATTTAAAGAAAAACTTGTATAATAAATTACACACAATTTATTCACCCTTTGGCCCAAAACAACTCCGATAGCATAATTTGATACATCACAAATGATATCAAAAGGCAAATCCCATTTAGGGGCAACAATTATAGAGACATAAGTCATTTTTTCTTTCAAAATTTCAAATGCTTCTAAACACTTACCATCAAAGACAAAATGGGACATCTTTTCCAAGTAAATCACACAAAGAGAGTGAGATTTTGGAAAAATCTTTTATGAGCATCCTATAGAATCCCATGTGCCTCAAAAAACTTCTAATCCCTCTAACAAATGTGGAGGGTGGTAGATTCATAATCAGCTCTGTAACACCCCCACACCCAATACATACACACTACATACACCACAATGTAGTATACATGTATCGAATATAGGAATGCCACGGATTTTTATTAACATTCAAAACATTTTAAATGATACTATAAGCTTTCTCATTATACATTAGAGAAAAATAAGTAATTACTTGTAATATAAAACAAAATAGATATAAATACATTTACTTAATACGCAGCGGAATATAGAAAATATTTACATATATGAAAACATTTAAATTCATATTTACAAATATACATATATTCACACTATAAACAATATTTACAAAATATAAAAGAGTTATACATGATTGGCAAGTCTGCTCTGATCTTTAAGTTCCCAAAATCAACTCTTCAACGTCTACTCTCACTCGGTCTCGAAGAGCTCTCGGGTTCAACTCTATCAACTCTATCACCTGCGCGATTAAATACTATCGCGCTAAGCCAAAGGCTTAGTAAGATAATTCATGCTAATGTTATGCTTTAGTGCAATGCAATGTAAATTGTCAATCCATATTATACATGTAACATCATATATGCAAAGCAAACCACATACCATTACATTTCATAATCCAATATAAGTAGACATATCACATTTCAACATCTTTTCATATACCTAATTAGTTACTCATTAAACCATTCATGAACAACACTAAACAAAGACAAGCATTGGGCCCAAGACACACTAATATGCCATTCAATTTTCAGAGTTAATGTTTTGGTTTTGTTATCACATTTATCAATATCATATACCCAACTAGGCTTCAAGGATTAGGTTCAACCAAGCTTCAAGGGGAGCAAAGCATGCTAAGCTTCAACCCAACTTGGCTTCAAGAACCAACCCAACCTAGCTTCAAGGGTTGTAACATCTCAATTAGGCTTCAAGGATTCAATCCAACCTAACTTCAAGAGATTGTTACACTTATTAGGCATGCCACCAACAACAAACTCTGAAAATGGAATAACACATTAGCCACACAATTCATTTATTATTTAGTTATCATTTCCATTCTCAATTCTCATCAACATTTAGGCAAACATGCCTTATTTCTTTCAATTGCATCATCATAGCCAATCACAATGGCTTTATAGCATTTCATATCTCAATTCATATTGTGCATATAGCATTATTGGTATCACATTTCAAAGTACATTATTCATAATACACATCACCATTCACAAGTCTCACAATACACAATACATAACCTTGTTCATGTAATATCATATGCATTATCAATTCCATTATCACTTCTCATTATCATATTGGCAACCATGCCTTGTTTCATTCAATTAAATCATTATAGCCAATCACAATGGCTTTAAATCACATTCCATAACATCTCACATTTCATGATTCAACAATGATGTTAGACAAATGATCTCTATTTTGATCCTTGACAACTCAAATGGATGATCTATTTAACATGTATTTGAGAATCTTGTTGCAGGATTAGGTTGCTTCCAATAAGGAAAAAAGAACCTTTCTAGCGGTCGTGCCTCACCTGAATACGACCGCTCCACACAATTACAAGATGAAACCTTATTACAGTAGGTTTCGCGGCCAGAAGCCCGACCTAAGTCGCGACCGCACTTCACAATCAAAAGATGAAACCTTATTACAGTAGGTTTCACGGTCAGAAGCCCGACCTAAGTCGCAACCGCACATGAATAATAGCGACCGTCCCAAATTACGTGTCTCTCATGCATAAACCCTAAATGTAGCCAAATTTCTTTTGGTTAACTTAAAACACATTGTACACAACATAACCTCATTCAAATGGACATAATCAACATCATTAGCAATTATTTTACATGCTCATCACAATATTTTCATCACCAACATTCATTAACAATACATTTGATACCTTATCACATTTACAAACAAAAGTGTTTTAAGATTAAACAATATATGCATGTTTGTAACCATATAGTTTGTACTTACCTTTAGCACCAATTATACAACTCTAAACACTTTCTTTTCTCCAAGAATTCTTCACTTCTCAAATTAGAGCAAATCACCTTCTTCCAAAACCTAATCCAAAATAACACAATATAATTTATCACTTACCATTTCCAAAACCCTAAAACCAACATCACTCTTAACTTATCATCTTCAAATCCAAAACCAACACCACAACCAATTAAATCCAACATATAATAATCAACACAACCCTACCATCAAAAATCCACAACCAAACTCACAACCAACTTAAATAAACTAAGAGAATCAAGAGAGACTTACCAAAAATAATGAATCTTCTTGGATTTCCACTTAACCACTTGAAAACTTCTTCAATTTGAGCTTCAAATATCATCAACTCTTGTTTTCTCTCTTGCTCTCTAAGTTGGCCGGCCACACGTGAAAAGAAGAAAAGAAATTGATCAAACAAAAGTCAAATCCTCTTTTAACCTCCACCACACAATTTCCAAAAGAAGAATTACCAAAATGCCCTCTTAAACATAATTACACTTCCTTTTATTAGCATGCCCTTTATAGTAATTTCAATAACAACAACTAAATATCTTCTTCCACTATATCCAACACCTTGACTCTCCCTTTGACCAACATATATGCTATATATATTGCCATATACACTACATATACATCTTCTCTACACATCACTTTTCTTTCAAATAACACATGAACATTCTCTTTTCAATTTTTTTATCACACAACATATACATTCAATCACATTTTAAACCAACAACAACAACAACAACAACAACAATAACAACATAATCAAAACTTCTAGGGCATACATGAGGATATTACAAGCTCAACTTTAGCTTTGTCCACTTCAATACCCTTATGGGAAACAACATGGCCTAAAACAATGCCATGATCGACCATAACATGACTCTTTTCCCAACTTAAGGTTATATTGCATTCAATGCATCTTTCAAGTACAAAAGTCAACTTATGCAAACAATCATCAAAAGGATTACCAAAAGTAGAGAAGTCGTCCATAAATACCTCAATGCACTTATCCGACATATTAGAAAAAATGGAAAGCATACATATTTGAAATGTCCCTGGTGCATTGCAAAGTCAAAATGGCATCCTTCGAAAGGCAAATGTCCTAAGGGACAAGTGAAAGTTGTCTTGGGCAGATCTTTCAATGCTATAGGGACTTAGTAGTAACCTGAAAGTGTAATATCCATGATCTTGGAGAAATTAAATAAGAATTTGGAGGTTTAGGAGTTGTATATACCTAATGTATACCTAAAATATATATGGTATATACATTATATATATATATAATATGTTGGTTATTTGTATATATGTTATATACTTGACATATATATAATATATGTATATCGTGTGCTTATAGTGTACATAGGGTACACATGATATATATATACATGAGGGTAAATGTATATATTAAATATACATTACATAGACATGTGCATAAAAGTACATGTAACATATAAGTAATATATATATATGACATATACATGTACATAGAATATATGCAACACATAATGGTATATAGATGTAAGATGATTAATAAATAAATAAATAAGAAAGAAAAGAAAGTTAAAATAAGGAAGAAGTGCTTGGTGGAGATTAAAAGTAAATTAAATAAATAATTAAATGTATAATAGATGTAATATATACATTATATATACTTGTAATATATGTGAAATATAAATTGAATATATAAGGCATATAAATATATATAAGATATACAATACATATACATGAAGTATAAATTGGTGTAGGGAAAGTTGATGATGATGATGATGATGATGATGATGATGATGATGATGATAATAATAATAATAATAATAATAATAATAATAATAATAATAATAAAAGAATAGAAGAAGTCACAGAGAGGAGAAATATTATTGGTGGAAATTGTTATATTATTATTATATATATATAAAGGATAAGTATGAGAATTAAAGAAAGACGACTTCTTCTTCTTTTTCTTCTTCTTCAACGTGAGCCTTGAGAGGATGAGGAGAGTTTGAATTATTCTACATATTGAATACTATAATGATCTAAGATGATTTAAAGTAGTTTTGAAGGAATTATCAAAGGACTCAAGTAAGTACTTCTATCTCAAGCTTATTATCTATAGTTTTATGATTATATATAATTGGGGTTAGTGAGAAAAAGTGTGTTAAATTGCTAAAATAAATAGAAATTATCTTAAAATGGTGAGAATATGATGAATTGATAGTTGATTAGTTTAAAAGAACAAAGTTGATGAATTATGGTTTTTGGATGATTATGTGTAATAAAGGTTTTCAATATGGATGAAGATAATTATTGGAATGGATGAATTTAATGTTGTTTCAATATGTAATGATTCTATTGTTAGAAATTAATTATGGGCAAGTTAGATAAAGTTGGGATTTAAGGTTTGGCTATGTAAAAGTTGTGTTTCTAATATGGATGATGTTAATTGTTGTAATAAGATGGATTAGTGTTGCTTTAATGTAAATTATATGATTTTAAGGTTGAAAATGTGATATGGATAAGTTTTGGTGAAGCTCACGGCGATGGTTGCAGTATGTGAAATTTAGATTTTTGGAGGTTTCTATAATTGTGAAAGTGAATTTTTTTAGTGTTATATTAATGTATAAGTAATGTTTTTAAGATTAAATGTTGAAAATGAGATTGTTAGAATGAAGTTTAAATAAATTAGTGAATGGTGAAATTAGAGTATGAGGTTTTGATGAGAATTGAATAAATAATGGCAATTTGATAATCAATGAGTATGTAAGTGACTTTAAATCAGTAATGTTGCTTATTGTTGAATTATATATGTGTAGGTTAAAGTGGTAAAAGAGAAGAAGTTTAAGGTGTAGCTTGGAAAAGAAATAAGGTTAGTACATATTACTAAACATTATATTTTTCATTAAATGTAAGTGAGAATTGTGAATGTATAATGTTATTAAAAAATATGGTTTTGCACATAATCAATGGTTGGTAGCGTAGCTATGTATTGGGTGTCACATTGGCAATAATCCAATATGGATATATATATATATATGCGGTGTCTTGTCCAATGTGGACACACTTATGACTTGTGAGCAAACGTGGGAAATGAGTCACATTGTGAATGTGACTCATGGATATGAAATTTTATGAATGAAAAATATGAAAAAAGGATAAAATGTGGAATGCGGAAAATAAAAATAAAAATGTGAAAATAGTTAAAAATATGAAAAATATGGAAAAATGGAAAAAATAAATGATTGTGAAAAAATGGAAAAATGCAATCTAAAAGTGAAAATTAATTGTGTAATAATGAGGATTTGACAAATTAAATGAGAAATATAAAAATACAATAAGAAAGTGATCATAGCATGTGTTGATCACTTGATAAATATGGAAAAGGAACAATAAATGAATGATATATGAACATGGGGAGATGATATGAGAAATATTAAAATAGAAATGGTAAATAAATATGTAATGTGATATATAATAGGTATATGTGTAAGCAGGGATTTTCACGCTCACTCACATGTGGAATGGTTCTTGCGACTTCGGCGCTGTTAGGCTCAGGGCCTTAGAGAACATGGGCCTAAACTCGGAGAAAATAGAGTCGCCACCCTGACGGGCTTGGAAAAATAAAGGGGTGAATGACTCTATTCCTAAAGAATTTCCAATATCCTATTAGGTTCGAAAAGTAAGGTATGTGTGGGGAAGGTGAGAATGACTCAGCACCCCCACAACGCCCGGTTCATTGGAATCAACCTCTTTTTTAGGTCTTAATATTATAAAATTCTTAAATATAATGAAATTATCCATACTACATGCGATCATAAGATTAAATAAATATTTTACTAAAAATCATAGCAATGTCCAATCAAAACAAATAAGTGGACACCCATCCGAGGATGGAAACATGCCCTTACATCGTCTAATGTCTAAAACTAAATAGGACACCCACCAAAAAGTGAAAACATATTCTTTACATTAATCCCAAAATATAAAAATAATTTAAATTACATGAAGCTTAATTAATGAGGTATCCACAAGGTGGAAACATACCTCTTACATAATGAAAAATAAAATAAACCAATAAAAAACATTCAACCATTCATCATGAAAGTAAACCATTCATTATGAAAGTAAACCATTCATTATAAGTAAAATAAAGATCAAGTTATAAAGATGTAAACTAAGAATGCAGTATGTAAAGAAGGATTCAAATAGCAATTAAAGACTAGATATACAAGCTAGATATCTATGAATTATGGTTTAGGAAAATATAATTAGGGTTTAGGGTTTCTTTTTTAAAAAAAAATAGGATTATGGTTCTACAGTTTTTAAGGTTTAGATTCAAAAACTAGGGTTTTAGAGTTTGGAGAAACTAATATTATTATAATTATTTTTAAGTATCAAGCTACTATAAAGATTTTGAAAAATAGAATTAATTAGGGTTTAGGGCTAATACCATGCAATTATGGCTTAGAAAGAAATAAATTAGGGTTTTGAAATTTATAAATATAATGATCAAAGCTTTGAAGTTGGAATAAACAAGCTACTACTAAAAATATTAGAGAAAAATTAAGTGAAGCTATTGTGATAATACATCATAAAAACTTTAAACAAAGCTATTAGCATGCTAACTAAATAATCATATATTTGGAAAAGGTTATGCTAATAGGCTACTTGATTCAATTTTAAATAAAGACTATGCATGTTCCATGTTAAAAATTATCAAAAGCATGTTATAATGAATTAATTAAGAAAATACCATCGTTTGTTGGTTCCACCACAATTGCACCGTTCAAATTTTGGGGGAGCTTGATCAAGACAACACATCCTTGTTTCCTTGTGAATTGGAGTGTTCTTTTTGTTTTTGATTGCTTAAGGTTGCTTTCTGTTTCTCCCAGTTCAAATGTTCGAGAATAATTCTTGAATAATTTTTGCCGTCCTTATTTCTGTGTTTAAAACTGCTATTTATAGGAATTTAAAACAAAACCTAATATGTTAAGGAAATTTAAAATTGTTTAGAAATTAATTTAGGTTTTTGAGTAAAATAAATTTTAGGAAAAAATCAGCCAATGCGTTGGCACGGGTAGCTGCTAGGCGCAGGGCTGCTGGCACTCGAGCAACGGGTTGCTGGGCAAGCAAGGCTGCTGGCAGGATGAGCAACGGGAGAACGAGCAAGGAGGCTGGGTGAGGCGCTGCCTGAGGCAAATTGGGGCAGGCCAATTCACCACAGGTTACGGTGAATTGGCCCAAGCCAATTCGCAGCATGCCTTTCGGCCTACGGCGAACTGGCTTGCCGCGTGCCACTCACCGATTGGTCTGTCCGATTTTTTATTTTTTCATATATATATATATAAATATTTTAAAAATAAATATCATATATTATTAAAAAATAAAATAAAATAAATAATAAATAATAAATAAAATAAATATTAAAAAAATAATAAATATTACTGTAGACCCTTAATTTTTTACCCAATCCGGTCCAATATGTTTTATTTAGTCTAAAATGATTTTTGTTGTCTAATTGGTCCAAATTAATTTTTATTAAATAATTTTTGCTTTAGTATCTAATTTTTTTTAATAAAAAATAAAATAAATAAATAAAAATCAAAAAATAAAAATAAAAATAAAAATTGGAGTTGAAAAAATCGGCGATGAAAAAATCGTCGCTCGGGCCCGTGGGCATTTCGCCCGCAGGAAATTCCTGCGGGTGAAATCACTGCGCTATTTCGCACGCAGAAATTTTTAGCCTGCGAAATAGCCCAGCTATTTCAGCTATTTCGCACGCAGAAATTTTCTGCCTGCGAAATAACTTAGGGGATCACTCCGCGCGCGCTGCCGCAGATTTTTACTGCAGAATTTTTTTCGGCAGCAGAATTTTTCGAAACCTAATCCAATTAGGTTTTGGTTTATTTTTTTTTATTAATATTACTTACTTTAACTAATTAGGAAAAAACAACCTCAAACCACTATAAATAAGGACCAAAGGCAATTAAAAAAGAGGAGGAAAAAATCCAAGAGTAGTTTGGAAAATTTGAAAACAAATCAAGGAAGGAAAAGAAGAAATTCAATTCAACTCTTTTCTGGAGCAGCAGCAGCACGATTTAGAGGATTCAAAGGCAAAAATAGGCTTGTCTTTGGAGCTAGTTCATCCAAGAAGAATTATTTTTGGAGAAATCATCAAAAGAAGGTATGTGTTAATTAATTTTCTTTAATTGTTTTTTTTTTTACACAGGAGCAAATTTATGAAATCAAAATTAAAAACCTTTGAACTTTAATTTAGTTTTTCTAAAGCCAAAAAAACCCTATTTCATTAGTTTATCTTCCAAAAGGCTTAAAATTGTTATTTTTTCTTCTTAAAAACCTTAAAACTCTAATTGAACATATTTTTCAACAAAACTAAGATGTAAATTCTGCTTTTTTAAAAATTTTAAAGTAGGTTGTATTTCATTCAAAAAGTCTTCTAAAACATCTTTTCTACATATAAAAACTTTAATTTATTTGTTTAAATTCATAAAATTCCATAAAATATCAAATTGATTTCTAAAACCCTAAAAATTATTCACCACCCGTGACCCTACTTCCAAAATATCAAATCCAAATTCAACATCCAAAATTCGAAATAATGAACACTAGCCCTTTTAAAACCTTAAACCCTAAATTTTATGAACCTTAATCCTTTTAAAACATTAAAAAACATAAAAACATAAAAACTTAAATTTTACACAGTAGCTTAGGAACCCAATAACCAAAAATCACAAATTAAAGTATTTTAAAGTGTTTAAAACCCTAGTTTCATGATATCATCATTCAAACCTTAATTTTGTTAATCAAAGAGTCTTACCAACCCTTTAAAACATAAAACCCTAATTTATTTTAATTCCATAAAAAGTCACAGTAGCCATAATTGGACTTTTCTTTGCTTTATTCAATTAAATACTTGATTATGCTTTGATTAATTTATTATGCTTTAATTTATTTAATTTCAATACTTGATTTATTTAATTTATCATGGATGGAAGTTTATTTTATATTTTGATTAATAGCTTTGATGAATGATTTATTTATGATGAATGATTATTTACTTTTATCAATTAATTTATATTTCCAAAAGTTGTAAGAGGTATGTTTCCACTTGGTGGGTACCTCATTGGTTAAACATCATGTAATTTAATTTGCTTTTCTATTTTAGAATCAATGTAAAGGGCATGTTACTACCTTTTGGTGGGTGTCCTATTTAGGTGTGTGATGTAAGGACATGTTTCCATCTTAGGATGGGTGTCCATTTATTTGCTTTGTTGGGACATTGCTTTGATTTTAATATAATGATGCTTTCTTTTAGTTATTGTGTGTAGTATGGATAATGTTATTATACTTAAGAATTTTATAATATTAAGACCTGTAAAGGAGGCCGGTTCCAATGAACCGAGCATTGTGGGGGTGCTGGGCCATTTCTTACCTTCCCCACACGTACCCAACTTTCCAAACCCATTAGGGGGTTGGAGATTCCTTAGGAATCGAGTCATCCACCCCTTTCTTTGTCCTAGCCCGTCCGGGTGGTGACTCCATTTTCTCCGGACTTAGGTATGTGTTCTCTAAGGCCCTGAGCCTAAACAGTGCCGAAGTTCCAAGAACCATTCCACCAGGAGTGGGGGCGAAAATCACCGCTCACAGTGGCAACTCCACTGGGGATAAGAGAAGTTGATTCCATTGGCCTTTATATTATTCTATTCTTTCTTATAATGATATTATCCATTGCATCATCTTAGATTGCATCGTGTGCATGAGTTAGGACGCCCGTGTTACCCGTGTTATGTTATGTAAGGGATACAATACTTTCATTCAAGGTATGGAGATCGAGCATGGCATAACCACTCATAGCCTCGTACCATTTAGTATATACTTGCTATGGGAACCTAAGCCTTTTAACCCAAAGACTAAAGCTCATGTAATTGGCCTAGTTACTTTCCTTATCTTTGCTTAAATCATGGCTTATTTGGTTTGTTCTTTTTCTAATATGACCTAAGTATACTGTAAGCTCAAAATAAATTTTTCTTTAAAATCCAAAAGACCAAAACTATTTTTAAAATTTTTTAAGATGGTCTTTGGACATAATACTTTTCTAAAAACAAATCAAGGGTGAAGATCTGATCTCAAAGGATGAAGATCCATTTTCAAGGGTGAAGACCCAATCTTAAGGATGAAGATCCATTTTCAAGGGTGAAGACCTGATCTCAAAGGACGAAGATCCATTTTCAAGGGTAAAGACCCAATATTAAAGGATGAAGATCCATTTTCAAGGGTGAAGACCCAATCTCAAAGGATGAAGATCCATTTTTAAGGGTGAAGACCCGATCTCAAAGGATGAAGATCCATTTTCAAGGGTGAACACCCGATCTCATGTGAAGACCCGATCTCAAAGGATGAAGATCCATTTTTAAGGGTGAAGACCCAATCTCAAAGGATGAAGATCCATTTTTAAGGGTGAAGACCCGATCTCAAAGGGTGAAGATCCATTTTGATGGTGAAGAATCACAATGCATAAAACAGCCGGAGCAGTAAGACTTCTCAAATGATAAAAGGTTAGTCAAACTCAATCTCGGGTCCAAGCACCCATTCTTGGGTCCAAGTACCCAAGCTCGGGTCCAAGTACCCAAGCTCAGGTCCAAGTACCCATTCTCGGGTCCAAGTACCCAAATCAAATTAATCTCGGGTCCAAGTACCCAATCCCAGGTCCAGAACCTAGAATTATCCTTGAGTCGAGAACTCGAACCGGGTCCAGAACCCAAATTTTCCTTGGGTCCAGAACCTAGAATTATCCTTGAGTCCAGAACTCGAACCGGCTCTAGAACCCAAAACCTCAACCATTTCATCAAAAATTAAGTCTTATTGCTTTTCACTCTCTTTCACTAAGGTTTCAGATCATTCAAGCAGGGGACAAACTGTAGACCCTTAATTTTTGACCCAATCCAGTCCAATATGTTTTATTTAGTCTAAAATGATTTTTGTTGTCTAATTGGTCCAAAATAATTTTTATTAAATAATTTTTGCTTTATTATCTAATTTTTTTAATAAAAAATAAAAATAAACAAATAAAAATAAAAAAATAAAAATAAAAATAAAAATAGGAGTCGGAAAAATCGGCGACAAAAAAATCGCCGCACGGGCCCATGGGCATTTCGCCAGCAGAAAATTCCTGTGGGCGAAATCACTGTGCTATTTCGCAGGCAGAAAATTTCTTCGTGGCAGAAATTTTCTGCCTGCGAAATAGCTTACGGGCATGCTTCGAGATCGCTGCCACAGATTTTTGCGGTAGAATTTTTTTCGGCAGCGCAAATTTTTTGAAAACTAATCCAATTAGGTTTTGGTTTCTTTTTTTTTATTAATATTACTTACCTTAACTAATTAGGAAAAAACAACCTCAAATCACTATAAATAAGGACCAAAGGAAATTAAAAAAAAGGAGGAAAAAATCCAATAGTAGTTTGGAAAATTTGAAACCAAATCAAGGAAGGAAAAGAAGAAATTCAATTCAACTCTTTTCTGGAACAGCAGCTGCACGATTTAGAGGATTCAAAGGCAAAAAAAGGCTTGTTTTTGGAGCTAGTTCATCCAAGAAGAATTATTTTTGGAGAAATCATCAAAAGAAGGTATGTGTTAATTAATTTTCTTTAATTGTTTTTTTTTACATAGTAGCAAATTTATGAAATCAAAATTAAAAACCTTTGAACTTTAATTTAGTTTTTCTAAAGCCAAAAAAAACCTTATTTCATTAGTTTATCTTCCAAAAGGCTTAAAATTGTTATTTTTTATTCTTAAAAACCTTAAAACTCTAATTGAACATATTTTTCAACAAAACTAAGATGTAAATTCTGCTTCTTTTAAAATTTTAAAGTAGGTTCTATTTCATTCAAAAAGTCTTCTAAAACATCTTTTCTACTTATAAAAACTTTAATTTATTTGTTTAAATTCAAAAAATTCCATAAAATAACAAATTGATTTCTAAAACCCTAAAAATTATTCACCACCCGTGACCCTATTTCCAAAATATCAAATCCAAATTCAACTTCTAAAATTCAAAATAATAAACACTAACCCTTTTAAAACCTTAAACCCTAATTTTTATGAACCCTAATCCTTTTAAAAGCATTAAAAAACATAAAAACATAAAAACCTAAAGTTTACACAGTAGCTTAGGAACCCAATAACCAAAAATCACAAATTAAAGTATTTTAAAGTGTTTAAAACCCTAGTTTCATGATATCATCATTCAATCCTTAATTTTGTTAATCAAAGAGTCTTACCAACCCTTTAAAACATAAAACCCTAATTTATTTTAATTTAATAAAAAGTCACAGTAGCCATAATTGAACTTTTCTTTGCTTTATTCAATTCCATACTTGATTATGCTTTGATTTATTTCTTATGCTTTAATTTATTTAATTTCAATACTTGATTTATTTAATTTATCTTGGATGGATGTTTATTTTATATTTTGATTAATAGCTTTGATGAATGATTTATTTATGATGAATGATTATTTACTTTTATCAATTAATTTAGATTTCCAAAAGTTGTAAGAGGTATGTTTCCACTTGGTGGGTACCTCATTGGTTAAACATCATGTAATTTAATTTGCTTTTCTATTTTAGAACCAATGTAAAGGGCATGTTTCTACCTTTTGGTGGGTGTCCTATTTAGGTGTGTGATGTAAGGACATGTTTTCATCTTAGGACGGGTGTCCATTTTTTCTTTGTTGGGACATTGCTTTAATTTTAATATAATGATGCTTTCTTTTAGTTATTGTGTGTAGTATGGATAATGTTATTACACTTAAAAATTTTAGAATATTAAGACCTGTAAAGGAGGCCGGTTCCAATGAACCGGGCGTTGTGGGGGTGCTGGGCCATTTCTCACCTTCCCCACATGTACCCAACTTTCCAAACCCATTAGGGGTTTGGGGATTCCTTAGGAATTGAGTCATCCACCCCTTTATTTTTCCCGGCCCGTCCTGGTGGTGACTCCATTTTCTTCTGACTTAGGTCCGTGTTCTCTAAGGCCCCGAGCCTAAACAGTGCCGAAGTCGCAAGAACCATTCCACCGGGAGTGGGGGCGAAAATCCCCACTCACAGTGGCGACTCCACTGGGGATAAGAGAAGTTGATTCCATTGGTCTTTATATTATTCTATTCTTTCTTATAATGATATTATCCATTGCATCATCTTAGATTGCAACGTGTGCATGAGTTAGGACGCCCGTGTTACCCATGTTATGTTATGTAAGGGATACCATACTTTCACTCAAGGTATGGAGATTAAGCATGGCATAACCACTCATAGCCTCATACCATTTGGTATATACTTGCTATGGGAACCTAAGCCTTTTAACCCAAAGACTAAAGCTCATGTAATTGGCCTAGTTACTTTCCTTCGGTTTTACCCCATATGCATGTTGTTTGACTATGGTTGATTTATCTTGGCTTAAATCATGGCTTATTTGGTTTGTTCTTTTTCTAATATGACCTAAGTATATTGTAAGCTCAAAATAAATTTTTCATTATAATCCAAAAGACCAAAACTATTTTTAAAATTTTTTAAGATGGTCTTTGGACATAATACTTTTCTAAAAACAAATCAAAAATTCTTTGGCCCATGGCCCAAATACTAAGCCCAAAATCCATTTTTCTAAAATCTTTTACAATGGGCTTAGAAACAAAACTATTTTCACCCAACATTTTCTTACAAAGAGCTTGCAAAAATATTTAGGTCAATTATGAAATACCAAAAATCAATTGTGGGCCTAGTTTACACTAAGAATAAATTAACCATGGGCTTGTTTTTGGCATGAATCATTAGTTACCTTTTTCAAGTGAGAAATCTATTTATAATAAACCTCTTAATTTCATTTTAATCCAGCATAGCATAAAAGCTACTTTAGTTGGATAAATGGATTAAAACCTAATTAATGGGAATTATCATGGATTGATTTACATTTTTGAAAATACAACTATTGGTTGAAACGTCCGAGGGAATTATTCGAAAGCAAGATACCCCATGTTAGTATTTTGTTAACCATATACCCAGGAAAAGAGACTCGCCATTCGTGTATGGATGTTATAAAGTTGGAAGGAACGTCCTATTTTTATATGTTGATTGTTTGTGCATACATGCATACATTTGCATCTCATATCATTGATCCTCTCTGGCTCATAGCCCTGGATTACGATAGTTCAAAAGCATACAACAATCTGACCTACGCCGGAGATGAAGTATCTAGCAATGACTCAATCACTTACTCACTTAAAACAATGGAGCCCAAACAAATTCAAAGGATGGTGGATGAGGCCCTCAATGCCAAGATGGAAGAAATCAAAGAGGCCCTAGCTGAGACCATGAAGAACCAATTGACTGCCATCTTAGAGAATCATGCCGAGGTATCTGCTAGCACTAAAAAACCAAAGGACAAAGGGAAGACTAAAGTTAGTGAAGTGAATTTTGATGATGAAAAGTTAATCATTGATGATGATGATGATTTGGCTTAATACTACCAAGAGGTTCAAGATAAGAAGAAAGAACCGAAGGCTGTTAAGAAGGCAACTATTGAAAAGACCGAGACATCCGATGTTGAAAGGATGATTGCTGATTTAGAAAAGAAATTTAAGAAGAAGCTAAAAATCGAAGAGTAGTTTGAGATCGACAAACTATTTGAACAAGATGAAGAGGTCCCTTATAAATTCAAGATGCCTTCCTTTGCTAAGTACAATGGCATCGGCAATCAAAATACACAAAAGGAAGCTGATGTTAATGCCACTGGTCAAGGAGGAATGAGGCTATTTTTGAAATTGGGGAAGCCGCTATCTTGGGTTCTTAATAAGCTACAAAAAAAGGAATTGTTACAACCCTTGACTCCTCGGCCTTTGCCAAATCCTTTACCCCCAAAATTTGATACTAAGGCTTTTTGTTAATTTCATCAAACTCAAGGGCATGAGACTGATAGATGTACCCGATTAAAGCATAAGATCTAAGATCTAATTGACAGTGGTAAGCTGCCTGAGCCTAATAAGCTCAACACTAAGAATAATTCTCTGCCAAATTTGGAAAGGTGCCACCGCTTACAACCTTCATGAAGAGTTTCATCTTGTCATCTTGTGATGATATGGATAAAGAAGCTGCTAAAGATGATGTGTTTGGATTAACTGTGGATGATAAAGCAATGATCCTTGATGATGAAAAAAATCCTTGCCCTTGATATGCCTAAATAAATGGAGTATCTTCGACTCCAACTCAACAAACTTCCCTTAGCTTGGAGTGTTGCTCTATTTAATATATAATTGAAACAATTATGTTTTTTAAATTAAGATTGCTTGAATAAATTATTTTCATCAAATTTTTCATGGTTTTTGTTCATTTTAGTGCTCAACCAATGGGGAATCTAACTTGATAATTCATGAATTAATATATTTATGCATCATGACTTGAATGACTTTACTAGGTGAGGAAAGTTTTCTATAGCATTGAGTGTGTATGCTTACTTAGAGAAGGCTCTTGCATAATGACCTTTGTCTAGGTCCTGGTCAGTCTTAGAACATGCTTTGACAAACTTTCAAGGCAAAATTGAACTCTGCTTATTTAAGGGTGAGATGATCCAGACATTGTTTGGTTAGCTAACAACTAGCATCCACCCAATTAAATATAAATCCCTAGTTGTCCCTTTGAGCCTTCATAAGATTTTAACTTTCTCTTTATTGACTTATAAGCCTGATGACCCACCCTGAGCTGTTGTTTCACTTTTGACAAGTCTTATGATCACTAAGATGAAGAGGCAAGAAGATTAAAGAATGAAATGCATAACCAAAATTGTAAGGATAGTTAATGTTTTCAAGACCTTAAGGGTAGTTGAAGTTCACCTAATATCTCCAATCTATCAAGACAACATCAGAGTAACAAATGATTTATCCCTATTAAAGAAGATTTATGCCACTCATCTCATGCATTATCAGAAAAAAAAAGTTGGTACAAATAAGACAACTCTTTTAGAGCTGAAACCAAAAAAAAAAGAGAAAGAGGAAAATAAATAAATAAACAAAAAAAGAAGAAAAATAAAATAAAATAAAACCCAAAATGGTTCAGAAAGTCAACCAAGTTTTCTTTTACCTAAAGCAGCAAAAGGCTTCCATTTGGTTTATAAGGACAGTTTGACTTGAATTGGTCCAACCCAACCAAAGATTCAATCAAAATTGGAGAAAAAGAAGAAAGGTCATCCAGTTCTTGAAAGTCCTGTACTTGACAGTCCTACAGGGAAGAAGGACAAAATGATAAAATGCTCAAAGAAAAGGAGTAAGAAATAGAAAGAGAAAGAAAAGGGAAAAGAAGAAAAGAAATCAATATAGGTATCAAACTTTTTACAAGGGCAAAGATTATCCCAATCGAGATCCAGATTAATGCCAAGAAAATGGGAGAACATTCAAAGCTCTATCTTTTCATGCTCCCAATTGCCTAAAGTTCAAACAAGAAATTTGTAGTGTAAAGGTTTATTCATTGTGTCACATCAGCTCCGATCTCAAAATGACTTTCATTTAACCCATGTCCCTTATAGACCCCATTTCAAGCCTATCAAAGACCTGTTGATCTCTTTTGGTAGGTAGAGTCTATTAGTGGGGATAGTTTGAATAAGCATGCATATGAGATAGACAGTATTCAAACTCAATGAGACCTTTAGCCAAGTAATGTGCATGTGCCTATTTGAAGTGTAACAATTCTTACTTAAACAGAAATGATTCCCGAGTTTAGTACGGTAACTAGGGTTATCATGTTATAGATATGTTAATTTTAAAAATCAAGTCCTGAGGTATAATAACATTGATTTGACAAAGTCAACATTTGATTTAAAAAAAAAACTATTTCCTTGTTATAAAAACCTTTAAGTTAAGGGAAATATGTTAAACAATCGAACCTCAGAACACACATAGGGCAAAGTAAATGATTATTGGCAAGGTTGTGGATGTATCTATGCTGCTTGGGCCTCACCACTCATGTTCTCAACATCTTGAAGATAAAAGCCATAAATGTGAAGCAATTTTTCAATCCAAAGCAAGACCTGAATGGGTATCTGGAAGGAGTCAATGAGAACACTTCAGCTGATCATCTCAGTCTGTGAGTTGATGGAACCATTGTAAGTATTACTCATGCACATCATGCATACATGATCATATCACACTGCATTTTTCTTTGTCTAAAGTAAAAAGCAATACTCTATGAAGCAAACATGAAGAAGATATGGAATCAGGGAGCATTGAGGGTCCATTGCTTGAGGAAGCTCTAGTCATTTAGCAAAAGAAAGAAGAGATGCATGCTTATGCAAAGAACCATACAAAATACAAACACCAATCAAAACCTGCATGAGAAAAATCATTGGTTTGAGCCTACACAGGGGGCCAAAGTTTCTCCATTTTAATTTTTGAGTTTATGCGTATACAAAATATTTTCAATCTCACTTTTAAATATTTTGCCACGTAGGGGGCAAGGAGAAGATATGAAGGCCAGTTAAAAATAGCTAAATTTTTTGCAGATTTTTTATTAACATCCTACTAACTATAATTATCTTTTGCAGCCACCGAGTCCAGAACCCAAATCATTTTTTAGTCCAGAACTCACCACCGGGTCCAGAAACTAAATCATTTTTTAGTCCAAAACTCACCAATGGGTCCAGAACTCAAATTATTTTTAATGTCCAGAACTTACCTCGGGTCCAGAACCCAAATTATTTCATGAGTCCAAAACTCGCTCGGGTCCAGAAACCAAATTATTTTTAAGTCCAGAACTTACCTCGAGTCTAGAGCCCAAATTATTTCTTGAGTCCATAACTCGTTCGGGTCCAGAACCCAAATCATTTTTGAGTCCCGAACTCGCTCAGGTCCAGAACCCAAATTATTTTTAAGTTCAAAACTTATCTCAGGTCCAGAACCCAAATTATTTTTTAAGTCTAGAGCTTATCTTGGGTCCAGAACCCAAATTATTTTTTAAGTTCAGAACTTATCTCGGGTCCAGAACTCAAATTATTTTTTAGTCTAGAACTCAAACTAACGTTGGTTACAAAGTCTAATATGGCTCTAAACCCAGTCAAAAATCATATTACTTTTCGCTCTCTTTTGTTGTAGTCTTAAATCGCTCAAGTAGGGGGCAAACTGTAGACCCTTAATTTTTGACCCAGTCTAGTCTGATATTTTTAAACAGTCCAAAATAAATTTTGTGGTACTTTAATTAAATAATAATATTTATTACTTAAAATATTTATTTTTAATAAAAATAAAAATAAAAAAGAGAAAAAAATATAAAAATCGGTGCCGGAAAAATAGGGGACGAAAATCGCTGGCGACGAATTGGCTTGGGCCAATTCTCCGCAGGAAAAACCTGCGGCCTGTGGCCTGCGCCTAGCGGGCAGAAAATTTTTGCTAGTGCAATTTTTTCGAAATCCTATTCTACTTGGTTTTTAATTTTATTTCCTAAACGATTTTTATTTTTTCTTATAAATACCATTTTAAAGACACAGAAAGAGGATTTGGGATTTTTCAGCCAGAGATAAGATCGGACTTTTGGAATTGAGACTTTTAGAATTTTATTCAAGAACTATCTAAATTCCTTTTGGCAGTTGATTGGCAATCTCAAGCTTGAAGTATCAAGAGGCAGCAAACAACATACAACCCATCAAAGGCAGCCCACACTGTCTTTATTATTGTTCAACCAGAATTCAAAATTGTGGTGGAACCAACAACTGAGGTTTGAATCTCTATTTACTTGTTAATGTTTACAGTAGCCCCATCACTCAATTGGATTAATTGTTTAAATGTACAATAGATGATCAATTGTTCTACTTACCATCCAAACCCTATTTAAAATCCTAAAAATTACTTTTCAAAACCCTAATGCCTTAATACCCATTAAACATATTTTTGAAATCTAAAATCATAATTACACTTTTCTAAAACCATAAAATAATAGACTATTTTCTGAAAACCATAACCAAATCTATTTTTTTGAAAGATTCACAGTAGCCTATTCTTTCCAAATATCCAAATTAAAATATAATTTTCATGATCTTCAATCTTATTTATTTAAACCCTAAAGCTTTAATATTATTTTCATAAAACTTTTGAAACCCTAAATCTTTAAAACATCCAGTAGCTATATTACTTCTTTTATATTAAATATTTTTCAAATTGATTAATTCAATAAACTAAATTACAAGACTCTAATTGTTAAACATGAAACCAAAGAAACCTAAATTGATGCATGAACCCTAAATTTATATGCTTACTATTTTATTTAAATTACATGAATGTTTATCATATATTTTGATTTTTGATTGATGTTTGATGTCTTTGATGAATGATTTATTTATAATGAATGGCTGGCTATTTTCATTTATTTGTTTTGATTTCAAAACATTGCAATAGGTATGTTTCCATGTTTTAAGTACCTCATGTCGTGAGCATCATGTAATTTATTTTATTTTAAAGTTTTTGGACCCATGTAAAGGACATGTTTCCACCTTTCGGTGGGTGTCCTATTTAGTTTTAGGCATGGATGATGTAAGGACATGTTTCCATCCTTGGATGGGTGTCCATTTATTTATTTTGTTTGTACATTGTCGTGATTTTAATAAAGTATTTATTTATTCTTATGATCATATGTAGTATGGATCATATCATTATATTTAAGAATTTTATAATATTAAAACCTGAAAAAGGAGGCCGGTTCCAATGAACCGGGCATTGTGAGGGTACTGCGCTATTTCTCACCTTCCCCACATGTACCCAACTTTCCAAATCCATTAGGGAGTTAGGGATTCCTTTGGAATGTAGTCATCCACCCATTTTTATTTTTCTAGCCCTTCCGAGTGGTGACTCCACTTTCTCTGGGCTTAGGCCCATGTTCTCTAAGGTCCTAGCCTAAATAGTGCCGAAGTCGCAAGAACCATGCCACTGAGAGTGGGGACAAAAATCCCTGCTTATAGTGGTGACTCCATCGGGGATAAGAGATGTTGATTCCATTGGTTTTTATATTATTCTATTCTTTCTTATCATGATATTATCCATTGCACCATATTAGATTGCATCGTGTGCGTGAGTTAGGGCACCCATGTTACCCGTGTTGTGTTATGTGAGGGATACCATACTTTCACTCAAGGTATGGAGACCAAGCATGGCATAACCACTTATAGCCTTGTACCATTTGGTATATACTTGCTATGGGAACCTAAGCCTATTCACCCAAAGACTAAAGCTCATGTAATTAGCCTAGTTACTTTCCTTGTGTTTTTACCCCAAATGCGTGTTGTTTAACTATGGTTAATTTATCTTAGTTTAAATCTTGGCTTATTTGATTTTTTCTTTTTCTAATATGACCTAAGTACAATGTAAGCTCAAAATAAATTTTTCTTTAAAATCCAAAAGACCAAAACTATTTTCAAAATCTTTCAAGATGGTCTTTGAACATAAAACTTTTCTGAAAAAAGAATCAAAATTTTTTTTTCATTTCCCAAATACAAAGCCCAAAATCCATTTTTTCTAAAATCTTTTTACAAAGGGCTTAGAAACAAAATTATTTTCATAATCTTTTGAAAGAGCTTACAAATATTTAGATCAATTATGAAATACCAAAAATCAATTGTAAGCCTAGTTTATACTAAGAATTATTAATCATGGGCTTGTTTTTGGCATGAATCATTAGTTACTTTTTTAAAAGTAAGAAATCTATTTATAATAAACCTCTTAATTTAGTTTTAATCTAATATAGCATAAAAGCTGCTTTAGTTGATTGGATGGATTAAAGCCTAATTAATGGGAATTATTATGAACTGATTTTCATTTTTAAAAATATAACTATTGATTAAAATCGTCCGAGGGAGTTATTAAAAAATAAGATACCCCATGTTGGTACTTTTTTGACCATATACCTAGGAAAAGAGGCTCGCCATTCATGTGTGAAAGTTATAAGATTGGAAGGAATGTCCTATTTATCCTTGTTTGTTTATTGTTTATGCATACATGCATCACATGACATATCATTAATCCTTTCTGGCTCACAGACTTGGAGTACGGCAATCCAAGGGCATACAACAATACCACCTACAACATTGATTTTTGATTCAAGTGCTTCATTGGAAGGATGGATGCAAACCAGCTAAGGGATATAATCGATGAAATTGTCACAGCTAGGATGACCGAGCTAAGAGATCAATTGGCTGAAATTATGAAGACCTAGTTGATTGAAATTCTAGAGCTCATCAACAATGCTAATGAGGCTTCTCACATTGACACAAGAAAGAAGGGAAAGGCAGCATCCATAGAGAACATGTTCACTAATAGAGATCAAATGAAAAATAATGGATTAATCCCTATTCTACAAGATCAGCCGAGGCATATGCTGTCTAAGTGGAGCAATAATGGCGGCTATCACCCCAGTGGGCAAAGTCAAAGGGTATTAGAGTTGATCCGAGTAAAGTTGAGGCTATTTTGAATTGGAGTCCACTGAATACTGTGATGGAGGTTAGAAGTTTTTTGGGTTTTGCAGGCTATTATCATCGGTTTGTGAAATGTTTTTCTATGATAGCTACTCCACTCACTAGATTACTTTGGAAGGGAGTTAGATTTGTGTGGATAGATCGGTGTCAGACGAGTTTTGAGCAGCTGAGGGCGATGTTGGCTCAGGCTTTTGTTCTTACCCTGCCTATGGAAGGTAAACCTTATATGATTTACAGTGATGCTTCACATAGTGGTTTAGGTTCTGTTCTAATGAAAGAGGGTAGAGTCATTGCTTATACCTCTCAACAGTTAAAGTCACATGAATTGAATTACCCGACGTATGATTTGGAGTTAGCAGCTATAGTTTTTGCTTTGATGATTTGGCAACATTACTTGTATGGAGAGAAGTGTTTCATTTATACGGATCATAAGAGTTTGAAATATCTGGGTGTTCAGAGAAAATTGAATCTTTGGTAGAGAAGGTGGTTAGAATTGATTAAAGACTATGATTGTTTAATTGAATATCATCCTAACAAGGCAAATATTATTGCTGATGCCTTGAGTCGGAAGTCTTTGGCAAATTTAACTGCTTATTCTCTCTTGTTGCTTGTTGATTTGAGAGCATTGTGTTCTAGATTTGAGTCTTATGATGATGGTGCTTTGATGGCTCAGTTGCCATCGAGGCCAGTGTTATTTGATCATATTAGGAAGACTCAGTTATTAGATGAGAAAATCCAGAAGATTGTATTGGATTACCAACAGGGGGAGAGTTGAGACTTTCATGTGAGAAGTGATGGTAGTTTGTGGTACAGAGATAGGTTGTGTGTTCCTGATGACGCAAGACTAAAAAGGAAAATTTGGAGGAAACACATCAGTCAGCTTATGCTATGCACCCTGGGAGTACTAAGATGTATCATGATTTGAAGCAATATTATTGGTGGTTAGGTATGAAGAGGGCATAGTAGAGTTTGTATCCAGATGTCTTACTTGTCAGAGAGTGAAGGCTGAGCACCAAGTTCCTTCAGGATTGCTTCAGCCATTATCAGTACTAGAGTGGAAATGGGAGTGAGTGACGATGGATTTTGTGACTGCATTGCCTTTGACCCAGAAGAAGCATGATGCAATATGGGTGATAGTTGATTGGATGATAAAGGCCGCTCATTTTCTTTCAGTTCGGATGGATTACTCACTTGAGAGATTGGTTGAGCTGTATATCAGTGAGATAGTGAGGTTACATGGAGTCCCAGTTTCTTTGGTGTCAGATCGAGATCCTCGATTTACATCAAGATTATGGAGAAGTTTGCAGGATGCTTTAGGCTCTCGGTTACATTTTAGCACTACTTTTCATCCTCAGACAGATGGGCAGTTAGAGAGAGTGATATAGATTTTAGAGGACATGTGAGGAGCTGTATCATCAATTTCACTGGGAGCTAGGACAGATTCTTACCACTGATTGAGTTTGGTTATAACAATAGTCATCAGTCCAATATTGGGATGGCACCTTATGAGGCATTATATGGTAGGAGATGCAGGACACCTCTATGTTGGGATGAGGTTGGAGAAGGTAAGTTGATTGGTCCCGATTTGATTAAGGAAACACAAGAGAAAGTAAAGGTGATTAGGAATTGTCTGAAAGTAGCCTCAGACCGACAAAAATCCTATACATATTTGAAGATGAAAGATATAGAGTTCAGTGTGGGAGATAAAGTGTTTTTGAAGGTGTCTCCTTGGAAGAAAATTTTGAGATTTAGCCGCAAAGGGAAGTTGAGCCCTCGTTTCATAGGACCTTATAAGGTACTGGAGAGAGTTGGTCCAGTGGCCTATAGACTGGCTTTACCGCCTGAGTTGGATCGAATTTACAATGTCTTCCATATCTCTATGCTTCGGAGATACAGGCCAGACCCATCTCACATTTTGTCAGTAGAGTCAATTGAGGTGAGTCCAGATTTGACTTATGAGGAAGAACCATTGGCTATTTAGGCATGGGAAGTGAAGGAGTTGAGAAATAAGAAGGTGCCACTTGTGAAAGTTCTTTGGAAGAATCATGCCAATGAGGAGGCAACATGGGAGAGTGAGCAGATGATGCGGAATCAGTATCCCCAGTTTTTCCATACTTGAGAGTAGGTAATTTCGAGGACGAAATTTATTTGTAGAGGGCAAGAATTGTAATATCCCAAAATTTTGAAAATTTTAATTTTTAAAAATTAAATAAATGATTTCAAAGTATAAATATATTTAAGTGAAAAAGGAAAATGTGTATATGATATATATGTAGATATACATAATATATACAAGTCAACATTTTAATATAGTCAATTGTAATTTTAAATTATTGGAAAATTTATTTTATAGTTAGTAGAAGATGATATTCTTTTATATTAATTAAGTAATATATTTTACTTGGTGGAGAGTGAAAGTGGAAATTTGTGTGGTTTATAAGAGTGTTAGTTGAATAAAGATGAGTGGGTGATCATCTTCTTCTTCTTCTTTCTCCATTGAAGGTCGGCTAACTCCATTAAAGGAAAGGATAAATTTTCTTCTTGCAAGCTCAAGTAATTGAAGGATTTCAAGCGTTCAAGTTGGAGTTTTGAGGATTTTCTCCATATTTAGTAAGTTTCCAATTTGTTTCCTTGATTTTCTATGAAAGTTTGTATATGTGTGAATTGGATGTTTGGAATAGTATGTGTTAATGGTTGGTATTGGTATGTATGAAGTTCTTTTGAGTAGTTAACTATGACTTTAGGGTTGGATTGAAGAAATGGTTAAGTTTGGTGAAGAGAATAAGAGTTTTGGGTTGTGTAATTTTTGAGTTGTGAAGTCATGGTTTTAAATTGTGTATTTTGCTTTTAATTTAGTTTTTGTGACGTATATACAAGTATTTTATGGTAAAATGATGGATTTGGTTGAGTTTGAATAGAGATGAAAAGGGTTTAGAAAGATAATTTTGGAAGTGATAAGTATGTGTTGATATCAGGATTTTGGCCTGACATGCCCAGTGACACGACCATGTCTTTGGGCATGTCGATGGTCCTATTTTCAGTGTTGGTGACACGTGAAATAACACGCCCATGTCACTGAGTGTGTCACAGCAACTGTGTTGTAGGAGTTTTGGCACTGGCAAGGACACGCCCATGTCTCTGGACATTTCTTATCTGCCTATGTTGTTGAGCGTGTCATGTGTAGATTTTGCCCTAGATAGTTCTTTTCCTTATTTTCCTTTGTTTTCTTATCCTTATGTTGAAAGGTTTTGTATATGCCTATATGTGTGTTACTAAGTGATTAAATATAATCACATTTGGTTTAGGCTTTGAAGAGACTTATGTTACCCAATCCAAGTGTTGAGGGATATCTTAGAAGAGGAGGTTGAAAGTGGTGTTTGAGCTTGTTTTGTTGCTTTTAGAGGTAAGTACAAACTTTAAAAAATTTCTATTCTTTGTATGACACTTGGACTTAACACATTTGGTTGGAAAATGTGTTAAGTTACTTACTACATTGTTGGTGCATGAGTAATATGCTATGATTTGTATAATGTCACAAATGCATTATATGTAATGTGAACTATGTGCAAAATATGATAATAACCCAAAATGTATGGGTAATGAAATTTCTTATGTATACATTAAAGATGGTATGTAAAGCCATTGGTGATGGCTATATTGATATAAATGAGATAATTGAGGCATTGTGCCTAGCTTGATCTTGAGAAAATGAGAAAGATATTGATAATGGAATTATAAAAGAATTGTATGCCTAGTATGTTATTCAACTTTTAGAGTTTTGTATTTGGCGGCATGCCTAAGATGCAACAATCCCTTGAAGCTGGGTTGGGCTTAGTCCTTGAAGCCTAGTTGGGATGTTACATGATGTAGCAGCCCCTTGAAGCTGGGTTGGGCCTAGTCCTTAAAGCCTAGTTGGGATGTTACATATGAGGTTATCCTCATTGTGATTATGATTTGCCTTCGGGGCTAGACACATGGTGTCATCTTGGACCAAAACAATAACTCTTGGATTTGAATAGCATATTAGATCCTTTTGGGCCCATGTTTGTGTTTGTTTTTATGTGAATTATGAATTGTGGAACAATTTAGCAATATATTAAGATTTAATGTTATGAGATATAATATCCATATGCACTGTGCACTGGTATTGCATTTGAAGTTTATTGTTATCAAAGTTTGTATTGCTAGGCTTTTGGCTTAGCGCGATTGTGATTCATCGCACAGGTGACAGGGTAGATCCGGTTGAGCCGGAGAGTTTATCTAGACCGAGTCGAGTCTACGCTTGAGATCCTGAGTGCAGAGTTGATTGTTGGACATCAAGATCAGAGACAAACTGCCAGCATGTACATATTTTGTATTTTTGTACATTTTGACTTCATGTATATTATGTTATATTTTGATGTATATAAATATATCACAAACTATCAAGAATATTTTGGGTAAACATTTGGTAATGAAGTTATGTATGTGTTTTAGTAAGAAATATTTTATCTATTATTTATATGACATCACTTAAATGATTTAAGTTTATACAAATTCAAAAAGCAAGGGTTTACTTTATTAAATGGGCTATGGCATTCTTGTATCATATATTCATATATTACATATGTTGGGTATATGTATTGTACGTATATAGGGTATAAGGGTGGGTGGTTTCAAAATAGGTGGATTTAGTAGATACTCCTTTATACGATCAAAGGCCTTTTGACATTATTTATTCCACTTGGCCGGCTAATTCTTTTTAAGCAATTTGAAGATAGGTTGGTAGATCGTGGTGAGCTTCGCTATGAACCTGCTAATGTACTACAATCTGCCAATAAACCCTCGAACTTCTTTCTCCCTCTTTGGGATTGGCATATCCCTGACTGCCTTAACCTTGTCAGGGTCAATTTCAATGCCATTTGGACCAATCACGTGTCCCAACAACTTGCTGAAGTAACTCCAAATACACACTTCTTTGGATTTAACCGTAGCTTATACTTCACTGTTCCCTCGAAGAATAACTCTAAGTTTTGGAGGTATTGTTCCCTTGTATCCGACTTTACAATCATATCATCGACGTAGACTTTGACTTCTTTATGCATTATATCATGAAACAAAGTGGCGGCCATCCTTTGGTAGGTTGCTCAAGCATTTTTTAACCCAAATGGCATCACCCTATAATAGAATATACCCCACATAGTAATGAAGGCAGTTTTGGCTTTATCCTCTTGGGCCATTAATACTTGGTTGTATCTAAAATATCCATCTACAAATGAGTGTAGCACGGTAGAGGCTACACTATCAATAAGGACATCTATATGGGATGAAGGAAAATCAAATTTAGGGGAAGCTTTGTTCATGTCTCTATAGTCTACACAGACCCTAATTCCTCCATCTTTCTTTGGCACAGGTACTATGTTGGCTAGCCAATCTGAATAATCTATCACTTTAAGGAACTTTACGAGTATTTGTTTAGTGACTTCCAGTCTTAACCATCTAAGTTTTTGTTTGACAGGTTTCATGTGAGTGTAGGTAGGAATCAGATGCTTGGCTATGTCTCAATCTACTCCAAGCATATCCTCATAAGACCAAGCAAAAACCTCTTCATATTTTTTAAATATTTTTTCAAATCTCTCTCTCTCATAAAGAGTAAGGTCGGATGTTATGCTAATGTTTTAGCATTATTGGTTGTTCCTAAATTTAATGATTGTGTATCTACAGGGTTAATATTAAAAATGCTCATGTAACCACTATTTAAATGTATGCAACCATTAGGAAAAACATCACACAAGTAAGCAAAACCAGACTTTATTGCATTCATTTTGGAAAAGAAAACATCATCATCCTCATACAAAGCAGACAAATAAAAATCAAAATCAAAATCATTGTTCTCCAAATCATAAAGCAGAACATCTTCAAACTTTTCTACAACCAGAGCAGCAATCTCCTTGGGAGTCTTCTCAGCTTTCAGGACAGCTTCCTTCTTTCCTTTTTGATTGGGCTCCTTGTTAGTTGGCAGGATGAGCTCTTTCATCAAAATCTCAAAACTCGGAATTAACTTTCCCATGAACATGACTGGCTCGGGCTTCTCTTGGAGTGGTCCCATGTCTGAAGCTTTTACAAGAATCTCTTCAAATGGTGGGAAGCTCATCTTCTCATTCTTCTTTAGCTGAACATCTTTGCTAGCTTCTTCATGCCCTAACCCTTTCTTGGAAGCTTGAGTTTTGAAGTTTGGAAGCTTTGTCACTCCAGCCTTACCCTTTCCAAGACCAGCACCAGAAAGGTAGCTCATATTCTTCATCATATTTAGGACCTTGGAGTCCACAATTCCATCATTAGAAATTGTGGCTACTTGGAAACCATTGAGAGGTCTCTCAATCATTAAAGCATTGACCACTTCATTATCCTCGGCCTCGATGACCACCATCTCACCTTTGTTTGGGAACTTGATCTTTTGATGGAGTGTTGAAGGAACTCCACCAAGAGGATAAAACCAGGGTTGCCCTAATAGTAGTGAAAAAGTAACAGGTGTGTCCAAAACCACAAATTCTACCATAGACTCAATTGGACCAACCTTCACAATATCTTTGAAAGTCCCTTAGGCTTTCCTTTTAGTATTGTCATAAGCCCTAATAGTCACTTCGGTTGGGCTTAGATCTCTTGTTGGCATAGCTAGCTTTGGCAAGATTTTAAGTGGGCAAACATTTATGGCAGACCCATCATCAACCATCACACATGGAGTCCTTTTTCCTTTGACTTCTACTTTGATAAAGAGAGGGCAGATGTGATCTCTTCCCTCTTTCGGTAAATCCGCATCCAAGAACGATACCATTCCCACATCAACTTTGCTCTTCTTTTGAATATCTTCACACTTCATGACTCTTTCAACTTTCACGAAGTAAATCAGCTCATCTGGTTTATGGAAGTGGAAATAGGCATGCTATTCAGAGCCTTGGCCATAGCTTACTAGATCTAGTGTTCATCATATCATCTTTTTCAGGCTCGTACTAGGTCCATTCCTCCTTTTTTGGGTTCAAGACCAATATCACTATCGCTTGAGTCCCAAAATTCATCCACAAAATAGATTGCTACTTCTTTACCAACCATGGCTTGTTCAATTTTGCTAAACACCACTTCTTCTTTGGTTGCTTCTCCATCTACATCTTGGAAATAAGACATGGCAAAACTTTCATGCAAACCTCCTCCAATCATGAAGGTCGCCGGTGGTGGTACTCTATTGAATCTTGGAAATGGATTGTCTTTGGTGTTTAGATTGTTGGGCTCGGCAATTTCCCATTATCAATCAAATTTTGGATTTCATACCTCAACCTCAAACATTTATCTGTGTCATGTCCTTGCATTTGATGAAATTAGCAAAATGCCTTAGTGTCAAAGATAGGTGGAAGAGGGTTAGGCAAAGGACGAGGATTCAAGGGCTGTAATAATCCCTTCTTTTATAGCTTATTGAGAACCCAAGACTACGACCTTCCTAATTCTAAAAACTACCTTCTTCCTCTTTGGCTAGTGGCATTAACATCAACCACCTTTTGCGTGCTTTGGTTACCAGACTGATAGTTTACTTTCTCATTCCTTCTTGCTAAAAAGCAGTTCTTCTCCCTTCTCACACTTCAATTTGCAAACTAGCTTGCAAAAGGTCCCTGAAATCCCAAATAAGTGTATGAGACATCCTTTCACGAAGGCTAGGCAACACTCCTCTCACAATCATTCTCATTTGATCTGATTCATCGGGCCTCCTTTTGAGTAATGCGGCCTTATTCCTTCACCTCTTCACATAGTCCACAAAGTTCTCATTTGGCCTTTGTCTAATGGACTCCACCTCCATTAAAGTAACTTTCAATTCAGCATTGTATCTATATTGTTGAATGAAGGCCTTGTATAGTAAATTCCAACTCTTTTGAGTGTTATCATCTTAGGTATTGAACCAATTTTGGATAATAATATCCAATGAGAGCATGAAGTATCTTAGAGTTTGAGCCTTAGTAGCTCGAACAGACTGCATAGCGGTGATATATTGCTTCACATAGAGGTGAGGATTTCCAGTTCCATCAAACTTTGCAAAGGATGGCATCTTGAACTTATACGAAACCTCTTCGTCTAGCTCAAACAACTTGTCGACCTCAGACATTTCTTCGATTTTCAACTTCTTTTCAAACTTCTTTTTTAGGTCAGTGATCAACTTCTCAACATCTGAAGTTTCAGACTTTTTCATGGCTAATCTTTCAACAACCTTCGGCTCCTTCTTCTTGTGTTGAGGATCTTGAAAGTATTGAGCCCAATCGTCATCATTATTAATGATTACCTTGTCATCATCAAAAGCTACTTCACCACACATTATGAATGTGACTCATGGATATGAAATTTTATGAACGAAAAATATGAAAAAGGATAAAATGTGGAATGTAGGAGATAAACATAAAAAAAGTGAAAAATAGTTAAAAATATGGAAAATATGGAAAAAATAAATGATTGTGATAAAATTGATAAATTTAATCTATAAGTGAAAATTAATTATGTAATAATGAGGAATTAACAAATTAAATGAGAAATATAAAAATGCAATAAGAAAGTGATCGTAACATATGATGATCACTTGATAAATATGGAAAAGGAATGATAAATGAATGATATATGAACATGGGGAGATGACATGAGAAATATTAAAATAGAAATGGTAAATGAATATGTAATTTGATATATAATAGGTATATGTTTGTGAAAGGTATTAAAATGAGGAAAAGAGTCACATTTAAGGTTATATAATGAAATGAAGTATGGAAGTGATCATGAGTAAGTTGATCACTTGAGAAATGTGGAAAAATATTAAATGAGTATTGCATTATGAAAGTATGATTGAATATGTTGAAATGAGATAATATGACATAATGGAAATGAGAAATTATAGAAATGGTTATGTAAAATGAGAATGTAATGAAATACGTGGTTACCTTATTTAGTATCTTGTTTGGAGAATTGCTTTTGGTGCTAATGATATGATTTGCTTTCAGGCTAGATGTTGGGTGTCACTATTATTTGTCTTCAGGCTAGATACTGGACATCACTATTATTTGCCTTCGGGCTAAACACTGGGTGTAACACCCCCGTACCCCATATACGCACACTACATGCTACTACTCCTATAATATACGTATACCGAATACAGGAGTGCCACGGTTTATATAAGATAACCCAATTTTTCTCTTCTACAATAATATGAGGAAAATTTAAAACATTTCATATATATATATATATTATAGAACGTAACAAGTAAAACATTTATTTATTTTGCAGCAGAAAATGTAGAGGTATTTACCTATACATATATATCAAAATAAATATTTACAAAACATAAAGTTTATACATGTTTGGCAGTTCGTCTCTCATCTCTAAGCCCACAATCAACACTTCAGAGTCTAGACTCGACTTGGTCTATCTGAACTCTCCGGTTCTACCCTGTCACCTGCGTGATGAACCACAATCGTGCTAAGCCATAGGCTTAGTGGTACAAACCACAATAATAATATGCTTTAATGCAATGTCAATGTCATACTTTCAGCAGTAGAGATCATATTCAAAAATGCTATATTTCATGACATTACATTTCATTATCTTATTCAATTGTTTTACCATTTATGATTCACATTGAAACAAAGACAAGCATGGGCCCAAAAAGGATCTAATATGTTATTCAAAGTTCAGAGTTACTGCTTTGGTCCATAATCACAATCATCAAGCCCGTAGGCGATACATATATATATATATATATATCCATGGATAGTGTAACAGACCCAGTCTCTTAGACCTCAACCCGGCTAGACCATAGGGCCCCAGTATCTTGGTCCTCAACACGGCTAGACTGCTACTATTTTTGAGGCTTACGACCCAGTCTTTTCAGTTCAAAAATATCATATTTCACATTTTTCAGCTGGACTCGGCTTACGACCCGGTTTTTTCACCTGTCCAGCAATTCATAGGCATGCCACCAAACCCAGAACTCTGAAAATTGAATAACATACTAGGCACACAATTAATTCATTTATCTCATTATCAATCTCTTTCACAATTCATTTCTCATTTCATTTCTCATAATTAAACTAGGCAATCATGCCTCAATTATTTCATTTGCATCACATAGCCAACACAATGGCTTCACATCTCATCATTAAAGTATACATAGCCAATTGCATTGGTCATACATTTTAAATGATCATCATATCTTTCACATTATGCAAATCATAACATTAATCAAATGTATTAACAATGTAATAACTTACTTTAACACATTTACAACCAAATGTGTTAAGTCTCAAAGTCATGTAAATAATGTATGCAATAATGTAGGGTTTGTACTTACCTCAAGAGCAACTCACTCCACACCAAACTCCTCTTCCAAGAATCCTTCAACACTTGGATTAGGGCAACTAAATCTCTTTAAAACCTAATCCAAAAGTGATAATAAACACTCACTTAAAGATACACATGAGATAATAAGGATAAGAACCAACTAGGGCAAACTCTACACATGACACGCTCAACAACACGGGCGTGTCCCTGACCGTGCCCTAAACTCACAACACAGAAGCTTTGACACGCTCAGAACCACGGGCGTGTCACTGAACGTGTAATACATTCTATCTCACAGAAACATTGACAAGTCCAACAACACGGGCATGTTCATGGTCGTGTCAATCCTTCACCCACACAGTAGCTATAACACGCTCAGTGACATGGGCGTGTCACTGCTCGTGTCACCCATCCAAGAACACAGAACCATTGACAAGCCCAAAGACCTGGCCGTGCTCATGGGCGTGTCAGGCCAAAAATGCAAATTCCGGCAACATCAATAACACATCCAACAAACCTCTTACTATCACCATTATCCACTCCAAACCAACTTTACTAAACACACCCAAAAACCATAACAAACTTGCAAAAACACCAAAACAACTCAATCACATACATCAAACACAAATCATAATCATCACCACAAACCCAAAACACAACGACAACACTTTCTCTTCCAACAAACTTACTCTTTCCTTCAATCCAACCCCAAAATCCAAAATCAATTGAACCAAACACTCTTAAACACACCACAATCAAACAAACACATATCAACCACAACCTCAACTCATAAACTCAAAGAAGAACAAAGAATCAAGTGGAAAACTTACCAAAGATGAAGAAACTCTTAAATTTCCAACTTGATCACTTGAAAACTTCCTTCAATCCTGAGTTTGGAAGATCAAATCTCTCTCTTGCACTTTCGCTGTGGAGGGCCGGCCAACATAGAAAAGAAAAGGAAAGAAGATGAGCCACGAAGAAGAAAGAAAGAAAGAAGAAAACAAAGAAAGCAAAGTCAAACTCTCCCAACCACTAATTTCCTCAAAATCCTCTCCACCAAGCAATAAACAATAAAATAATCAAATATCTTCTTCCACTTCCACTAACTTAATTTCCAATTAATTAATTAATTTTCTTTGACCCTTCATTCCTTTGACTTGTATATGTTGTATATATCCCAGTATATACAACGTATACACTCTACTCAAAACCTCTTCTCTGACCACTAAAATAAATACACTTAATCCAAATACAATAATAAATATTCCAAAAATTTTAGGGTATACTTTGGGATATTACAATTCTCCCCCTCTAAAAAGAAATTTCGTTCTCGAAATTACCTGATCTCAAGTCTGAAACAGTTGAGGATACTGATCTCGCATTGCTTGCTCACTCTCCCAAGTTGCCTCTTCTCTACCATGATTCTTCCAAAGAACTTTCACAATTGGCACTTTCTTATGTCTCAACTCTTTCACTCCATGTGCTAAAATAACCACCGGTTCTTCTTCAAAAGTCAGATCTGGACTCACCTCAATAGATTCAACCGAAAAAATATGAGATGGATCTGATCTATACCTCCATAGCATAGAAACATGGAAGACATTGTGAATTCTATCCAACTCAGGCAGCAAAGCAATTCGATAAGCAACTGGTCCCACTCTCTCCAATACCTCATAAGGTCCAATAAAACGAGGACTTAGCTTCCCTTTGCGGCCAAATCTCAAAATCTTCTTCCAAGGAGACACTTTTAGAAATACTTTATTTCCAACATCAAACTCTATGTCTCTTCTCTTCAAATCTGAATAAGATTTCTGCCGATCTGAAGCTGCTTTCAACCGATCCCGAATTATTTTCACTTTCTCTTCCGTTTCTTTAATCAAATCAGGACCAACCAACTTGCCTTCTCCAACTTCATTCCAACATAGAGGCATTCTACATCTTCTACCATACAATGCCTCACAAGGTGCCATTCCATTACTGGATTGATGACTGTTGTTGTAAGCAAATTCCATCAATGGCAAGAGTTTGTCCCAACTTCCAAGGAAATCAATGATACAGCTTCTCAACATATCCTCTATAATCTGTATCACTCTTTCTGACTGCCCATCTGTCTGCGGATGAAAAACAGTGCTAAAGTGCAATCAAGAACCCAAAGCTGTTAGGAAATCATAGAGATCACTGCAAACAAAAACACGCAGCGGAAAAATATTTGATCTCTGATTTCCCACCAGGATCCATGATGTTCGTTTAATTCGACAAAAGTGTTCAAAGAACTAACCTGTTGATGATTCGAAATCACAGTTTGGAAGAGATGCCTCGATCGCGAAACACCCTCTATCGCGTATCCACACAAATGCTACCGTTTGGAGTGCTAGCTCTCTGCAACGGCGAAGGCTGGAAAAACGTTTTCTCTAAAAACGTATTAGGGTTACCTTTTTCGTTCCTCTTTGTTTTTATTGTTACCTCTGAGAAGACTTAACGTCTGGAGTGAATATAATCACTCCAGAATCCAATTCAAAATTGGATACGGAAAGTCAAATTCAGAATCCAAGTCTAATTAGGATTCTGAATACATTATCTAATAATATATATAATTGGATAAGGTAAGTCAAATTCAGAATCCAAATCTAATTAGGATTCTGAATATATTATCTAATAATATATATATAAACGAAAATAATAATAATAATAAATATTAATATCTAATATTAATATTATTAATATTATATCCAGCCCAAAACGCATTCTTGTGTGTGACCCGATAGGCCCATATTAATTGGCAGTCAATTTAATCTCTATTAAATCAACAAGTCATAATTGGCCTCTAGCAAGGCGTTACAACTACCCAATTAATATAAGGAATGTCCAATTTGCCTAATAATAGTATATGCATTAATCCCTTTGTCACACGATATCTAGCTTGAACATAAGTCATGGTCAACGTCATACTTATATTGTCCAAACTTATGATTACTCGATCTCCAAGTAGACTGATAAAAACAAATGAAATTGATCACACTATCAATTCATTTGAGCACGGCCATGCATTTCACAGTCTCACTTATCGAGGGGCCCAAAAGATATCTCTCTCAAAGAGAGGGACAAATTCTATCTTGATTATTCATTATCCTCTACATAATTTCTATCATATATGAACATAACCTTTATTACTATCCAGTTACGGATAATGTTTGATCATGTCAAAATATAATAGTCCTTATATTGGAAACTATGACAATCTCAAGTCAAAGAATTAATACATAACTATCATGAGATTTACTTATGACACTAACCCATGTAGTAATCTCATGATGGGTCTATCCAATGCATTGTTCTCTAACAAGTATCTATGAAATTGATTTGTATCACTATACACATAACCATCTAATGATTATCAAATCAATGTTCATATTGGTTAAGAATTATTTTTTTTATCTCTATAACAATAATAAACCAGGGACAAATATCAAAATTGTGTAACATGCAAACAAACAATAATGATAATAAAACCTCATTTATTAATAATGAATGTATAACATAAAGATCCAAATAAATGGCCTAGGGCACATACACTAACAATCTCCCACTTGCACTAGGCCTACAAATTTCTAAGACCCATAGATCTAGTGTGCTGATCATGCTTGACCCGTGAGAGAGGCTTTGTTAATGGATCTGCTATGTTATCATTTGTGTCAACTTTGCATATCTTGATATCTCCTCTATCGATAATGTCTCGAATGAGGTGAAAACGCCTGAGTATATGCTTAGATCTTTGATGAGATCTAGGCTCTTTTGCCTGTGCTATGGCACCATTGTTGTCACAATAAATGTCCACAGGATTTGCAATGCTAGGCACCACTCCTAGCTCAATGATGAATTTCTTCAACCAGACTGCTTCCTTAGTTGCATCTGATGCTGCTATATACTCAGCCTCTGTTGTAGAATCAGCCACAGTGCTTTGTTTTGAGCTCTGCCAACTAACAGCTCCACCATTCAATGTGAATGTAAAACCTGACTGCGATCTAAAATCATCTATGTCAGTTTGGAAACTAGCATCTGTGTAACCATTTACAACTAGCTCATCTTCCAAACCTCCATAAACCAAGAATACATCTTTAGTCCTTCGAAGGTACTTAAGAATATTCTTGACAGCTGTCCAGTGACCTTCACCAGGATCAGCTTGAAATCTACTAGTTGCGCTTAATGGATATGAGACATCTGGTCTAGTACATAGCATGGCATACATAATAGATCCTATAGCAGAAGCATAAGGAATCTTATTCATTCGATCTCGCTCATCAGATGTCATAGGACATTGACTCTTGCTGAGATGAATGCCATGAGACATAGGCAAGAATCCCTTTTTGGAATCTTGCATGTTGAACCTCTTCAACACTTTATCTATGTATGTACTTTGACTCAGGCCAATTATCCTTCTAGATCTATCTCTATAGATCTTTATACCAAGGATATAGGCAGCCTCACCTAAGTCTTTCATTGAGAAAGAATTCCCTAACCAAGTCTTAACCTTTTGCAAGGTAGGGATATCATTCCCAATGAGTAATATGTCATCCACATATAAGACTAAAAACACTACTGCACTCCCACTAACCATCTTGTAGACACAAGGTTCATCTTCATTCTTGATGAAACCAAAGTTCTTAACTGTTTCATCAAAACGAAGATTCCAGCTTCGAGATGCTTGCTTCAATCCATAAATGGATTTTTGAAGCTTGCAAACCTTTGTAGAATTCTCAGGATTTACAAAACCCTCAGGTTGTGTCATATACACATCCTCAAGCAAGTTTCCATTAAGGAAAGCGGTTTTGACATCCATTTGCCATATCTCATAATCATAGTATGCTGCAATGGCAATGAGAATTCTAACAGACTTAAGCATAGCAACTGGTGAAAAGGTTTCATCATAGTCTATACCATGAGTTTGCTTGAAACCTTTTGCAACAAGCCTTGCTTTATAGGTCTGCACATTCCCATCCATGTCAGCTTTCTTCTTGAAAACCCATTTGCAACCAATAGTCTTAATACCCTCTGGAGGATCAATTAAAGACCAAACTTGGTTGTCAAACATAGATTGCATCTCAGATTTCATGGCTCCAAGCCATTTGTCTGAATCTGGACCTGACACAGCTTCTTGATAGGTAGTAGGCTCATCTTGATCTATGAGCATTACTTCACTATCATCAGTCACAAGAAATCCATATCTCTCTGGATGACGACGTGTCCTATCAGACCTGCGAGGGATTTGTGTTACATCTTCAGACTCCACAACTATTTGTGGTTCTGAAATAGGCTCTATAGATGGCTCAATGATTTCTTGTGGTACTTGAGTTTCCTCAAGTTCTACTATACTCCCACTAGTTCTCTTAGAAAGAAATTCCCTTTCCAAAAAGATCCCATTTCGAGCAACAAACACTTTGTTCTCTGAAGGAGTATAGAAATAGTATCTTTTAGTTTCCTTAGGATACCCCACAAAATTACATTTGATAGACTTTGGAGCTAACTTATCTGAAACTGGTCTTTTCACATAAGCTTCACAACCCCAAATCTTAAGAAAAGACAAACTAGGTGTCTTACCTGTCCATATCTCATATGGTGTCTTTTCAACCGCCTTAGATGGTACACGGTTCAGAATGAATGCAGCTGTCTCTAAGGCATAACCCCAAAAAGATAAAGGAAGATCCGCTTGACTCATCATTGATCGAACCATATCTAATAGAGTTCGATTTCTCCTTTCAGAAACTCCATTCCACTGTGGAGTTCCTGGAGGAGTCAGTTGTGAAACAATTCCACAATCCCTTAGATGATCATCAAACTCTTGGCTCAAATATTCACCACCTCGATCTGATCGAAGTAGTTTAATTGTTTTACCAAGTTGATTTTGTACTTCATTTTGAAAAGTTCTAAACATTTCAAAAGACTCATGCTTATGTTTCATTAGGTAGACATAGCCATACCTACTGAAATCATCAGTAAAAGTAATGAAGTATCGAAATCCTCCTCTGGCACTAATGCTAAAAGGACCACATACATCTGTATGTATCAAGCCCAATAAATCATTAGCCCTTTCACTATGACCAGTAAAAGGATCCTTTGTCATCTTACCAAGCAAACAAGACTCACATGTTTCAAATGATTCAAAATCAAATGAATCTAATAATCCATCTTGATGGAGCTTAGAAATGCGTTTCTCATTTATATGGCTAAGGCGACAATGCCATAAATAAGTAGGGTTTAACTCATTTGGCTTAGTTCTCTTAGAAGTTATGTTATAGATATAATTACCATTAGAATCATCAAGATTAAGGATATAAAGGCCATTATAAGAATTTGCAATACCATAAAGCAGATCATTTTTATCAAAAATAGAACATTTCTTATTCTTAATAAAAAATGAATAACCTTCATCATCCAAAACAGATACTGAAATAAGATTCCTACTCATAGTAGGAACATAAAAGCAATTGTTCAAAATTAACAAAAACCCATTGGGCATAACAAGCTCATAAGTTCCTACAGCTATAGCAGCAACTCTTGCTCTATTGCCAACACGTAGGTCCACTTCGCCCTTCTTCAGCATCCTACTCCTTTTGAGTCCCTGCATATTTGTACAAATATGAGATCCACATCCGGTATCTAATACCCAGGAAGAAGGAATAGATAAATTAATTTCTATAACATAAATACCTGAAGATGTAGTCGCACTACCCTTCAACTTCTTTAACTCATCCAAATAGAGTTGACAATTTCTCTTCCAATGCCCAGGCTTGTTGCAATGGAAACAAGTCCCTTCCTTAGGAACTTTAGCCTTAGGTACAGGTTTTGGTTTAGCTTGTCCCTTGGACCCTTTAGCACCTTTTGCCTTACCCTTGCCTTTAGTATCTTTGGCTTTCTTTTTCATTTGTTTAATATTGACATTCAATATTTGGGTAGGCTTTTTGATATTCCCCTCAGCAGTTTTGAGCATACCATGTAGCTCAGGAATGGATTTCTCCATGTCATTCATGTTATAGTTCATGACAAACTGTGAGAAACTGCTAGGCAATGAATGTAGGATCAAATCCGTGGAGAGTTCTAAACTACTAGTAAATCTAATTACAACAAAATAAAAGAACACAGAACCATTGACATGCCCAAAGACATGGGCGTGTCATTGCTCGTGTCACCCATCCAAGAACACAGAACCATTGACATGCCCAAAGACCTGGCCGTGCTCATGGGTGTGTCAGGCCAAAAATGCAAATTCTGGCAACATCAATAACACATCCAACAAACCTCTTACTATCACCATTATCCACTCCAAACCAACTTAACTAAACACACCCAAAAACCATAACAAACTTCCAAAAACACCAAAACAACTCAAAACATACATCAAACACAAATCATAATCATCACCACAAACCCAAAACACAACCACAACACTTTCTCTTCCAACAAACTTACTCTTTCCTTCAATCCAACCCCAAAATCCGAAATTAATTGAACCAAACACTCTTAAACACAGCACAATCAAACAAACACATATCAACCATAACCTCAACTCACAAACTCAAAGAAAAACAAAGAATCAAGTGGAAAACTTACCAAAGATGAAGAAACTCTTAAATTTCCAACTTGATCACTTGAAAACTTCCTTCAATCTTGAGTTTGGAAGATCAAATCTCTCTCTTGCTCTCTTGCTGTGGAGGGCCGGCCAACATAAAAAAGAAAAGGAAAGAAGATGAACCACGAAGAAGAAAGAAAGAAAGAAGAAAACAAAGAAAGCAAAGTCAAACTCTCCCAACCGCTCATTTCCTCAAAATCCTCTCCACCAAGCAATAAACAATAAAATAATCAAATATCTTCTTCCACTTCCACTAACTCAATTTCCAATTAATTAATTAATTTCCTTTGACCCTTCATTCCTTTGACTTGTATATGTTGTATATATCCCAATATATACAACATATACACTCTACTCAAAACCTCTTCTCTTACCACTAAAATAAATACACTTAATCCAAATACAACAATAAATATTCCAAAACTTTTAGGGTATACTTTGGGATATTACACTGGGTGTCATTATTATTTACCTTTAGGGATAGACATAGATGTGTCAACAGGGGACAGATTCTAGACTTAGACCCCCGATGTCGCGATAAACCATGATAATATCTCTGGAACCGGAATACTGTACAAGGTTGTTTATGTGTATATATTTGTGTGCTGTGCTGTGAATAATGTTATATGGTGATTTGGTTGTGATAAGATAAAGTATGTGAGATAAATTGATGAATAATGTATGGTCATATATTGTGACTAAGTTATGAGAATAATAATGCACATAATGATAGGCCTGAGCAGAACCAACTCTAAAAACTAGGATGACATGAGCAGAGTTTGATCATGAAATTGATAATATGTGCACTAGACTTGGTGATTGAATAGGAAAATTAAGCCAATGAGTATATGAAAGTGTTGTATTTGAGGAATTGATGATATGATTTATATATCAGATATGGAATAAAAGTTAACAAAAGTTTTATAAAAATATTGTAAAGCTGTAATTTAAGAAAAAGAATAATAATTGTGGGTGTAATTTGTATTGTTATTTTATAAAAGAATATATATATATATATATATATATACGTACTACTAAGCTTTCAAGCTTAGCGTGTGCAGACCCTTAATTTTTGACCCAGTCCAGTCCGATATTTTTTTATATAGTCAAAAATAATTTTTGTGGTATTTTAATTAAATAATATTTATTTTAGTATTTATTTTTTATAATTTTTAATAAAATAAAAATAAAAATAAATAAATAAATGAAAATAAACATAAAAATCGGTGACGAAAATTAGTCACCGAAAGTAATTGGCCAAGGCCAATTTCCACCGCAGGAATTTCCTGCGGGCAAAATGGCCTTGGGCCATTTCGCCGTAGGAATTTCCTACGGCAAAATTGGCTGGCCGCGCCAATTCTCGCGCCCAACGCCCGCAATCTCGCATATTTCCTCGCAGCCTGCAGCAGTTTTTTTTTTTGCAAGCAAAATTTTCCAACGCCTTTTTTTTGAAACCAAATTCTATTTGATTTTGGTTTCTTTTCCTAATGAATTTTAATTTTCTTAAGCAATTAGAACTAGGCTTATATTTTTTCCTATAAAAACTCACAATTAAGGAGAGAACTTGGGACTGGAACTGAGAACTTTGGGAGACTTTTGATTAAGTGATCAAAACTCAGAAAACACTAGCAATAAGCAAGCAAGCAATCCAGAAAGTAATTTTTGGTGGAATCAACAAACAAAGGTTTGAATCTCTATTTCCTTTATTTATTTCTTTACAGTAGATTCATTACTCAAATTGAAAATTGTTTCTTTTGTTTCTTCAAAACCTTAAAAACCCTAATTTTTTCCTTCTATTTTCAAAAGCCCTAAAAAATACTTTTTTGTTTCCAAAAGCCTTAAGAATCCTAATCTATTTCTTCTAAACCTTAAAACCCTAATTCATTTCTTTTGTTTTCAAAAACCTTAAAAACCTTAAATCATTTTTGTAATTCCCAAAAACTTTAAAAAACCCCTAAATTGTTTTCCTCTTAACTTTTTTTCCAAAATTCCCAAATGTTTTCATATATCTCCAAACCCTAATCTACTTACAGTTTATAAAAATCATTATTACTTTTATAAAACTTTAAATTGTTTTCTTAAAAAAAGAAAAAGGGGAGAGAAGGCTAGGGTTTGCGAAAAAGAAAAGAAAAGAAAAGGGAAGAAATAAAGAAAATAGAGGGGAGACACGATTTGGGGAGAGGAGAGAGTGACACTCTCCTTGTCCCTTCATCTTCATCCTCCATTTCTATCCTCTCCATCTTCTCCATCTTCCATTGATAAGATCTTTGAGATTCTTTGGGATAAAGTGGGTTAACAAGCTCTTAAAGGTTGAAGAAGCTTCATTGAAGGATTGGTGACTTGAGAAAGCTCAATTCCATATTGCAAAGGAGAATCAACCATTGAAGAGGGCTTGAGTTCTTCATCATACATCAAAGTGGAGTTAGGAGGAAGACTAGTAATCCTACTCTTGGCATCTGTTAGGGGTTTTTATATTCTCTCTTTTAATTGATTTCAATATTGTTTTTGTTGTATTAAGAGAATTGATATTGCAATGAACAATTTGTATTTAATTTATATTGAGTTGAATGAGTGTTTTAAATTGATGATGTTGAGCTAAAAACCCATGCTTAGGGTTTGTAGTATATTTGATTGAATGCTTTGATTTGATATTTTCAATGATGTACCTTGTTGTTGGTTGATTGCATTGGATTGTATGTTAGGTTGATAGATTAGCTTCCTATTGATCCCTAGTTATTGAATGAAGGACCGAAAGGTGAAATTTGATATCAGAATAATGCAATCGACTACCCTAAGAATGAATTAGAAATATAAGTTCTAGGGTTTTGTTAATTTGATAATGTAAAATAATTGGTTATTGGTAATTCATGAATGTGAGAACTAATGGATTTGTAATTGACTAATTAACCTTAAGAAACAAATTAATTTACAAGGTTATGTTAATGGATAATTGAGAATTGAGCTTTGATTGAATGGACCTATAACCCTAGGCACCTTCCCAAGAATCGATTTGATCTTGTACAACTATCACATACATTAACCATCACACTCATTAATCTTAGGTTTAAATTAATCTTGCACCATTCCAAACAACAAACTCTGTTATTTTTAAATTACTTGTCAATCAAACTATTACGAACTACACCTTCCTTATGAGACGACCTTGGGGTGATCGCCTTTGCTACAATTACCTCATATACTTGTGAGTGACGCTTGAAATAGTACTTAATTCGAGCGCAACAAGTTTTTGGTGCCGTTGTCGGGGAAGGCTGTTTAAGTAGTGATAGTTTAATTTTTTTTATTTAATTGTTTATTTGTTTTCTTTGAATTGTTTGTTTGTTTTGTTTGATTTTCTTTCAATTTAATTATTTGTTTGTTTTCTTTAAGTTGCTAAGTGCCTTTTGTAAAGATGCAGTTTTCAAGGCATGGGGGAGTTTATGATAGGAATGATGAGTCTAAAATGGCATGGCAATTAGCAGAATTGACGAATCAACTTAAGGTGCTAAATGCAAGAGGAAGAGCACCTATGCCACTCCAAGAGATATGTGCAGCATGTGGCATTGCAGGACATAGCGCAAACATGTATTCATTTGGTTATGGACAATACCAAGAGAGGCAAGAGGAAGACTATGCCTATGAAAGTGTCCAGCCAAGGGGTAGAAATGACCCTTATTCCACTCCTTATAATCCAAATTGGAGAAACAACCTAGATTTTGCTTGGGAAAAACAACAGCAAATTCCACCTCAACAATTTTTTCAACCTTACCAAAGAAGTTCTTACTCTCAAGAACAATATTCAAATCAAGATAACCCTCATTGGAGGATAGTTTGAATGTCTTCATTCAAACTAGCGCACAAAATTGAGATCGACTTAAGGAACCCACTTTGGAAGATAGTTTGAATGCCTTCATTCAAATTAGTGCACAAAATCAGAATCAATGCAAGAAATCAACAGTGGAAGATGATTTGAATGCTTACCTTCAAATTAGCACACAAAACCAGGAAGGGATCAATGAGAGGTTTGATTCTTTGGAGGAATCATTGAAGAGGGTGGAAATTCAAGTTGGGCAACTGGCACATCAACTCCAAGCACACCAAAAGGAGGAATTTCCTAGCCAATTGGAGCAAGTCAAGGTAATCACAAATTTGAGAAGTGAACAGGTGATATATAACAAATTTTGTGATTCTTTGGATGCAGGCACTAATAAAGAAGATAATGGTAAGGAGATCTAACCCAACATTGAGGATTTAAGCCATTCAAATGAGAAGGAGAATTTGGAGGCATCAACCTCACCAACGTTGCATGAATCTTCCAATCCTGATAGGCCACCAAATCCATTTCCATGTAGCTTGAAGGATGAGGAGCAAGGTAAGCAACTTTCTGACATTTATAATATGCACTTCCAAGGAGAAAGTGAAAATAAGATTGGGATGACTATGACCTTAGAAGAAGAGCATGTATTGCCCAATTTAGAAAATGAGGAGAGTAAGCTAATTTTAGATGCTGAGGTTGTTGAGAGGGGACTTGACATTGTTAAAGTGGAAGAAGAAGTGATTCAACCAAACTTGGTTGAACTTAAAGAGTCCCCAAAAATCATTTCTTCTACAATTGGTGGTAAGGAAGGGCAGAAACCTGTTATGCCCATGTTGCACAAAGACAAAGATTATTACCACGTTCCTATTACACTGGAGGATTACCCTAAGATGACCTTCACCTATTTTCAAATAACGCTATTTAGGCATAGCAATACATCGGGTGTCTTTCAGAGTTGCGTGCCTTCCATCTTATCACACATGGGCTATAATTTCATTATGGGTGGAAGGAGCCCTACACATCGTATATGGGAACGATGGAAATCAGGTTTCATCTAAACTCTCTCTCTTAGTTTATGCATGCTCACATTGAGGACAATGTGAATCTTTAAGTGTGGGGTGCATTTTGTGTTTTTACTTTTAAGTTATTTTTTGTTTAAGTTTAGTTAATGTTTTTAATGTTTTTCTTTGAATAAATGAATTTTGGAAATTTCAATTGTTATAAATTGTTGATTGATGACCTTTGAATTTTTGAAGCATGAATTTGAGAATTGAGTAGAATTGGTGCTTATTGTCAATTTTGTTGGTTTTTCCTTGCATTGCCTTTAACCTAGTGAGAAATTGAGCCATCAACCTATTATTCTTTTTGTGTGTGAATATCTTTGATTAATGAGTTGCTAGAACTTGCTTTGAAATGAATTTTGAGACTACATAAAAATTTCAATTAGGCATCAAGATGATTAAGGCAATTAGGTGAACCCACTTTGGCTTAAATAGACCAACCTTATATCCAACCTTAGTTAGCCAATTTTGAGCTTATTTTATTTTTCCTTTTCTTTCTTTTTCACAACACCATTAGCTTGAATTGTTTTAACTCTTACCCTTTCATTAGGTCAAGAGCATTTTGAATTAAGTGTGGGGTTAAATTTAATAGGTTTAAGATTGCAAACTATTATCTTCTTTAGTTGCAAAACCCTATAGTTGTAAAACCCTAAAAAATAAAATAAAACAAAAATAAAAAATAAAAAAACAAATAAAAAAAGAGAAAAATAAAAAAATATAATAATAAGAATAATTGATGTTCTTGTTGGAAGGGTTGGAATAAGTTGGGAATAATCTTTGCAAGATGTAATAAGTGAGTTCCCTTGAAAAGCTCTTTAATGTCAAGAGGTAGGTGAGAGGAAGGTGTTTAGGGATTCTTAGTTATGCATATGATCGGTTACTTCATTCTTGAAGTGCTCTTGAACTTAATGATTAAGCTCACACTTCCTAAATATCATTCCTTTACCTTAGCCCTATTACAACCCAATAAAAGACCTTTTGATTGATGCTTGATTGTAATTTTGTGGTGGAGATTTGATTGATAAGCAAGCCTATGGTAATAATCTTTCATTGATTTTTATGAGTGTAAACACCACCATGATCAAACACTTGTAAGAGTTGGTGAGGGAGCGACAACATAGGTTATGCATGGAAAACCACTCAATTGCATGGGTGTCAATTTTGTTTGATTCGATATTGATTGCAGATTTAGGGATACGGAAGTCTTGATGCATCTATATAACTCTTGAACTTAACAAAATTTATCTTGATTAGTGTGTTTTGATTTTAGCCTTGCTTGGGGACAAGCAAGGAATTAAGTGTGGGGTAGTTGTTTAGATCATTTTTGTACTTGTTTTTAGTGTGATTTTATGTGTTATTAGTTAATGTTTTGATTGATTTCTGTTTAAAGTTTGTTTGAAGTGTTTGTTTTAGGTTTAAGTGCAAAAACTCCCTTGGAAGATCAAAATAATGAAGAAAGAGCATGAATCAAGCAAGACATGGCCAAGCCAAATCAAGCTTGGCGTGTCACCTCAAAGGAAATGAAGGCAGAGCTTGACACGGTCAGGAGACATGGCCAAGCCACTGGCCGTGTCTCACCCTAAGCACAAAGCAAAGTGGCATGGCCATTAGCTTGGTCGTGTCACACCAAAGTGAATGAAGCAACTTGAAGAAACAAAAGAGAACACACCCACATGACACGGCCAAGCCACTGGCCGTGTCACATGACATGGCCACAAGCTTGGCCGTGTCACCCAACAGACAAAAGAAAAGAAAGAAAGAAGCAGTGATGGACACGGCCACCAAGCTTGGCCATGTCCCAAAGAAAAATGAGAGACATGGCCAAGCCAAATCCAGCTTGGCCGTGTCACCCTTAATTTATTTAAGTTCTTTCGCACGAAAAGAAAAAAGAAAAAGGGGAGAGAAGGCTAGGGTTTGCAAAAAAGAAAAGAAAAGAAAGGGGAAGAAACAAAGAAAATAGAGGGGAGACACGATTTGGAGAGAGGAGAGAGTGACACTCTCCTTGTCCCTTCATCTTCATCCTCCATTTCTATCCTCTCCATCTTCTCCATCTTCCATTGATAAGATCTTTGAGATTCTTTGTGATAAAGTGGGTTAACAAGCTCTTAAAGGTTGAAGAAGCTTCATTGAAGGATTGGTGACTTGAGAAAGCTCCATTACATATTGAAAAGGAGAATCATCCATTGAAGAGGGCTTGAGTTCTTCATCATACATCAAAGTGGAGCTAGGAAGAAGACTAGTAATCCTACTCTTGGCATCTACAAGGGGTTTTTCTATTCTCTCTTTTAATTCATTTCAATATTGTTTTTGTTCTAGTAAGAGAATTGATATTGCAATGAACAATTTGTATTTGATTTATATTGAGCTGAATGAGTGTTTTAAATTGATGAAGTTGAGCTAAAAACCCATGCTTAGGGTTTGTAGTATATTTGATTGAATGCTTTGATTTGATATTTCCATTGATGTACCTTGTTGTTGGTTGATTGCATTGGATTGTATGTTAGGTTGATAGATTAGCTACCTATTGATCTCTAGATATTGAATGAAGGACCGAGAGGTAAAATTTGATATCGGAATTATGCAATCGACTACCCTAAGAATGAATTAGAAATATAAGTTCTAGGGTTTTGTTAATTTGATAATGTAAAATAATTGGTTATTGGTAATTCATGAATGTGAGAACTAATGGATTTGTAATTGACTAATTAACCTTAAGAAACAAATTAATTTACAAGGTTATGTTAATGGATAATTGAGAATTGAGCTTTGATTGAATGGACCTATAACCCTAGGCACCTTCCCAAGAATCGATTTGATCTTGTACAACTATCACATACATTAACCATCACACTCATTAATCTTAGGTTTAAATTAATCTTGCACCATTCCAAACAACAAACTCTGTTATTTTTAAATTACTTGTCAATCAAACTATTACGAACTACACCTTCCTTGTGAGACGAACTTGGGCATTCTGTTATTTTCTTCCAATCAACTCAATACCTAATTTTCTTTGAATTGTTTGTTTGTTTTGTTTGATTTTCTTTCAATACCTAATGAGCATTCTGTTCAAATCAAGCTTTTTCAAGTCAATAATATGAAAATTACCAATCAATAAGCATGCTATTATCAATTGGAAATAAGAAATTAAGAATCAAAAGGATAAAACAACTCAATCAAATGATTTAATTTAATAAGAATTATTCAATCCATATAATAAACCTAGGGTTCATCAATATCTAGATAGATAAAATATTTAGTTCATGTTCATAACCAGAAAACCAAAATGGAGGAAATAAGTAAAAGAATTCAAACAATCCATAATGAACGATTTGTGTTTCTTCACTTCAATCCTCGAATCTTGGATTAAATCTTGCATGAATCGGATCTTCACCTTCACTCTTGGCTGCCAAAAACTCTCTTTTTTCTCGTTAAGTCAGCTCTAAAAATAAAACTCAATACCTAATTTACTCTTTAGCTCAGATTTTATAGCCCAAAGATTTTTGCCTGACACACCCATGGACACACCCGTGTCTGTGGGCATGTCAACGGTGTTGTTTCAAACTTTAATGGCATGGGCAGTGACACACCCATGTCCTTGGCGTGTTGTGGCTACTGCAATGCTGAGTTAGGGACATGGTTAGGACACACCCGTATCATTGGGCATGTCACAGTTTATGTAAGTCAGGAGTAATGGCACGTTCAGTGACATGCCCATTTCTCTGGGTGTGTCGAAGCTTCTATAAATTAGTTGAATGACACGGCCACTGACATGCCCATGTCACAGGGCATTTCACTTGAAGAATTTGCCCAAAATAGCTTCTTCCCTTGTCTTTTGTCGATGATTTTGGCCTAAATAACCTTAAGGTCCCAATGTGTCAAAAGTTCCTGGATTCAACCCTAATAAACACTTGAACAAACAAATTAAACTCAATTTGACAATAAATATATTAAGAAATAGAGACAAAAATATCATCAATTATACACTTATCATGGGGATAGCCTTAACCCACTTGGACACATAATCAACTGCAAGAATGATATATTCAAAGCCAAATGACTTGGGAAATGGCACCACAGAGTTGATTCCCCACACATCAAAAATTTCTACAATAATAAAAATATTGAGAGGCATTTTATTTCTTTTGCTAATGTTCCCTACTCTTTGGCATTAATCACATCTTATACAAAAATTATAAGCATCCTTGAAAAGAGTAGGCCAATACAAACCACTTTGAAGAACTTTCTTAATAGTCTTCTTTCCTCCAAAATGCCCTCCATAATACATGTTGTGAAAAATTGAAGCACTTGTATTTGCTCTTCTTCTGGCACACATCTTCTAATAATTTCATCCCTGCAGATTCTAAACAAATATAGTTCATCCCAAAAATAATACTTACAAGAATGCAGGGGCCTCTTTTTTGCCTAAACATTCAAATCTTTCCTCACTACACCATAAGAAAGATAGTTAGCAATATCAGCATACCATGGTGCTTGAGTTAAAGCAAACAAGTGTTCATCCAAAAATTTTTCAAAAGCATTTTTACAAGCAATTTTTGCATCATTATCATGAGATTTCAATCTAGAAAGATGGTCGACTACTACATTCTCACTTCCTTTCCTATCTTTGATTTCAACATCAAATTCTTGCAACATCAAAACCCATCTAATAAGCCTAGGTTTAGCTTATGGTTTAGTCAATAGGTATTTCAAGGTCATGTGGTCCAAAAATACTATGACTTTGGATCCTATCAACTAATATCTAAACTTGTCGCATGCAAATACCACAGGTAACATTTCCCTTTCAGTGGTTGTGTAATTCACTTCGGCATCATTTAAAGATAAACTTGCATAATAAGTTACACACATTAATTTATTCACTCTTTGGCCCAAAATAGCTCCAATGTCATAATTTGATACATCACACATGATTTCAAATGGCAAATCCCAATTAGGAGCAACAATTATCGGGGCAGAAGTCAATTTTTCTTTTAAGATTTTAAATGCTTCTAAGCACTTTTCATCAAAAACAAATGGGACATCTTTTCCAAGTAAATTGCACAAAGGACATGAAATTTTAGAAAAATCTTTTATGAACCTCCTATAGAATCCAACATGTCCCAAAAAACTTCCAATTCCCTTAACAGATGTGGGTGATGGTAGATTCATGATCAAATTAACCTTAGCTTTGTCTACCTCAATCACCTTATGGGAAACAACATGTCCCAAAATAATGCCATGATCAACCATAAAGTGACTCTTTTCCTAACTCAAAGTACGATTACATTCAACACTTCTTTCAAGTACAAGAGTCAATTTATGTAAACAATCTTAAAAAGAATTGCCAAAACAGAGAAGTCATCCATAAATACCTCGATGCACTTATCCAACATATCAGAAAAAATGGAAAGCATACATCTTTAAAATGTTCCAAGTGCATTGCAAAGTCTGAATGGCATCCTTCGAAAGGCAAATGTCCCGAAGGGACAAGTGAAAGTCATTTTAACCATGAAGAAAATAGTAAAAAGCATGTCCAGATAATCGATCGAGCATTTGATCAATAAATGGTAAAGGAAAGTGATCTTTCTTGGTGACATTATTTAATTTTCTATAATCTAAGCACATTCGCCATCCGGTTTGAGATCATGTAGGTACCAACTCTCCTTTCTCATTATGGACCACAGTTAAACTTGCTTTCTTTGGCACAACATGTATGGGATTAACCCACTCACTGTCGGTAATGGGGTAAATTACCCCTTCATCAAGCAATTTGAGAACCTCTTTTTTGACTATTTCACTCATATTAGGATTAAGCCTCCTTTGAGCCTCTCTCACTAGTTTAGCTCCCTCTTCTAAAATTATCTTATGCATACACATAGAGGGACTAATACCCTTGATATCACTCAACCCCCAACCAATGGTTCTCCTAAATTTTTTTAACATTCTCACAAGTTTGTCTTCTTCATCACTACTAAGAGTAGCAGAGATTATCACTGGTTGAGAGTTATTCTCCGTAAGAAACATGTTCTTCAATTGCTTTGGGAGTTCTTTAAGTTTAACTACTTTTAGTTAAACCTCATCTTCCTCAATTTTGAGCTCCTCCTCAACAAACTCATTGTCCAACATGGACTTGCATTTCTTAATCTCCTCATTAGAAATCTCAACTTCTTCACCCAAAGTTAGGGCCCTCTCAAGCTTGTCTTTGCTACTTCCCTGCAAGAAAAGTTCTTCAACGGTAAGATTAGTAAAATCAATAAAAGAAAAATCTTCATACATAACAGTAGTAGGAATAGGGAAAGTGTTAAAATTAAAAATTTTACATTTTGTCCCAAAATAGTCATGGTTAATTTTCCATTTTTAACATCAATCAATGTGTTAGTTGTAATATCCCAATGTGTGCCCTAGAAGTTGGATACAATTGTTGTTTTGATTTGAATTAAATGTATATATGTATTTGTAAAGGAAATGAGCGTGTTAAGAAAATGTATATGTTGTGTATATTGTAATATATATAACATATAAGTTGGTCAAATGGGGAGTCAAGGTAAGAGGATATTTTAACTTGTGTTAAGTGAAATTACTATAAAGGACATATAAGTGACAAAAGTTAAGTTGAATGGATGAGGGCAATTAGGTAATTGTCTTGTTAAATTGCTTGGTGGATATTTAAAGAAGAAGAGAAGTTGAATTTGTATTCTTTTTCTCTCTTCTTTGTTGGTGTGGCCGGCTACCAAAGGGAAAGGAAGAGCAAATGAGGTGTTTTGATTTCTAACATCAAATTGAAGGATGAATCAAAGGATGAAGTTGGAGATTTGTGAAATTTCTTCATCTAAGGTTAGTACTCTCTTGTTTTCTTTTGTTAATCTTGAAGTTGTGTCTAAGGTGAATTGTGATTTGTTGATGTGATGATTTGGTGTGTTGAGTTGTGTTTATAAGTGTTAGAATTGATTGTAAGTTAAAAGATTGAATTGGTGATTGGTTTGGCCTTGAATATGGTAAGTTATGTGGAGATTGATAGTGGAAGATCAAGAGTGAATTTGATTTTAGGGTTTTGATGTGATGAATGATTAAATGTATGGTTAATTGTGATTATTGTGTTAAACATGCAAAATAAGTGTTAATGACTTTGATTACATCCATTTGAATGAGTTTATGTTGTGTATCATTTGTTTAAATGCAATTAGAAGTGTTTTGGCCACAAATAGGGTTTTGTTCTTGAGTGACACGGCCAAAAGCAAGGAGAGACACGGCCAATTCTTGAGAGACACGGCCAAGTCAAGGAAAATTGAGCCGTGTTGGATTGATTTTGGAGGGACACGGCCGTGTCTTATGCATGTGTTTGCTACTGCCAATTGGTTTTGAGAGACACGGCCACAAGCTTGGCCGTGTCCCATGAAGGTGTTTGCTACTGTGATGGTTCTTGACTTTTCTCACTTTGTTTTGATTCTTCAAAGGTTTTGTTGTTCCTAAATCTAAACATAAACATTCTAAACACTTTGAAAACAAAGAATGATCTAAATAAATAGATGTGGAACATACATTCATATGATGTTGAGATTGATGAAGCATATGAACAATGTTAGGCTATATGCATTGTGAATGGTAATGTGATATGTACTTTGAAATATTGTATCAATGATGCATATGATTATGTATAAACAATGTTATGTTCTGCATTGTGAATTTTGTGAATGGTAGTATGTTATATGAACAATGTGACTAATATTATGACTTGTATAGTGTGGAAGAGATGAGGATCATCCAAAAAGGTATGTGCAATGCAATTTATTATAATAAATGTCTTAATAATGAATGTTGTCAACGTGTTTTGAGAAATGATGAAATGTGAGATCATCATGGTTGATAATAATGATTGAAATGTTATAAAGGGATATGTTGTTTATATGATGATGAATTTAAGATACATGTGCAATGAAATTGATTATGTATGCTTGAATAATGAAGTGTATAATGTGAATTGAGACATAAAGAGATGTAAAGCTAATGATTGGTTTGTTTAGCTAATGTAATTGATGTTGTATATGTATAATGATGATTCAGATGTGATGTGAAGCCATTGTGATTGGCTAAGATAACTCAAATGTGATGTGAAGCCATTGTGATTGGCTATGATGATTCAATTGAAAGACATACGGCATGTTTGCCTAATTGATGATGAGAATTGAGAATGAAAGTAATAAATGAATTGTGTAACTAATGTGTTATTCCATTTTCAGAGTTTGTTGTTGGTGGCATGCCTAAAAGGAGTAACAATCTCTTGAAGTTAGATTGGCTAAGTCCTTGAAGCCTAATTGAGATGTTACAACCCTTGAAGCTAGGTTGGATTGGTTCTTGAAGCCAAGTTGGGTTGATGCTCAGCATGCTTTGCTCCCCTTGAAGCTTGGTTGAACCTAATCCTTGAAGCCTAGTTGGGTCTATGATAATGATAAATGTGATGAATAAACCAAAGCATTACTCTGAAAATTGAATGGCCTATTAGTGTCGTTTGGGCCCGAGTCTGTTGTTGTTGTCAATATGATATATATATATATATAAATGTTGTAATAAACGAGTAATGAAATCTATGGTGGATTTGGTTGGAAATGTGATTCATGATTGATGAATTGTGAATAAAGTAATGACATGAAATGTTATGTAATATGTATATTGAAATATTGATTTTGAGTATTAATGTTGGATTGATGATTGGTGATAATGACATGATATATAATGTGGGTATTAATATGTTGATGGTGATTATTAGTGATGAATTGTGGTTGGTGAAAATGATATGTATATAATACATGAAATTAGTTAAGATATATGAAAGGTACAATTTAAAAGGAAAACATGATAAGAAACTAATGGCACATGGAATTGATATATCATTATATATTAGTATTTTTATAATGTATGTTTATATGTTATTTTTGTACTACTAAGCTCTCGGGCTTAGCGCGGATGTGTAATCGCGCAGGTAGTTTGGTGGAGGATATGAAGTCTTTTGTTATGCCACGAGAAGAGTAAGAGTTTGTTGAGACCAACTAGAGGGTAATGCATACATGTATAATTTTTAATTATGATGTATTTCTGGTAAGAGAATATTTATATGTATAAATGGAGTTTTGATAAAGATAATGATTTTGTAAATGTTATTTAAATTAACGTATTATGGTTTGAACTCTGTTACAGGTTTTTAAAAGATAACGAAAAGTGACATCCTTATATTTTATATACTTACTGTATGTATACTAAGTATATGTATAGTACTTATATAGGGTATTAGGGTGTTACAATTATTTTTGTATCAGAGCTTAGGTTCGAGATTCTCGGCCTAAGTGAAATTAAAAAGAAAAAGCTTTGAAAAGTTTAAATAGAAGTAAAAAGGAAAAGTTTTGAAATGAAATTGGTAATACATGCATATGCATTAACACCTAGGTTGGTCTCGGATGTGGCATTATATGAATTGTTAAATGTGTTGAAGTATAAAGAAATGAAAAGGAGAATAAAATTGAAATTGAGTTGAAATCAAATCGAAATAAAAGTATGTACTTTTTCCTTTATACTTTGAATCTCTTTATAATAGAATTTATGTTGGGTTTGTTAGATAGAGGAAATATAGTTGAATTGTTAATATTGAAAGATATGTTACTAAAATGAAAAAAAAATGGTGGAATATTGAATGAGTTGGTTAGTATAGACAAAGTGTGATTATTTAAAATGTGGGGTATGTATATGTAAAGTTAAGATTTTGTTTAAAGGAAAAAGAGATGATATTGATTAAGTAAAAATATACATTGGTATTGTTATTTTAATGTGAACATAGTGAATTCCATGTTAGAAATGTGAGATGTTTGGATATTGTGAAAGCTCATGGTAATGGTGATAATATGTGATATTTGAGATTTTTGAAATGAGCTTGATAAATGTGGAAATTATATGTGTTGATATTGCTTTGTGATATATATATATATAGGATGTTTTTAAAATGGATATTAAGAAAAGATGAGTTTGATAAATTGAAGTTTAAGTGAAGTAGTAAGTTGAAAAGTTAAAATTTTAGTGGAAATTGATAAAGATCATTTGGATGTTGATGGTTTAGTGTATATGCAATACATGAGTTAGATGAAATGACTAATATTGCATATGAAAGTATTATGAATTGAGTAATGTGATTGATAGTATGAGAATTTGTCTTGAAGTAAAAAGGGAAGTGGATAAGCAAGTGAAGATGAACTATTTTAAGTCACTATATTGAAAAGAGTAAAAATGGATATGGAAATATATTAAATGCTTTTAAAGATGAAAGTGAAAGAGATGTTACATTGGGAATGTGGTTAAGATGGATGTAAAGTGCTATTATAGTCAGAATATATATATATGTGTGTTGTGTGAATAAATACTTTGCATCATACTGGAGGAATCGATACTGTATTACGCTCACTGGCTCTCTTAAGTGGTAGGTCAGGGGTTCGATCCAGGGAGGTGACTTGCACTCATATGTATTGGGTGTAAGTCAAATAAGTGAATCCTGTTGGAAGGCCCATGAGGGCAGTTTAGTGCTGTAACAGCCCAGCCCAGAGACCCTGAGGATTTCTCCGGATAGGAATTGCTCAGCAGGTGGACTGGGACGGTTGTTATAGTTATAAAGGAAAATTTGTATTGAATGTATGAAAAAAATAAATAAATAAATAAATAAATAAATAAGAGTATCTAACTAATTAAATGTATACATGTATATGATATGTGAACTGAGTTTTCAATATGAATGAAATTATGATATATACACAAATGTGTGAATTACATTATGAAGGTGATCTATGATTATGTATGTGGTAAATTATAGAATTAGTGATATGGAAATGATGTTGTGTGTATTAGAGGACCTAAGAGAGATTAGGTCTTGAACTGTGAAGAGCTTGATGGATTATGTGATGGAAGTAAGTATAGCATAGATTTGAGTAATATTGGACAGTGGAAATTGTTATAGTGAGTATTGAACTTGATGATTATATAATATTTAAAATTCCAAAGTATTCACATATGGAAATTCTATGTGATTATATGTTATAAGAGATTGTAAATGGATTAGAAATGAAGTGATGAATAGAAATTGTATAGAATTGCATATGATTGAATATGTATATAGTAATATTGTTGAAACATGAATTAAGTTGATAAAGATCATATAATCGAGTGCAAATTGGTTTGAAACGAGGTTGGAATGTGTTAACTTCTGATCTAGCAAAAATGTAAAGAAAGGAATATATCATTCCTGAGGTACACCTTAGTTTTGTGTTTGTAAAGACTAAGAATAAAATTATATAAGAATAGTATTGATTTGAAAGTTTCAGGCTTGAATATTAATCTATTAAAGCCATGTGTTTTGTTCAGTATAATTGATCGATTAATTGGTTATCCATGGATTTGGATTTTAGATCAAATGATTGTAATACAGATTTGGTAAGATTGAAATTATGTTGAGAAGTATAGTTAAAAGTTATGATGGATAAAGTTGTACTTTATCATTTTATGTTAAGAATTTGGTTATAATTATGAAGTTAAAGAGGGAAAAAGGAAATTATGGAGATGTGTTGAGTTATGGGTAATATGACTGAAAATTTTGCTAAATATGTTATGGTATATAATGAATAAATGAATGGACTTGAGGTTTAAATGAAAGAACTATTGATAGTAAATATGGTATAAAATTATTATGAGAATTGGTGAGAATTATATTAAGATAATTTGAAATGATTTGTTATCATGATAATTTGATTGAATATGGATCGGAAGAGATCAGGAATTGTATATAAGTTTGCCCTAATGGAATTAGGTTATATATATACATATATGAATATTGTGATCTTTCATGATGAATTTGAATGAATTAATTGTTGATTGGAATGTGAATATATTGTGATAAATAGATCAATTGATCTAGATTTAGCTAAGATTATGAATCATTATTGAGATTTAATATGTGTAGTTGTACAAAAAGTGTAATTAGTTACATAAGGATGTATATGATGTAAAATGTTAAAGTGTGAATGGACAAGAATGAATGGAGTTATAGTAGTTATCAATATTGATAAAAAAAAAAAGGAAAGGAAAGGATTGGTTATTTATAAAATAAGTTGAAAGGTAATGTATTAATATGTAAGTTAAGTGAAGAACATGCTAAAGAAGTAACTCCAATTGTGAAAGATAAGGATCTTGTTATCTAATGAAGTGTGATAAATGTCTACTTAGACAGTGATTGTAATGACGGAATAATTAATGCTAAGGTATAAACCAATGATTTTTTTTAAGGTTAAAGTTAAGAGAGTAATTACAAAGAGGTGAATGAATAAAATATAGTAAAAATAAAGATTAGATGAAGTATAAGTGTACTATAAAATGATTTGATTCTTGTATAAAGATATTAATAAGAAATGTAATGAGATCTTTTGAATGTTGATTAAGGAAGTAATGAGATATATAAACATATAGAATGATGAGTTATGGAATTTAAAGAAGATGGTTGATTCTAAAGGGGAGAGTTGAAGTTATATGATTTGATGACATAATAACTTAAGCATATAATTAACTTCATATGGAAGTTAAGATAGTATTTTGTTAAGAATGAATTGTTACGGTACTGATAATTTCGAGAATGAAATTATTTAAGGGGGAGAGAATTGTAATATCCCAATGTGTGCCCTAGAAGTTGGATACAATTGTTGTTTTGATTTGAATTAAATGTATATATGTATTTGTAAAGGAAATGAGTGTGTTAAGAAAATGTATATGTTGTGTATATTGTAATATATATAACATATAAGTTGGTCAAATGGGGAGTCAAGGTAAGAGGATATTTTAACTTGTGTTAAGTGAAATTACTATAAAGGGCATATAAGTGACAAAAGTTAAGTTGAATGGATGAGGGCAATTAGGTAATTGTCTTGTTAAATTGCTTGGTGGATATTTAAAGAAGAAGAGAAGTTGAATTTGTATTCTTTTTCTCTCTTCTTTGTTGGTGTGGCCGGCTACCAAAGGGAAAGGAAGAGCAAATGAGGTGTTTTGATTTCTAACATCAAATTGAAGGATGAATCAAAGGATGAAGTTGGAGATTTGTGAAATTTCTTCATCTAAGGTTAGTACTCTCTTGTTTTCTTTTGTTAATCTTGAAGTTGTGTCTAAGGTGAATGGTGATTTGTTGATGTGATGATTTGGTGTGTTGAGTTGTGTTTATAAGTGTTAGAATTGATTGTAAGTTAAAAGATTGAATTGGTGATTGGTTTGGCCTTGAATATGGTAAGTTATGTGGAGATTGATAGTGGAAGATCAAGAGTGAATTTGATTTTAGGGTTTTGATGTGATGAATGATTAAATGTATGGTTAATTGTGATTATTGTGTTAAACATGCAAAATAAGTGTTAATGACTTTGATTACATCCATTTGAATGAGTTTATGTTGTGTATCATTTGTTTAAATGCAATTAGAAGTGTTTTGGCCACAAATAGGGTTTTGTTCTTGAGTGACACGGCCAAAAGCAAGGAGAGACACGGCCAATTCTTGAGAGACACGGCCAAGTCAAGGAAAATTGAGCCGTGTTGGATTGATTTTGGAGGGACACGGCCGTGTCTTATGCATGTGTTTGCTACTGCCAATTGGTTTTGAGAGACACGGCCACAAGCTTGGCCGTGTCCCATGAAGGTGTTTGCTACTGTGATGGTTCTTGACTTTTCTCACTTTGTTTTGATTCTTCAAAGGTTTTGTTGTTCCTAAATCTAAACATAAACATTCTAAACACTTTGAAAACAAAGAATGATCTAAATAAATAGATGTGGAACATACATTCATATGATGTTGAGATTGATGAAGCATATGAACAATGTTAGGCTATATGCATTGTGAATGGTAATGTGATATGTACTTTGAAATATTGTATCAATGATGCATATGATTATGTATAAACAATGTTATGTTCTGCATTGTGAATTTTGTGAATGGTAGTATGTTATATGAACAATGTGACTAATATTATGACTTGTATAGTGTGGAAGAGATGAGGATCATCCAAAAAGGTATGTGCAATGCAATTTATTATAATAAATGTCTTAATAATGAATGTTGTCAATGTGTTTTGAGAAATGATGAAATGTGAGATCATCATGGTTGATAATAATGATTGAAATGTTATAAAGGGATATGTTGTTTATATGATGATGAATTTAAGATACATGTGCAATGAAATTGATTATGTATGCTTGAATAATGAAGTGTATAATGTGAATTGAGACATAAAGAGATGTAAAGCTAATGATCGGTTTGTTTAGCTAATGTAATTGATGTTGTATATGTATAATGATGATTCAGATGTGATGTGAAGCCATTGTGATTGGCTAAGATAACTCAAATGTGATGTGAAGCCATTGTGATTGGCTATGATGATTCAATTGAAAGACATAAGGCATGTTTGCCTAATTGATGATGAGAATTGAGAATGAAAGTAATAAATGAATTGTGTAACTAATGTGTTATTCCATTTTCAGAGTTTGTTGTTGGTGGCATGCCTAAAAGGAGTAACAATCTCTTGAAGTTAGGTTGGCTAAGTCCTTGAAGCCTAATTGAGATGTTACAACCCTTGAAGCTAGGTTGGATTGGTTCTTGAAGCCAAGTTGGGTTGATGCTTAGCATGCTTTGCTCCCCTTGAAGCTTGGTTGAACCTAATCCTTGAAGCCTAGTTGGGTCTATGATAATGATAAATGTGATGAATAAACCAAAGCATTACTCTGAAAATTGAATGGCATATTAGTGTCGTTTGGGCCCGAGTCTGTTGTTGTTGTCAATATGATATATATATATAAATGTTGTAATAAACGAGTAATGAAATCTATGGTGGATTTGGTTGGAAATGTGATTCATGATTGATGAATTGTGAATAAAGTAATGACATGAAATGTTATGTAATATGTATATTGAAATATTGATTTTGAGTATTAATGTTGGATTGATGATTGGTGATAATGACATGATATATAATGTGGGTATTAATATGTTGATGGTGATTATTAGTGATGAATTGTGGTTGGTGAAAATGATATGTATATAATACATGAAATTAGTTAAGATATATGAAAGGTACAATTTAAAAGGAAAACATGATAAGAAACTAATGGCACATGGAATTGATATATCATTATATATTAGTATTTTTATAATGTATGTTTATATGTTATTTTTGTACTACTAAGCTCTCGGGCTTAGCGCGGATGTGTAATCGCGCAGGTAGTTTGGTGGAGGATATGAAGTCTTTCGTTATGCCACGAGAAGAGTAAGAGTTTGTTGAGACCAACTAGAGGGTAATGCATACATGTATAATTTTTAATTATGATGTATTTCTGGTAAGAGAATATTTATATGTATAAATGGAGTTTTGATAAAGATAATGATTTTGTAAATGTTATTTAAATTAACGTATTATGGTTTGAACTCTGTTACAGGATTTTAAAAGATAACGAAAAGTGAAATCCTTATATTTTATATACTTACTGTATGTATACTAAGTATATGTATAGTACTTATATAGGGTATTAGGGTGTTACATTAGTTGTATCCATAATCATGGTTAATTTTCCATTTTTAACATCAATCAATGTGTTAGTTGTATCCATAAAAGGCCTCCCTAACAAAATTGTATGTTTTGAATCCCTGGGTATTTCTTCCTTCATATCCAAGACAATAAAATCAATGGGTACAATAAAACCACCTACCTTAACTAGAACATCTTTTATGATTCTCTTGGGATATCTAAAAGTTATATCCGTAAGTTGTAACACCATTTTAGTTGGTTTGTGCTCCCTTAGCTCTAATTTCAAATAAATGGAGTATGGCATCAAGTTTATACTAGCTCCTAAATCACACATACCAATGGTTGCTTTCCCATTCCCCAAAGATGCTAACTATAAAGCTGTCAGGATCCTTTAGCTTAGGAGATAACTTGCGTTGTAAAATAACACTTATTACTTCCAAGACTAACACCTTTTCATTCAACTCATACCTTTTCTTTTTAGTGTTTAATTCCTTGAAGAACTTGGCATAAGCTGGCATATTTTTAATAACCTCAAGTAAGGGTAGGTTAATACTTATCTTTGAGAGCATGTTATAAATTTAAAAAAATTGCTTATCATGCTTCTCATTTTTTAACCTGCTTAGAAAAGGCATTGGCGGTATGTAAGGATTTGGAGATTTGTGTAGCTTTCGAGCAACTGATACCTCCTCACTATCTTCATTCGGCCCACTTGGTTGAGCTTTTCCTTCTTGCATTTCCTCGCCATTCTCTTGAATTGTACCTGCATCTAAAGAATCATCAACCTTATTATCACCAATTTTATTATCAATTACCTTACCACTTCTTAAGACCATGATTGATTTGGCTTGCTCCGGTTGACTCGAAAATTTTCCTTTTTGATGAGCTTGGAGTTGGTTAGCTAGTTGACCAACTTGAATTTCCACCTTTTTGAGTAATGCTTCCAAAGAGTCAAACTGCTTGTTATTCACCTCTTGATATTGAGTGCTTATTTGTATGAAAGCATTCAAATTATCTTCAAGTGAAGGTTTCTTGACTTGCTCTTAGCTTGAAGTTTTCCCTTGGAAGTTGGGTCCTCTTTGATAAGGTTGGAAGGAAGGTTGAGGTGGAGCTTATTGTTAGTTCTTCCATTAGAAATTTGGATGATTTTTCCAACCAGGGTTATAAGAATTTGAATATGGTTCATTCCTACCCCTTTGTTGGAACTCTTTAAAAGTATAAATTTGCTCTTGCCCTTCTTGGAATTAATCAATATAATATTCGTGATCTTGGAGAAATTAAAAAAATATTTAGAGGTATAGGTGTTGTATATACTTAATGTATACCTAGTATATACATAGTATATACATATTATTTATTAATTATATATGTTGGATATATGTATTATATACTTGATTTATATTAAGTACATGTATGATATGTATATAGGATACACATTATATGTGCATATGAATATTTATATATTAAATATATATTACATATACATAGTGTATACAATATATATATATATGTACACAATGGTAGATGTAAAATATAAATAATGTATATATGACATATACATATACATATACATAAGATATACCACATATATAAATATATAGTATACATTTGTGGTGAAAAAGGTGATGATGATGATGATGATAATGATGATGATGATGATGATGATGATGATGATGATGATAAAAAAGAGAAGAAAGAAAAGTCAAAATGAGAGAAGAAATATGTGGTTTGTTATTAAAAATAAATAAAAAAAATAATTACATAAATAATTAAATTATTATATATGCATAGTAAGTGAGAAAGAAGTAACAAAAAGGGGGCCATTTTCTTCTTCTTCCATGGTGAACCTGAGAATTGGAGAGAGAAAGAGAGAGAGAGAGAGAGAGACTTTCTTCAGAGAGAGAGAGAGAGAGACTTTCTTCCAAATGCCTCAAATTGTATAGAAAATTCAATGAGTTCAAGTGCACTGTGAAGGAAAATCAAGTATTCAAGTAAGTAAACTCTTACTAAGCTTTGTTTTTATAGATTTTTAGGTTATGTATTAGTAAGGGTAGAGAGAGAAAGTTGAATTGAATTTGTTAAATGGATATAATTAGAGTTAATATGGTAGATATATGATGATTATGTGATAAATTGGCGGTGGTTTGGTTGAAATAGACAAGTTGGTAAATTTAGGGTTATGGGAAGGTTATGTCTAAATTGGGGTTTTGGTATGGGTGGATTTAATTATTGTACTGAAGTGATTTAATGTTGTTTTGATATATATATATATATGATGATTTTATGGTTAGAAATTGATTATGGGCAAGTTTGTATAAAGGTGATAAATTTAGGGTTATGGATATATTATGTGAAATTTGGATTTTTGTAGGAGATTTCAATAATTGCTAAAATGGTTTGTAATGATGTTATATTGATATATAAATGATGATTCTATGGTAGAATGACATAAATGAATTTGAAATGTTAAAGTTTGAATAAGATAGCAAGTATGTGAAATTAGGGTTTTGGAAGAAAATATTTATAATTATTGTATTGAGCTAATTTGTTGTTATTTTTATATGTAAGAAATGATTTAATGGTTAAATATTAGATATGAGTGAGTTAGTTGAAGTTTGTATAAAGTAGTAAGTGGTGAATTTATACTTTTAATGGAATTTTAAAGAGACTGGGTTGGATAATGGTGATCTGATATACAATGGGTTATAATATGAATTTAAATAGGTAATGCGATTAATATTGGATTATGTGTGTAGGCTATATTGAAAGAAGTGGAAGAGTATAATTTTTTTTTATCAAGTTAAGGCATGGAAAGGAGAAACAAGGTAAGTACATACTTTGACTTTGTATAATTCATTTTCATATGATGTGATTTAGAACATTTTGATGTTAAAGATGTGCTAAGCTACTTTAATGTTGAGTATTGTATGTAAGTGAATTGTTATTCATAAAAAGATGTAAAATGTATAAAAAAAAACTTTATGTTAAGCCATTATAAGTGGCTAAAACTATTAATATATATATATTTGGGTAAAGTGTGAAAAATACCCAAAGCATATGGGTACTAAGGTCACATTGTAAATGTGACATACATTATAGGAAATGTGATTAAATATATGGAAAATATCTAAAATGTAGAAATTATAAAAATAAATTGATAATGTGAGAAAAAAATGATAAAATATAATTAAAGTTATGAAAATAGACTATGCAATGTGTAATGTGATTGATGATATGGAGATTGATTATGAAATAATGTGAGAATGCATTGGAAAAGAGAAAATGGTCACATTGTGAATGTGACTAGGAATAATGTTCAATAATATTATGATATATGAAATGATTATATAATATGTGTATGTTTGTATAAATGTGGAAATTTGGAAAATTTATGAGATACAATAATAAGATGGAAAATGTGATATATGATTGAGAGTATAAGAAATAGTTATAGAATAATTGAAGTTGTGATGTGAAAGTGATTATAGCACGGTATGATCACTTGGGAATGAGAAATGGGTATGAAATGTGGAAAATTGAGTAAAGTGATGAAAAAGTGTTGGAAAATAAACTTAAAACACCAATTATAATTGATTAAAATGGATTTTCAATATTAAAGTAAGGTAAGGCAAAATTTTGGAATATTGGTTGGAGTGAAGGTTGGAGAGTGACCTTTAACTTGGTTTTGAGTGACAATTGAGGTATATATATATACTTTTGATAATTTAGATATATTTGCATTAAATTTGGCTTAACACATTTTGGATAGAAAAATGTGTTAAGCTACTTAACATCTTAAACATTCATGAATATTATGTTATAACATGTGAATTGTGAATATGCATTATGTGCATTATGTAAAGCCGTTATTAATGGCTAAATTGAATAAAATATGAAATATGTGCATTATGTAAAAATGACACAAAGTGTTTGAGTAATGTGATTTGTTATGTATGCATTAAAGGCATTGTGAAAAGCCATTATTAATGGCTAAATTGCATAAAATATGATTTATATGAATTTTGTGAAAATAACACAAAATATTTGGGGTGATGTGTTTTTAATGAGAAATATGTATACATTGTGATAAAATGATTAAATATGATGAATTAAATTGAATTGACATTGATATGAATGAGATAAATAAGAAAATGAGGCAATGTGCCTAGTTGATTATGGAAAAATGAGAAAGAAATTAGTGATGAAAAATATGAAATAAATGTATGCCTAGTATGTTATTCAATTTTTATAGTTTTATATTTGGCTGCATGCCTATGAGGTTATCCTCATTATTTTGCCTTTGGGACTAGTTTTTGAGAAATTATTATGATTTGCCTTCGGGGCTAGACGTTTGGCATCACTATAATATGATTTGCCTTCGGGGCTAGACGTTTGGCATCACTATAATATGATTTTCCTTCGGAGCTAGCTTTTGGGCAATTATTATGATTTGCCTTTGGGGCTAGACGCTTGGCATCACTGTGATATGATTTGCCTTCGGGGCTAACTTTTGAGCAATTATTGTGATATGCCTTCGGGGCTAGCTTTTGAGCAATTATTATGATTTGCCTTCGAGTCTAGACACAAGGTGTCAATTTGGACCAAAATAGTAACTCTGAAATTTGAATGGCATATTAGATCCTTTGGGCCCTTGCTTGTGTTTGTTCTTATGTGAATTATTAAATGATGAAAGAGTGTGTTTAAAAGTGAACTTGAATGCCACAGAGTGACATAGCATAAAAGCATTTAGCATTGGCATTGTATTTAAGTTTATTTGTTATCAAAGTATGTACTGCTAGGCTTTTAGCATAGCACGATTGTAATTCATCGCTCAGGTGACAGGGTAGATCCGATAGATCCGGAGAGTTCATCTAGACCTGGTTAGGTCTAGGCTTGAGGTTGATAGTGTTTGAAGTAAGTTTTGCTGCCACAGAATCAGAGCTAGCTGTAGTCATGCATATATTTTATTTTTATAAAGTATGACATAATTATGTATGTTATGTTAATTTTTAAGAGCTTGTAAATTATAAAGGAAGTTTTGGATAAATTGGGTAATGTGAGGTTTATATATGTTTTGATATATGTATGTATATGCATAAATAGTTTGAGAAACCTAGAGAAATTGAGGAGCATGGACGAAATGTATAACTAGTTTTATTGGGAGTCTTTTTCTTTTGCAGGTTGTGGTTTTGTTGAAAATTTGGGATGTCCAAATTATAGACAAAACTCTGGAAAATTTTTTTCCCAGAGATTTTTATGAAAAAATACTATTTTGTAACCTATGGTTGATAAATAATATTTTATTTGTTATTTAAGTATACATTTTAAAGTATTTAAGATTTTAAAATTAGAAAAGTAAAAACTTTTGTTAAACCGGGTTGTAACATTTTTATACCGTATACGCATATTTTATATATACTGGGTGTGTAGACCCTTAATTTTTGACCCAGTCCAATCCGATATTTTTAAACAGTTCAAAATAATTTTTGTGGTAGTTTAATATTTATTATTTATTTTAATAATATTTATTACTTATAATATTTATTTTTAATATTGAAAATAAAAAATAAAAAAGATAAAAAAATCGCCGACGGCAGAATCAGAGACGAATTGGCCATAGGCAAAAGCTTGCGGCGAATTGGCCACGGGCCAATTTGCCCGCAAGCAAGACTTGAGGCAAAACGCCCGCAGCCAGCCCGGGCCCGTGCGTAGTTTTTTTTTGAAACCCTGTTTTTCTTAGTTTTTGATTTTATTTCCTAATTAGTTTTTATTTCCTTAACTAATTAGTATTAGGTTTTTATTTTTTCTTATAAATACCACATTAAAAGACATAAAGAAGGGGGGGCGGGAATTTATTTCGGCCAGGAGAAAAATTTTGGGACGGCACAATTATTGGGGACTTTTGGACTTTTTATTTCTTTGGACTTTTTAGAAATTAATGCAGAGATTGAATGAACAGAAGCATCAAACAAATAAGGAGCAAGCCACAAATCATCAAACACCATCAAACAAGGCAGTAGCAAACTCTCATTGTCTTGATTTCCTTCCAACCAAGAAGAGCAAATTTGGTGCAAGTAAATACTTTGCATCAACGTTTAATTATTGGTGGAGCCAACAAATGATGGTAAATTCTAAACGTATTTAATATAACCTATTCTGTGCCTATTTTATTACATTAGATTATATCTTTTAATTTTAGCTCGTAGAAATTTACATAGAGCATAGTTTAATGGTGTTGTTTTGTTAATCATACAAAATAAATCTATAACCTATTAAGTTTAAGTTACGGTTACTTATATGTGTTAAATTAATAGTTTTAATACATGATTATTTAATTATAAAAAATGTTTCAGTAGCCTTTTTTTTCAAGTATCAAAAGCTTTAACCCTAATTAATCCTTCTTTCCAAAATCACACTGTAGCATTATTCTTTTTAAAATAACATTAGTTCCTTAAAATCTCAAAACCCTATTTTCTAAATCTTAAACCCTAAAATCATAATTTTCAACACCAAAATCTACAACCCTAAAAGCCAAATTTCAAAATCTTCCGGGGCATGGCCCCCGACCCCCTGCCTGATAACCGGCTAGATGGAACGCCGTATGGGCTCGTCGAAGGGGTCAATATTTATTTGTGTATTATAAGCCTTTGTGTTTAACTTCCTTCCAATCTTTATTTCTTTCTTTAATTTTAAATTTGATTATGTGGTTTATTATATGTTTTGATGATTGATTTATTTAATTTCAATATTTGATTTGTTTATTATGGATGGATGATTTCTTTATTATTATTATTATTTGTTAAAATTGTAAGAAGTATATTTTCATGATTGGGTACCTCCTTAATTAATCTTTATGCAATTTAATTTATTTTCATATTTTGGAATTAGTGTAAAGGACATATTTTCACCTTTCGGTGGGCGTCCTATTTAGTTTTAGACATAGACGATATGAGGACATATTTTCATCCTCGGATGGGTGTCCATTTATTTATTTTGTTTAGACATTGTTGTGATTTTAATAAAGTATTTATTTATTCTTATAATCGCATGTAGTATGGATAATATCATTATATTTAAGAATTTTATAATATTAAGACCTGCAAAGGAGGCCGGTTCTAATAAACCGAGTGTTGTGGGGGTATTGGGCCATTTCTCTCCTTCCCTACACATACCCAACTTTCCAAACCCATTAGGGGGTTGGAAATTTCTTAGGAATCAAGTCATCCACTGTAATATCCCTATGCATGCCCTAGAAGTTTTGTATGTGTTGTTGTTGTTGCTGTTGTTGTTGTTGTTGTTGTTGGTTTAAGTTGAGAGAAGTAAAGTATATGTATATGTGTTTTGGGAAGAAATAGGGTTTAGAGACAAGTTTATATGTTGTGTATATTGTAATATATATAACATATATATGAGTCAAATAATGGTCAAAGAGAGAGTAGTAGTGGAGGAAGATATTTTTATATTATTGAGTATTTAATTATTAAGGAAAAGGGAAGTAATTAATTAGTGGAAGGGATTAATTTGGATTATAATAATATTAAAATGCTTGGATGAGAGTGAGTGGATTTTGGTGTAGAGATAAGAGTTGATTTGTTTACTCTTCATTTTTCTTCTTTCCATTTTTGTTGGCCGGACATCCAAGAAGGAAGAGAGCAAGAGAGAGATTGAAGAGCTAAGAGTAATTTGAAGGAAGAATCAAATCATCAAGTTAGAGATTTGTGAAGTTTCCTCAAATTTGGTAAGTTCTCTCTTGTTTTCTTGTGTTGTTTGAGTTATGTTTGAGTTTTGATGGAGTGGTATAATGTTAAGAGTATGCTGGCTTGATTGAGATGTTTTTATGGGTGTTTGATTCTTTGATTATGGATTTTGGGGTTTGTTTGATGGATAGAGTGGGTTTCTTGGTAAAGATGGAGATATGTTGGTGTTGAGGGTTTGAAGTGATGATGATGATTTGTGAATTGTGTTTGTGTATGTGTCTTGTCTTGTTTTGGTGTTGTTGTATGTTTGAGTTGGTTTTTGGGTTAGTTTGGATGAGTTTGTTTGAAAGGAAAGAAAGTGATAAGAAGAGTTTGGTTGTTTGTTTGTTGGTGTGGCCGGAATCTGAGTTGTTGGCCTGACACGCTCATGAGCACGTCCAGAGTCTTTAGGCGTGTCAATTGTGTTGGAGGCAGTAGGTGTGACACGACCATTAACACGCCCGTGTTATTGAGCGTGTCATAGCTACTGTGAGATTGGAGAATTGGCACGGCCAGGAGCACGTCCAGGAGGTTGGACGTGTTGTTAAGTGGTTGAGACAGTATGTATTACACGCCCAGTAGCACGCCCGTGTGGGTGAGCGTGTTAAGTTTAGGGTTTGCCCTAGTTATTTATTAACTTGATTATCTCTTGTGTATCCCTAAGTAAGTGTATATTGCTATTTTTGGGATTAGGTCTTGAAGAGGGTGAACCATCATTTATTTGAAAAGTAAGAGACCCTTGATAGAGGAAGTAATTAGAGTTGAGTGAAGTGTTATTGAGGTAAGTGCAACTACATCATTGCATACATTTATAAGATGTGAAAGCATAACACACATGTATTTGTTAAAGCATTGAGAGCACTAATGCATTGTGAAGGCATATTTATAATGTTTTGTGTAATGTATGAGGAAGTTATTAATTGTGCATACTTATGTGATGGGGTATGGAATTAACATGATTGAGTTGCTTTGATATGATTTGAGAATTGATGCAAAACTAATGTGAATGATTAAGATGAATTAAATGATATGTGAGGCCACTGTGATTGGGCCAAGTTGATGTAAAGGGAATAAATTGTGAAAGAATAAATGAAATGTTAATATGCCTAATGTGTTGATTCAACTTTCAGAGTCCTGTTTTTGATGGCATGCCTATGAATCATTGGATAGGTGAAATGGGATGGCCCGTAAACCAATTCCAATTGAATCACTGGATAGGCGAAATGGGATGGCCCGTAAGCCGGTTCCAGTTGATATATGAGAAATGTGATGTTTATGAATCATTGGATAGGCGAAATGGGATGGCCCGTAAGCTGATGATTCCAATTGAAACTTGTAACAGTCTAACCGAGTTGAGGATCTCCTCATGTTAATGGGTTGATGGTCCAAGAGACTGGGTCTGTTACGCTATCCATGGATAGAGATATGATATATATATATTGCCTACGGGCTTGATGATTATGATATTAAATCAAACACAGGGACTCTGAACTTTGAATAACATATTAGGGTGTTTTGGGCCCAGGTGTGTCTTAGGCTTAATGTGATTTATGATTGTTAAATTGTTACTATTGCTTAATGAAATTGATGAGTAATGATATAATGTAATTATGGGTTGATAATTTATGATGAATAAGTTATGATTTGCTATGTATTATTTATTTGATTGAGGGTCATGAGCATGGCATCAAAGCATATTGATACTATAGTTGTTTTACTAAGCCGTTGGCTTAGCGCGATTGTGTTTATCGCGCAGGTGTTAGGGAAGAACCCGAGAGATCCACTAGACCGAGTGAGTCTAGGAATTGAAGAGTTGTACTGGACTTAAAGATCAAAGAGAAAGCTGCCAATCATGTATATAATCTATATGTTTTGTAAAGTATTGGATTTAATGTATATGTATATAACTTTGTGAACTGGTACTTGGATATATATATATATATATATATTTTGATAAATTCCGCTGCATATCAAATAAAATGTTTATACCTATTTTGATTTAGTTTATAATTAAATATCATTATATTATATATATATATATTGTGAATTGTTTATGGAAAACCGTAGCATTCTTAGGTTCTATGTATGTTCATTACATGGTGGTGATATGTAGTGAACGTATATGGGATTTAGGGGTGTTACATCCACCCCTTTCTTTTTTTTTTCGGCCCGTCTGGGAAGCGACTCCATTTTCTTCGGGCTTAGGCCCGTATTCTCTAAGGCCCTGAGCCTAAACAGTGTCGAAGTCATAAGAACCATTCCACTGCGAGTGGCGAAAAAAATCCCCGCTCACATGGAGACTCCACTGGGGATAAGAGAAGTTGATTCCGTTGGTCTTTATATTATTTTATTCTTTCTTATCATGATATTATTCATTGCATCATTTAGATTGCATCGTGTGCGTGAGTTAGGACGCCCATGTTACCCGTGTTGTGTTATGTAAGGGATACCATACTTTCACTCAAGGTATGGAGATTGAGCATGGCATTACCACTCATAGCCTTGTACCATTTTGTATATACTTGCTATGGGAACCTAAGCCTTTTAACCCAAAAACTAAAGCTCATGTAATTGGCCTAGTTACTTTCCTTAGGTTTTTACCCCAAATGCTTGTTGTTTGACTATGGTTAATTTATCTTGGCTTAAATAATGGCTTATTTGGTTTGTTCTTTTTCTAATATGACCTAATTACATTGTGAGCTCGAATAAAATTTTTCCTCTAAATCCAAAAGTCCAAAGCTATTTTCAAAATTTTTCAAGATGGTCTTTGGATATAAAACTTTTCTAAAAACGAATCAAAAATTCTTTTCTCATGACTCAAAAATAAAGTCAAAAATCCATTTTTTTTATCTAAAATCTTTTTACAAAACCATGTTTGCATTTCATCCAACCTTCAAAAGAGCTTATGAATATTTAGTTCAATTATGGAAATACCAAAAATCAATTGTGAGCCTAGTTTATACTAAGAATTACGAACCATGGGCTTGTTTTTGGCATGAATCATTAGTTACTTTTTCAAGTGAGAAATCTATTTATATTAAACCTCTTAATTTAGTTTTAATCCAATATAGCATAAAAGCTACTTTAGTTGGTAGAATGGATTAAAATCTAATTAATGGGATTTATCATGAATTGATTTCCATTTTTAAAATATAACTATTGGTTGAAACGTCCGAGAGAATTTTCAAAAACAAGATACCCCATGTTGGTACTTTCTTAACCATATACCTAGGAAAAGAGACTCGCCATCCGTGTGTGGAAGTTATGAGGTTGGAAGGGACGTTCTACTTATCTTTGTCTATTGTTTATGCATACATACATTTGCATCTCATATCATTGATCCTCTCTGGCCCACAGTCCTAGATTACAATAGTTCAAAAGCCTACGACAACCCCACTTATGCCGGTGATGAAGAATCCAGCAGTGACTCAACCACTTTCTCACCAAAAGCAATGGAGCCCGAACAAATTCAAAGAATGGTGGATGACACCCTCAATGCTAAAATGGAAGAACTAAAGGGGGCCCTAGTTGAGATCATGAAGAGTCAAATGACTACAATGTTTGGAAAAACCGCTGAAGCATCCGTAAGCACCAAGAAAGATAAGGGGAAGGCTAAAGTTGGTGAAGTAGCTTTTGATGATGGCAAGGTGGTCGTTGATGATGATGATGACTGGGCTCAATACTTCTAAGATCCTCAAGATAAAAAGAAGAAGCCAAAGGTTGTTGAGAAGACAACTGTTGAAAAGACCGAGACGTCTGATGTTGAGAAGATGATTGCTGATTTAGAAAAGAAATTTGAAAAGAAACTGAAAATCAAAGAGATGTCCAAGATCGACAAACTATTTGAACAAGATGAGGAGGTCCCTTATTAGTTTAAGATGCCTTCCTTTACTAGGTACAATGGTACTGGAAGCCCTTATCTCCATGTGAAGCAGTACATCACTGCCATGCAATCTACCAGAGCTACTAAAGCTCAAACTCTGAGATATTTTATGCTCTCATTGGACCCTATTGTCCAAAATTGGTTCAACACCTTGAAGGAAAGTACTCAAAAAGATTAGAACATGTAGTGCAAGGGTTTTATTCAGAAATATGGGTACAATGTCGAGCTGGAAGTAACCTTGATGGAGGTGGAAATCATTAGGCAAAGACCAAATGAGAATTTTGTGGACTATGTGAAAAGATGGAGAAATAAGGTTGCACTTCTCAAAAGGAGGCCTGATGAGTCAGACCAAATCAGGATGATAGTCAGAGGAGTCCTGCCCAATCTCCATGAGAGGTTGTCTCTTCGGAGATCTTCTCCAAGCGTGATTGCAAATAGAGGAGTGGGAAAGAGAGAAGAACCATTTTTCTGCAAAACAAAATTACTAGCCTAGCAATCAAAGTAAACAAAAGGAAGCTGATGTTAATGCCACTAGTCAAGGAGGAATGAGGCAGTTTTTAGAATTAGGGAAGCCACTATCTTGGTTCTCAATAAGCTACAAAAGAAGGGATTATTACAACCCTTGACTCCTCGTCCTTTGCCTAATCCTCTTCCACCTAACTTTGATACTAAGGCATTTTGCCAATTCCATCAAAGGTCTGGACACGAAATGGACAACTATATGAAGTTGAGGCATGAGATCCAGAATTGAATTGATAGTGGAAAGCTACCTGAGCAGAATAAGCCCAATACCAAAAGCAATCCTCTGTCTACATTCAACAGAGTGCCACCACCAGCAATTTTCATGGTAGGAGGAGGATTGGAGGAAGATCTTGTCTTAACCTCCTTTCAAGATGGGAATATTGAAGATGTGAAAGGAGAAGAAGCTTAACTCAACAAACTTCCCTTGGCTTGTTTGTTTTTTCATTTTATTTTCTTTAGTTGGTGTTTTATGGAACAATCATGTTTTTTAAATTTAAAGTTGTTTGAATAAATTACTTTCATCAAAATTTTTGTTGGTCTTTGTTCATTTTAGTGCTCAATCGATGATGAATTTTACTTGATATTTATAAATTAGCGCATCTATGCATCATGATTCAAATGGCTTTACTAGATGAGTGAATTACTCTATAGTGTTGAGTTGTGTATGCTTACTTGGAGAGGGCTCCTGTATAATGACCTTTGTCTAGGTCCTAGTTAGTCTTAGAACATGCTTTGATGGACTTTCGAGGCGAAATTGAACTTTGCTTATTTAAGAGAGAAATGATCTAGGCATTATTTGGTTAGCCAACAACTAGTATCCACCCTATTAAATATGAATCCTTACTTGTCCCTTTGAGCCTTCATAAAATTTTAGTTTTCTTTTCATTGGCTTACAAACCATGAGAACCTACCATGAGATGTTGTTACACTTTTGACAAGTCTTATGATCACTAAGGTGAAGAGGCAAGAAGATTAAAGAAAGGAATGAACAGTCAAGACCATGAGGATAGTTGAAGTTCTCAAGACCATAAGGGTAGTTGAAGTTCACTTGAATCAGACCAAATATCACAGATAAAAATAGGACTGAAGCAGATTAATACCACTCCACTCATCCATTACTAGAAATAGAAGTTGGTACAAACAAGACAACTCTTTTGGAGCTAGGACCAAACAAAAAATAAAAAAATAAAAATAAAAGAAAATGAAAATGAAAATAAAAAAAACAAAACAAAACAAAAAAAGAGGAGCAAAAAAACACAAAAAAGGAGAAAAAGAAGAAAGAAGAAAGAAAAGGAAAAAATAAAAAGAAATAAAACCCAAAATGGTTCAGAAAGCCAACCGAGTTCTCTTTTACCTAAGGCATCAAAAGGCTCCATTTGGTTTATAAGGACAGTTTGACTGGAATTGGTTCAACCCAACCAAAGATTTGATCAAAATCAGAGAAAAAGGAGAAAGATGATCTAGTTTTTGAAAGTCCTGTACTTAATGATCCTGTAGAGAAGGACAAAATGATAAAATGCTCAAAGAAAGGGAAAAGTAAGAAAAATAAAGAGAAAGAAAAGGGAAAATAAGAAAAAAAATGAGTATGGGTACCAAACTTTTTGCAAAGGCAAAGACTATCCCAATCGAGATTTAGATTAACGTCAAAAAAGAAAGAAGAATGTTCAAAGCTCTATCTTTTCATGTTTCCAACTGTCTAAATAGGAAAATTGTGATGTGAAGGTTTGTCAGCAGTGTAACATTAGCTCCAATCTCAAAATGGTCTTCATTTAACCATGTCCCTTATAGACCCCATTTCAAGCCTATTAAAGACCTGTTGATCTCTCTTGGTAGGTAGAGTCTATTAGTGGAGATAGTTTGAATAAGCATGCATATTAGATAGATAATATTTAAACTCAATGAGACCTTTGGCCAAGTAATGTGTATGTGCCTATCTAAAGTGCAACAATTTTTGCTTAAATAGAAATGATTTCTGAGTTTATTACGGTAACTAGGGTTGTCATGTTATAGATTTGTTAAATTTGAAAATCGAGTCCTCAAGTAAATTGACATTGATTTGGAAAAGCCAACATTTGATTTCAAAATAAAAATTAAAAAAAAATATAAAGCTTTCAAGTTAAGGGAAGTATGTCCAATCATCGAACCTCAAAGAACACATTGGGCAAATGAAATAATTATTGCCAAGGTGTAGACCTTTAATTTTTAACCCAGTCCGGTCCAATATATTTTAGTTAGTCCAAAATAATTTTTGTAGTATCTTGATTAATTTTAATATTTATTTTAGTAAAAAATGGTGAAGTGAATAAAAAATTAAAAATAACAAAAAAATAAAAAATAACAAAAAAAATCGGCGAAGAAAAAATCGGGGATGAAAAAATCATCACCGAAAGTCAGCGCAGGCCCTACGTGCGAAATGGCCCGCAGGCCAATTCGCCCGCCGATGCCGCAGCCTACTGCGGCAGTTTTTTGCCAGCGCAATTTTTCCGCAGCAGTTTTTTTTTGCTAGCACAATTTTTCCGACGCAAATTTTACGAAACCTAACATAATTAGGTTTCGGTTTCCTTTTCTTAATGAATGTTATATGCCGTGAGTAACTAGAATTAATCAAGAATTCTTCTATAAATAAGTACAATTACAACCCAAAAAGGGGGAAATTAATCAGAAATTGGGACGAAAATCTGAAGAAAAATTGAAATCGAAACTGAATCAATCTGATTTTTTGAGAGAGCAAACAAATAATTCAAACAATTCAAAGGCAGTAAAGCTTGCCTTTGTTATTGTTCATCCATGAAGAAAGTTTTGGTGGAACCAACAAACGGAGATATGCATCAATTATCTAAATTCTATTCTTCACAGTAGCTTAATCATCTAATTGTTTCTTTTAATTCAAAATCCTAAGAACCCTAATTCACCTTTTCTAAAGTTTAAAAACCTTAATTCGTTGCTTTGTTTTCCAAAAAGCTTCAAATTATTATTTTTGTTTCTTCAAAATCTCAAAACCCTAATTTGCTTTCCAAATTTTCAAAATCCTAAATTGAGTTCTGTTTCTTTCCAAAAGCACTAAAAACATCTTTTTTGCTTCTATAAACTTTAAATCGTTTTGTTTATTTTCATAAAACTTCATAAAATTATCAATTTTTTTTCCAAATTCTAAAATATAATGCATTCACCGAAACCCTAATTCTAAAATTCTAAAACCCTAATTCAACTCCAAAACCCAAAACAGTAAACTCTAACTCCCATAAAACCTTAAACCCTAAAGTTTTCTAAACCCTAATCCTTTAAACTTTAAAAACCTTATAAACATAAATGTTATAATTTTTACACAGTAAGCTTAAAAACATAATTCAGAAGCTAATAGTCATAAACTTAATGTTTTGAAGAGCCCAAACCCTAGTTTCATGATTTTACATCACAAACCCTAATTAAGTTAATCAAAGAACTTTACTAACTTTTTAAATCATAATACGTTTGCTCCATTTTAATCCCATTAAAATCACAGTAGCTTCCAAAACCCTAAACACATGGAATAAAGAATCTTAAATAGAAACAGTATCCCTAATTTGAAGCTTTACTTGCTTTATTCAATTTTATACTTGCTTATGCTTTGATTTATTTTATATGCTTTAATTTATTTAAGTTCAATGCTTGGTTTACTTAATTTATCATGGATGGATGTTTACTTTCTATTGATGTTTAATACTTTTGATGAATGATTTATTTATGATGAATGGTTATTTACTTTTATCGATTTATTTAGACTTCCAAATGTTGCAAGAGGTATGTTTCCACTTGGTGGGTACCTCGTCAGTTAAATATCATGTAATTTAAATTGCTTTTCTATTTTAGAACCAATGTAAAGGACATGTTTCTACCTTTCGGTGGGTGTCCTATTTAGGCATGGATTATGTAAGGGCATGTTTCCATCTTCGGATGGGTGTCCATTTATTTGTTTTGCTTGGACATTATTTTGATTTTTAATATATCGATGCTTTATTTTAATATTTGTGTGTAATATGGATAATGTTGTTATATTTAAGAATTTTATAATATTAAGACCTGTAAAGGAGGCCGGTTCCAATGAACCGGGCATTGTGGGGGGTGCTGGGCCATTTCTCACCTTCCCCGCACGTACCCAACTTTTCGAACCCATTAGGGGGTTGGGGATTCCTTAGGAATCGAGTCATCCACCCCTTTCTTTTTCCCAGCCCGTCCGGGTGGCGACTCCATTATCTCCGGACTTAGGTCCGTGTTCTCTAAGGCCCCGAGCCTAAATAGTGCAGAAGTCGCAAGAACCATTCCACCGGGAGTGGGGGCGAAAATCCCCGCTCACACAAGGTCATGGAGAAGCTACCAACAGACATGTTGAAACATAGTTTGAAATGGATGTATCCCTGATGTTCTCAACATCTTGAAGATAAAAGCCATAAATGCAAAGCTTGCTATCATTAAAATGCAAGACCTGAACGAGCACCTGAAAGGAACCAATGAGAATACTTCTGCTGATCACCTCGGTCTGTGAGTCGATGGAACAACTGTAAGTATTACTCACGCATATCATGCATACATGAACATATCACACGGCATTTTTGTCTTTTGTTATTTGTTCTTTGCCAAAGTAAACAACAGATGCTCTATGAAGCAAACATGAAGCGAATATAGAATCAGGGGACATGGAAGGCCCATTGCTTGAGAAAGCTCTAGTCATTTTGCAAAAAGAAGAAATGCATGCTTGTGCAAAGAACTTGACAACAAAAACATCAATTAAAGCTTGCATGAAAAAAATCTTTGGTTTGAACCTACACAGGGGGCAAAGTTTCTCCTTTTCAAATTTTTGAGTTTATATGTATACGAAACATTTTCAAACTAACTTTCAAATATTTTGCCACGCAGGGGGCAAAGAGAAGATATGAGGGCCAACTAAAAAATAACTAAATTTTTTTGCAAAAGGAAGAACAAAAGAATGGAATAACCAGCTAAGCCAGAATTCCCATTTGATAAAAGGTCAATCAAATCAAATTCAATCTCGGGTCCAAGTACCCAAATCCAATTCAATCTCGGGTCCAAGTACCCAATTAAGTCTCAGGTCCAAGTATCTAATCACAGGTCTAAGTACCCAATCACAGGCTCAAGTATACAGTCTCGAGTCCATGTACCCAATTTAGTCACTGGTCCAAGCACCCAATCTCGGGTCTAAGTACATAAATCTAACTTAGCCTCGGGTCCAAGCACCCAAATTCAATTCAGTATCAGGTCCAAGTACCCAGTCTCGGGTCTAAGTACCTAAATCATATTCAATTACTGGTTCAAGTGCTCAATCTCGGATCTAAGTACCCAATCTTGGGTCCAAGTACCTAAACTCTGCCCAATCTCGGGTCTAAGTACCCAAACTCAATCCAATCTCGGGTCCAAGTATGCAATTCCAATTCAGTCACGGGTCTACGTACCCAATTTAGTCACGGGTCCAAGAACCCAATCTCGGTTCTAGGTACCCAATCACAGGTCCAAGTACCCAATCTCGGGTCCAAGTATCCAATTAAGTCACGGGTCTAAGTACCCAGTCTCAGTTTCAAGTATCCAAATTTAACTTAGTCTCGGGTCAAAGCGCCCAAATTCAATTCAGTCTCGGGTCCAAGTACCCAATCCAATCACCGGTCCAAGTAGCTAAATCATATTCAATCTCGGGTCCAAGAACCCAATCTCGAGTCCAAGTACCCAATCTCAAGTCCAAGTATCTAATCTCGGGTCGAAGTACCCAATCTCGGGTCCAAGTACCCAAACTCAACCCAGTTTCGGGTCCAAGTACCCAAATCAAATCCAAGTATCCAACCTCATCCAAAATCTGCTCAAAGTCATGTTGCTTTTCACTCTCTTCTACTGAAAGACTCAGATTATTCAAGCAGGGGGCAAACTGTAGACCCTTAATTTTTGACCCAGTCTAATCCGATGTTTTTAAACAATCCAAATAATTTTTGTGGTATTTTAATAGTTATTATTTATTTTAATAATATTTATTACTTATAATATTTATTTTTAATGTTGAAAATAAAAAATAAAAATAAAGAAGATAAAAAAAAATGGCGACGACAGAATCGACGACGAATTGGACTGGGCCAATTCGCCGTAGGTTTTACCTGTGGCGAATTGGCCACAAGCCAATTCACCACAAGTTTTGCTTGCGGCTGTAGACCCTTAATTTTTGACTCAGTCCGGTCCAATATATTTTAATTAGTCCAAAATAATTTTTGTGTTGTCCAATATATTTTAATTGGTCCAAAATAATTTTTGTGTTATCTTAATTAAATAATATTTGCTTTAGTATTTAGTTTTTATAATTAATAAAAAATAAATAATAATAATAATAATAATAAACAAATAAATAAAAATAAAAATCGGCGATGAATTTTTTTCGTCGCCAAAAAGTTTGGACGAAATGGCCTGGCAGCCCGCGCCCCGCAAGTTCGCTCGCCAGTCCTCGTAGCCAGCCACAGCAGTTTTTTTCTCTAGCAAAATTTTGTCGCAGCAGTTTTTTTTTCTCCAGCAAAATTTTTTCGACGCAATTTTAAATTCTATTTGGATTCGGTTTCCTTTTCTTAATTAATGTTAGTTTTCATAAACAAGTGGAATTAATCATCTAAATTTCCTATAAATAAGACTAAAACAACACAGAATGGGGGGGGTATCGAACTGGACTTTGAGGAGAAAAACTTGGGATTTAGACTTTAACAGTGGAACTTCAGATTTGAGAGGGATAAGCAAGCAAGCAAATCAACGATTCATTAAAGGCAACAAGCTTGTCTTTGTCCTTGTTCATCCAAGAAGTAATTTTTGGTGGAACCAACAAATGAAGGTATGAATATCTAATCTCTTTTTTCCTTACAGTAGCTATTGATTCTAAAACCTAAGAACCCTAATCTATTTCTTCAAAATCTCAAAACCCTAATATGCTTTCCAATTTTCCAAAACCCTAAATTGAATCCTTTTATTTCTAAAAACGCTAAAAAATATACTTTCTATTTCCAAAAACCTTAAATCGTCTTGTCTATTTTCATAAAGCTTTATAAAACTCTAAATTGTTTTTTTTCAAATTCCAAAATCAAATACATCTTCTGAAACACTAAAAACCCTAATTCAACTTCAAAACCCAAAGACAGTAACCCCAAACTAGTAATCTAAACCCTAAGTGTTCTTAAACCCTAACTCCACCAAAACCATAATCCCTAATATTCCTAAACCCTAATCCTGAAAACTCTAAAACCTTATATACCTAAATATTAAAATTCAACACAGTAAGCCTAAAACCAACAATCCAATAGCTAATAATCATAAACCTAATGTTTTGATATTCTAAAACCTTAATTTCATGATTTTACACCTCAAGCCCTAATTTGGTTAATCAAAGAACCTTATCAATCCCTTAAATTATAAAACTTTAATCCATTTCAATTCCCTTAAAACTTACAGTATCCTAAACCCATAAATTCCAAAACCCTAAATATTAATTAAAGAACTTTAAATGAGAAACAATATCCCTAATTTGAATTTTTACTTGCTTTATTTAATTTTATATTTGATTATGTAGTCTATTATATGCTTTAATTTATTTTCAATGCTTTGTTGATTTATTTAATTTCAAAGATTAATTTTATTAGTTTATCATGGATGGATGTTTACTTTCTATTTTGATTGATGTTTAATATCTTTGGTGAATGATTTATTTATGATGAGTGGTTATTTACCTTTATCGATTTATTTTGATTTTCAAATGTTGTAAGAGGTATGTTTCCACTTTGTGGGTACCTCATTAATTAAGTTCTATGTAATTTAATTGCTTTTATATTTTAAACCAATGTAAAGGACATGTTTCTACCTTTTGGTGGGTGTCCTATTAGTTTAGACATGGGTGATGTAAGGGCATGTTTCCATCCTCGGATGGGTGTCCATTTATTTGTTTTGCTTGAACATTGCTTTGATTTTAATATAATGATGCTTTTATTTTAATTGTTGTATGTAATATGGATAATATTGTTATACTTAAGAATTCTATAATATTAAGACCAGTAAAGGAGGCCGGTTCCAATGAACCGGGCATTGTGGGGGTGCTGGGCCATTTCTCACCTTCCCCACACGTACCTAACTTTCCGAACCCATTAGGGGTTTGGGGATTCCTTAGGAATATAGTCATCCACCCCTTTCTTTTTTCCGGCCCGTTCGGGTGGCGACTCCATTTTCTCTGGACTTAGGTCCGTGTTCTCTAAGGCCCCGAGCCTAAATAATGCCGAAGTCACAAGAACCATTCCACCTCGAGTGGGGGGCGAAAATCCAGGTCACAGTGGCGACTCCACTGGAGATAAGAGAAGTTGATATCATTGGTCTTTATATTAGTCTATTCTTTCTTATAATGATATTATCCATTGCATTATATTAGGTTGCATTGTGTTCGTGAGTTAGGATGCCCGTGTTACCTGTGTTATATTATGTAAGGGATACCATACTTTCACTCAAGGTATGGAGATCGAGCATGGCATAACCACTCATAGCCTCGTGCCTTTTGGTATATGCTTGCTATGGGAACCTAAGCCTTTTTACCCAAAGACTAAAGCTCATGTAATTGGCCTAGTTACTTTCCTTAGGATTTCACCCCAAATGCATGTTGTTTGACTATGGTTAATTTGTCTTGGCTTAAATCATGGCTTATTTGGTTTGTTCTTTTTCTAATATGACCAAAGTACATTGTAAGCTCAAAATAATTTTTTCTTTAAAGTCCAAAAGACCAAAGCTATTTTCAAAACTTTTCAAGATGGTCTTTGGACATAAAACTCTTTTACTCATGGCCCAAATACTAAGCCCAAAATCCATTTTTTCTAAAATCTTTTTACAATGGGCTTAGAAACAAAATTATTTTCAACCAACCTTTTCTTCAAAAGAGCTTACAATTATTTAGGTTAATTATGAAATACCAAAAATCAATTGTGAGCCTAGTTTATAGTTATTAACCATGGGCTTGTTTTTGGCATGAATCATTAGTTACTTTTTCAGGTGAGAAATCTATTTATAATAAACCTCTTAATTTAGTTTTAATCCAATATAGCATAAAAGCTACTTTAGTTTGTTAAATGGATTAAAACCTAATTAATGGGAATTATTATGAACCGGTTTCCATTTTCGAAAATATAACTATTGGTTGAAACGTCCGAGGGAATTATTCGAAAAACAAGATACCCCATGTTGGTATTTTGTTAACCATATACCTAGGAAAAGAGACTCACCATTTGCATATGGAAGTTATAAGGTTGGAAGGAACGTCCTAATTATCCTTGTTTGTTGATTATTTGTGCATACATGCATTTGCATCTCACATCATTAATCACTTCTTGCTCACAGCCCTGAAGTATGACAATTCAAGAGCATACAACGATACCAACTACAACATTGATTTTGATTCAAGTACTTCATTGGAAGGATGGATGCAAACCAGCTAAGGGACATAGTCGATGAAGTTGTCAAAGCTAGGATGGCCGAGCTACGAGATCAATTGGTTGAAATTATGAGGACCCAATTGATTCAAATTCTAGAGATCATCAACAATGCTAATGAGGCATCACCCATTGACATAAGAAAGAAGGAAAAGGCAACATTAACAAGGAACATGTCTACTGATAGAGATCGATTGAAAAATAAGAGATCAATCCTTATTCTACAAGACCAACCGAACCATGTGCTGTCTAAGTGGAGCAATAAGAGCGGCTATCACCCTAATGGGAAAGGCCAAAGGGAAAGAGGAGGTGTTGAGAAAAATGCAACAACTGAACCAACAAAGAGAGGTAAATTTTCAGACTTAAGGGAGCCTTTGTCAAAGATGTTAGAAAATCTACTGAAAATGGATTTGCTACAACCATTGGCACCTCGGCCTCTGTTTTATTAGTTTTTGTTATAGATTTGTGTCTTGTTTATTATGATAATTATTGTTTTATTTAGGTATTTTGTTAGTTTTTATCGGTTTGTTTAGTGTTTCTTTAATTGTGGTAGTTTTAGTTTATTTTAGTGTTTATGTCATTTTTGATTTAGTTTTTAGTATTGTGTTTATGTTTTGTTGGTTATTGTCTATTTACTTCTTGTTTAAAGTTTGTTTTGAGTTTTGTGTTAGGTTAAAACAGGCAAGGAAACAAATTGAAGGAGAAAGGGGCAGTGGCTGACACAGGCAGAGGACACGGCCAAGTCACTGGCCGTGTCCCATACCAAGTTAAAAAGAAGAACAAGTCCCAGTAGCAGACACATGCAAGGGACACGGCCAAGTCTTGTGGCCGTGTCCCTCCAAAGAAGACTCACACGGCCAAGTCATCTCCACTTGGCCGTGTCTCACCAATTCCAAAGGCAAAGAAGACTAAAACTCACAGTGGAAGACACAGGCAAGGGACACAGCCAAGTCACCTGGCCGTGTCCCTCCAACAAGCTCCAACACGGCCAAGTCACCTCTGACTTGGCCGTGTCACTCAACAAAGAAGAAAAGAAGAAAAGGCAAGCAGTGGTGGACACAAGCAAGGGACACGGCCAAGTCATCTGGCCGTGTCCCTCCAAAAGCCACTCACACGGCCAAGTCACATCTGACTTGGCCATGTCCCTCATGAACCAAACTCGCAGTGAATTTTAAAGTGGACATTTAGTATAAAAGGAAAGAGGGAAGCTAGGGTAAAGAACTGTTGATGATTTGGAGAGTATTTTCAGCCGTCAGAGAGAGTGAAGTTAGGGTTTAGCTTTGTTTTCTTGATTTTTATTTCACTTTTGATTACTTTAGCTTAGATTAGATTGTTCTAACCATTGTTTCATCCTTCTTGCAAGATTTGAACAAGAGATTCTTCAGAAGCTTCAAGGAGTTGTAACTTGGTTTTGTTCTCGAACTTATTCTCTTTATTTACATTGAAACTGTTTTAATGGATATTATCATGTCTATTTTGATTTCTTTGAACATTAATGAGATGAATATGTTTGATTGCATTATGAACTAATTTGATCTAGTCTAGGGTTTGTATGGATCTGCTATGATTGTATGAATTGGTTATTCTCTTAGCTAATAATTTCTTTTGCCTTTATTGAATGAAATATTGTTACATATAATTGATTGGCCACCAATTGTGTGTTTTAGGTATTAGATGATGGATTGAGAGATGAAGTCTAATGCTGGAACAATTCAATTAAGGACTTAGGTGAATTAGAGATATAACCTATTAAAAAGATTGTTTCAATTATAACAAGATTAGTTGTAAGAGGTTTGAATGCGAGAGCTTATTTCCTTGACTCAATTAATTAAGTTGTTTGAGATTTAATCTTTGAAATTAAATTAGTTAAGTTGAATAACCGTTCATACAAATAAGTAGTAGAGAAGTGCAAACCCTAGACCTTTTTATCAAGTGAATCAAAACATCAGCTCTTGTTTACTTTTATTGTTTTAAACTTCAATTAAACTTCTTCTTTAGTTAGCAATTTAAATTTATTCATTACTTGTTACTTTTAATTTGATAATCAATTAGCTACTTTAGCTTCCTTGAGAGAACGACCTTGGGGCGAGCACCTTTGCTACAGCTACCTCGTATACTTGCGAGTGACGCTTTGTGGTAGAGTTAATTTGAGCGCAACAAGTTTTTGGCGCCGTTGCCGGGGAGGCTAATTGGCGTAATTGTTTATTAAAAAAAATATATATTTTAGATTATTTTTCACTATTTTCATTTTATTTTATTTTGCCTTTTTCTTTTAATTGTTTCTTTTTCTAGAAAATTTCTGTTTATGCAAGGCAGGAGATCACTCGAAGGAGAGCTACATCCATTCATTCCAGAAATTCAGAGAGTGAAAAGGAGCAGAGAGGAGTTTGAGCTCTACACCGGATTTGATACTTCAGAGGAAGACACTTCGGATTTTGAGTCAAAATCTGCACAATCAGTTAAAATGGCTGAAGAAAGACAAAGAACCATGAGAGATTTTGCTAGACCTGTCATTGGGACTTCCACTTCTTGCATAAGACTGACAGATGCATCAAGGAACTATGAGTTGAAGAACATTCATTACAACATGCTGCCATCATTCTATGGAGTTCCAAATGAAGATCCTTTGAACTTTATTCGGGATTTCTACTCCACCCTCAACACTTTTCCTTTGGGAGGACTAACAGAAGATCGGTTGAGGATGAGATGTTTCCCTTATACTTTGAAGGATAGGGCAAAGAGCTGGCTCATGATGTTGCCTGAAAATTCACTGACAACTTGGGAGCAAGTTTATAACAAGTTCATGGGCAAGTTCTATTCACACCAAAAGACAGCTGAGTTGAGAGGGAAGATTGCTACATTCTCTCAATTTGAAGGAGAGCCATTTCATGAGGCTTGGGACAGATTCAAGATGCTATTGATCCAGTGTCCACATCATCACTACCCACTTCAACTCCTTAATCAGTTTTTCTATGATGGTCTAACCCAGCAATTTCAGAACACTGTTGATAATGCAGCTGGGGGAGCCATGGGAGAAAAGACAGCTGATGAGACTTATGAGATCTTTGAGATGTTGGGAGCTAATTCTCAACAAAAGAGTGTAAGGGGAAGAAGTAAAGGGGTGAATCAACTGGAAGCCAATACTAAAATGGTTAGTCAAATAGCTGAGTTGACAAGGCAGGTTCAGATGCTAAACATGAAGAACAATATTTCTTCATCTACTCAAGAAGTGTGTGGAATCTGTGGGACATTTGGGCATGGAGCAAATATATGCCCCTCTGCATATGAATCTTTTGGGAATGAAGCTGAGCAAGTTAATGCTGTGGGGGGATTTCAAGCAAGAGCCAGGAATGATCCTTACTCCAATACTTACAATCCTGGTTGGAGGAGTCACCCCAATTTTTCCTGGACAACAAATAATGCTCAACAACCTTTCCATTTGCTCCAGAGACAGAACCAATAGCAGGGCCAATCCTCAAATCAAGGTCAGCCTAAGAGAGAGAGTTTGGAAGAAAGTTTGCAGGCTTTTATCCAAGTCAGTGCTAAAAATCAGGAGATGAACAACAAGAGGCTGGATTCCTTGGAAGCATCTTTTAAGAAGGTGGAGACCCAAGTGGGGCAACTTGCACAACAGATGCAGATTCAACAAAAGGGGAAGTTCCCAAGTCAACCTGAGCAGGCACAAGTAGTGACTGTTCTTAGGAGTGGCAAGGTAATTAATAATAATGTTGAAAATAAATCTGTGAATGCAAGTGAGCAAGAGAATAAAAAGGAAGGAGAATTAGAGAACAAAGGTGCAGAAGAAAGATCAATGGAGAAGTCCCCTACAGCAGATTTGCACAAGGCAAGCAATCCATACCGGCCACCAATACCATTCCCCAGCAGGTTAAAGGATGATAAAAAAGATAAGCAATTTTCAGATATCTTCGACATGCTGTCTAAGGTAAGTATCAACTTACCCTTACTTGAAGCAATTAAGAACATGCCGGCTTATGCTAAATTCTTCAAAGAACTGAATACCAAGAAAAAGAGGTATGAGCTGAATGAGAAGGTGATAGTTTCTGAGGTAGCTAGTGCTATTTTGCAGCATAAACTACCTCCTAAGCTAAAGGATCCTGGAAGTATTATTATTCAAATTACCATGGGGAATGGAAAGGGTACTGATGGCATGTGTGACTTGGGAGCCAGTGTGAATTTAATGCCTTATTCTGTGTACCTTGATTTAGAATTAGGGGAACTTAAACCAACAAAAATGGTGTTGCAATTAGCTGATAGATCTCTTAGATTCTCGAAAGGGGTTATAGAAGATGTGTTAGTTAAAGTTGGTGGTTTGATAGTACCTGTGGATTTCATTGTTCTGGACATGGAAGTAGGTAATTCTTCACCATCTGCACACACCATTCTGCTGGGTAGGCCTTTTATGGTGACTACCAACACTTTGATAGATGTTAAAAATGGAAATTATCAATGACTATTTTGGGACAAACTGTGGAATTTTCTATTTTTAACACTTCTCCTATTCCTACAACTGCTTTATATGAGGATTGTTCTTTCATTGATTGTGTTGATACAGTTGTTTCAGATGTTTTCTTGCAGACAGGTTCTTCTGATAAATTGGAGCTGGCATTGACCTTAAAGAGTGATGTGGATATTTTTGATGCAGAAATAGCCAGTTGCCTTGAGATTTTAGAGGGTGCTGAAATAGAGGAGCTTAAGGAGGACCCAATTCTTGAACCTTCCCCCATTCAAAAAGAAGAGAAGAACCCCTCACTAGAGTTAGAGCTGAAAGAGTTACCTAAGAACCTGAAATATGTGTTTTTAGGAGATCACAATACTTTACCTGTGATAATATCTAGTGAACTTAGTGAAGGGGAGGAGATGAGGTTAGTGAGTGAGCTTAAAAGATTGAAGAGAGCAATAGGATGGGGATTGAGTGACATCAAAGGTATTAGCTCTTCCATGTGCATGCATAGAATCACTTTAGAAGAGGGAGCTAAACCTGTGAGGGTGACTCAAAGGCACCTTAACCCAAATATGAGTGAAGTGGTTAAGAAGGAAGTGTTCAAATTGCTGGATGAAGGAGTGATTTATCCAATTGCTAATAGTGAGTGGGTGAGCCCAGTACATGTAGTTCCTAAGAAATCTGGAATCACTGTGGTGAGAAATGAGAATAATGAATTGGTTCCTACTAGGACTACTACTGGGTGGAGAATGTGCATCGATTATAGGAAGTTGAACAATGCTACAAAGAAAGATCATTTCCCTCTTCCTTTTATTGATCAGATGTTAGATAAACTTTCTGGACACTCACATTATTGTTTTCTAGATGGCCTTTCAGGTTACTATCAGGTGCCAATAGCTCCAGATGATCAGTCCAAGACAACCTTTACTTGTCCTTTTGGGACTTATGCATTCCGACGTATGCCTTTTGGCTTGTACAATGCACCTGCAACTTTTCAGAGATGCATGATGTCTGTCTTCTCTGACATGATAGACGATTTTACTGAGGTATTTATGGATGACTTTTCTGTTTTTGGTAATTCTTTTGATAATTGCCTCAGTAAACTTATTCGTGTGCTTGAGAGATGCATTGAATGTAACCTCACTTTAAGTTGGGAAAAGAGTCATTTTATGGTTACCTAGGGCATTGTTTTAGGTCATGTGGTGTCAAGTAAAGGGATTGAGGTAGATAAGGCTAAAATTGAATTGATTGCTAAGTTACCCCCACCTACCTCTGTTAAGGGAATAAGAAGTTTTTTAGGGCATGCAGGATTTTACAGGAGGTTTATTAAGGATTTTTCCAAAATAAGCCAACCATTGTGCCATTTGTTGGGGAAAGATGTTCCATTTGAATTTACAGCACAATGCATGCAAGCTTTTAATTCCCTTAAGGAAAAATTAACTAGTGCACCTGTGATTGTAGCTCCTGTCTGGTCTTTACCTTTTGAAATCATGTGTGATGCCTCTAATCATGCAGTAGGAGCTGTTCTTGGGCAAAGGGTTGATAAATACTTGAGAGTAATATATTATGCCAGTTTAACCCTGAATAGTGCACAAATGAACTACACCACAACTGAGAAGGAAATGTTAGCTGTTGTTTTTTGCTTTAGACAAATTTAGAGCATATTTAATTGGGTCAAAAATTATTGTGCATTCTGATCATGCAGCTCTTAAATATCTATTAACAAAACAACATGCTAAACCGCGCTTAATTAGATGGGTGTTGTTATTGCAAGAGTTTGATTTCCAAATCAAGGATACTAAGGGCAGTGAGAATGTTGTTGCTGATCATTTATCCAGATTACCCTACTTTAGTGAAAATCTTGCATCTGATGACATTCATAAAAATTTAGAAGCATTTCCTGATGAGCAGCTTTTTGTGGTATTTGATGCACCTTGGTTTGCAGATATTGCTAACTATCTTGCTTGTGGTATTTTGCGTACTAACATGTCATTTCAGGAAAAGAAAAGGTTTTTACACTTGAGTAAGTTTTATTTTTGGGATGAACCTTATCTATTCCGGATTTGCAAAGATGAGATAGTTCGCAGGTGTGTATCTGAGGAAGAACAACTGAGTGTTCTTCAATTTTGTCATGACCTTCACTGTGGGGGTCATTTTGGAGGAAGAAAGACTGCAGAAAAGGTGCTACAAAGTGGTTTTTACTGGCCTACTTTATTTAAAGATACTCAAGAGTATTGTAAGCACTGTGATCGTTGCCAAAGAGTAGGTAACATTGGGAGGAGGAATGAAATGCCCCTTCAGTCATATATTGTTGTTGAACTATTTGATGTGTGGGGAATAGACTTCATGGGTCCTTTCCCCAAGTCTTTTGGTTTTGAATATATTTTAGTTGTTGTTGACTATGTTTCCAAATGGGTGGAGGCAATCCCCACCCGTACTAATGATGCTAATATTGTTGTTAAATTTGTGAAGGAAAACATTCTTAGCAGGTTTGGCACACCAAGGGTGATAATCAGTGATGGGGGGAGCCATTTTTGCAACAGGGTTTTTGAGAAGTTAATGCACAAATCTGGTGTGAAGCACAAGGTGGCAACCCCATACCATCCACAGACTTCTGGGCAAGTGGAAACATCAAACAAGCAGCTAAAAGGAATTCTGGAGAAAACAGTTAACACATCCAGGAAGGATTGGGCAAACAGATTGCATGATGCACTATGGGCATATCGGACTGCTTTCAAAACTCCTCTAGGTATGAGTCCATATCGATTGGTGTTTGGAAAAGCTTGTCACTTACCAGTGGAGTTGGAGCACAGAGCATATTGGGCAATCAAGACTCTGAATTTGGACTTGGACAAAGCGAAGAGAGAACGATATCTGCAAATTTCAGAGTTGGATGAGCTGAGAAATGAGGCCTATGAGAGCTCGAGAATTTACAAGGATCGCACTAAAGCACTTCATGATAGAATTATAGTGCGAAAGACATTGAGTCCAGGTATGAAGGTTTTACTTTTTAACTCATGACTCCGTCTTTTTCCAGGTAAACTCAAGTCTCGATGGAGTGGTCCTTTCGAGATAACTCAGGTGTATCCTTCTGGTGCCATTGAATTACTTAGCTCTCGAACAAGTGAGACTTTTAAAGTGAATGGACAGAGAGTTAAGCCATACAATGAAGGATTTCAGGAATTGAGGGTTATTAACAGCACTTTGATCCGTGATCCCTAGGCCTTGCATGATGTCCAGCTTTATGACATTAAAGAAGCGCTAAATGGGAGGCAACCCATCGGTTTGTGTTTATTTTTCGTAGTTGTAATTTTAAATTTAGCAAGTATTGATTTTATGTTCAGTTTAAATAAATGGATTGTGCTTTGATCGGTTTTTCTTTATGTGTTTCAGGGTGTTTAAAGATGAAGGGGGTGCAAAATCGTTGAATAAAAATTAAAAAATAAATAAATAAATAAATAAATAAATAAAAAGTTTAAGTTAATAAAAGGCAGTAGGTGACACGGCCAAAGGACTTGGCCGTGTCCCTTGGCCGTGTCACACACTGGACACGGCCAAGCTTCCTCAAATTTTTTTTAGATTTTGCAATTTTGTACATAATAGGACACACCCAGGGGACACGGCCAAGTCACTGGCCGTGTCCCTCCAAGACTATTAGACACGGCCGTGTCACCTTGACTTGGCCGTGTCCCTTCACTTTCACACACCAGACACGGCCAAGTACCCACTAACACGGCCGTGTCCCTCAAATTTTACACTTTTAAAACCCGATTTTGCCTAGTTCTTTTCATAAATCCCTAAATTTTCTATCTTCGTCTCTCTCGCTCTCTTGCTCTCTATATCACCAAAACCATTGATTTTTATTTCAAAACTCAAACTTTTCCATTAAAACTTCAAATTTCTTCACCCAAACTAGAGATAATCACTTAAAACTTCCTCTTTACTCATATAATTTTGATTTAATTCAGTTTTGGGTGTTAATTTTTCAGATCTCAAGATGCCAAGAATTAAAACTGTCTCACACCGCAAGAAGAAGAAATCTACTACCGAAGGAGTTTCTTCCTCTTCCTCAACTTTATCTTTCAGGAGGGCTAGTCTTTTGGCTCGGGGTTTTTTCCCAACAAGGTATGTGAATGACGAATCTCTAGATGCCCTGCAAATTAGAACTACTTTTTATAGATATGTGCAATTTCTTGGGTGGGAGACTTTTGTCTCATTGAGACCTTTGCAGTTTGAAGAGCTTACTCTAGAATTTTTGACATCTCTTAAGGTGGAAAGAGATGATAAGAAAATCTGTAGGAGAATGATGTTTAAATTGATGGGTAAATCTTTTGAGCTTAATATTGATCAGTTAAATGCTATTTATGGTTTTCATCAGCATGGGGAAAGGTCGGTACCCAAAGAATTTAGACAACAATTTGCTTGGGGAGCCTTGGGCTCGAGTACTTATGTGGCCAAATCGGCCAAAGCATCTAAATTACGGAACCCTATGTTGAGGTATTTGCATAGGTTTATGTCATGTGGGTTATTTGCTCAGAAGGAAAGTCCGGGTGTGGTTGAGTCGAGTGAGTTGTTTTTCCTGGACTGTGTTTTGAATGAAATGCCTGTGAATGCCGGCTATTGGTTACCCGATATTTTTTATACTGTGGCTAATAAAAGGAGGGGGGCAATTTGTGTTGGAGGATTGATCACCACATTAGCAGTAGCCCTTGTTGAGGATTTTGACCCGAGTACTATTCGCATGACTAGAATTATGGGTAATGACTCCTTGGATCTAGCTACACTTGAGAAGATGCACATGGTGGTGCATAGGAGAGGGACTTATGTGATGCCTTCAGATGAGCCTGCAGCACCGGGGGACAGGCAGAAGAGAGCACGGGTCCAAGAGGAGTCTGACTCGGATTCTCTTGACCTAGATGAGGATGCTCCGGTCTCGGAACATCAAGAGGTGCTTTTGAGGATTGAGGCCCTAGAGGGCAAAGTGGATCGACTGGATAGCAAGGTGGACCGTAACCATGTTGAGGTCTTGCAGCAGTTGGAGCATATTAACAGCAACCTTGCGACGATCCTGAGTCTTCATCCCTCAGCTGCATCATCTTCACGCTCGCCTTTTCCATAGATTTTGAGATCCTTGCTTTATTTTGTTTAATGTATTTTTGTTCTTATTTTTCATTTTTGTTTCCATGTTAACCTTTATATTTGGATATTTTATTTTTATATATTGTACTTTTGTTTTTGAACTTTTGTGCTTGTGATGGAAAGCTAGGGTTTTGCCTCACCAGGTACGATGGAAGACAGGTTGTCCTTTAACTCTTTTTATTTACTATTCTTGTTTTACATTGAGGACAATGTAAATTTTAAGTGTGGGGTACTCTTTAAGCTTTCCTTTAATGTTTATCTTGTTTTGTTTATTGTGTTTGTTGTGCATGGCATAATTGTTGAAAATTTATTGATCTTTTCTTTGATTCTAGCATTATAGTTGAGACTTTAGTATCAGCATAGAAATGAGCATTTGAATTCATTCGGGATCAATTTTCGCATTTTGCAATTCATGACATATAAATCTTTGTGAACCCACCTGTGTGAGTTTTGAGCCTCATAATTTGATATTATTATCAGTTGATTTTCTTTTCTTAAGTGTGCACCTTCATGATTTTGCATCTCTAGAGTTTGCTTTTGCATACTGATTGAACTCACATTATGATTTAATCTCAAGTTTTAAAATGATGAAGGCAAATTAGGTTAGCCCTTTAGCTTAAAAAGACCTCCCTTAATATTGATTTCCTTAGTGAGCCAAGTTGAGCCTTTGACCTTTTCTTGATTAATCAACATAATTCACAGCTCGACTTTCTCTTATTATCATCATACCTGCATTAAGGAATGGAGTTCTATGATATGACAATAGGGTGGTTTGTTTCAAAGTGTGGGGTAAGCAAGTAAAACATATGGTATTGTTATTTGGGGTGAAATGCATACTTTGCACTTTGTATTTGATTAAGAGTTGACTATTCTTTTCCTCTACATGTTAAGCTAGATGATCTATGCAATGTTATATTTTGTATATATGTATAAAAAAAAGAGATATATATATATATATACAAAAGTCAAATATGTTCTAGCATTGGTTATAAAAAGAGAATATATCAACATCATCAAGGACATGTATGAGAATGCATCCACTAGTGTGAAAACACCTGGTGGAGACATTGAGGCTTTCCCCATTACTACCGGATTGCATCAAGGTTCGGCCATGAGTCCATACTTATTTACCCTGGTTATGGACGAGCTAACCAGAAGCATACAAGACGATGTTCCTTGGTGTATGTTGTTTGCTGATGACATTATTTTAATTGATGAGACTAGTGCTGGTGTAAACCGTAAGTTGGAAGTGTGGAGAAAAACCCTCGAGGACAAGGGTTTTAAGTTAAGTAGGAGTAAAACGGAATATATGCACTGTGAGTTTAGTCTATGGAAGAAGCAGGAACATGAGGTTAAGTTGGATGGAGTTTTGGTTCCTAAAACCAAGCAGTTCAAATATTTGGGTTCGGTGTTCCAGAATGATGGCCGTATAGATGAAGATGTGGCTCACAGAATACAGGTAGGGTGGTTGAAGTGGAAGGGTGCGACTGGGGTTCTATGTGATAAAAAAATACCTCTGAAAGTGAAAGGTAAATTCTATAGGACGGTTGTTAGGCATGCGATGCTCTATGGTAGTGAGTGTTGGGCACCAACGGGATAACATTTGCATAAGATGAGTGTGGCAGAAATGAGGATGCTAAGATGGATGTGTGGACATACCAGACTGGACAAAATTAAGAATGTTCATATTCGACAAAAAGTCCAAGTAGCGGATGTCGGAGATAAGGTGAGGGAAGGAAGACTTAGATGGTATGGACATGTTTTAAGAAGACCTCCTAATGCTGCGGTTCGTAAGTGTGAGAATTTGTTGATTGAGGGGGCTAGAGGTCATGGAAGACCTAGAACTGTGTGGAAGGAGGTGATAGCAAGAGACTTACGTGCCTTAGATCTTGATGCGGATTTGATTAATGACAGACTTGAATGGAGACGTAAAATCCGTGTCTTGGAAGGGTCCTAAGGCTGGAGTATCTTTTTTGGTGTCTTTTGAGCTTATTTTGTTGAGGATCCATACAGCCGACCCCAACTTGTTTGGGACTAAGGCTTAGTTGTTGTTGTTGTTGTTATTGGTTATAAAAAGAGAAATGTCGACTCATGCATTTTTCTTTGGGTATGCAAGTATGTGAGGTATCAAGGGTTGGTGAGTATGCTATTTGAAGGAGTTATGAGTTTCTTAGCAAGAATAGTGTCTAATTTAGATACTCCATTTCTTGATGCTCCAGCCTAAATGTCTTTTCTCACACATTTACCTTAGCCCCATTACATCCAAATGAAAGACCTTCGGATTATTTCTTGAGAAAATCAGTGAGGGAGATTGGATAATTAAGCAAATTTATGGTAGTTTGCAGTCATGAGTGGTTTGAGTGATTAACCTTTGAAATCGAGTGAAACACTTAGATGAGAGATGAGATTTGTATGTCTGGATTAATGAATGAGTTAAGAAAATCTTGATTGAAGGACATTGCAATTATTTATGTCTGATTCTTAAAGTATTTCATCTTATATACTGGAGTTATAGTTAAGGTTGTTTGAGTTTATAATTTATGCCATGTGAATTTGCTTGAGGACAAGCAAAGTTTTAAGTGTGGGGTAGTTGTTTTATTAGTTTTTGTTATAGATTTGTGTCTTGTTTATTATGATAATTATTGTTTTATTTAGGTATTTTGTTAGTTTTTATCGGTTTGTTTAGTGTTTCTTTAATTGTGGTAGTTTTAGTTTATTTCAGTGTTTATGTCGTTTTTGATTTAGTTTTTAGTATTGTGTTTATGTTTTGTTGGTTATTGTCTATTTACTTCTTGTTTAAAGTTTGTTTTGAGTTTTGTGTTAGGTTAAAACAGGCAAGGAAACAAATTGAAGGAGAAAGGGGCAGTGGCTGACACAAGCAGAGGACACGGCCAAGTCACTGGCCGTGTCCCATACCAAGTTAAAAAGAAGAACAAGTCCCAGTAGCAGACACATGCAAGGGACACGGCCAAGTCTTGTGGCCGTGTCCCTCCAAAGAAGACTCACACAGCCAAGTCATCTCCACTTGGCCGTGTCTCACCAATTCCAAAGGCAAAGAAGACTAAAACTCACAGTGGAAGACATAGGCAAGGGACACGGCCAAGTCACCTGGCCGTGTCCCTCCAACACGCTCCAACACGGCCAAGTCACCTCTGACTTGGCCGTGTCACTCAACAAAGAAGAAAAGAAAAGAAGGCAAGCAGTGGTGGACACAAGCAAGGGACACGGCCAAGTCATCTGGCCGTGTCCCTCCAAAAGCCACTCACACGGCCAAGTCACATCTGACTTGGTTGTGTCCCTCATGAACAAAACGGGCAGCGAATTTTAAAGCGGACATTTCGTATAAAAGGAAAGAGGGAAGCTAGGGTAAAGAACTGTTGACGATTTGGAGAATATTTTCAGCCGTCAAAGAGAGTGAAGTTAGGGTTTAGCTTTGTTTTCTTGATTTTTATTTCACTTTTGATTACTTTAGCTTAGATTAGATTGTTCTAGCCATTGTTTCATCCTTCTTGCAAGATTTGAACAAGAGATTCTTCAGAAGCTTCAAGGAGTTGTAACTTGGTTTTGTTCTCGAACTTATTCTCTTTATTTACATTGAAACTGTTTTAATGGATATTATCATGTCTATTTTGATTTCTTTGAACATTAATGAGATGAATATGTTTGATTGCATTATGAACTAATTTGATCTAGTCTAGGGTTTGTATGGATCTGCTATGATTGTATGAATTGGTTATTCTCTTAGCTAATAATTTCTTTTGCCTTTATTGACTGAAATATTGTTACATATAATTGATTGGCCACCAATTGTGTGTTTTAGGTATTAGATGATGGATTGAGAGATGAAGTCTAATGCTGAAACAATTCAATTAAGGACTTAGGTGAATTAGAGATATAACTTATTAAAAAGATTGTTTCAATTATAACAAGATTAGTTGTAAGAGGTTTGAATGCGAGAGCTTATTTTCTTGACTCAATTAATTAAGTTGTTTGAGATTTAATCTTTGAAATTAAATTAGTTAAGTGGAATAACCGTTCATACCAATAAGTAGTACAGAAGTGCAAACCCTAGACCTTTTTATCAAGTGAATAAAAACATCAGCTCTTGTTTACTTTTATTGTTTTAAACTTCAATTAAACTTCTTCTTTAGTTAGCAATTTAAATTTATTCATTACTTGTTACTTTTAATTTGATAATCAATTAGCCACTTTAGCTTCCTTGAGAGAATGACCTTGGGGAGAGCACCTTTGCTACAGCTATCTCGTATACTTGCGAGTGACGCTTTGTGGTAAAGTTAATTTGGGCGCAACAGCCTCTACATAAGCCTCTACCAGCAAATTTTGATGCCAAGGTATTCTGTCAATTTCATCAAATGAAAGGACATGAGACAGATAAATGTGCTCGATTAAGGCACGAAATCCAAGATTTGATTGACAGTGGAAAACTGCCTGAGCCTGACAAGCCCAATACTAAGAATAATCCTCTGCCTAAATTTGGAAGGGCACCATCGCTTACAACCATCATGAAGAGTTTTATCTTGTCATCTTGTCATGATATGGATAGAGAAGCTGCTAAAGATGATATGCTACTAAGTAAGCTTGGACTAACTGTGGATGATGAAGCAATGATCCTTGATGATGGAAAAAATCCCTGCCCTTGAGATGTCTAAATAAATGAAGTACCTTCGACTCCAACTCAATGAACTTCCCTTAGCTTGGAGTGTTGCTCTATTTATTTTGCTTTCTTTAATATTTAATTGGAATAATCATGTTTTTCAAAATTAAATTTGTTTGAATAAATTACTTTCATCAGAAATTTTGTTGGTCTTTGTTCATTTTGGTGCTCAACCAATGAGGAATCTAGCTTGATAATTCATGACTTAATATATTTATGCATCATGACTTGAATTACTTTACTAGGTGAGGGAATCACTCTATAGCATTGAGTTGTGTATGCTTACTTAGAGAGGGCTCCTGCATAATTACCTTTGTCTAGGTCATAATCAGCCTTAGAACATGCTTTGACAAACTTTCGAGGCGAAATTGAACTCTGCTTATTTAAGAGAGAAATGATCTAGGCATTGTTTGGTTAGCTAACAATTTGTATCCACCCTATTAAATATCAATCCCTAGTTGTCCCTTTGAGCCTTCATAAAATTTTAGCTTTCTTTTAATTGGCATATAACCCCAATAACCTACCCTGAGTTGTTGTGATACTTTTGACAAGTCTTACGATCACTAAGGTGAAGAGGCAAGAAGATCAAAGAAAGTAATGATTAGTCAAGATCATGAAGATAGTTGATGTTTTCAAGACCATAAGGGTAGTTGAAGTTTTCTTAATATCTCCAATATATCAAGACAACATTAGAGTAACAAATGATTTATCCCTGTTAAAGAAGATTTATGTCACTCCACTCATCCATTATTGGAAGTCCAAGTTAGTACAAACAAGACAACTGTTTTAGAGCTAGAACCAAAAAAAAAGAAGAGAGAAAAAGAAAGAAAAGAAAAGAAAGGAAAAAAGGACAAAAAAGGACAAAAGAAAAAAGAAAAAAAAGGGAGAAAAGAAAAAATGAAAAGAGAAAAGAAAGATAAAATCTAAAAAGGCGGTTCAGAAAGCCAACTGAGTTCTATTTTACCTAAAGCAGCAAAAGGCTTCCATTTGGTTCATAAGGACATTTTGACTTGAATTGGTCCAACCAAACCAAAGATTCGATCAAAATTGGAGAGAAAAAAGGAGGAAGACCATCCAGTTCTTGAAAGTCCTATACTTGACAAACCTACAAGGAAGAAGGACAAAATGATAAAATGCTCAAAGAAAGGGAAGAGTAAGAAAAATAAAGAAAAGGGAGAAGAAGAAAAGAAATGAATTTGGGAACCCAACATTTTGCAAGGGCAAAAACTGTCCTAATCAAGATCCAGATTAATGCCAAGAAGATAGAAGGAATTTGGAGCAAGATTGCCTCCAAGCTGCCTAAAATTCATGTAACACCCCATCTTAGCCTATGTTTATAGACCAAGATGGACTGTTATCTCATGGTGGTTGTGTCTTAATATTTTACTTTGTCAAAAAATTTTTTTTGCCAAAGTTTCCCCTATAATTGGTGGTCCCAAGTGTCGACAAAACTGATTTTTCTTATTCATGAAAAACATTTTGTTTCACAATTCAATACAAGCACACTCCCAATAATCCACCCTTATAACCTCAACTACAATCCTGCAAGAAGAATTCGCACTTCTATATTCACAACCCAACTCAATTCAAAACCATACAGTTATTATACATTACTAGACTTACATGTTACATCAAGTTATCTCTTTGTATTGTTCAAATAAGTACATGCCAGTTTCTAATACCAAAATACAAAATAAAGAGCACCACTTAAGTTTGTTGATGACCGACAAATCGCAGGACTCCTCTGCTCGCTACTGGCTTCTTGCTAATAACCTACGAGTTTAGAAGAAACTAAACTCGCTAAGCATTGCTTAGTGGGTACTTTAACTAATTACTGAAAATAAATAATAAAAGCATAATGCACTTTTAAAAACAATGAGTCATAGTGAAAAATAATATCATAGTAAAAACAATCCATACATGTCATATATTCAGTTATTATCATTTTATCAGTTCGCTCCACAAGGTAATTATGAATACACCGATCTCAGAATGAGGCCTCGTATAGAGTTACGCGTGGTCTTGACCTCACACGACTAATTGCCATGGTCTTGGTCTCACACGATATAGAATAACTGCGTGGTCTTAGTCTCACACGACTAGTTGCCATGATCTTGACCTCACACGATATAACCCCCATTCCAGACCGGTTTTACTCATTTACCGAGTAGAGCATATATAACATTTCATATATATACCCATTCACTTCATATATATACCACATATTCTTCATGTATATAGAATATATACTTACACAAATACCACATATACTCACATGTGTATCATATATATTCACATATATACCATATACACGCATATATATACCATATGAACAAAAGTTTGTAAGAAAATAAAATTTCTTTTATGTTAAAGTACCAAAACTTGCTTTTCCTTAGTCCTTATTCTATATCACTTCCTTTCCTTCCTTGTCTCCTTGATTTCCTTATAATCTTGTTTGTCACCAAACTCTTTAAATCAAAAGCCTTAAACTTAGGAAAAATACCTCCTTCTTCCTTCTCTTATGGTTTGGACGAATTCACCATGCAAGAGGGGGCTTTTATACTTTCTTTCCTTAGCTTATTTTGATACAAATGGCAGCCATAAGTGGTGAATAGATGTTGACTTCCAATTGGTACACCTTATAGCAAAAATGGCCACTTTTAATTGGTCCATTTGCCTTCTTCCAATTGGTACACCTTATAACAAAAATGGCCACTTTTAATTGGTCCATTTGCCTTCTTATAATTGGTACACCTTATAAAAAAACATGGCCACTTTTAATTGGTCCATTTTCCTTCTTCTAATTGGTACACCTTATAACAAAACATGGCCACTTTTAATTGGTCCATTTGCCTTCTTCTAATTGGTACACCTTATAACAAAACATGGCCACTTTTAATTGGTCCATTTGCCTTCTTCTAATTGGTACACCTTATAGCAAAAATGGCCACTTTTAATTGGTCCACTTGCCTTCTTCTTTTAATAAATACTATATGGCTAATTATGATCCACTTTTGCGGTGGATGAATGCCTTAGGGCCATTTGTCCATCTCTTTTTTCTTTTCTTCTTTTAATAATTGCTAAATGGCTACATATGATTGGCCCACAAGAGATTTTTATAGTTTTCTTTCCCATTACTTCTTCCCACTTGTCCCTCTTTCCATTGGATACCCTAAAGTTGTCCCGTGTTACCCATACGGTCCCGACACGAAACTGGGCCCACTTTACGTTCCGGCGATTAATCGATCGTAACTTTTAAACCATGCGTTTTCGGGAAAAATTGAAACCCATGATTATGACCCGATTAATCTCGAGAATATTCTTCTGGGGTCGGATATGGGCACTATTAAGAACTTCCGACACTTAATTTTTAAGTTTACATAGTTGCCCCTAGCTTTTGAGAAATTTCCACTTAGGTCCTTTTGATATCCCTTCCTGACCTTGCCATCTTTCTTTATTAATATCTTTTTTACTCATAAATCCAAATTAAGTAATTCTTATTCCCACTGAAACTAGACATCCGGGGATATATTGTGTCAAAATTTCAGGTCGATCCGAGCTATATCTGATTTTTGACGGTCCTTTGAATTCAAGCCTACTATGCTGTCCTGAGGCAGCTTGCACATTGTCTACTAAATCCATCATATCTTATTCTGTACAACTCCAAATTGAGTAATTTAAAGTTATACATCTAGATAAAACATAAATAAACAATTAAGTCTTCTTTAAGACTCTCTAATTCTGTCATTAACTTGGATGAAATTCGAGCTTAAGTTATAGGTCATGTTCTAAACTCCTTTGTTCTAAGCCTAAATCATATCCTGTATGTCTGTTTCTTACCAATCTGGAATTCGGGATGTTACAATTCAAACAAGAAATTTATAGTGTGAGGGTTTTTCCATTGTGTCACATCAGCTCCTATCTCAAAATGGCATTCATTTAACCCATGTCCCTCATAGACCCCATTTCAAGCCTATCAAAGACTTGTTGATCTCTCTTGGTAGGTAGAGTCTATTAGTGGAGATAGTTTGGATAAGCATGCATATGAGATAGACAATATTTAAACTCAATGAGACCTTTGGCCAAGTAATGTGTATGTGCCTATCTGAAGTGCAAAAATTCTTGCTTAAATAGAAATGATTCCCGAGTTTAGTACGGTAACTAGGGTTGTCATGTTATAGATATGGTAATTTTGAAAAATCAAGTCCTGAGGTACATTGACATTGATTTGGAAAATCCAACATTTGATTTCAAAATTAGAATTCAAAAAAAATTCAAAAATGTTTTTATTATACATAACCTTCAAGTTAAGGGAAGTATGTTCAACTATTAAAACCTCGAAGAACACATTGGGCAAAGGAAATGATTACTGCCAAGGTTATGAAGAAGCTACCGAATGGCATACTGAAACATAATTTAAAATGGATGTATCTCTGCTATTTGGGGCCTCCATTATTCATGTTTTCAACATATTAAAGATAAAAGCCATAAATGTGAAGCATTGTGTCACTCTAATGCAAGACCTGAATAAGCATCTGAAAGGAACCAATGAGAACACTTCTGCTGAACACCTCGATCTGTGGGTCAATGGAACGACTGTAAGTATTATTCATGCATATCATGCATACATGAGCATATCACATCATACTTTCTTGTCTTGTATTGTCTATTCTTTATTAAGGTGAACAACAAACACCTTGTGAAGTAAACAATTAAAAGAAGATATCAAATCAGGGGGGCATAGAAGGCCCATTGCTTGAGAAAGCTCCAGTAATTTTGCAAAGAAAAGAAATACGTGCTTGTGCGAAGAACTAGACAAAAAAAACATCAATCAGAGCCCGCATAGAAAAATCATGGGTTTGAGCCTACACAGGGGACAAATTTTCTCCTTTTCAATTTTTGAGTTTATATATAAAATATTTTCAAACTCATTTGCAAAATATCTCGCCACGCAGGGGGGCAAGGAGAGGATATGAAGGCTAGCTAAAAAGGGCTAAATTTTTGTAAAAGTGCAAAGGAAGAACAAAAAGAATGGAATAAAAAAAATTAGAATTCTCAAAAGAATGAAGATGCAAAAGACAAAAGATCAGTCCAGCTTAAAGAGCTGAAGCCAGGGTAAAGACCCAATTTCCAATGCATAAAGATCCATGTTTCAAGGGTAAAGACCCGATTTCTAATGGATAAAGATCCATTTTCCAAGGGTAAAGACCCAATTTCCAATGGATAATGATCCATGTTTCAAAGGTAAAGACCCGATTTCTAATGGATAAAGATCCATTTTTCAAGGGTAAAGACCCGATTTCCAATGGATAAAGATCCATGTTTCAAGGGTAAAGACCCAATTTCCAATGGATAAAGATCCATATTTCAAAGGTAAAGACCCAAAGTCCAAAGGATAAAGATCCATGTTTCAAGGGTAAAGATCCGATCTCTAATGGATAAAGATCCATGTTTCAAGGGTAAAGACCCGATTTTTCAATGGATAAAGATCCATATTTCAAGGGTAAAGACTCGATTTCCAATAGATAAAGATCCATGTTTCAAGGGTAAAGACCCAATCTCCAATGGATAAAGATCCATGTTCCTAGGTTAAAGACCCATAATTCATAAAAATGGAACAACCAGTTATGTTAGAATTCTCAACTAATAAAAGGTCAGTCAAATCAAATCAAACTCGAGTCCAAGTACCCAAATTCAATCTAGTCTTAGGTCCAAGCACCCAAATCCAATCCAATCTCGGGTCCAAGTACCCAAATCAAATCAATCTTGGGTCGAAGTACCCAATCCCGGGTCCAAGTACCCAGCCTCGGGTCCAAGTACCCAAATTCAATTCAATCTCAGGTCCAAATACCCAAAACCAAGTCCAATCTCGGGTCCAAGTAACCAAATCCAATTCAATCCCGAGTCCAAGTACCCAAATTCAATCTAGTCTCGGGTCCAAGTACCCAACTTCAATTCAGTCTCGGGTCCAAGTACCCAACTTCAATTCAGTCTCGGGTCCAAGTACCCAAATCAAATCAGTCTCGGGTCTAAGTACTCATTCTCGGGTCCAAGTACCCAAATCAAATCAGTCTCGGGTCCAAGTACCCAATCTCGGGTCCAAGTACCCGGATCCAAGTACTCAATCTCGAGTCCAAGTACCCAAATCAAATTCAATCCCGGGTCCATGTACCCAAATCAAATTCATTCTCGGGTCTAAGTACCCAAATCAAATCAATCCTGGGTCCAAGTACTGAAATTCAATCTAATCTTGGGTCCAAGTACCCAAATCAAATCAATCAGATGTCCAAGTACCCAATCCCAGGTCCAAGTAACCAAATTCAATCTAATCTTGGGTCCAAGTACCCAAATCAAATTCAATCTCGGGTCCAAGTACCCAATCTCGGGTCTAAGTACCCAAATCAAATTCAATCTCGGGTCCAAGTACCCAAATCAAATTAATCTCGGGTCTATGTACTCAATCCGGGGTCCAAGTACCCAAATTCAATCTAGTCTGGGGTCTAAGTACTCAAATAAAGTTCAGTCTCGGGTCCATGTATCCAAAATAAATTCAAATAACCATCTCATCAAAAATTAAGTCTTATTGCTTTTCACTCTCTTTTACTAAAGTCTCAGATCGTTCAAGCAGGGGGCAAACTGTAAACTCTTAATTTTTGACCCAGTCCAGTCCAATATATTTTAATTAGTCCAAAATAATTTGTGTTATCTTAATTAAATAATATTTGCTTTAGCATTTAGTTTTTATAATTAATAAAAAATAAACAAATAAAAATAATAAACAAATAAATAAAAATAAAAATCGGCGATGAAAATAATTCATCGCCGAAAAGTTTGGACGAAATGGCCTGGCACCCCGCAAGTTCGCTCGCCAGTCCTCATAGCCAGCCACAGTAGTTTTTTTTGCCAGCGATATTTTTCCGCAGCAGTTTTTTTTTTCGCCAGCAAAATTATTTCGACGTAATTTTTTTCGAAACCAAATTCTATTTGGTTTCGGCTTCCTTTTCTTAATTAATGTTAGTTTCCATAAACAAGTGGAATTAATCATCTAAATTTATTATAAATAAGACTAAAAACAACACAGAATGGGGGGGATCGGACTGGACTTTGAGGAGAAAAACATTGGATTTAGACTTGAATGGTGGAACTTCAGATTTGAGAGGTATAAGCAAGCAAGCAAATCAATGATTCATCAAAGGCAACAAGCTTGTCTTTGTCCTTGTTCATTCAAGAAGTAATTTTTAGTGGAACCAACAAACGAAGGTATAAATATCTAATCTCTTTTTTCTTTACAGTAGCTGTTGATTCTAAAACCTAAGAACCCTAATCTATTTCTTCAAAATCTCAAAACCCTAATCTGCATTCCAATTTTCCAAAACCCTAAATTGAATCCTTTTATTTCTAAAAACCATAAAAAATATACTTTCTGTTTCCAAAAACCTTAAATCTTCTTGTCTATTTTCATAAAGCTTTATAAAACTCTAAATTGTTTTTTTCAAATTCCAAAATCAAATACATCTTTCGAAACACTAAACACCCTAATTCAACTTCAAAACCCAAAGACAGTAACCCCAAACTAGTAATCTAAACCCTAAGTGTTCTTAAACCCTAACTCCCCCAAAATCGTAAGCCCTAATATTCCTCAACCCTAATCCTTAAAACTCTAAAACCTTATAAACCTGAATATTAAAATTCAATACAGTAAGCCTAAAAACAACAATCCAATAACTAATAATCGTAAACCTAATGTTTTGATATTCTAAAATCTTCATTTCATGATTTTACACCTCAAGCCCTAATTTGGTTAATCAAAGAACCTTATCAATCCCTTAAATTATAAAACTTTAATCCATTTCAGTTCCCTTAAAACTTATAGTATCCTAAACCCATAAATTCCAAAACCCTAAATATTAATTAAAGAACTTTAAATGAGAAACAGTATCCCTAATTTGAATCTTTACTTGCTTTATTTAATTTTATATTTCATTATGTAGTCTATTATATGCTTTAATTTATTTTCAATGCTTTTTTGATTTATTTAATTTCAATGCTTAATTTATTTAGTTTATCATGGATGGATGTTTACTTTCTATTTTGATTGATGTTTAATATCTTTGGTGAATGATTTATTTATGATGAATGGTTATTTACCTTTATCGATTTATTTGATTTTCAAATGTTGTAAGAGGTATGTTTCCACTTTATGGGTACCTCATTAATTAAGTTCTATGTAATTTAATTGCTTTTATATTTTAAACCAATGTAAAGGACATGTTTCTACCTTTTGGTGGGTGTCCTATTAGTTTCGACATGGGTGATGTAAGGGCATATTTCCATCCTCGGATGGGTGTCCATTTATTTGTTTTGCTTGAACATTGCTTTAATTTTAATATAACGATGCTTTATTTTAATTGTTGCATGTAATATGGATAATATTGTTATACTTAAGAATTCTATAATATTAAGACCTGTAAAGGATGCCAGTTCCAATGAATCGGGCGTTGTGGGGGTGCTGGGCCATTTCTCACCTTTCCCACACATACCTAACTTTCCGAACCCATTAGGGGGTTGGGGATTCCTTAGGAATCGATTCATCCACCCCTTTCCTTTTCCTGGCCCGTCCGGGTGGCGATTCCATTTTCTCCGGACTTAGGTCCATGTTCTCTAAGGCCCTGAGCCTAAACAGTGCCGAAGTCGCAAGAACCATTCCACCGGGAGTGGGGGCGAAAATCCTCGCTCACAGTGGCAAATTAGCCACAGGCCAATTTTCCCTCAAGCAAGACTTGCATCAAAACGTGCGCAGTCAACACCCAGCCTGGGCCCGCGCGCAGTTTTTTTGAAACCCTATTTTACATGGTTTTTTTTATTTTCTAAATAATTTTTATTTTCTTAACCAATTAGTATTAGGTTTTTATTTTTTTCTTATAAATACCACATTAAAAGACATAAAAGAAGGGGGAGAATTTTATTTTGGTCAGGAGAAAAATTTTGGGACAACACAATTATTGGAGACTTTTGGACTTTTTATTGCTTCAGACTTTTTAGCAATTAATTCAGAGATTGAATGAACATAAGAATCAAATAAATAAGGAGCAAGCCACAAATCATCAAACACCATCAAACAAGGCAGTAGCAAACTCTCATTGTCTTGATTTCTTTCCAACCAAGAAGAGCAAATTTGGTGCAAGTAAATACTTTGCATCAACGTTTAATTATTGTGGAGCCAACAAATGATGGTAAATTCTAAATGTATTTAATATAACCTATTCTATGTCTATTTTAATTACAATAGATTATATATTTTAATTTTAGCTCATAGAAATTTACATAGAGCATAGTTTAATGGTGTTGTTTTGTTAATCATAGAAAATAAATCTATAACCTATTAAGTTTAAGTTACGGTTACTTATATGTGTTAAATTAATATTTTTAATACATGATTATTTAATTATAAAAATGTTTTGGCAGCCTTATTTTTTCAAGTATCAAAAGCTTTAACCCTAATTAATTCTTCTTTCCAAAATCACACAGTATTATTATTCTTTTAAAAATAACGTTAGTTCCTTAAAATCTCAAAATCCTATTTTCTAAATCTTAAACCCTAAAATCATAATTTCAACACCAAAACCTACAACCTTAAAAGCCAGTTTTCAAAATCTTCTGGGGTGCGGCCCCTGACCCCCGCAAGGGGCTCTGTCCCTTTGACCCCCGCCGACTAACCTACTAGATGGAACGCCGTATGGGCTCGTCGAAGGGGTCAATATTTATTTGTGTATTATAAGCCTTTGTGTTTAACTCCCTTTATTTAAAAACCCTAATTTGGTTATTAGAATTCTAAAACCCTAAATTTATACATTTATTATTTTATTTAATTTTAAATTTGATTATGTAGTTTTTATATGTTTTGATGATTGATTTATTTAATTTCAATATTTGATTTGTTTATCATGGATGGATGATTTCTTTATTATTATTATTATTATTATTATCTGTTAAAATTGTAAGAAGTATATTTCCATGATTGAGTACCTCATTAATTAATCTTCATGCAATTTAATTTATTTTCATATTTTGGAATTAATATAAAGGACATGTTTCCACCTTTCGGTGTTTGTCCTATTTAGTTTTAGACATACACGATGTGAAGACATATTTCCATCCTCAGATGGGTGTCCATTTATTTATTTTGTTTGGACATTATTGTGATTTTAATAAAGTATTTATTTATTCTTATGATCGCATGTAGTATGGATAATATCATTATATTTAAGAATTTTATAATATTAAGACCTACAAAGGAGGCCGGTTCCAATGAACCGGGCGTTGTGGGGGTGTTGGGCCATTTCTTACCTTCCCCACATATACCTAACTTTTTGAATCCATTAGGGGTTGGGGATTCCTTAGAAATTTAGTCATTCACACCTTTCTTTTTTCTTGGCCCATTCGGGTGGCGACTCCATTTTCTCCGGGCTTAGGTTGTGTTCTCTAAGGCACTGATCCTAAACAGTGTTGAAGTAGCAAGAACCATTCCACCGGAAGTAAGGGCAAAAGTCCCCGCCCACAAGGAGTATGTATTATACGTATATAGGGTATAAGGGTGTTACAATCAAAGCTTGAAGGGCATATATTTGCATTATGGCCTACAATACCTCATGATGCACAGGTTTCTTGGCTTGGCATCGACAAGTTTCCTCTAGCATTTAGCAATTTCACTTGTCTTGTCATTTTTGCAATTTGCCTTGCCATTTCTTAGTTTGCATTCAACTCATATGCCTCTCTTCTCCTTTCCCCAATACTCTTTTACTATGAATTTTCTCCCAACATTTCAAATAATGCAGCTGTTTTCACAGCTGTCTTTTCACCCATTGCGCCCCCTATAGAACTATCCACTGTGTTTTGACATGGTTGAGTTAGCCCATCATAAAAAAACTGATTGAGCAATTGTTGTGGATAGTAATGATGAGGGCATTGAAATAATAAGGATTTAAAGCGATCCCATGCCTCATGGAATGGTTCTCCATCAAATTGGGTGAAAATTGTAATACTCCCCCTAAGCTCCTTTGTCTTTTGGTGTGAATAAAATTTTCCCATGAATTTGTTATACACTTCAGTCTATGTGGTTAAGGAATTCTCCAGTAAAGTCATCAACCATGTCTTTGCCCTATCCTTCAAACTATATGGGAAACATCTCATTTTAAGTTCATCCTCCGTTAATGCTTGCAAAGGGAATGTATGTAATGTTGTATAAAAATCTTGAATGAAGTTGAGAGGATCTTCATTCGGGAATCCATGGAAGGATGGCAGCATACTATAGTAAGTGATTTTGAGTTCATAATTTCTTTTTGCATTGCTCAACCGAATACATGATGTGGTCACTCCAATGATCAATCGGGCAAACCCCTTCATAAGTGGTTTCTCTATGTCACCCATTTCTACCTCTGTGTTCTCCTCAAATTGCTTTTTGATTACTTCTCCTTCTTGTCCCAAAGGATCCACTCCCTCTGTAATATCCCAAAGTGTGCCCTAGAAGTTTTGATATAATTGTTGTTTTATTTGAATTAAATGTATATGTGTAATTGGAAAGAAAAAGAATTGAAGAGAGAGTTTATATGTTGTATATATGGAAATATATACAACATATATAAAAGTCAAAATGGATGGTCAAAGGAAGAAGATATTTATTTTGTTATTTATGAAATTACTAAAAAGGACAAATAAGTAAAAGGGAGTTAAGATATATAGAAGAGGGTATTTTAGTAATTTTCTTTTTAGATTGCTTGGTGGAGGTTTAAAGAGATGAGAACTTTGACTTTGTCTTTAATTTCCTTTTCATTTTTCTTCTTTTTCTTTTCTTGGCCGGGTACTCCAAAGTTAAGAGAGCAAGATAGAGTTTGATTTTCTAAGATCAAATTCAAAGGAGATTTCAAGAAAACAAGTTAGAAATTCAAGAAGTTCATCATTTTTTGGTAAGTTCTCTCTTGATTGCTCTTGTTGTTTTTGAAGTTATTTTTGAGTTTGATGAAGTGTTGTTGATAATATGGTTAGGATTGCTTGTGGTGTGTTTGTATGTGTTGGAAATGGAATTAAAGATAAGAAGTTAGGTTAGTGTTGGTGATGGTGATGGTGATGGAAGAGTAAGAGTTGTGTTTAGTGAAATTTTTTCTGTTTTACAATTAGTAAAGGCTGTGACTTGTATGATTTTTAATTAAATATAGAAACATTTTCTTGAAGTGAATTTTTGATATGTTGTGCCTCTATGAGTCTAGAATGACTGAAAAATATGTTGATTCAATTTTGGAATGGTTATGACTTTAGAAAGATTATTTTTATTAGACCTGTTCCAGCAGGTATCTTAACTGAGACAGCTATTTTCGGGATTTTTAATAAAATGTAGAAAAATAATATCCAATTGAATTTTGTATATGTTGTTTCTCAGTGAGTCTAGTATTTGAGAAAAATAATTTGAACCAAGTTGATTGAATTTAATTCATGGAATTCACAAAGTTCAGAACTGCTGCCAGGATGCAGGGCAATTGGAGCAGTCTGGTTGGGTGAACTATTTGACCAAGATTTTGTGTTCAGTTTGATCTGAATTTTTAAAGTAATGATTTTAAGATGTAATATTTAGTTCTATAAAAATTTTAGAGTTTTTAGTCAAGTAGATTATTTTATACAATTTTTCAAAATAAGGATAAAGTGAAGTCTAAAACCAGAATTTACTATTCATATGGTCATTTTGCTAATATTCCTTTTGGATTAGGTTGTGAAGAGGTTGAATTGCCCTAACCTAAGTGTTGAGGATTCTTGGAAGAGTAAGTGTATAGATTGGTGTGAGTTGGTTTTAAGGTAAGTACAAACTACATTAATGCATACATTCATATGATATTGAGACTTGAGACATATTTGATTATAAATGTGATAAGGAATCTAATGCATTGTGGATGTATATTAATAATGTTATGTTTGGTATAATGTGAATGTTGTGATGAGCATATAAAATATGTGTTAATGCCATTGATTATATCCATTTGAATAATGAATTGATTAATGTGATTTGAAATATAACGAAATGTGAAATGTGCAAGATGTGATGATGAAATGAAATGTGAAAGATATGATGTTATGAAGAGTTGCTTTATTGTGATTTGAGATCATATGAGATGATTGAGGCATGGTTGCCTAATTTGCTTATGAGAATGAAATGAATTGAGAAAGAAATGTATAAAGATATAAATGAAAAGAATTTTATGTCTAATTTGTTATTCAACCTTCAGAGTTCTAGGTTTGGTGGCATGCCTATAAAGTACTGGATAGGTGAAAAGACCGGGTCGTAAGCCGATTCCAGTTAATAAATGTGAAATGTGAATTATAGTAATAGTCTTGTCGGGTTGAGGATCTCCTTGGTTTATCCGGGTTGAGGTCCAAGAGACTGGGTCTGTTACAGGTAACAGTCTTGCCGGGTTGAGGATTTCCTCGAGTTTAGCCGAGTTGAGGTACAAGAGACTGGGTCTGTTACCCTATCCATTGATAGAGATATATATGTGTATCGCCTACAGGCTTGATGATAATGATTATGTGTAACATCCCGAATCCCAGATTGGTAAGAAACAGACATAGAGGATATGATTTAGGCTTAGAACAAAGGAGTTTAGAACATGACCTATAAATTGAGCTCGAATTTCATCCAAGTTAATGACAGAATTAGAGAGTCTCAAACAATACTTAATTGTTTATTTGTGTCTTATCTAGATGTATAACTTGAAATTACTCAATTTGGAGTTGTACAGAATAAGATTTGATGGATTTAGTAGACAATGTGCAAGCTACCTCAGGACAGCATAGTAGGCTTGAATTCGAAGGACCGTCAAAAATCAGATATAGCTCGGAATGACCTAAACTTTTGACACAATGTAGCGCCGGATGTCTAGTTTCAGTGGGCATAATAATTACTTAATTTGGAGTTGTGAGTAAAAAGATATTAATAAAGAAAGACAGCAAGGTAAGGAAGGGATATCAAAAGGACCTAAGTGAAAATTTCTCAAAAGTTAGGGGCAACCATGTAAACTTAAAAATTAAGTGTCGGAAGTTCTTAATAGTGCCCATATCCAACCCCGGAAGAATATTATCTAGATTAATCGGGTCATAACCATGGGTTTCAATTTTTTTCGAAAACTAACGGTTTAAAAGTTATAATCGATTAATCGCTGGAGGGTATTTTGATATTTTCACGCCCTAGACTATAAAATTACAGCACAAGAAAGTTGAGGGGGTCAAAATATGAATAAAAGGAAGCCTAATGGCTTGCCAAATAAATAGATAAAAGAAGAATGCAAGTGGACCAATTAAAAGTGGCCATTTTTGCTATAAGGTGTACCAATTGGAAGTCAACATCTATACCAACATATTTTCACCACTTATGGCTGCCATTTGGATCAAAATAAGCTAAGGAAAGAATATAAAAGCCCTCTCTTACATGGTGAACTCGTCCAAACCATAAGAGAAGGAAGAAGGAGGTGATTTTTCCAAAGTTTAAGGCTTTTGGTTGAAGATTTTGGTGACAAACAAGATCATAAGGTAAGAGAAACCTGTCACGACCCAATTTGTACATATGTACAGTACATCCATGTACAGTACATCCGCGTACAGTAACAGGAGCCGTCCCGAGTAATCACCAAAGAACAAGAAGTGAAAGGAAGCTCTATAGGACAAAAAGGACCTAACTGAAAAGATTGTAAAAGTTTTGGGGAGGTGACTGTAATTTTAAAAAGTTTTGGGGAGGTAACTGTAATTTCCAAAAGTTGTACTGGAGGTTCTTAATAGTGCATATAACAGACTCCAGAAATGGAAAGTAGAGAAAAATTGGGTCGAAACGGAACACCACGGTTTTTCCCGAAAATGCATAGTTTGAGAGATACAGTGGATTCTTGACCAAGGGTATTTTTGTCATTCTTGTAATAATAATTTATACACTGGAAAACAAGACACGTAAAGGTATCCGAAGTAAACGGAAGGACTCCGCAGTGATCGATGTTGAAGAACGAACCTAAGTGGAGACCCGAATCACGTAAGGACCTAAAGGGAATTTTTACAAAAGTCAAGGGCATGAGCGTAATTTTTATAAATTAGTTCAAAATCAAGAATGAATGTCGAAAATGGAAACGAGAGGTTGAAAGGAGGAGAACGGTACATTTTACGCGTTGTAAAACCACCCGGGTACGAAGAAAAGGCAAAACCTTCCATTGAAGGGTATTTTGGTCTTTTCACTTCCACCCATTTTCTAGAAAAGGGACACATGGCATAGTAATTTTCTAGAAAAGGACACATGGCAAAATCTTGTTTAAAGACACTTTTGGGTTGGATTAATCTTAACCCTCCATTTGGCACCATCCTAGTTAAAGATACTTTTGTGGTGGTTACATCTTAACCCTCCAAAATGAAATTAATTAAATAAATGGAAAATGGAAAAATATAAAAAGGGAGAGAAGGATGATTAAAGAATTAAGGACACATTTTTTCTCCATTTTTGAGAAGTATGGCCGAAATTCTCTCCACCAAAAAAGGGAAGGAATTTTTCAAGTGTTCAAGTGGAGTTTTGGAAGGAAAAGCTTAATTTTAAGGTAAGGATTCCAATTCTAGCTTTACTTTATTCATTTGATTGATAGTTTTCAAGTTATCAATGAAAGAAAAGTTATGAAAATTATAGGAAATCAAAGGGATAAAGAAGAATAAGGGAAGAAAGAATAGGACAAGCAAGGAACAAAGCAAATAAACAAGGTTTGGTACTTAAATCATTGCCTTTTCAATTAATTCACATATTTTGCATTATGGGATTTTTGAAATGGTTTTGAAATGAAGTTATTATGTGTGGTAAATATGTGGGAAAGTGCTCTTGAACCATGTGTAATCAATTGATTGTGAAAAGAATGAAAACAAAACAAACTAGCTAAATTGATGCAATTATTCATAAACTTTGATGAGTTTTTAATCACTCCTTTGGTTTGATTTTTGGAAGAGGGACCTTTAGTCCTTCAATGGTATCACAAAAGGATTCTAAAAATCAATTTTGCAAGAAAAAAAATGAATTTCCCTCAAGTTTGGAAAATTGGGCCGAATGGTCCCTTTTGGGCACCATTCTGCAGCTTTCATTTTGGGCAGTCCGTTGAAGGGGCAAACGAAAGAATTTTTCGACGAAATTTTACATGCATTTAGTTAACTTATGAAAGTGCTTTCCTGCAAAAATTCAGCCAAAAATAAGTTTGTTTACTTGGTCAAAACCGTTGCCAAAGTTGACTGATTTTCAGCAGTAAAAACAGATTTTACCATTTAGTTGTCGCGCGCTATTGCGTTGCCGATTTTACGCGCCGCGCTACTATTCCTTTGGTCATTTTTCTAAATGTGTTAAAACTTGAATATTATGATATGGATTGATGTTAAATCATATAAAATGACATGAAGGAGAATTGGAAATGATCAGAAAGGCATCATGACAAGCTATTCCGACAATACATGCATTATGGACAAATCATGGCTTATTGAATATCATGATCAAAGTAATTTAATAAATTATTTATGCTCTACTTGGTTATGACAGAACCCTTGAGATAAGGGTATGATGCATCATACTATTATTGCAGTACTGCTTATGACATGATATGATATTCCGGCTGAAGGCCGATGATTACAATGACATGATCAATGATGCAATGATAATGGCCATTGGCACATGTGCAAGAATTATGATGAATGATAATGAAATATGATCATGACAAGATATGTTTATCATGACCCTTCCTTATCCGCTGACGTTCTGTTAAACCAGTAGAGCAACCAAAATGATAAAAGCAAGAAAAATGATTTAAATTCAAATTATTTAGTCAAGCCTTTTTACCATCTGTGTTTTGTATTTATTCCTTTCAAGTATTTAAAGTATATAAATGTATGTTCAAATCATTCTTTCTTTTTTATTTATTTATTGCAATGATTTAAGTACCCACTAAGCAATTGCTTAGCGAGTTTAGTTTCCCTCTAAACTCGTAGGTTAAACGAGGAGACGAGATTGCAGCATGTCCTGCGCAGCTGGCCTTGACTACTACTTTGGGTAGGAGTTTGGATATGATTGATTGTAGTAATATGGCATGTACATAAACTTGTATGATCTAGCAAATAAATGTATAATAATGAAAAGCTATAACACGTACACTGCTAGTAATCTAATAAATCTTATTTTGGTTTAGCACTTATGTATGCAAGTATAGAAGTGTGAATTCTTCTTGTAGGATTGTAGTTGAGGTTATAAGGGTGGATTATTGGGAGTGTACTTGAGTTGAATTGTGAAACAAAATGTTTTTCAAAAATTAAAGAATCAGTTTTGGCGACACTTGGGACCTCCATTTTTAGGGGAGGTTCTGGCAAAATTTTTTTAAAATCTGCACTTAAAACTGGCTAAGTAAAATGTTAAGACACAACCACCATGAAATAACAGTCCATCTTGGTCTATAAACGTAGGCTAAGATGGGGTGTTACATTTAGTGGTATCAGAGCACCGGTTTAGCCGGTCCTGGAAAATTCAACATAGGAGGATACACATTTTATGTTGGGAGTGGCCATTACCAATGTAAAATGGGATATCCTATAGCAGATAAGAAATGAGAGCATATATCATTTAGGTACAAAATGTCGGTATAGTAGAAAGAATATTATAAATACATAAGTATATAAGGTACATGTGATAAAGGAAAATCTAATAGTGCTTACGTACATGCCATATAGGAAAGTTAATGTGTTGAGTCAAGCCAGCTGCTAATTCTTATCACGACATATGTATACGGTATAAGGTTGCAAGAGGCAGAATCACAAAGAATTATAGATCAAGAAAAGGAATCACATGCTTTCGTATCCATAAATGTAGAAATGGATCTTGGACTTATGCCACGACCCGCAACGGTGGCTGTGGAAGGCCCCAAAGTTTATTTAAGATAGATGATAGTACCACTGCAATAAACGGCAAGAATGGTACATGTTGCGACCAAAAGAGAAAGGAAGTCCCCAATTGAGAAGTTAAGGAAATATGGGGCTAAAGAATTTAAGGCTAGTAGGGAAGAAGGATTTGAAGAAGTTGAGTACTGTTTGGACAGTACCAGTAGGGCATTGGAACAACTGAGATGCACACCAGATAAAAGATTCAATTATGCCATGTCCCTTTTGGTAGAAGAAACATATACTTGGTAAAACATACTTAAACGCAAGGAGAAATGAGTTTATATATCTACAGCAAGGAAGAACGACAGTATCTGAGTATGATAGAGAGATCACCCGCCTCAGTAAGTATGCAAAGAAAATGATAGAAACAAAGAAAGAAAGACGTCAAAGGTTTTGGAAGGATTAAATAATGGAATTAAAGTACAATTAGTAGTCATGGACGTGTTTGAATTTTCAAGATTAGTTGTGAAAGTTTTAGGTATTGAGAGAGTATACATGGATTAGAGAAGTAGACACCAACGCATGCAACAAAAGAGAGTACAAACTTAAAGCTTGGGAAGATTTTGACAAGTTGAGAAGAAGTTTAGAAGTGAAGATAGTTTTACACAGTAAAGCCGGCGATTGCAAAGCCAAGGATCCGGCCAAGGTTCAAGGTGCCAGACATTCGTAGCTAGTATACTGGGGTCCTTATAAGGGGTTCCAGGAGAAGGTTAGATAGGCGTATATGAATGTAAAAATGAAAATGTTTATAAGAAAATGAAATTTGAAGAATGGAATAAAAAGAGGAACAAAATAAGAGGATAAAAGAAAAGTACGTAAAATGTTATGACCAGACGGTAAGAGATAAAATAGATAGATCTTAGATAACAAAGATGAGTGAACAGAAATAAGTATATGAGAAATTCTCATGTTCGACCATTAGAGAATATGTACAGTAACCCCATGTACAATATTCATAAGCAGATGAAGTAAGCAAACTAAGAAGGTACTGCTGACCCGATACCGTCGTATTGAAATTTAGCAGGAAACCGGAGTTAAACGTGCTCGACCAATGATGATGGGTGACCATCCCGTGAAGTCTTAATAAGGTAGGTGACGGACCATATGAGTAGAAACTAGACGAAACCTAATCAAAACACTGTATTGTGATTCCTCCTGAAAATGCCCCAATGAAATCATCAAAATTAAGAAATTATAAGAAGAAGATATATGAGATTTATGAATTCAGTCAATGATGGAAAAAAAAAGAAAGAAGAGAAAGAGAGAAATTGAGAACTAAAGAGGTAGAAAGTGCAAAAATTAAAATTAGATCAAAAAGGAAAGAATGAAAGTAATAACAACTCAAGGACTAGGTAAAGGAAAAAGGAAAAAGTAACAATACAAAAATTACTGGAGGATTGGAAAGAAATGTAGATTTAAAGGATATATTACTCCTCTATGCAAACACTGTGGATGAAGACATAAGAGTGAATGCTGGTATTAAACAGATGGATGCTGGGAATGCGGGGCACCAGATCATGTTAGGGTAAAATGCCAGAAAGACAAGTGAATGCACCCGCACCGACAAAAAAATCATGGCCCGCTTTTGGCCTAGGCCGAAGCAGGTGAAAGGAAAGTGATTCGAATTTTCAAAGAGCACAATCAGAGACCGTTGACTAGCTCAATTCAAGTACACCAGCCAGAGCCTACGCAATGAAAATTTAGAAGAATTACCAGTAGGATATGTTAAGTTTGAAACATTAGTTATAAATCCGATAAGAGACGAGGTAGTTAGACACAAAGGATTAAAGAATGTTCTATAGAGTTACATGAAAATGCATTTCCAGAAAATTTAATAGAGTTGCCATTCTGAGAATTTGACGTAATGTTGGTATTGGATTGGCTAACAAGGCATAAAACAGTGGTAGATTATAAGAAGAAAGAGAGTAACACTTCATACTCCCCATAAGGAGGAAGTGACGGTAGTAGGAAAGAGAGCCGATTACCTAAACAACGTAACAGCAGCAGTTACAACAAGGCATTCCATACAAACAGATGTGAGGCACACTTGGTAAGCACTATGGAAGCAAAGAAGAATGTGATAAAGATTCAAGAGGTATCAACAATGCGTGATTTTCTCGATGTTTCTTTAGACAAGCTACCCGGATTATCACCTAAGAGAAAAGTAGGATTCACTATAAATGTATATCCGGGAACTGCACCGGTGTCGGTTGCCTCATACTGAATGGTACCAGCGGAACCCAAAGAAATGAAAACACAATTATAGAAGCTACTCGACAAGAGTCTTATACGGCCAAGTATTTCTTCATGGGGCATGCCAGTACTCTTTGTCAAGAAGAAAGATAAATCCTTAAGGTCATATGTGAACTATAGTAGTTGAATGAGCTTGCGATTAAGGATAAATATCTATTACCATCCATTGACGATGTATTCAACCAACTTAAGGGAACCAAGGTTTTGTTTAAAAAAAAAATAGATCACCGACTGGGATATCAGCAGCTGCGGATCAAAGGAAAAGACATTCCAAAGACTACATCTAGAACTCGATACGGACGTTATAAGTTCCTTGTAACGCCTTTTGAGCCCACAAATGTGTCAGTAGTATTCATGGATTTAATGAATCATATCTTTCATCCATATTTTGACCAATTTGTAAATGGTGTTCATAGATGACACCTTTATTTATTTAAGGAACAAAGAAGAATACGATCGATACTTTTGCATAGTATTGCAAATGTTGCGAGAGAAGCAGTTGTACGTCAAACATGACAAATGCGAATTTTGATTGGAAAAAGTGACATTCTTAGAACACACCATATTAGCATAAGGCATTAAAGTAGGTCTTAAGAAAACAAAAGCCATTTTGGAATGGAAAACACCAAAGACAGTAATAGAAGTGAAAATCTTCTTAGGACTGGCTGGGTACTAATAATGTTTTATAAAAGGGTTTTCCATTATTATCATCCCAATGGCAAGGTTGTTTCAAAGGAATGCGAAACTCCAATGGACTGATAAATGTTAGAGGAACTTTGAGAAACTAAAGGAAAAGTTAACGAATGTTGCAATACCCATACGGCCCGTGTCCAGCAAAGAATTTGTGATATATAGTCGGTTAAGGTTATATGCATATGAAAAAGGATAAAATAGTCGCATAAGTCTTTTGATGATTTAAACCATACGAAAAAAATAATAATAATAACCCGGCATACTGTTTGGAATTAACAGTTATCGTATTGGCCTTCAAGATTTGGAGATATGATTTATATGGAGAAAAGTGTTATATTTATACAGACGCAAAAGTTTAAAATATCAGCCAACCCATGAGGATCTCAATTTATGGTAAGGAAAGTAAGCCCAAGTTTTGGAAATAACAGCTAAGTTATAAATTATCATCTAGGAAAAGCTAACGTGGTGGCCGATGCACTTGGTGGAAATTTGATACCAGCCTTAGGCGCTATAAAGATCAGTTTAAGAGCAATGGAAGAGGAAGTACTAGTAATAGAAATGCAAGCATAAACTATGTTTCTTTTCAAGAAATTCATCAAGTGCAAAAGTAAAATGAACAAATACAAAAATGGATCAAGCAAGTGCAAGGAGGAAAGGATATAAAATTCTAAATTTCTAAGAACAGTGGTTTGTATTATGACAATAGAATAATGATACGAACAATGGGAGACATAAGAAAGAAAATTTTTTTCGAAAAGCATATAGTAGTCTCTACGCAATGCATCCAGGAGTTACAAAAGTATCAATATCTAAAGAAGTTTTAATGGTAGCCTGGAATGAAGAGAGATATTGTTGATTTTATGACCAAATGTTTAATATGTCAACAAGCAAAAGCGAAATATCAAATCCTATCGGGACAGTTACAACTAATTCCCAGTCTGGTATGGAAGTGGGAACATATCACTATGGATTTCGTCATAGAAGTACCAATGACACGAGGCCGGCAGGACATTGTTCGGATAATCATTGACTGCCTAACTAAGCTAGCTCATTTTCTACTTTTATAAATGGATTATTCAATAGATAAATTGGTGGAAATGTACGCTAAGGAAATTATACAATTACACAGGATTCCAACGTCTATCATTTTAGGCAGAGGTCTACAGTTCATCATGAATTTATGATAGAAGTAGCAAACAGCTTCTGAAACCCAAACAAATTATAGCACTGCCTTTCACCCGTAAACTGATGGACGATTTGAAAGAGTAATCAAAACTTTGGGAGGACATATTAAGAGTATGTGTTATAGAATTTAAGGGTGGCTGGAATAGGTATTTGAATTTAATTGAATATGCATATAACAATGACTATTAATTCAGCATACGGTAACGCCCTATAAAGAAGTATACAAAAGAAAACATGGAACACCGATGTGGGTAGGTTAACGTATGCTGAATTAATAGTAACACCGATATAGGGTAACGCCCAGAGTGTTGGATGGAATTAAGTAGAGACAAGATAAAATCATATGCGGGTAGGTAGGAGCAAAAGCATATGCGGACTCGAAACGAAGGGACATAGAACTCTAAGTGGAAGACAAGGTTTTTTCTTAAGACTTTCCTATGAAAGAAGGTATTAAGATTTAAGCAGAAAAGTAAGTTAAGCCTTAGGCTTATTGGACTATACGAGATCATCGAACGCATAGATCAATAGCCTATCGGTTAACTCTATTACCAGAACTGAACAAAATACATAATGATTTTCACGTTTCAATGATAAGGCAATATCGTTGAACTTCACACACGATATAAAGACACAAAACATCAGAGTCCAATCTGACCTAAATTATGAAGAAGAACCAATAGAAATTTTAGCATGAAAAGTCAAAGGATTAAGAAATAAGAGATTTCCTCCAGTTAAAGTGCGGCGAAGGAACCATAGAATGGAAGAGATATTTTGGGAAAAAGAAGGAATAATGAGGATGGAAGCCTAAATTTTACACCCGATCGGCTTCGGGACGAAGCCTAAATTTTAGAGGGGAAGAAATGTCACGACCCAATTTGTACATATGTACAGTACATCCATGTACAGTACATCCGCGTACAGTAACAGGAGCCGTCCCGAGTAATCACCAAAGAACAAGAAGTGAAAGGAAGCTCTATAGGACAAAAAGGACCTAACTTAAAAGATTGTAAAAGTTTTGGGGAGGTGACTGTAATTTTAAAAAGTTTTGGGGAGGTAACTGTAATTTCCAAAAGTTGTACTGGAGGTTCTTAATAGTGCATATAACAGACTCCAGAAATGGAAAGTAGAGAAAAATTGGGTCGAAACGGAACACCACGGTTTTTCCCGAAAACGCATAGTTTGAGAGATACAGTGGATTCTTGACCAAGGGTATTTTTGTCATTCTTGTAATAATAATTTATACACTGGAAAACAAGACACGTAAAGGTATCCGAAGTAAACGGAAGGACTCCGCAGTAATCGATGTTGAAGAACGAACCTAAGTTGAGACCCGAATCACGTAAGGACCTAAAGGGAATTTTTACAAAAGTCAAGGGCATGAGCGTAATTTTTATAAATTAGTTCAAAATCAAGAATGAATGTCGAAAATGGAAACGAGAGGTTGAAAGGAGGAGAACGGTACATTTTACGCGTTGTAAAACCACCCGGGTACGAAGAAAAGGCAAAACCTTCCATTGAAGGGTATTTTGGTCTTTTCACTTCCACCCATTTTCTAGAAAAGGGACACATGGCATAGTAATTTTCTAGAAAAGGACACATGGCAAAATCTTGTTTAAAGACACTTTTGGGTTGGATTAATCTTAACCCTCCATATGGCACCATCCTAGTTAAAGATACTTTTGTGGTGGTTACATCTTAACCCTCCAAAATGAAATTAATTAAATAAATGGAAAATGGAAAAATATAAAAAGGGAGAGAAGGATGATTAAAGAATTAAGGACACATTTTTTCTCCATTTTTGAGAAGTATGGCCGAAATTCTCTCCACCAAAAAAGGGAAGGAATTTTTCAAGTGTTCAAGTGGAGTTTTGGAAGGAAAAGCTTAATTTTAAGGTAAGGATTCCAATTCTAGCTTTACTTTATTCATTTGATTGATAGTTTTCAAGTTATCAATGAAAGAAAAGTTATGAAAATTATAGGAAATCAAAGGGATAAAGAAGAATAAGGGAAGAAAGAATAGGACAAGCAAGGAACAAAGCAAATAAACAAGGTTTGGTACTTAAATCATTGCCTTTTCAATTAATTCACATATTTTGCATTATGGGATTTTTGAAATGGTTTTGAAATGAAGTTATTATGTGTGGTAAATATGTGGGAAAGTGCTCTTGAACCATGTGTAATCAATTGATTGTGAAAAGAATGAAAACAAAACAAACTAGCTAAATTGATGCAATTATTCATAAACTTTGATGAGTTTTTAATCACTCCTTTGGTTTGATTTTTGGAAGAGGGACCTTTAGTCCTTCAATGGTATCACAAAAGGATTCTAAAAATCAATTTTGCAAGAAAAAAAATGAATTTCCCTCAAGTTTGGAAAATTGGGCCGAATGGTCCCTTTTGGGCACCATTCTGCAGCTTTCATTTTGGGCAGTCCGTTGAAGGGGCAAACGAAAGAATTTTTCGACGAAATTTTACATGCATTTAGTTAACTTATGAAAGTGTTTTCCTGCAAAAATTCAGCCAAAAATAAGTTTGTTTACTTGGTCAAAACCGTTGCCAAAGTTGACTGATTTTCAGCAGTAAAAACAGATTTTACCATTTAGTTGTCGCGCGCTATTGCGTTGCCGATTTTACGCGCCGCGCTACTATTCCTTTGGTCATTTTTCTAAATGTGTTAAAACTTGAATATTATGATATGGATTGATGTTAAATCATATAAAATGACATGAAGGAGAATTGGAAATGATCAGAAAGGCATCATGACAAGCTATTCCGACAATACATGCATTATGGACAAATCATGGCTTATTGAATATCATGATCAAAGTAATTTAATAAATTATTTATGCTCTACTTGGTTATGACAGAACCCTTGAGATAAGGGTATGATGCATCATACTATTATTGCAGTACTGCTTATGACATGATATGATATTCCGGCTGAAGGCCGATGATTACAATGACATGATCAATGATGCAATGATAATGGCCATTGGCACATGTGCAAGAATTATGATGAATGATAATGAAATATGATCATGACAAGATATGTTTATCATGACCCTTCCTTATCCGCTGACGTTCTGTTAAACCAGTAGAGCAACCAAAATGATAAAAGCAAGAAAAATGATTTAAATTCAAATTATTCAGTCAAGCCTTTTTACCATCTGTGTTTTGTATTTATTCCTTTCAAGTATTTAAAGTATATAAATGTATGTTCAAATCATTCTTTCTTTTTATTTATTTATTGCAATGATTTAAGTACCCACTAAGCAATTGCTTAGCGAGTTTAGTTTCCCTCTAAACTCGTAGGTTAAACGAGGAGACGAGATTGCAGCATGTCCTGCGCAGCTGGCCTTGACTACTACTTTGGGTAGGAGTTTGGATATGATTGATTGTAGTAATATGGCATGTACATAAACTTGTATGATCTAGCAAATAAATGTATAATAATGAAAAGCTAGAACACGTACACTGCTAGTAATCTAATAAATCTTATTTTGGTTTAGCACTTATGTATGCAAGTATAGAAGTGTGAATTCTTCTTGCAGGATTGTAGTTGAGGTTATAAGGGTGGATTATTGGGAGTGTACTTGAGTTGAATTGTGAAACAAAATGTTTTTCAAAAATTAAAGAATCAGTTTTGGCGACACTTGGGACCTCCATTTTAAGGGGAGGTTCTGGCAAAATTTTTTTAAAATCTGCACTTAAAACTGGCTAAGTAAAATGTTAAGACACAACCACCATGAAATAACAGTCCATCTTGGTCTATAAACGTAGGCTAAGATGGGGTGTTACATTTAGTGGTATCAGAGCACCGGTTTAGCCGGTCCTGGAAAATTCAACATAGGAGGATACACATTTTATGTTGGGAGTGGCCATTACCAATGTAAAATGGGATATCCTATAGCAGATAAGAAATGAGAGCATATATCATTTAGGTACAAAATGTCGGTATAGTAGAAAGAATATTATAAATACATAAGTATATAAGGTACATGTGATAAAGGAAAATCTAATAGTGCTTACGTACATGCCATATAGGAAAGTTAATGTGTTGAGTCAAGCCAGCTGCTAATTCTTATCACGACATATGTATACGGTATAAGGTTGCAAGAGGCAGAATCACAAAGAATTATAGATCAAGAAAAGGAATCACATGCTTTCGTATCCATAAATGTAGAAATGGATCTTGGACTTATGCCACGACCCGCAACGGTGGCTGTGGAAGGCCCCAAAGTTTATTTAAGATAGATGATAGTACCACTGCAATAAACGGCAAGAATGGTACATGTTGCGACCAAAAGAGAAAGGAAGTCCCCAATTGAGAAGTTAAGGAAATATGGGGCTAAAGAATTTAAGGCTAGTAGGGAAGAAGGATTTGAAGAAGTTGAGTACTGTTTGGACAGTACCAGTAGGGCATTGGAACAACTGAGATGCACACCAGATAAAAGATTCAATTATGCCATGTCCCTTTTGGTAGAAGAAACATATACTTGGTAAAACATACTTAAACGCAAGGAGAAATGAGTTTATATATCTGAAAATTATGATCAAAATGATACCAGGCATACGAACTGAAAAACTGAGATTCCTCAGTCAGTAACCTGTGACTTGGGACTATGTTCAGGTGAGCTTAATGACACATTTAGACTGTGAAAGAAGACTTAAATTACCCTTATGTGTTAGGAAAAAATAGAATTTGGAATTTCCTAAATCCCACTTGTAGATAAAAAGATATGATCAAAAGAGTATAACTCATGCACACTGGAATTGTGAAACCGGACAGACTCAGATTTGTTCCTTGAGTCCAATTTTTTGGTCCATTTACCTCAGGAATTAGATGTTATGATAGAAGATATAAATTAACCCTTGTGTGTTGGTGAATCATAGGAGTTTGATTCATCTCGATTGAACTTAAAATGTAGAAGTTACAGACAAATGAGCGAACCATGCGGAGGCAGACCCTAGCAGACTGAAGGGCTGAATTAGAAATTGTGCCACAAATCACGTGTTTCTTGTTTTAATCTGAAATATTTACTGAATATATCCTTATGTGTCTAGTTTAATTTAAGATAACAATCGTCTCAATCTGAGTTGTGTAGGTAAAGTTATAAATGAAATAGTACGCATTGCGCAGACTTGAGTAACCAATTGACTAGGGAAGAGTTCAAGGAGTCATCAAGAATTATGTGTAACAAATTTAAATCTAGAAATTTAACCATAAGGACTCATAAGAGTCTAGTTCGAGTGAAAGCAATAATTTTTACATTCAGATTAGTAGAACAAAAGTTATTGGGGAAATAAGATAATAAGGTACATAAGAAACTAAATGCTAGAATTCACTGTTCATTTGGTAAGAAATAAATGAGGTATAATTGAGATAAAATATTCATTTGAAATGAAATAAATTAACAAAAATATGCTCTTGAAAGCTTGACCAATTAAGAACAAGATAGCATTTTTCTTTTTTTTGAAAATCACATCCCAATTGTGTTTTATTTAGATTTTAAAGCCCAACGAGGGATTTTTGCAGTATTGTAAAACCCGGTGTGGCCTACAAAGTGCAGTCTGGCCCAAAGGCCCGGAATGAAAACTTTAAACTATAAATTAGTTCTATTGAGCTGATTTAGGATAAAAATAATCAGATTCTTAATCACCGGTGCCATATCTGTAACATTGTGTGGTTTGCATCTAATTTCTACTTAACGGTTAAAGTACCCACTAAGCTATATGCTTAGCGAGTTTAGTTTTCTAAACTCGTAGGTTATGGAGTCCAAGATGACAAATGGGAAGCTACAATGGAACACCAGAGTGCGCAACAGGAGGCGAAGTGAGGAGCAAAGCAAAGTTTAGATTGGCATGTACTGTTAAGTACTTTCAAAATGTAATTATAACAATTAAAGAAATGTGTAAATTATTATTATTTGTAATAAAAAGGAAGAAAAAAATTTTATTTAGTGCATGTTCTGTATACCATGTTGCATATACTGTAGCACACTTGGCTCGGCTGGAAATAGTCGGGTTAAGGGGTGTTACAAATTTTTGGTATCAGAGCATTGGTTTAGCCGTTCCTGGGCGGTTAACCATAGGAAAGTACGTGCCAATTAGGATACGGAGGAAAGGTAAACGGAGTGAGATAGAAAGATATCAGGTAGAAAGAGGTTAATACAATGAGTGAATATGATTAAAACATAAGCCCTGTACTAGTTAGAAATTGAGAAATATATGACAATTGGAATAGACGGTCAGTAAGAAATGATAGAAAGGAAACCGAAAGGTGCATATATATACAGATATATAGTATGATAGAAACAAATTAGATAGTGGCAGACATTCAGAAGGTTAAAAAGAATGAACAGTGAGTTAAGAATAGAAACCAAAAATTTATATGAGCAAGATAAATACACATAAGGGCAAAAACAAGTATGTTAAAGACCGAAATATATGCAATATAGGTTGAGGCAATTATGAGAGGTAAGTAGTAAAAGCACCGAAAGAATAATAACGAATAGAATACCGACCATAATGCAAGAGTAAAATTTTAAAGAGTGAAGAATAATAGTACGACAAGAAAAAAAATCATAGAAAATAAAATTGAGAACTAAGAAAAGGAAGCAAAACTAGTTAGATTCTCCAGGATTAATGCTTTACCTGGTTGAAATCATGTGTTCCTTATATAATGAACTATTTAAACTTGTGTTGGAAATGTTTGGTAATGTGTTCTGACAACTTCATAATTTTTTTTTGTGCCTATGTGTGCATTGATAAGAATGTGATTCAATCATGTTAAATGAGTTTGATTACTATGCCAATATTATGTGATTGACTTATTATGGGAATGTTATGGTTGCTGAATTGAAAATAAAGCTATGAATGATTGGATCCGCAAATCAGTATACATGTGATATATCATAAATTGTACAAAGCATATCCATGTGAGACATACCGAACACGGTGTATATAATATCTATACTTATGTGAGACATACTGAGTACTATACATATAATATTTAAATGTCTTCACATAAAACGTAACATACACTGTACAAACAGAAATACATACCATACGTACATAAAGACGTGCTAAATAATACATATGCAGAAAGAGAATAAAGAGATGAAACAGTGGAAAGCCTGATACTTGAAAAATATAAGGCTCATAAAGTATAGCACTAGGGAAATAAATAATATGACAGTATGAGTGAATAAAAATGCCAATGAGCCAGTATGTGCCACTGAGCATTGTGAATGAGCCAAGAAATGGTTCGAGATATGATATGGTGACATCCATGCAGATGTGAATACATATGAAACATATGGCAATCCGTGCATATAGAAAGCAAGAAAGAATGAAGGAAAGAGAATAAAATATTAGAAAGATATGCTTACCTTGGTAATTCAAATTGAATCAGAGTTGGGATGAGTGTATTTATATGGCATTAACATTTACACTCAATGGTGAGGGCCATTGGGGCCAGTGGTGAGGGCCACTGGTTTGATATTTATCTGGCACCAATATATATACTCAGTGGTGAAGGCCACTGGGGCCAATGGTGAGGGCCATTGGTTTGATTAAAAAAGTGGCGAGGGCCATTCCTGTAATATGAAAATGGTGGTGAGGGCCACCTGTGCTGTGCCATGGAAATGAAATGGTGGTGTGGGCCACCCGTGCCATGCTGGTTCCATATGGTATTGCCTCATCCCACTTTGATTCTACTGTTTTTACCTTGAGGAGCTAAGTAAGAAAAATATGTGATAATATACAGATGAAACAAAAAAAAGTATATATGTAAATAAATAGAAAAAATTGAAACATATTCGAAAAAGAAAGGAAAGAAAGAGTTTGAAATGTAATAAAAAAGGAAAGATGTTCTCACCTTATGTTGGGATCGGCCGTAACCAACATAGAGCGAGACACGTAATGAAATAAATAGTACTTCGAGAATAATGGTATCATGGACTGATCACCCATGAGCTATTATTCGAGATGTATATATGACAACACAAGGAAAGTTAGATGAGCCGATACTTAAGGAATGCCACCACACTGCACGAATATACATAGGACATACAAATTCAGTAAGAAGTAAATAAAGAATAACCATAATGCAAAGAGAAGGAAGCTTAGAAATGAATATAGCAGAGAATGAAAATTGTACAAGAAAGAATGGAAAAGAATAAATTTAAATCAAAGTTAAAGAAAACATAAGTGAATAATAATAACGCTTCGAATGAGAAATCGTGACAAAAGTCAAAGCATGTTGAACCACATAATAGTCTATTGGACAATCTTGTAGAATAATAAACAGCAAGTGAGCAGAGATGGGAAGAAAACAGAATAAAAAAGGTAAAACATGTTGAATCTTAAAATAGTTAATCCCAGTAAATGAATAAGTGTCAAAATAAGGCAATGCGTAAACAATATAGAGAGATGACAGAGAGCAATCAAGTGAATAAGGTAAAAGAGTGGCAAAAGCAATAGACAGTAGTTAAAGAACATCAAGTATTTAGAACGAGTAAGCTTCGGGGCGAAGCTTAAATTAAGGGGGATAGAATTGTAACATCCCGAATCCCAGATTGGTAAGAAACAGACATAGAGGATATGATTTAGGCTTAGAACAAAGGAGTTTAGAACATGACCTATAACTTGAGCTCGAATTTCATCCAAGTTAATGACAGAATTAGAGAGTCTCAAACAAGACTTAATTGTTTATTTGTGTCTTAGCTAGATGTATAACTTGAAATTACTCAATTTAGAGTTGTACAAAATAAGATTTGATGGATTTAGTATACATTGTGCAAGCTGCCTCAGGACAGCATAGTAGGCTTGAATTCGAAGGACCGTCAAAAATCAGATATAGCTCGGATCGACTTAAATTTTGATACAATGTAGCGCCGGATGTATAGTTTCAGTGGGCATAAGAATTACTTAATTTGGAGTTGTGAGTAAAAAGATATTAATAAAGAAAGACAGCAAGGTAAGGAAGGGATATCAAAAGGACCTAAGTGAAAATTTCTCAAAAGTTAGGGGCAACCATGTAAACTTAAAAATTAAGTGTCGAAAGTTCTTAATAGTGCCCATATCCGACCCCGGAAGAATATTCTCGAGATTAATCGGGTCATAACCGTGAGTTTCAATTTTTCCCGAAAATGCACGGTTTAAAAGTTACAATCTATTAATCGCTGGAGGGTATTTTGATATTTTCACACCCTAGACTATAAAATTACAGCACAAGAAAGTTGAGGGGGTCAAAATATGAATAAAAGGAAGCCTAATGGCTTGCCAAATAAATAGATAAAAGAAGAAGGCAAGTGGACCAATTAAAAGTGGCCATTTTTGCTATAAAGTGTACCAATTGGAAGTCAACATCTATACCAACATATTTTCACCACTTATGGCTGCCATTTGGATCAAAATAAGCTAAGGAAAGAATATAAAAGCCCTCTCTTACATGGTGAACTCGTCCAAACCATAAGAGAAGGAAGAAGGAGGTGATTTTTCCAATGTTTAAGGCTTTTGGTTGAAGATTTTGGTGACAAACAAGATCATAAGGTAAGAGAAACCTATCTCTAGTTTTAATTTCATGGATTAATGGTTAATTTAAGAGATTGAAATTAGGTTTCATGTAGCTAGATTTGGAGAAAATTCAAGAAATATTTATTTGAAGGATTTAATGAAAGAAATAATGGTTTTAAGATTAGAGGAGATTAGATTGAGGAAAAATTGGCAAGAAATGAATTGGTAGCTTATGTTTTCAAACCATAGGATGTATGTTTAAAGTGTGTATGCTGGAATTCTTGTAGGAAATCAAGAAAAGCTAAAGGAAAAAGAAGAAAAAGATCAAAGATGAGCTAAGGAAAACAAAGGGGAAAAAGGTTTGGTACTTTAACCTTCTTGAATTAGTGATCTCTATTGCCCTTGCATTTGGATGTGTAATTGCTATAATTGTTCATGTGCTTGAGTTGTGGTGGTTATGTGGTTGAGATTGATGATGATATAGAAGTTTTTGTTGTTTATTGATTGATTTTGGGGTTGAGGTTATAAGGGAGGTAAATATGGGAGTGCTATGTTGTGTTGTTTTGTTGCAGCCAGCCATGTGTCCTGCATTTTTCTGGAACTTCAACCGAAATTTAGACTAGAAAAATGATAGAAATAAAACTTGACAAAGAAGACTTAATTGTTCTCCATTAAGTCAGTAAACCATAGGCTTTGGAACCAACGCATTTTCATGTGTGGAATGAAAATTATGATCAAAATGATACCAGGCGTACAAACTGAAAAACTGAGATTCCTCAGTCAGTAACCTTTGACTTGGGACTACGTTCAGGTGACCTTAATGACACATTTAGAAGCTGTGAAAGAAGACTTAAATTACCCTTATGTTTTAGGAAACCATAGAATTTGGAATTTCCTAAATCCCACTTGTAGATAAAAAGATATGATCAAAAGAGTGTAACTCATGCACACTGAAATTGTGAAACCGGACAGACTGAGATTTGTTCCTTGAGTCCAATTTTTTGGTCCATTTACCTCAGGAATTAGATGTTATGATAGAATATATAAATGAACCCTTGTGTTTTGGTGAATCATAGGAGTTTGATTCATCTCGATTGGACTTAAAATGTAGAAGTTACAGATGAATGAGCGAACCATGCGCAGGCAAACCCTAGCAGACTGAAGGGCTGAATTAGAAATTGTTCCACAAATCACGTGTTGACTGTTTTAAGCTGAAATATTTACTGAATATATCCTTATGTGTCTAGTTTAATTTAAGATAACAATTGTCTCAATCCGAGTTGAGTAGGTAAAGTTATAAATGAAATAGTATGCATTGCGCAGACTTGAGTAACCAATTGACTAGGGAAGTGTTCAAGGAGTCATCAAGAATTGTGTGTAACAAATTTAAATCTAGAAATTTAACCATAAGGACTCATATGATTCTAGTTTGAGTGAAAACAAGAATTTTTACATTCAGATTACTAGAACAAAAGTTATTGGGGAAATAAGATAATAAGGTACATAAGAAACTAAATGCTAGAATTCATTGTTCATTTGGTAAGAAATAAATGAGGCATAATTGAGATCAAATGAATGAAATAAATTAACAAAAATATGCTCTTGAAAGCTTGACCAATTAAGAACAAGATAGCATTTTTCATTTTTTTGACAATCACATCCCAATTATGTTTTATTTAGATTTTAAAGCCCAACGAGGGATTTTTGCAGTATTGTAAAACCCGGTGTGGCCTACAAAGTGCAGTCTGGCCCAAAGGCCTGGAATAAAAACTTTAAACTATAAATTAGTTCTATTGAGCTGATTTAGGATAAAAATAATCAGATTCTTAATCACTGGTGCCATATCTGTAACATTGTGTGGTTTGCATCTAATTTCTACTTAACGGTTAAAGTACCCACTAAGCTATATGCTTAGCGAGTTTAGTTTTCTAAACTCGTAGGTTATGGAGTCCAAGCTGACAAATGGGAAGCTACAAAGGAGCACAAGAGTGCGCAACAGGAGGCGAAGTGAGGAGCAAAGCAAAGTTTAGCTTGGCATGTACTGTTAAGTACTTTCAAAATGTAATTATAACAATTAAAGAAATGTGTAAATTATTATTATTTGTAATAAAAAGGAAGAAAAATATTTTAGTTAGTGCATGTTCTGTATACCATGTTGCATATACTGTAGCACACTTGACTCGGCTGGAAATAGTCGAGTTAAGGGGTGTTACATTATGGAACAAAGCAGTAACTCTGAACTTTGAATAACATATTAGTGTCGTTTGGGCCCATATTTGTCTTTGTGTCAATGTAAATCATAAGTGATGAATAAAATGATGAAATGTAGTCTTGAACAATATAAAGATATTATTTGTGAATATTGTCTTAAATATTGAAATGTGTGACATTAGCATGGCATTAAAGCATCATAGCACTGTAGTTTGTACCACTAAGCCGTTGGCTTAGCGCGAATGTGATTCTTCGTGCAGGTGACAGGGAAGAACCAGAGAGTTCCTCTAGGCCGAGTCGAGCCTAGATTTTGAAGAGTGAATAGTGGGCTTTAAGATCGAAGACTGACTGCCAAACATGTATAAATTTTATGTGTTGTAAAACTTGAGTTTTGATGTATATGAATTTGTAAATATTGTTACTTTCGTTGCATAGTGAACAAAAATTTTACCTACTGTATTTCATAATAAACGTTTACTTTATTTTGTACTAGAAGTGTAAATCCTTTTTGCAGGTTGTAGTTGAGGTTATAAGGGGGATTTATTGGAAGTGTACTAAGAATGATTTTGTTTGCATTGGTTTGTGTAAAAATGTTTTCAAAAATCAGGAAAAAACCAGTTTTGTCGACACTTGGGATTGAATTTTTAGGCGAAACTAAGGCAAAATTTCTGTAAAAATCGGAACTAAAATTTGACTAAGTAAAAGTGGTAGCAACATTAGGATAGTGTGGCGCCTCTACTCAGCTTACACACATAGGTCGGGAAGGGGTGTTACAATTTTTGGTATCAGAACCTAGGTTTGAGATTCTCAACCTAGGTGAATTGTAAGAAAAAGAATATTTTGATTTTTAAAAGTTGGTTTTTGAATAAAATACATGTTTTGGTATGGCAGTCTTTGATCTTTAATGAGGAATATTCTGCTGTGTTTGCAGATATAGGTAGTAATGGAGTCCCATTCACGTCAGACTGTAGAAGGAAGTGCTGAGAGTGTAGCTCCAGGAGAGAGTAGAGATGGAGCTAGAGTTGACAGAGTTAGTGAGGCACCTGTTTCTGTGCCAGAGAGACCAGCTGCAGAGGAGGGTCCGCCGGGTTGGTTGAGGCATGTGGTAGAACTATTTAGACAAGTTCCAGTGCAGCCACCACTACCACCACAGCCTCAGATGCCGGTAAGACATTATGACAAGTTGAGAAAGTATGGGGCTGAAGATTTCTTAGGCACTACCGACCCTGCAGTGGCTGAGCAATGGTTGGATAAGGTACAGAGGATATTCATTCAGTTGCAAGCCACTTCGGATGAGAAGTTTGACTATGCCAGATCCCTCCTTCAGAAAGATGCCTATAATTGGTGGAAGACTGTCCCTCATGCTATGGATGACCCACCTGCACTATCTTATAGTGATTTTCTGAGGGAGTTCAAACATAAATATACTCCGAGGGAGTATAAAGATTTAAAGAAGATGGAATTCCTGAGTTTGAGGCAAGACAACTGGATGGTGACGGAATATGAGATTGAATACATCCGGTTGAGTCATTATGCCGGGGGAATTATTTCTGATGAAATAGATAGGTGCAGAAGGTTTGAGGAGGGATTGAGGCCCTCTATTTTATGCATCGTGGCTGGTTCTCGGTACTAGGATTTCTCTCAGCTTGTTGCAGCAGCTAGGAGCGTTGAGAGAGCGTAGAGCATTGCAGCAGCTGCTTCTGAGGAGGAGACCAGTGTTAGGAGACCCCAGTTTGAGGCAGGGTCTTCATCTGTGAAGAGGGGGAGAGGAAGTTTTGTTCCGAGAATCAGTAGGAGTCAGAGACAGCCGGGTAGGTCAGTGCAGTATCAGAGACAGAGATCGAGACCTACACCTTCTATAGCTAGTGCTCCAACTCCGATGGTTCAGAGATCCATTCCCCTTATATGTGTTCAGTGTGGTGGAAGACATGGGGGTGTTTGTTGGAAATATAGTGGATCAGCTGTGTGTTTTCGATGTGGATCGCCTGATCATTTTATTAGGGAGTGTCCTGAGATGCAGGAGCACAGGCAGGCTGAGTCTGCAGCCTCTCAACCCAGTGTCAGCAGAGGTGGTCGAGGAGGTAGAGGTTTCAGTAGGGGTGGTCGATCCGGGTATAGTCAGAGAGGAGGATCATCATCCGGAGGCAGTAGGCCAGATGAAGCCGGATCTTCTCAGAGGGTGTATGTGATGCAGAGGCAGCCAGATGCTTCAGCAGTTATAGCGGGTACATTTTCTTTATTTGACATTTTAGTACTTGCTTTGATTGATCCATGATCTACTCATTCATATATTAGTGCATCTATCTTGCCTGTGTCTGAATTGCATTCTGAGTCCTTAGGATTTGATTTCTTGGTGACAAATCCTTTAGGACATAGTGTGGTTGTTAGTAAGGTGCACCGTGATAGTGCAGTTGGGGTGCAAGGTGAGAAGTTTCTTGGTGATCTGATTGAAATGCCTTTTAAAGAATACGATTTGATTTTAGGAATGGATTGGCTGTCTAAGCATGGAGCTGTAGTGGATTGTCAAAAGAAATGTGTTACTTTGAGAACTGGTGATGGTAGAAGTATATTACTATCTAGTGAGTAGAGACAACTTGCATCCTTGTTGGTTTCAGCTGTTTCAGCTAGAAGGTTGATTAGAAAGGGGTGTGATGCTTACCTTGCTCATGTGGTGGATACTAGAGTAGCGGGTTCTCAACTTAATAATATAACCACAGTTGCAGATTTTCCAGATGTGTTTCCTAAGGAGTTGCCAGGGCTACCCCCTGAGAGAGAGGTTGAGTTTGGTATCGATTTGTTGCCTGGTACCACTCCCATCTCTATCAGTCCTTATAGAATGGCACCTGCTGAATTGAGAGAGTTAAAGGTGCAGTTGCAGGAGTTGTTGGATAAAGGGTTCATTCGCCCTAGTGTTTCACCGTGGGGAGCTCCTGTTTTGTTTGTGAAGAAGAAGGATGGTACTATGAGGTTATGCATCGATTATAGGCAATTGAACAAAGTGACTTTCAAGAATAAGTATCCTTTGCCTCGAATTGATGATCTCTTTGATCAGCTGAAGGGAGCAGCGGTGTTTTCCAAAATTGATTTGAGATCAGGATACCATCAATTGAGGGTTAGAGCTGAAGATGTTTCTAAGACAGCTTTCCGCACCAGATATGGGCATTATGAGTTCTTCATAATGCCTTTTGGATTGATGAATGCACCTGCAGCTTTCATGGATTTGATGAATAGGGTGTTTAGGCCCTATCTGGATCAGTTTGTGGTGGTTTTCATCGATGATATTTTGGTGTATTCACGTAATGAGGAGGAGCATGACAAGCATCTGCGAATGGTATTACAGATCTTAAGAGAGAAGCAGTTGTATGCTAAGCTGTCAAAGTGTGAGTTTTGGCTTGACCAAGTAACTTTTCTCGGTCATATAGTTTCAGCAGATGGTATAAGAGTTGATCCGAGTAAAGTTGAGGCCATTTTGAATTGGAGTCCACCAAAGTCAGTGACTGAAGTTAGAAGTTTTTTGGGTTTGGCAGGCTTTTATCGAAGGTTTGTGAAAGGTTTTTCTTCGATAGCTATGCCACTCACCAGATTGCTTCGAAAGGGAGTTAGATTTATGTGGATAGATCAGTGTCAAGCTAGTTTTGATCAGTTGAAACAAATGTTGACTCAAGCACCTATTCTTACTTTACCCGTGGAAGATAAACCTTATGTAATTTATAGTGATGCTTCACATAATGGTTTAGGATGTGTCTTGATGCAAGAGGGTAAAGTTGTAGCTTATGCTTCTCGGCAGTTGAAGTCGCATGAGCTCAATTATCCAACACATGATCTGGAATTGGCAGCTATAGTATTTGCTTTGAAGATTTGGCGACACTACTTATATGGAGAGAAATGTTTTATTTATACGGATCACAAAAGTTTGAAATATTTGGGTGTTCAGAAGGAGCTGAATCTTCGGCAAAGGCGATGGTTAGAACTGATTAAAGACTACGATTGTTTGATTTATTACCATCCTGGTAAGGCGAATGTAGTTGCTGATGCCTTGAGTTGGAAGTCTCTGGCAGGTTTGGCTGTTTATTCGCTCTCGTTGCTTGTTGAGATGAGAGCGTTACATGCTAGTTTTGAAGCATGTGATGATGGTGCATTGTTGGCTCAGTTGCAATTGAGACCAGTATTGTTGGATCAGATTAAGGAGGCTCAATTAACATATGAGAAAATTCAGAAGATTGTTTCAGATTGCCAAAATGGGGAGAGCCGAGATTTCTTTGTGAGAAGTGATGGTATCCATTGGTTTAAGGATAGATTGTGTGTTCCTGATGATGCTAAATTGAGAAAGATTATTTTAGAAGGAGCACATCAGTCGGTTTTTGCTATACATCCGGGAAATACAAAGATGTACCATGATTTGAAATAGCATTATTGGTGGTCAGGTATGAAAAGAGACATAGCGGAGTTTGTATCCAAGTGTCTCACTTGTCTGAGGGTGAAAGCTGAGCATCAAGTTCCAACAGGGTTGCTTCAACCTTTATCAGTGCCTGAATGGAAATGGGAGAGAGTGACAATGGATTTTGTGTCTGGTTTACCTTTGACACAGGGGAAGCATGATGCTATTTGGGTGATTGTTGATAGGTTGACAAAGACAGCTCATTTTCTTCCGGTTCGGATGGACTATTCACTTGAGAAGTTGGCTGAGTTGTATATTAGTGAGATAGTGAAGTTGCATGGAGTTCCAATTTCTTTAGTTTCTGATCGAGATCCTAGATTTACTTCAAGATTTTGGGTTCTCGATTGCACTTTAGCATTGCTTTTCATCCGCAGACAGATGGGTAGTCAGAGAGAGTGATACAGATTATTGAGGATATGTTGAGAGCTGTGTCATTGATTTCTCTGGAAGTTGGGACAGATTTTTGCCACTTATAGAATTTGCTTACAACAACAGTCATCAATCCAGTATTGGTATGGCACCATTTGAGGCATTGTATGGTAGAAGATGCAGAATGCCTTTATGTTGGAATGAAATTGGAGAAGGCAAACTAATTGGTCCTGATTTGATTAAAGAAACTGAAGAAAAAGTGAAGATAATTCGGGATCGGTTGAAAGCAGCTTCAGACCGACAGAAATCTTATTCAGATTTGAAGAGGAGAAACATAGAATTTGATATTGGAGATAAAGTATTTTTGAAAGTGTCTCCTTGGAAAAAGATTTGAAGATTTGGTCGAAGAGGGAAGCTGAGTCCTCGTTTCATTGGACCGTATGAAGTTTTAGAAAGAGTTGGGCCAGTTGCTTATCGTCTTGCTTTGCCGCCTGAGTTGGATAGAATTCATAATGTATTCCATGTTTCTATGTTGAGGAGGTACAGATCAGATCCATCTCATATCTTGCCAGTTGAATCTATTGAGGTGAGTTCGAATCTGACATTTGAAGAAGAACCAATTGCTATTTTGGCTCATGAAGTGAAAGAGTTGAGAAATAAGAAAGTGCCACTTGTAAAGGTTCTTTGGAAGAATCATGGTGGAGAAGAGGCAACTTGGGAGAGTGAGCAAGCGATGTGAGATCAGCATCCTCAACTGTTTCAGACTTGATATCAGGTAATTTCGAGGACGAAATTTCTTTTTAGAGGGGGAGAATTGTAATATCCCAAAGTGTGCCCTAGAAGTTTTGATATAATTGTTGTTTTATTTGAATTAAATGTATATGTGTAATTGGAAAGAAAAAGAATTGAAGAGAGAGTTTATATGTTGTATATATGGAAATATATACAACATATATACAAGTCAAAATGGATGGTCAAAGGAAGAAGATATTTATTTTGTTATTTATGAAATTACTAAAAAGGATATATAAGTAAAAGGGAGTTAAGATATATAGAAGAGGGTATTTTAGTAATTTTCTTTTTAGATTGCTTGGTGGAGGTTTAAAGAGATGAGAACTTTGACTTTGTCTTTAATTTCCTTTTCATTTTTCTTCTTTTTCTTTTCTTGGCCGGGTACTCCAAAGTTAAGAGAGCAAGATAGAGTTTGATTTTCTAAGATCAAATTCAATGGAGATTTCAAGAAAACAAGTTAGAAATTCAAGAAGTTCATCATTTTTTGGTAAGTTCTCTCTTGATTGCTCTTGTTGTTTTTGAAGTTATTTTTGAGTTTGATGAAGTTTTGTTGATAATATGGTTAGGATTGCTTGTGGTGTGTTTGTATGTGTTGGAAATGGAATTAAAGATAAGAAGTTAGGTTGGTGTTGGTGATGGAAGAGTAAGAGTTGTGTTTAGTGAAGTTTTTTCTGTTTTACAATTAGTAAAGGCTGTGACTTGTATGATTTTTAATTAAATATAGAAAAATTTTCTTGAAGTGAATTTTTGATATGTTGTGCCTCTATGAGTCTAGAATGACTGAAAAATATGTTGATTCGATTTTGGAATGGTTATGACTTTGGAAAGATTATTTTTATTAGACCTGTTCCAGCAGGTACCTTAACTGAGACAGCTATCTTTCGAGATTTTTAATAAAATGTAGAAAAATAATATCCAATTGAATTTTGGATATGTTGTTTTTTAGTGAGTCTAGTATTTGATAAAAATAATTTGGAACCACGTTGATTGAATTTATTTCATGGATTTCACAAAGTTCAGAACTGCTGCCAGGATGCAGGGCAATTTGAGCAGTCTGGTTGGGTGAACTATTTGACCAAGATTTTGTGTTCCGTTTGATCTGAAATTTTAAAGGAATGATTTTAAAATGTAATATTTAGTTCTTTAAAAATTTTAGAGTTTTTGGTCAAGTAGATTATTTTATACAATATTTCAAAATAAGGATAAAGTGGAGTATAAAACCAGAATTTACTATTCATATGGTCATTTTGCTAATATTCCTTTTGGATTAGGTTGTGAAGAGGTTGAATTGCCCTAACCTAAGTGTTGAGGATTCTTGGAAGAGTAAGTGTATAGATTGGTGTGAGTTGGTTTTAAGGTAAGTACAAACTACATTAATGCATACATTCATATGATATTGAGACTTGAGACATATTTGATTATAAATGTGATAAGGAATCTAATGCATTGTGGATGTATATTAATAATGTTATGTTTGGTATAATGTGAATGGTGTGATGAGCATGTAAAATATATGTTAATGCAATTGATTATATCCATTTGAATAATGAATTTATTAATGTGATTTGAAATATAACGAAATGTGAAATGTGCAAGATGTGATGATGAAATGAAATGTGAAAGATATGATGTTATGAAGAGTTGCTTTATTGTGATTTGAGATCATATGAGATGATTGAGGCATGGTTGCCTAATTTGCTTATGAGAATGAAATGAATTGAGAAAGAAATGTATAAAGATATAAATGAAAAGAATTTTGTGTCTAATTTGTTATTCAACCTTCAGAGTTATGGGTTCGGTGGCATGCCTATAAAGTACTGGATAGGTGAAAAGACCGGGTCGTAAGCCGATTCCAGTTAATAAATGTGAAATGTGAATTATAGTAATAGTCTTGCCGGGTTGAGGATCTCCTTGGTCTATCCGGGTTGAGCTCCAAGAGACTGGGTCTGTTACAGGTAACAGTCTTGCCGGGTTGAGGATTTCCTCGAGTTTAGCCGAGTTGAGGTCCAAGAGACTGGGTCTGTTACCCTATCCATGGATAGAGATATATATGTGTATCGCCTACAGGCTTGATGATTATGATTATGGACCAAAGCAGTAACTCTGAACTTTGAATAACATATTAGTGTCGTTTGGGCCCATATTTGTCTTTGTGTCAATGTAAATCATAAGTGATGAATAAAATGATGAAATGTAGTCTTGAACAATATAAAGATATCATTTGTGAATATTGTCTTAACTATTGAAATGTGTGACATTAGCATGGCATTAAAGCATCATGGAACTGTAGTTTGTACCACTAAGTCATTGGCTTAGCGCGAATGTGATTCTTCGCGCAGGTGACAGGGAAGAACTAGAGAGTTCCTCTAGGCCGAGTCGAGCCTAGATTTTGAAGAATGAATAGTGGGCTTTAAGATCGAAGACTGATTGCCAAACATGTATAAATTTTATGTGTTGTAAAACTTGAGTTTTGATGTATATGAATTTGTAAATATTGTTACTTTCCATTGCATAGTGAACAAATATTTTATCTACTGTATTTCATAATAAACCTTTACTTTATTTTGTACTAGAAGTGTAAATCCTTTTTGCAGGTTGTAGTTGAGGTTATAAGGGGGATTTATTGGAAGTGTACTGAGAATGATTTTGTTTGCATTGGTTTGTGTAAAAATATTTTAAAAAATTAGAAAAAAACCAGTTTTGTCGACACTTGGGATTGAATTTTTAGGCGAAACTATGGCAAAATTTATGTAAAAATCGAAACTAAAATTTGACTAAGTAAAAGTGGTAGCAACATTAGGATAGTGTGGCACCTCTACTCAGCTTACACACGTAGGTCGGGAAGGGGTGTTACACCCTCAGTTCTAGGAAGTCTATGAATATCTTCTATATATGGAATAAGTTTGTTTCCTTAGGACCTTCGTCCTTGCATAAATCACCTAGGCAATTCAAAAAGAAACACTTTAAATAATTAAACAATTAAAATAAAAGAATCAAACTATTACTACTTAAACAACCTTCCCTGGGAGCTATTCCAAAAACTTGTTACACTATACTTAACACTACTAAAAAGCAACTCTTGCAAGTATACAAGGTAATTATAGCATTGGTGATTGCCCCAAGGTCATCTCATAAGGAAGGAATTATTTTTCAATAGTTTGATTAAAATAAAATATTAAAGTTGAGTGTATATCGTTGAAATGACAAAAAAGAAATTAAAATTTAAAAGTAAACAAGTGATGGTTGTGCAAGATTAATTCAATTCTTGGAATGGTGCCTAGGGTTGTAGGTCAATTTAATTAAAGCTTGATTCTCAAATTATCCATTAATATAACCTTGTAATTTAATTTATTCCTTGATTTTAATTAGCAATTATCAATTTATTAGTTTTCACATTAATGAATTAACAACAACCCTTTGAATTTTCAAATTAATAGAACCCTAGAACTTATATTTCCAATTCATTCTTAGGGTAGTTGATTGCATAGTTCCAATATCAAATTTCACCTCTCGATCCATCATTCAATATTAAGAGATCAATAGGTAGCCAATCTATCAACCAAACATTCAATCCAATCCAATCAACTAATAAAAAGGTTTATTAATGGAATTATTAAATCAAGTCATTCAATCAAATCTACTACAACACTAGGCATGGGTAATTTAGCTCATCATCATTTCAAAATAAACATTCATCTCAATATAAATCAAATCAAAATTATCCATTAAAATATTAATGTCCATTGAAATATTAATGTTCATAATAAAACAACAACAATCTAGAAATGAATTAAATGAGAGAATATGAAAAACCCCTTGAAGAAGCCAAGAGTTTAACTTCTTGTTCTTCCTCCTAGCTTCAACTTGAATGTGATGAAGAAAAACTCCCAAGCCCTCTTTAAACCCTTCAATCAAATGCTTATCCTTGAAAGATAAATTGAAAACTCTCTCAAGCCTCCAACTCTTCAATCAAGGACCTCTTCAAACCCTGACCCTTTCAAGAGCTTGTTATCCCAACGTTATCCCAAAGATGTTCAAGTCTTGTCTATGGAAGAAATTTAAGATGAAATGGAAGATGAAGATGAAGGTGATGACAATGGTGTCTTCCCAAAAACAAGAACTCAAAAATAAGAACAAGATTATAGGAATATAGAAATGGAGAATGTATCCCCAATAGCCAACCACGTGTGTGTACATGTCTCCACTTCCCTCCAATTAGTTTTTAATTCTTCAAAACAAAAAGAATGTTTCCAACTCAACTCACTCATCTTTGTTTCCTCCTTTTTCATTGTTTAATATTTCATCCCATAAAACCATCCATATTTTACTCCTTTTTATCATTTCTTTTTAAAAGATAATACATTTTTAAAAGATAATACAAGTGGATTCGTCGTGTCTCTTAAATGTGTCAGCCTCTTCTCCATTCTTCTTAGGGGCACAACCAAGCTAACTTGCCCTAGCCATGTCCTGCTTGTTTTTTGCCCTTGATGAGAGACATGGCCAAGCCAGCAAGTGTCTTGGACATGTCTCATGTTTTTCCACCAATTTTTATCCATCACTCCATTGTTGTGCACTTCAACCTAAATCAAACCCTTCAAGAAATCTTTAAACCTAAATTATAGTAAAAATTAACTAAAAGCCAATAAGATTGCCCTAAAAATATATATACATAAATGATTGAAACAAATCCCCAAACTTTACCAAATTCTTCTAAAGAGAGGGCAAAGTCTTAGTCAAAAAGCCTAAAGTAAATTCTATAGAAATCTATGGGTGCATTATGGTTGTTCTCTACCCTTAGAGATATTAGGAATTCCCTTATGAGAATAGGATAACCTAACTCATTTAGGAATTCAAAGTGCCCCCACCCAATCCTATCAATATAGTTATAGATTTCTCCTTGGATGTTTAGGGCTAAAAGTATCCTTTTCGTAAGCATTTTGGTGGGTTATATGGTCTTTTTCTTGAGCATGTAATATTTTGTTTTCTCTTCTTTTGTTTTGTACTTGGGTTTGTGGTTGAACACTCTGCCTAGTAAAATTTTTAGGTTTAGGTTGAGATTGAGGTTGAGGTTGAGGTTGACGTTATGGTTGAGGTTGATGTTCACTAATCACAATCTCTTTTCCCTTGGTTTGGTCTTTCTTTTTAGTATTTTTGGTTTTGGGAGCTATAACCTCAATAAAAGTAAAACACAAAAGAAAATATAGAAATGTAGAAGATAGAAAAGAAAGGTGGAAGATAAAGTGTTGATGGGCTTGAAAACCTTCAAAAACTTCTTCTTGATGATCAAAATCTTGAAGGATTGATTGAAAATGAGTTTGAGAGTTTGTAAAGATGTATTTTTATGTAAAAGAAGGGTATTTATAGGCAAAATTTGAAAAACTAGCCGTTTCTGACCATTTGGAGGCAAAATGGGCTAAAATTTGAAAGTTCCAAAGTTTAAAAAATTATTAGTTACACATATTGTGCGGTCGCTCAAGAGGTTATGCTACAACAAGCTAGGTCTAGCTATCTCTACAGATAATGTGTGCTCGCACAAGACTAATGAGTGTGTAACGGTCAAGAAAATTTGAAAATTTGAAATAGGACAACCGTACAAGCTGTTGTGAGCCTCCTTAAGAGAGACTTTGAAGCTCGAGCTTGGAAGACAGATAATGGTGTGACAGCTTGGTATGTTTGGGCGACTGCACATCTACAAACATAAGTATTTTGATGATTTTTCAAATACAAATGATCAAAATAGATGTGGAATTGTCAAAGAGTGATCATACAAGGGATTTTCCATCAATCATACCAACATGTTGTTTGATGAAGTTTAATCTTTCTTCATTTAAAGGTTTTGTAAAAATATCGGCAACTTTGTTTTGAGTGTTTATGAATTCTAAGACTACATTATGATTTTGAACACTATCTCTTAAAATATGATGCTTAATGTCTATATACTTTGATCTAGAATGTTGAATGGGGTTCTTGGATAAGTTAATTGCACTTGTTTATCGCAATTAATAGGAATATGATCAAATATTTTTCATAATCAAGCAATTAATGTTTCATCCAAAGAACTTGTGTGCAACAAAAACATACAGTAACATATTCGGCTTCTACGGTAGATAAACCAACTGATACTTGTTTGTTGCTAAACCAAGAAACTAGGCATTCACCAAGAAAATGACATGTTCCAGTGGTGCTTTTCTTATCCAGTAGGCTACTGGAAAAATTCGCATCCGAAAAACCTAATATGTCAAATGATGTGTTTCTAGGATACCATAGACCTAAATGCAATGTACATTCAAGAATTTTAAAATTCTCTTAGTGGCATTTAAATGTGATTTGTAATATCCTCATGTATGCCCTAGAAGTCTTGGTTATGTTGTTGTTATTGTTGATGTTGTTGTTAGTGTTGTTGTTGTTATATATTGGATTGAATATATGTGTTAAATTGTAAGAGAAAAGAAATGGGAAGAGAATGTATATGTATATGTGTTTTGGAGAAGAAATTTAGGGTTTAGAGACAAATGTATATGTTGTGTATATGATGATATATATAACATATAGATTGTTCAAATATAGAGTCAATGCAAGAAGATATTTTTGTGGAATGTGCAATTACATATAAGGGCTTAGATGAGACAAAAGGTTAGTTAAATGGTGAAGGGTGTTTTAGTAATTGCAAGGTTAAAAACACTTGATGGATATAAGAAGCCAAATTTGACTTTGCTCTTCATATTTTCTTCTTCTCTTCATGTGTGGCCGGATTCTCCATAGACAAAGAGAGAAAGAGAGGTGATCTTGAGGTTTGAAGCAAATTGAAGAAGGAATCAAGGGTGTTGGTTAGATATTTGTGGAATTCTTCATTTAAGGTAAGTTTTCTCTTGATTTCTCTTGTTCTATTTGGAATTTTGTTTGAGTTTGATGGAGTGTGTTTGTGTATGGTGTGTGTAAAAGTGTTGAAATGGAATTAAAGATAAGAAGCTAGGTTGGTGTTGGTGATGGAAGAGTAAGAGTTGTGTTTCATGAGTAATATACATTGAAATTGAAATGTATATCAAAGATGCAATGATAATTTAAATAAGACATGATATGAGACAATGCCATTGTGATTGGCTATGATGATGATATTGAAAGAAAGAAGGCATGTTTGCCTAAATGTGATGAGAATTTGAGAATGGAAATGGTAACTATATAATAAATGAATTGTTTGTTTAATATGTTATTCAGTTTCAGAGTTCTGGATTTGGGTGGCATGCCTAAGAAATGATGAAAGGTAACAGTCTTGCCGGGTTGAGGATCTCCTCATATGTGTTGAGTTGATGGTCCAAGAGACTGGGTATATTACACTATGAGAATTGTGAATATGAGATATATGATTTGTAACAGTCTTGCCGGGTTGAGGATCTCCTCATATGTGTTGAGTTGATGGTCCAAGAGACTGGGTCTGTTACACTATGAGAATTGTGAATATGAGATATATGATTTGTAACAGTCTTGCCGGGTTGAGGATCTCCTCATATGTGTTGAGTTGATGGTCCAAGAGACTGGGTCTGTTACACTATCCATGGATAGAGATACATGTATATACATTGCCTACGGGCGTGATTATTGTGACTATGAACCAAAGCAGTAACTCTAAACTCTGAATATCGTATTAAATACTTGTTGGGCCCATAGGTGTCAAGGTTATATGAATGTCTTAAATAATGTTATGAGTTAATGAAATGAGATGTTGTTTATTGAGTATGATTGATTAATGTTGAATGTGGAAAGATGTTGAAATGTGGTATGCTCATATGACTATGATTTGTGAAATGCATAATTATGTGGTTAACTTTATATTTATGATGTTGATCTTATCAATAACATATGTGACATTGCATTACATTAAAGCATACCATTAGTATGTTTTATCTTACTAAGCCGTTGGCTTAGCGCGATAGTGTTTAATCGCGCAGGTAATAGAGTGGATAGAGTTGAACCCGAGAGTTCATCAAGACCAAGTGAGAGTAAACCTTGAAGAATCCATTTTGGGAGCTTAAAGATCAGAGCAGACTTGCCAATCATGTATATTTCTTTATATTTTGTAAAGAAATGTTTAATATGTAAATATGTACATATTTATAACTTCCGCTGTGTAATATTTAAATGTATATATATATAACTAATATGTTTTGTCTTATAAGTAAATGATCTACTTTTCTATAATGTATAATGATAAGGGTATTGTATCAAGTTTAAAGTGTTTTGAATGTTAAGAAAACCGTAGCATCCCTATGTTTGATGCACTTATGCTACATTGTTGTAGTTGTAGTGTGTGGGCATTGGATATGGGGGTGTTACAATTGTTTTGGTATCAGAGCCTAGGTTTGAGATTCTCAACCTAGGTAAAATGTAATAAAAAGACTATTTTGACTTTAAAAGTGGTTTTTGAATAATATACATGTTTGGGATTGGCAACCTCTGATCTTTAATAAGATGTAGTATGTTGTGTTTGCAGATTTAGGTTGTGATGGATTCTCACTCACGTCAGTCAATTGAGGGTAGTGCCGAGAGTATCGCTCCTGCTGAGGGAGCTAGAGTTGATAGTGTTGAGGAGGCACCTGCTTCGGTGTCGGGTAGACCAGCTGGAAAGGAGGTTCCGCCAGCCTGGTTTAGACATATGATGGAAGTTATGAGACAAGCACCAGTGCAACCAGTGCCACCACCCCCTCAGCCTTTGGTATCTGTAAGGCACTATGATAAACTAAGGAAGTATGGAGAGGAGGATTTCCTTGGTACTACTGACCCAGCTGTAGCAGAACAGTGACTTGACAAAGTACAGAGGATCTTTATTCAGTTACAAGCCACCCCTGAGGAAAAATTTGACTATACAAGATCTTTGCTACAGAAGGACGCCTACGATTGGTGGAAGACAGTGCCACATTCTATGGATGATCCTCCAACACTGTCTTACACTGATTTTCTGAGGGAATTTGAGTTGAAGTATACTCCTAGGGAGTATAAAGATGGGAAGAAAAGAGAGTTTCTAGATTTGAAGCAAGATCATCGGACCGTAACTGAGTATGAAGTTGAGTTTATTCGACTGAGTCAGTATGCTAGGGGTATCATTGCTGATGAGATTGATAGATGCAGGAGGTTTGAGGAGGGATTGAGGCCCTCTATCATGTGCTTAGTGGCTGGATCTAGATATCAGGATTTCTCACAGCTTGTGGCAGCAGCTCGAAGTGTAGAGCGAGCTCAAGTTATTGCAGCTGCTTCAGAGGAAGAGGTTAGGGTTAGGAGGCCCCAGTTTGAGGCAGGGTCTTCTTCTGTTAAAAGAGGTAAAGGAAGCTTTGTTCCTAGAGTTAGTAGGAGTCAGAGGTTAGCTGGTAGGTCAGTGCAGTTCCAGAGACAGAGATTTAGACCTGCAGCTTCAGTAGCGAGTGCTCCTACTCCTGGAGTTCAGAGATCCACCTTACCTGTGTGTAACCAGTGTGGTGGAAGACATGGGGGCGTTTGTTGGAGGCATAGTAGATCAGAGGAGGCAGAGGTGCCAGCCGAGGAGGTAGACCAGGGTTCAGTTCTAGAGGAGGTGCTACATCCAGGGAGGGTAGACCAGAGGAGGTTGGATCTTCCCAGAGGATGTATGTTATGCAGAGGCAGCCAGATGCATCGGCAGTCATAGCTGGTACTTTTTCTTTATTTGATATTTCAGTACTTGCTTTGATTGATCCGGGTTCCACACATTCATATGTTAGTGTATCTATTTTGCCTGTATCTGATTTGCATGCTGAGTCCCTAGGATTTGATGTGTTGGTGACAAATCCGTTAGGGCATAGTGTGGTTGTAAGTAAGGTGCATCGAGATAGTGCAGTAGTGGTGCAGGGTGAGGAGTTCTTAGGGGATTTGATTGAGATGCCATTTAAGGAATATGATGTGATCTTAAGTATGGATTGGCTATCTCGACATGGAGCTGTGGTGGATTGTAAAAAGAAAATTGTTTCTTTGAGAATGGGTGATGGTAGAGAGGTGATAGTATTTAATGAGCAGGAACAGCTAGCCTCCTTATTTGTTTCAGCTGTTGCAGCCAGGAGGTTGATTAGAAAGGGGTGTGAAGCCTATCTTGCTCATGTGGTGGATACTAGAGTGAAGGGTTCCCCTATTGATAGCATTGCCACAGTTGCTGAGTTCCCGGATGTGTTTCCAGAGGAGTTGCCAGGGTTGCCTCCTAAGAGAGAGGTGGAGTTCGGTATTGAATTGTTGCCTGGTACCACTCCTATCTCTATTACTCCTTATAGAATGGCACCAGCAGAATAGAGGGAGTTGAAAGTGCAATTACAGGAGTTGTTGGATAAAGGATTCATTCGCCCCAGTGTTTCTCCTTGGGGATCTCCTGTGCTATTTGTGAAAAAGAAAGATGGTACTATGAGGTTGTGTATCGATTATAGGCAATTGAACAAGGTGACTATTAAAAATAAATATCCTTTGCCTAGAATTGATGACCTCTTTGATCAATTGAAGGGTGCAGCTGTATTTTCTAAAATTGATTTGAGATCTGGGTACCATCAGCTGAGAGTCAGAGCTGAGGATGTTCCGAAGACCGCCTTTCGGACCAGGTATGGGCATTATGAATTTCTAGTTATGCCTTTTGGTCTAACGAATGCACATGCAGCTTTTATGGATTTGATGAATAGGGTGTTTAGGCCCTATTTGGATCAGTTTGTAGTGGTCTTCATTGATGATATACTGGTGTATTCGCGGAATGAAGAGGAACATGATATGCATCTGCGGATTGTGTTGCAGATTTTGAGAGAGAAGCAGTTATTTGCCAAATTGTCGAAGTGTGAGTTCTGGTTGGATCAAGTTGCTTTTCTCGGACATATAGTTTCAGCAGAGGGTATTAGAGTTGATCCGAGCAAAGTTGAAGCTATATTGAATTGGAGTCCACCCAAGTCTGTGACAGAGATTAGAAGTTTTCTGGGTTTGGCAGGCTATTACAGACGATTTGTGAAAGGGTTTTCTTTAATAGCTACTCCACTCACTAGATTGCTTCGTAAGGGAGTGAGATTTGTGTGGACGGATCAGTGTCAGGCTAGCTTTGAGCAGTTGAGAGATATGTTGACTCAAGCGCCTGTTCTTACTTTACCTGTGGAAGGCAAACCATATGTGATCTACAGTGATGCTTCACATAGAGGTTTGGGGTGTGTATTGATGCAGGAAGGTAAAGTTATAGCTTATGCATCTAGGCAGTTGAAACCGCATGAGCTTAACTATCCGACCCATGATTTGGAATTGGCTGCCATTGTGTTTGCATTAAAGATTTGGCGCCACTATCTGTTTGGGGAGAAATGTTTCATCTACACTGATCACAAGAGTTTGAAGTATTTGGGTGTCCAGAAAGAACTCAATCTTCGTCAGAGGAGATGGTTAGAATTGATTAAAGACTACGACTGCTTGATTGACTATCATCCAGGTAAAGCAAATGTTGTTGCTGATGCCTTGAGTCGGAAGTCTTTAGCTGGTTTAACAGTTTACTCGCTCTCGTTGCTTGTTGAGTTGAGAGCATTGCATGCCAGTTTTGTACCTTGTGTTGATGGTGCATTATTGGCACAGTTGCAATTGAAGCCGATTTTGTTAGATCAAATCAAAGAAGCTCAGTTGGCCGATAAGAAGATTCAGAAGATTATTTCAGATTGTAAGAATGGGAAGACAAGAGATTTTGTTGTGAAAGACGATGGGAGTCTCTGGTTTAAAAACCGATTGTGTGTACCCGATGATGCTGAATTGAAAAGAGTCATTTTAGAAGAAGCACATCAGTCAGTGTTTGCTATGCATCCGGGTAATACGAAGATGTATCATGATTTGAGACAGCATTATTGGTGGATTGGTTTGAAGAGAGACATTGCAGATTTTGTGTCGAAATGTCTCACTTGTCAGAAGGTTAAAGCAGAGCATCAAGTTCCAACCGGGTTGCTTCAACCGTTGTCAGTACCAGAATGGAAGTGGGAAAGAGTGACAATGGATTTTGTGTCTGGTTTGCCATTGACACAAAAGAAGCATGATGCTATATGGGTGATTGTGGATAGATTGACTAAAACAGCTCATTTCCTTCCGGTGCGGATGGATTACTCTTTAGAGAGGTTGGCTGAGTTGTATATCCATGAGATTGTGAAACTGCATGGTGTTCCAACTTCTTTAGTGTCTGATCGAGATCCCAAGTTTACTTCCAGATTTTGGAAGAGTTTGCATAGTGCTTTAGGTTCTCGACTGCACTTCAGCACTGCTTTTCATCCACAGACGGATGGACAGTCAGAGAGGGTGATACAGATTCTTGAAGACATGTTGAGAAGCTGTGTCATTGATTTCACTGGAAGTTGGGATAGATTTTTACCTCTTGTGGAGTTTGCATACAACAACAGTCACCAATCCAGCATTGGTATGGCACCGTTTGAAGCATTGTATGGCAGACGGTGTAGGACACCTCTTTGTTGGAATGAGCTTGGAGATAATAAGTTGATTGGTCCTGATTTGATTCAAGAAACTGAAGAAAAAGTAAAGTTGATTCGAGACAGGTTAAAAGCAGCTTCAGACCGACAGAAATCTTATGCAGATCTGAAAAGGAGAGATATAGAGTTTAATGTTGGAGATAAGGTATTTCTGAAAGTGTCTCCTTGGAAGAAGATTTTGAGGTTCGGTCGGAAAGGAAAATTGAGTCCTCGTTTCATTGGGCCGTATGAAGTGTTAGAAAGAGTTGGGCCAGTTGCGTATCGACTTGCTTTGCCAGCTGAGTTGGATCGTATTCATAATGTATTTCATGTTTCTATGTTGAGGAGGTACAGGTCGGATCCATCTCATGTGTTGCCATTTGAATCTATTGAAGTGAGCCCAGACTTGACATTTGAAGAGGAACCAGTTGCTATCTTGGCACGAGAAGTGAAAGAGTTGAGGAACAAGAGTGTGCAATTGGTGAAAGTTCTATGGAAGAATCATGCAAAAGAAGAAGCGACTTGGGAGAGTGAACAATCCATGCGAGAGCAATATCCGCAGTTGTTTCAGCTTTGATATCAGGTAATTTCGAGGACCAAATTTTCTTTTTAGAGGGGGAGAATTGTAATATCCTCATGTATGCCCTAGAAGTCTTGGTTATGTTGTTGTTATTGTTGATGTTGTTGTTAGTGTTGTTGTTGTTATATATTGGATTGAATATATGTGTTAAATTGTAAGAGAAAAGAAATGGGAAGACAATGTATATGTATATGTGTTTTGGAGAAGAAATTTAGGGTTTAGAGACAAATGTATATGTTGTGTATATGATGATATATATAACATATAGATTGGTCAAATATAGAGTCAATGCAAGAAGATATTTTTGTGGAATGTGCAATTACATATAAGGGCTTAGATGAGACAAAAGGTTAGTTAAATGGTGAAGGGTGTTTTAGTAATTGCAAGGTTAAAAACACTTGATGGATATAAGAAGCCAAATTTGACTTTGCTCTTCATATTTTCTTCTTCTCTTCATGTGTGGCCGGATTCTCCATAGACAAAGAGAGAAAGAGAGGTGATCTTGAGGTTTGAAGCAAATTGAAGAAGGAATCAAGGGTGTTGGTTAGAGATTTGTGGAATTCTTCATTTAAGGTAAGTTTTCTCTTGATTTCTCTTGTTCTATTTGGAATTTTGTTTGAGTTTGATGGAGTGTGTTTGTGTATGGTGTGTGTAAAAGTGTTGAAATGGAATTAAAGATAAGAAGCTAGGTTGGTGTTGGTGATGGAAGAGTAATAGTTGTGTTTCATGAGTAATATACATTGAAATTGAAATGTATATCAAAGATGCAATGATAATTTAAATAAGACATGATATGAGACAATGCCATTGTGATTGGCTATGATGATGATATTGAAAGAAAGAAGGCATGTTTGCCTAAATGTGATGAGAATTTGAGAATGGAAATGGTAACTATATAATAAATGAATTGTTTGTTTAATATGTTATTCAGTTTCAGAGTTCTGGATTTGGGTGGCATGCCTAAGAAATGATGAAAGGTAACAGTCTTGCTGGGTTGAGGATCTCCTCATATGTGTTGAGTTGATGGTCCAAGAGACTGGGTATGTTACACTATGAGAATTGTGAATATGAGATATATGATTTGTAACAGTCTTGCAGGGTTGAGGATCTCCTCATATGTGTTGAGTTGATGGTCCAAGAGACTGGGTCTGTTACACTATGAGAATTGTGAATATGAGATATATGATTTGTAACAGTCTTGCCGGGTTGAGGATCTCCTCATATGTGTTGAGTTGATGGTCCAAGAGACTAGGTCTGTTACACTATCCATGGATAGAGATACATGTATATACATTGCCTACGGGCGTGATTATTGTGACTATGAACCAAAGCAGTAACTCTGAACTCTGAATATCGTATTAAATACTTGTTGGGCCCATAGGTGTCAAGGTTATATGAATGTCTTAAATAATGTTATGAGTTAATGAAATGAGATGTTGTATATTGAGTATGATTGATTAATGTTGAATGTGGAAAGATGTTGAAATGTGGTATGCTCATATGACTATGATTTGTGAAATGCATAATTATGTGGTTAACTTTATATTTATTATGTTGATCTTATCAATAACATATGTGACATTGCATTACATTAAAGCATACCATTAGTATGTTTTATTTTACTAAGTCGTTGGCTTAGTGCGATAGTGTTTAATCGCGCAGGTAATAGAGTGGATAGAGTTGAACCCGAGAGTTCATCAAGACCAAGTGAGAGTAGACCTTGAAGAATCCATTTTGGGAGCTTAAAGATCAGAGCAGACTTGCCAATCATGTATATTTCTTTATATTTTGTAAAGAAATGTTTAATATGTAAATATGTACATATTTTATAACTTCCGCTGTGTAATATTTAAATGTATATATATATAACTAATATGTTTTGTCTTATAAGTAAATGATCTACTTTTCTATAATGTATAATGATAAGGGTATTGTATCAAGTTTAAAGTGTTTTGAATGTTAAGAAAACCGTAGCATCCCTATGTTTGATGCACTTATGCTACATTGTTGTAGTTGTAGTGTGTGGGCATTGGATATGGGGGTGTTACATGATTCCTTAGGGAAAGATTAAAATCTAGCATATAGATAAACAATATACATTATATCAGGTCTAGAGGCGGTAAGATAAAGAAGAGATCTGATAATACCTTGATATTTCTTTTCATCTACTTTCTTACCAATTTTGTCTTTGTCCAACTTCAAGTATGTGCTCATTGGAGTCTTGCTTGCTTTGCAACTATCAATTTCAAACTTTTTAAGAAGTTCTTTTGTGACTTAGATTGGTTGATGAAGATCCCATCCTTGCATTGCTTGATTTATAGTACAAGGAAGAATTTGAGTTCACCCATCATGCTCATTTCAAATTCCCTAGTCATACAAGAAGCAAATTCCTTGCATAAAGATTCATTAGTAGCACCAAATTTAATGTCATCAACATAAATTTTCACAGTAAAATATTATGCATTTTTTTTAACAAAAATTGTTGTGTCAACCTTGCCTTTTGAAAAGCCATTTTCTAGCAAGTAAGCACTAAGTCTATTGTACTAAGCTCTTAGAGCTTGTTTCAATCCATATAGCATTTGGCAAGTTTGAAACATGATTCAAAAATTTATAGTCTTCAAAATCGGGAGGATGTTCAATATAAACATCCTCATTTATAAACCCATTTAAAAATGCACTTTTGACATCCATTTGAAAAGTTTAAAATTCATGTAATAAGAAAATGCAAGCAAAATTCTAATTGCTTCTAACCTTGCAATGGGAGTAAATGTTTCATCATAGTTAATGCCTTCCTCTTAGTTATAGCCTTTGGCTACCAATCAAGCCTTGTTCCTAGTAATGAGACCATTTTCATCAAGCTTAATCTTATATACACATTTACATCCTATAATTGGATGATCGTGAAGTTTAGGAACAAGTTCTCATACTTTGTTTCTCTCCAATTGGTTGAGTTCATCTTGCATAGCAATCACCCAACATTCATTACTAAGAGCCTCCTTAATGGTCCTTGGCTATATTTAAGAGACAAATGAAACATTAGCATCTAAGTGTTTAAGTTTAGATATAGTAGTTACTCCCTTTGATGTGTCACCAATGACAAGTTTTTTTTTTGGATGGTCCTTCTTGTATTGCCAATCTTTTAGTAGTTCTTGAGATTCTTCCTCTTGTTCCATTCTTGTCTCAATTTCATTGTGATTTTCCTTTGGAACATTGTTTGTTTCTTATTCTTTAAATGTACCTATAAAATCATCAACAGCACTACCTTGCCTTTGATCAAGTTTAGAGGATTTATCAAAAATAATATGCATTGATTCTTCAACTACTAGTGTTCTCTTATTAAATACTTTATATGCTTTGATAGAAGATAAATATTTTAAAATATGCCTTTATTTGATTTGGATGAGAATTTTTTAAGATTATCCTTGGTATTCAATATGAAGCATTTGCATCCAAACACTCTTAAGGTGTAAATTTTGGGTTTCTTACCATTCCAAAGCTCATAAAAGGTTTTTTCTATCAAAGACCTTTTATAAACACAATTTGAAACATAACATGTGGTATTAACGGCCTCCGCCCAAAGTAAGATGGTAAATTATGCTCATTGAGCATTGTCTTAGCCATTTCTACTAATTTTCTATTTTTCCTTTCAACCAACCATTTTATTGTGGTGTTTTAGGAGTCAAAACGTTATGTGAAATACCAAACTCATTGCAAAAATTTTTAAAGTTTTCATTTTCAAATTCTTTTCCATGATCACTTAAAATAGATTTGATTACATAGCCTTTTTCATTTTAAACTCTTTCTACAAAAATTTTAAAATGATTGAAAGCTTCATTCTTTTGAGCTAAGAAATTAATCCATGTAAACCTTGAGTAATAATCAATAAGCTCAAATTCATATAATTTGACTCATAGACTAGCAACTCTATTTGGACCAAGCAAATCTAAATGAATTAGTTCTAGTGGTTTAGTGGTGCTTACAATATTTTTGGTTTTAAATGTACTTTTGTGTTGTTTCCCATATTGACAAGGCTCATGAATTTTATCCTTATTAAATTTTATTTTGTGAAGAACATCAACAAGTTCTTCTTTACTAATGCATTATAAATGATCTATGTTAGCATGTCCTAGTCTCCTATGCCAAATCCATGCATTATTGCTAATGGTAATCAAACATTCAAATGCATTATTAGAATGTAAGTCAATTTTATAAGTATTGCCAATTCTAACTCCTTTGAATGAAAGTTCACCATTTGAAGAAGTAACTTTGCATTATTTAGATTCAAAATTTATAATATATCCTTTATCAAACAATTGACTCACACTAAGTAAATTATGTTTTAAACCATCAACAAGCCATACATTATCAATCACATTTTTGCCAAGCATGCCAGTGGATCCAATGCCTATGATTTTACCTTTAGCATTATTTCCAAAAGTTACATTACCTCCTTGCTTATAGGTAAGAGTTGAAAAAAATTTTGCATTGCCCGTCACGTGACTTGAGCATCCACTATCCACAAGCCAAACACTTTCCATGATAGTAGACTTTATGCATACCTACAACACAATAATATTTATCTTCTTCTAAGTACCCAAATGAACTCATTGGTGTGATCATTATCCCCAATAGCCAAGAGACATAGATTAACAATTCCTTGCTCTTCTTCCTCTTCTTCTTCACTCGAGGAATCATCATCCCATGTATCTTTGAGTATTTTTTCTTTTCCTTATCCCACTTCTTTTTATTTTTTAATTTGAAGAAATCTGATTTGATGTGACCCATTTTTTCACATTCATAACATTTTACTTCATTCTTTTTCTCTTTATCTTTGAAGGATGATTTAGGAAATGTACCTTCATTAGCTTGTAGTCTTCTCTTTCTCTTCCAATCACTTATCCTTTTGGATAGCATAGCCATTTCTTCTTCATCATCACTTCATCACTTAAGCTCTCAACTTCCTTGATGGCTATAAGAGCTATTGCTTTTCTTTTATCATTTTTACCTTATTCATCTTCCTTTACGGTGTGCAATTCAAAAGTGAGTAGTTTTCGCATAAGTTCATCGGTTCTCAAAGAGCTAAGGTCATGAGCTTCTTCAATTAAAGAAACCTTATACTCAAAACACTTCTCTGCTGTAAGTGCTCTCAATATTTCGTTATTAACATCACCTTGATCATAGACCTTGCCATATTTCTTTAGTTCATTGACAATGGCAAGTAAACGGTTTTTCATGTCGGTGACGCTCTCATTGGGCTTCATCTTGAAAAGCTCATACTCATTTATAAACATTTGCTTCTTGGTGAAGCTCACTTGGGTAGTACCCTCATGATAGTTCTCAAGAATTTTCCAAATACTATGTGCAAAAGTAAGATGTTGGACTCTTACACCTTCTTCTCTTGATATTGAATTCATCAAGATAGAGGTTGCTCTATTATTCTTGAAATGAGCTCTCACCTTGTCACTTGTCCATTGTGTTCTAGGAAGAGGAACTTGAACACCATATACTTCATGAGTTGGAGGTTTCCATTCATTTTTAACAAATTACTAAAGCTTAATTCCTTCACTATTAAGGAACAAATACATCTTATGTTTCTATTAAGAGTAATCGGTTCCATTGAAATAAGGTCTAAGGAAGGAATTTAGATTTCCATGTGTAGAAGTTGTGGAGTTGGAAGTAGAAATTGATGTAAAGGTGTTTGTTGGTGGAATGGCTGCCATTTTGGATCAAATTTCACAATTAAGTTTATTGAAATTTAGAAGGGTCTGATACCAATTGTTGTCCCAAATTAGCAACAAAGGTGGGGGTGAATTGGTTGATTAGAGAAGTAATGATCAATTAAAATTTTGAGCAATAATAAGATGAAGAGAAAGATGGAGCAGAGTAGAGAAGAATGAATAGCTATGAATATGAAACTTTTATAGCTATTATACTATATTTTTAGCCACAAAGTTAATTTTTCATGGCCAATAATAAAATAATTGCTATGAAAATTTCACATTCATAGTTAAAACATTTGATTTGCTACTAGATTAAAAATGTTATAGCTAAAAGCTAATTATTGTTATGATAAATAAAAATTTAAATAAAATTTAAGAATTTATTTCGAGAGACTATTTTTAATAGCTAATAAAATTATAATTAGTTATGAATAATGTATTCTATGGCTAATATTATGCATTAGCTACAATCAAAAGTTTTATAGCAAATATTTGTAGTTATAGATAATAATTGTTGTAGTGAATTGGCTCAACCAAGACCTATTTTGTTACAAATAAACCTTATCATCATCACATACTAGCTTCTATGAAGAGATTGTGGTGTTTGGGTGAGACTTGGTTCAACAAAATTATTTTGGTAGAGCCAATAACGTAGGCATGTGTTCCTAACACTTGTTCAGCTTTATGAAGTTATCATCTTCATTTATTTCACATTGTTTTGTGGTTCCAATCTTGTCTAAATCATATATTAAAACCTTGAATGCATATTAAACTCTATTTCGCAAATCTAAAACCCTAATTGCATGCTCAAACCCTAGTCTTGTAAATATTGCATGATAAAACCTAATTTATCACCAAAGCCCTAATTTAATAATCAAAACCCAAATTTAAAATATAAAACCCTAATTTGTGTTTCAAAACCCTAATTTTGTGATTAATCTTAACTTCTTTTAATTAAACCCTAATTTTTATAACTTTTTATATGATTTTTGTGTATGATGATTGTTTATATGTTGTTGGGTTGCAATTGTTTATTATTTAGATCGTAAGGTTGTAAAAGGCATATTTCCACTTGTGGTGCCTTTTTTATTTAAATTGTTTCTTTCATTTAATTTATTCTTGGGATTATTGTAAAGGACACATTTCCACTCTTTTGTGGGTGTCCTATCTTAGTTTATTTATTTTGCTTTAATTTAGGATTTTGGGATATTTGTAAGGGTACGTTTCCACTTCACGTGAGTGCCCATTTTTATGGACTTTGGATATTGTAAGGGCATGTTTCTATCTTGTATGCTCATTTTGTTTGATTGTTTGATTTATAATATGATGTTGGTTTATTTCAATAATATTTGTAGTATGAACAGTGTGATAATACGATAAAAATTTAATAATATTAATATCTAAAAAGGAGACCAATTCTAATGAACCCAACGTTATGGGTGTGCTGGGCCACTTCTCACATTTTCTACACGTACCCAACTTTTTGAACCCAATAGGAGTTGGAGATTTCTTAGGAATCGAGTCATTTACCCCTTATATTTTCTTCTTGACCCGTCCGAGTGATGACTCCTATTCTCTTAGTTTAAGCCCGTGTTCTTTAAGATCTAGAGCCTAACAATATAAAATCCACAAAAATCTTTTTTTTAAACAGAAGAAAGCGTAATTATTTAATTTAAAAACCAGCACCAGCGATGGACGACTGGATGCATGGAAGATAAATCAAACAACCCGCTATTTTATTAAAATAATCAAATTATTGATAGCGTATATAAGGTAGTCTTCTTCACAAGCGCATTCCAATCAATTTTCACACCTTCAAATTGAGCCACTTCTTGAAGTAATGCCAGCATTGTATTCGCCGTATACCTTTTAATCCGCAAAACCCCACACTACACCTCTTAGAAATGTCGAGCAATTTGAGTTGTTGATAGCAACTTGACCCCAGTCATTCTAAAGGCTGTGAAATTTGAAGAACAAAGGCTTAGAAAAGAAGTGTTCAATGCAGGACCAGAAATTTCATCGAACAATAGTTCAAACGATGGGAACAAAGTGAAAAGAGAACTAATACCCGAATTCAAGAATACAAAGATACAGAGAGACTTGCTTTCTCGTCCAGCTGGGGTTTTGTGAGATTGATTGTGATAAGAGAGTTCTATTGAACAAGCATTGCAACAGCAACAATAGCCTCATCAAAGAAGCACAGAACCTGTTCGATGAAATACCTGAAAGAAACACCGTTAACTAGTGCTTAATAAAAAAAGTTCAATTTAATTACATCCTCCGCAAGGGTTTTTCTTCTCCGTCACAACATCTTCTACAGATCGGTCGGCGACCCCTCCAGGGCCGACCGGTCTCTCTTTTGCGGAGGCACTCAGGTCGGGTTTGGCTCGTGGAAAGCCAACCGACTCTGAGATTGATCGATCCTTTTCTTCTGTGGATTTTGGTTCATCCTTCCCTACTTCTAAACCTTCTCGCTATAAAGGAGTCCCTGCAATCTCGTTTTCTCCTGAGGAAATTTCATCTTTGGCGAGCCCGTTTAAATATGCACTGATTGGATCTTTTGGTTCAGGCCGACCTAATATGAAAAACCTTCATAAAGCTTTTGATCTTATAGGTTTTAAGGGACCTTTTACTCTTGGATTATTGGATACCAATAAGGTGTTAATCAATTTTGATTTGGAGGAGGATTTCCTCCGTTGCTGGCTTCGGCAGGTTTGGTACTTCAATGGATTTGCGATGAGAGTATCAAAGTGGACTGCTAATTTTTGGCCAAATATAGACAGCTCTATAGTGCCTGTTTGGATCACGCTGGAAGGCCTTCCTATTCATTTATTTTCTAAACATGCACTTTATCCGATTGTTAGCTTGATTGGGAAGCCGTTGAAAATTGATGCCGCTACAGCTACCCTTGTTAGACCTTCAGTTGCTCGCGTTTGCGTTGAAATTGATTTAGCAGAGGAAAATCCTGACAGAATCTGGATTGATAATGGAGGAGCAGGCTTCTTTCAATCTGTTGTGTATGAAAATTTGCCTCAATTTTGCCACCATTGCTCTCGTTTGGGTCATGATAATGCTCATTGTTTAGCAGGTAATTCTGATCAGTCTTTGCCTGTTTCTAGCCGAGAAACCAAGCAACAACCAGATAAAATATGGGTTCCTAAAAAAACTTTAGCTCCTTCTGTCCTTCCTGTGGATACTGGAATTTCATATAGAATCAATGTTTTGAACATTGCTCCTGCCTTAAAGTTTTTAGAGGATATAACGGTTCCACATAAAGAAATTGCAGACTCTGAAATACCTCCTGATTTGAATAAAGCTCTTGTTTCGGATGTTATTAAAACCGCTGATGGTGGTACCTCTTTTTACTCTAAAGTTTCTACTGTTACCTTCTCTGATGACATTACTATTTTGAATTCGGTTCCTTTAGCTCCAACTTTTTCTAGGGAAGATGCTGTCTCTTCAAATATTTCGGCATCCGATTCTGAGTTAACTAATAAGGTTGATGAGGAGGATCATCCGGAGTATTCTATTGTTCAACCAGGAATGCATGGTGTTAATATTATTTCTAGAGATGATACTGCTTTGAAGTCTTCTATTTCTTCAGAAGGGGAAGGTTTCACTCAAATTTTGCGCAAAAGCTCTGGTCGTAAAAAAGCAAAAAATTTAGATATTCAAGCTTCAACATTTCTAGCGGCATCACCTCCTTCCAATCAATGAATATTTTGAGCTTGAACGTTAGGGGAGTTTCTACTTCTCTTACTAGATTACATACGCTTTGTCACTCTCACTCTATTGGCTTAATTATCATTCTTGAACCTATGGTTAGTTCTAATGATAATAATAATATGGTTGTACAGTTGGGTTTTTCTCATGGTTTCTATGCTCAAAGTAACAAGATTTGGATATTGTGGAAGCAATCTCACTTTGTTTTTTCCAATTTCCAGGATGATCAACAATTGCTTTCTTGTCAGGTTGTGTTTCGACAATCTTCTCTTAAATTTACTCTATCTGCAGTTTATGGGCTTCATTCACGCTCCTCTCGGTTTCCTCTTTGGAATAGTTTATCTGCTGTTGCCTCTCAGATAAATGGATCATGGCTTGTGGGAGGTGATTTTAATGTTATTAAGGTGCCTTCATAATATAAAGGCAATGGCTCGCCTGATCTTGGAGGTATACAAGACTTTATTTCGTGCTGTGATGATTCTGGATTACTTGATATTCCTTTTACTGGTAATTGCTTTACCTGGACTGGTGTTAGAAGTAATGGCCGTGTGTGGAAGTGACTGGATCGGTTTATGGCAAATGTAAAGTTCTTTGATGGTTTTGAAAGTGTTAGTTGTATGCATCTTGGCAAAACTACTTCCGATCATGCTCCTCTTCTTTTAAAATGCAATTTAGCTTCTATTTCAGCTCCTAGGCCTTTTAAGTTTTAGCACATGTGGTTTTCGCATGACTCTTTTCTTCCTTTGGTCAAAGAATATTGGACCTCTTCTTTCTCGGGGGGAGGAATAGCAAGTCTTTTTCGTAAACTAAAAGGTCTTCGACTGGTTATAGCTGAGTGGAATCGCAACACCTTTGGGAATATATTTTCTGCTATATCTTTGGCTGAATCTAAAGCTGATTTGGCAGAGCGGGCTTTTCTGGCTGATCCATCTTCGAGCAATAGAATTGAATGGCAGGCTAAGCAGGCAGATCTTATCCGTAAACTTCAATTAGAAGAAGCTTTTTGGAAACAGAAAGCTCATATCAGATGGCTTACTGATGGAGAAACCAATTCCTGATTTTTTCATAACTCAGTGAAAATGGCGAGAGTCCGGCAACGCATCTCAGTCATTATTAATTCCTCTGGGCAGCAGCTGTTCGATCAAAATGATATTGGTAATGAAGCAGTCTCATTTTTCAAAGAATTATTTTCCTATGACTCCATTCATCATGAATCGGCCTTGTTGGATTTACTTACTCCTGTTATATCTGATGAGGAGAACTCTACTTTATTAGCTATTCCATCTGATGGTGAGATTAAATCTGCTGTATGGCAACTTGACCCCTCTAGTGCTCCAGGTCCTGATGGATTTGATGGTACCTTCTTTCGAGCATGCTGGGATTTTTTAAGCTGGGATGTGTGTAGTGCTATTAAGGAATTTTTCTTGGGGATTCCGATCCCGAGAGCTTTTGGTAGTGCCAACATCATTCTCATTCCCAAAGTGCAAAATCCAGATCGATTTGCTCAATTTCGTCCTATTTGTCTTGCTACATTTATTAGCAAAGTGTGTACAAGACTTCTTGCTAATAGGATATCTCCTCTCATGCACAAATTAATTTCCAGTGAACAGGCTGGTTTTATGAAAAATTACTCTATTCATCAGCAGATTCTTTTAGCCAATGAGATGATTCATGATATTGATAAGAAGACTCAAGGTCATAATTTAGCTATTAAATTGGACATGGAAAAGGCCTTTGATCGAGTTGACTGGGGTTCCTTGAAGGCAGTCTTACTCCATTTTGGTTTCTCATCGAGATTTGTAGAGCTTATTATGGGTAATCTTTCAGCCCTGTTATTGTTAATGGTGTGAATTACGGATTTTTCAAGCCTCAGCGGGGAATCAAGCAAGGTGATCCCTTATCGCCCCTTCTTTTTATATTGGCTTCTTAATGCTTCTCGAGAGGTCTTAATTCTCTTATTTCTCAAGGCAAGATAATTCCTTATAAGACTCGCCGTTATTGCCCTGTGGTATCTCACCTCGCTTTTGCAGATGATTTATTGTTATTTGTCAATGGCGAAATTCGTACTCTTAGGAATCTCAAGAGATTTTGGAACTTATATCAGTCTGCTTCTGGACAGTTTATTAATTTTGATAAAAGCTCGTTCTACTGCTCGAAAAAGTGCCCAACTTCCAAGATTCGTAAGTATGAGGAGGTTCTTGGGATTCAGCATAAACATTTGCCTTTTACCTATCTTGGAGCTCCAATCTTTCAGGGCATTAACAGAGCCCCATACTGTCAGGATATTCTGGCTAAAGTTGATCATAAACTTCAAGGTTGGTCTAAAAATCTCCTCTCACCTGAAGGTCATTTACTTTTGATAAAGCATGTTCTCACTTCAATTCCAATTCATCTATTGGGAGCCATATCTTTTCCGAAATCCATCATATCTGCCTTGGAAAAAAAATTCGCAGATTTCTTTTGGAGCACGGACTCAGCTACTAGAAAGCACCATTGGGTTCGATATGATCAATTATGTCTACCTATTTCTGAAAATGGTTTGGGACTAAGATCTTTTCAGTCCCTCCAGCAAGCATATTCTGTTAAGCTGCTTTGGTCTTATTTGGTTAATGACTCCTCTTGGTCTCGTTACATGCATGCCAAATATCACAGAGATGGGAGCTGGTCTTATGTCCAAGCTAATTCATCTTCTCGGAAGCGAATCTATCAGGCATTCCATGAGTATTCAGATCACTTTATGCTTGAAGTGACCCCGGTTGCGTGGAAACATCATATCTCAGGTATGTTCAGCTTGGCTTCGGCCTATAATGTTTTACGCCCTCAAAAACAACTATCCTTCTCAAGTAGTATGCAGTGGGACTCTGCAATTCCTTTAAAGTATTCAGTCCTTGGATGGCGTATAATTAATGGAACCTTGCCTTTACCTTGCCGACTTCAGAAAATTGGAATTCACATTGCCTCGGTTTGTCCTTTTTGCATGGCTGGGGCAGCATCCTTTGATCATATATTTTATCTATGTCCATGTATTTAGAAGATTTGGTTGTACTTTGGTGCACATTTGATTCCAGACACTCATCCAAAACGCTCTCTCCAGCTCGAGCTTATGAAGTGGTGGCTGTCATTCTCAGCTAAATCTACTAAAGGGAGGCTGGCGAGATTTGTTTTGCTTTGTATTCTCTACTCAATCTGGGTTGCCTACTGTCGAGTTACATGGGGGCAATGAAGCCTTCTATTTCCCTCAACTCTATAATTATATCTGCTCTACCATTCTTAGTTGGGGCATTGGTAACTCTAAAGCAAAGTTTGCTAAACCTGTGCCTGAATTCGAGAGCTTTCTTCCAGTAGGATTTGGCAAAGGTTGTCTAAGACCAAGGCTGGTTCGATGGTTAAAGCAACCTCCCAACTTTATGAAGTTGAACATAGATGCTTCATTCACTGCAAATATGTCTTCGGGAGGAGCAGTTCTCCGATCTCACACCGGTCAGTTTCTTCACGGTATGTCTTTTGTATTTCAAGCTCCTGATGCTCTTAATGCGGAAGCCCTTGCTCTTCAAATGGCTATTCGATGGTGCATGACTGCTGGGTTTACAAATCTCCAGGTGGAAACCGATTCTAAAGCACTAGTGGATATCCTCTCTTCCTCCCAACCTGTTCATCCTGCTTCTCTTCTTGGGAAAACAAAAGAAATCTTCAAAGCCTCTTCATTCTCAATTCATCATATCTACCGAGAAAATCCACAAAAATATTCCACCGGGAGTGGGACCAAAATCCCCGCTCACAATGGTGACTCTACTGGGGATAAGAAAAGTTAATTCCATTGGTATTTATATTATTTTATTTTTTCTTATTATGATATTATTCATTGCATCACTTGGAATTGCATTATATGTGTGAGTTAGTATGTCTTGTGTAACCCTTGTTATGTGTGTGTAAGTGATACCATACTTTCGCTCAAGGTATAGAGATTAGTACTGGATAACCATTCATAGTCTTGTACCTTTTATTATATTCTTATAGTGTGAACCTAAGCTTTTCACCCCTAAGACTAAAGCTCATGTAGTTAGCCTAGTAACGTTTTTTAGATTTACCAGAAATGCTTGTTGTTTGACTATAGTTAACATATCTTGGTTTAAGTTATGACCTATTTGGTTTGCTTTTTCCTAATATGACCTAATTATGGTGTAAGCCTAAAATAATTTTATGACTCAAAAATTATTCTTTTAAGCCCAAAAGACCAAAGTTATTTTAAAATTTTTCAAGATGGAATTTGGGCATGAAACCTTTTAAGATGGGCCAAAAATAATTTTCTACCTCATGACCCGATAATGAAGCCCAAAATTAATTTTGGAAATAAAATTTTTACAGTGGGCTTTGACATATTTTCGAAGATGGGACTTTTATTAAGCTTTGAAGTTAAAACATTTTTCTTAAAATGGGCTTGCAACTGGTTGGGTCAATTATGAAATATTAAAATCAATTATGGGCCTAATTTATACCAAGACTTGTTAATCTCGGGCTTATTTATGGTGTGAATTATTAGTTTTTTTTTCTAAATGAGAAATATATTTACAATAAACCCTTTAATTTAGTTTTAATCCACAATATAGCAGAAAGGCTATTTTTTAGTTGACCCAATGAAGTAAGACTTAATTAGTAGAAATTATCATAAATTGACTTCTATATTTGACAATGCAAGTATTAGTTAATCTGTTTGAGTAGTCCTTTTGAAAATAAAATATCTCCTACTGATATTATTGTTGACCATAATACTTAAGAAAGAGACTCCCCATCCGTCTTGAGCTTAGCGTGGTAGTGTCTATCGCACAAGTGTTAAAAGTGTAAACCAGAGTGGTCCTGATTGTAATAGATACTTGAAGAATGTGTATGGCATGAGATCAACTTGGAAGGTATTGCATTCATGTATAAGTTAATTTTGGTGTACTTTACTTTTTAAACATATTAGATATTTGGTGTTAAATATTTGAGTTAAGCGAGGCTTTATAAAATATTTTATTTAAATATATAATTTATGCATTAAATGATGATTTTGGGAAATGTTATAAGCATTATACATTATATAAGTGAGATAAATATTTAAATATCCAATGAAGAAATGCTAAAATTTGGAAATTTATGTAGTGGGTGTGTTTTTACTTGCAGGTTGTGTTTTTGATAATTTGAGATTTTATGGAATTTCAAACAAAACTCTGGTGAATGTTTCCTAGAGATTTTCTTGTAAAAATCAATCTAATTATACTTTTATAAGATATTGAAGTTACAATTTTAACAGTTATTTTTTTATTTCTAAATGGTAAATTTTATAGATATTCATTGTAGTACCTTTGTATCCTCGATATGTATTTCACGTCTATGGGATATACGAATTATATGCATTTAGGGTATAAAGGTGTTACATGTAAATTTTTTTTGAAAAGTTATAAAACCTGAGTTTATTTCAAATATTATTTTATAAAATAATAACTTTAAGAGAAATAACATGATTTGCATAAAAAAATTCTCAAAAAAAGAACCTTAATGACATCATTTTATCATATCACATCATTTTATATATTGCAAATATGTTATGTATATGTTACAAATATGTTATGTTCTAGCTTTTATATATATATATATTGTCTGTCAGCCTTTATATGTTACATAAACTTTATATGTGTAACATCTATAATTTTAAATATAATTAAATAATTAATATGGAGGGTTAGTTAAGATGTTGAAAGAGAGAGAAAGGTATAAACATAATATATATAAATATATATTATATACATAACGTATACACAATATATAAATAATGTAAATAAGAGTATATAAAGATATATGATATATAAATATATATGAGTTGGAGTTTAAGAAAGTATACATTGGGAGTGTATTTTATTATTGCAAGTTATGTTTTTGATAATTTGGGATTTATTGAAATTACATATAAAATTCTAGTGAAATTATCCTTGAGATTTTTCTTATAAATTAATCAAATTATATATTTACTAAATTTATTCAATTGATGTATATATATTTATAAGGTTGTATTTTTAAATTATTTTGCCAAACAATTGGTCTCTATTTTGATCTTAGGCAATCAAATTGAATAGGACTAATATTTGTATCAAGTTACATTTTGCATTGATTTAATTTTTGATCTTAGGCAATCAAATTGAATAGGACTAATATTTGTATCAAGTTACATTTTACAGGACTTTAATTTTTGAAAAATCCTTAAAGAGCCTGACCGGACCAGAAGATAAGCCGACCGGACTCAAGAGAAGAAGGCCATACCAAGCTCCAGCATGACATAGCCTTTACCAAAGTGATGGACCTTTACCAAAAGCATGAACACTCTAGCACCGAGCATCGACCAAGGTGACAAAAGCATGAACACTCTAGCACCAAGCACCGACCACTTGAAGCCCGAAAAAACTTGGATATTAGATAGAGTACTTCAACATCCGACAACCAAGCTGAGCTAAAATAGATAGAGCTCCCATATTCTTGATCGAGCTTCAGTTGTCAAAATGAGCTCAAGAAGGATATAAAACCAAACACATTTAGCTTGGACCATACCCTAGCTATCAAGGAGGAGCCTAAACATTTCAGGCTGAGGTCAATAGAAATGAGCTCAAATTAGGAAGAGACCGAACACTTATAGCTTGGACCGAGCCCTAGCCACTAGGGATGAGCTCAAACATATTAGTCCAAACTTAAGTTTAAAAGATCCAAAATATCCAGAGAGGCTCATGACCAGTGGTACTTTGAAAACTTCAGCATACTAAGCTAAGAATGAACAGTCCAAATATAGTCCGACCATATCGAGCCCAAGCCAAAAGATCTAAAATATCAAGAGAAACTCATGGTCTATGGTACTACAAAAGTTTCAGTATAATGCACATAAGCAGACTAGACTGTGCTATAGCCTACCCGTACCAAGGTTGAGGTAAATCCAACAAAGTTCCAGTAGAGTTTACGGTCCCTGATACTTCAAAAGTTTTAGCATACTACATTTGGACTGATAAGACCTGATGCAGTCCGACTAGATAGAGCTAGAGCCAAAAATCCAATAAAGTTCTAGAAGTCAGCATACAACAAGCAGGCAGAGAGGACTAAAGATCATCCGACCGTACCAGTGAAACAATTTTCAAAAAATATAGCCGTTACTTATCCAATCAATTATTGGATGCCACTGTACCAGGCATTGAAGAACTTTTGTCAGAAAAAGGTGGAGCCCTACTGGACTATGAAGCAACTCGATCATGTTGAGCTCAAGCCGATCGGACTAGATGTAGTCTGACCATGAAGTTTCTCTGGAGATTAATTAAAGTGGGAGACAAGATTCAAACATGTTGGCTCCTATCTCAAATGGTTAGTTGAAGACTTGAAGGCTATAAATACCACAAGAAACTTTATTTTTGCAGTTGATTGCGATTGTAATTGATAAGAAAAACATCTTTCATTTCCTTGCATCAAAATTTATACTTGTAATCATTGACTGCTAGGTGTAAGCATTAAATACCATTGTAAGTTTGAGTGCGAGCTTTGAAACACTTAGGTTTTAGAGTGAGCCTCGGGAAAACTCTTATATGGGTTGTGAGAAAGATACTCAAACCTTGTAGAAGTTTAGTGTGAGCTTGTGAAAACACCAAGTTAGAGTTGAGCTTGTAAAACCTCAAAATTAGTGGAACTTTAACAAGTTGTTAAGGAAGTGGATGTAGGATTGAGGTAATCCGAACCACTATAAATTCTTTGTGTTTGTTCTTTTCTACTCTACTTCATCTTCATCTTGATCTTTTTCTTATTAATCAAAATTTTTTAATTTAACATCACTACTTAAATCAACTAATTCATCCCCTTTTTGTTGCTAGTTTGGTATCAGAGCCTCTAAATTTTAAGAAGCTTAAGTGTGAAATATGATCCAAAATGGCAACCACCTCCAGAAACACCTCTACATCAACTTCTACTTCCAATTCTATGGCCTCTTCACATGGAAATTTAAATTCCTATCTTAGACCTTACTTCGATGGAACCAATTACTCTTATTGAAAATATAAGATGTATTTGTTCCTTGATAGTGAAGGTATTGAGCTTTGGACACATGTGATAAATGAGTGAAAATCTCCAATTCATGAGGTTGACGGTGTTCAAGTGCCTCTGTCTAGAGCACAATGGAGTGACACTCAAGAAAAGACTCTCTACAAGAACAATAGGACAACCTCCATTTTGATGAATTCAATGTCAAAAGAAGAAGGCGGAAGAGTTCAACATCTTACTTGTAAATATAGCATTTGGAAAACTCTTGAGAACTATTACGAGGGTGCTACTCAAGTAAGATTCACCATGACCTGAGTATAAGCTATTCAAGATGAAGCCTAACAAAAATGTCACTAATATGACAAATCGATTATTTGCTTTTGTCAATGATTTAAAGAAATATGGCAAGGTCTATGACCAAGGTAATGTCAATAGCAAAATATTGAGGGCACTTAGATCCAATAAGAGTTTTGAGCTAAAGGTTTCTTTAATTGAAGAAGCTCATGACCTTAGCTACTTGAGAACCGATAAGTTTATGGAAAAACTCCTCACCTTTGAATTACACATCGAAAAAGAAGATGACCAAGGTGAGAAAGACAAAGAAGTTGAGAGCTCAAGTGATGAAGAGAGTGATGATGATGAAGAAATGGCTATGCTATCCAAAAGAATAAGTGATAGGAAGAGAAAGAGAACACTTCAAGCAAACAAAGGTACATTTCCTAAATCCTCCTTTAAAGATAAAGTAAAAAAGAATGAAGTAAAATGCTATAAATGTGGAAAAATAGGTCACATCAAATAGGATTGCTTCAAATTAAAAAACAAGAAGAAGTGGGATAAGGAAAAGAAGAAATCACTCAAAGCCACATGGGATGATGATTCCTTAAGTGAAGAAGAATAGGAAGAAGAGTAAGGAATTGCAAATTTATGTGTCATGGCTATTGGGGATGATGATCACACCAATGAGGTAGGTACTCAATCCTTAAACTTAAATGCATATAATGATAATGTTGATAATGCTTTCTTAGATGATAGTGATCTAATTTAGTATATGAACCTTAGAGTAGAAAAATATTTCTTTAAAATGAAATTCTATAAAGACAAATGTTCTAAGCTAGAAAAGGATTTTATTTCTTTGAAAAATTCTACTCTAGAATTAAAGACATCAAATGAACAATTGTTGAAATCTATTGATGAAATGTCTAAAAACTCAAATAGCTTAGAAAATGTAATCGAGAAAAATAAAATTTTGAAGGATGAAATAAATGAACTAAAAGAATCTATTTCCAATTTTCACAAGGGAAAAGAGGCCTTAGACACATTAATTAATAATCAAAGGTTACCCACTTTGAAACATGGTTTAGGGTTCAATGGCTCCTCTATCACTATATCTAATACACCAACATTTGTCAAAGCTTTTACAACTCAAACATCTAGTGTTGAAGTTGTAAAGAATACAAATGCACACACCAAGCCCAAAAATCCTAAAAGGATTATATTGGGTTCACAAGGCTCTAGAACTAAAGTTTCAAGAGCAAATCATGCATACATATATAGAAGGCATGTACATAGACACAATAATGCACAAAGACATTTTCACTCAAAACACACTTGCAATTATGCACATGGTTCATTTAATTTCAATAAAAGAGTGCAAAAACACAAAACATTATATCAATGCCATTATTACATGAAGTTTGATCACAAAAGTACCTTTTGCTACATTAGGAAGGCTCATCTCAAATTAGAGGGCCCTTCTACTGCTAACCCATTAGGACCCAAGTACATTTGTGTACCTAAAAGGAGATAAATATGATTGTATTATAGGTATGCCTAAAGTCTACTATCAATAAAAGTATTTAGCTTGTGGATAGTGGATGCTCAAGGCATATAATGGGTAATGAAAAACTTTTTACAACTCTCACCTACAAGTAAAGAGGTAATATATCTTTTGGGAATAAAGATAAAATCATAAGCATTGGATCCATTGGCATGCTTGGGAAAAATATGATTGATAATGTATGGCTTGTTGATGGTTTAAAATATAATTTGCTTAGTGTGAGTCAATTATGTAATAAAGGAAATAATATAAATTTTAACTTTAAATGATGCAAAGTTACTTCTTCCAATGATGAACTTGCATTCAAAGGAGTTAGAATTGGCAATACTTATAAAATTGACTTACATTCTAATAATGTATTTGAATGTTTGATTACCATTAGTAATGATGCTTGGATTTGGCATCAAAGACTAGGACAAGCTAGCATGGATCAATTGCAATGCATTAGTAAAGAAGAACTTATCGATTGACTCCTTAAGATAAAATTCAATAAAGAAAAAATTTGTGAACCTTGTCAATTTGGAGAACAACATAAGAGCTCATTTAAAACCAAAAATGTTGTAAGCACATCTAGACCCCTAGAATTAATTCATTTGGATTTATTTGGACTAAATAGAGTTGCTAGTCCAGTAGGCAAATTGTATGCATTTGTGCTTGTTGATGATTACTCAAGGTTTACATGGGTTAATTTCTTAGCTCAAAAGAATGAAGCTTTCAATTTTTTCAAAATTTTTGCAAAAAGAGTTCAAAAAGAAAAAGACTATGTCATCACATCCATTAGAAGCGACTACGACAAAGAATTTGAAAATGAGAATTTTAAAATTTTTGCAAGAAGCTTTCCATTTCACATAATTTTTTAGCTTCTAAAACGCCATAACAAAATGGAGTGGTTGAAAGGAAAAATATAATATAGTAGAAATGGCTAGAATAATGCTCAATGAGTATGATTTACCCTCTTACTATTGGGCCAAGGCCATTAATACTGCTTGTTACATTTCAAATTGTGTTTACAAAAGGTCTTTGATAAACAAAACCTCATATGAGTATTGGAATGGTAGAAAACCCAAAATTTGATACCTTAGAGTATTTGGATGCAAATGCTTTATATTGAATGCCAAGGATAATCTTGGAAAATTCTCATCCAAATCGGATGAAGGCATGTTTTTAGGGTATTCATCTTCTAGAAAAGCATATAGAGTATTTAATAAGAGAACACTAGTAGTTGAAGAATCAATACATATTATTTTTGATGAATCCTTTAAACATGATCAAAGGAAAGGTAGTACTCTTGATGATTTTGTAGGTACATTTAAAGAAAAGAAACAAACAATGTTCTAAAGGACAATTATAATGAAATTGAGATAAGAATGGAACAAAAAGAAGAGTCTCAACAACTATCCAAAGATGGGCAATACAAGAAGGATCATCCAAAAGAACTTGTCATTGTTGATACATTAAAGGGAGTAACTACTAGATCCAAACTTAAATACATAGAAGCTAATGTTGCCTTTGTTTCTCAAATTGAGCCAAGGACCATTGAGGAGGCTCTTCGTGATGAATGTTGGGTGATTGCTATGCAAGATGAACTCAACCAATTTGAAAGAAACAAAGTGTGAGAACTTGTTCCTGGACCTAAAGATCATCCAATTATAAGATGCAAATGGGTATATAGGAATAAGCTTGAGAAAGACGATCTCATTACTAGAAACAAAGCTAGATTGGTAGCCAAAGGCTATAATCAAGAGGAAGGCATTGACTATGATGAGACATTTTTCCTCATTGCCAGACTAAAAGCAATTAGAATTTTATCAGCATTTGCTTTTCATATGAATTTTAAGCTTTTTTCAAATAGATGTCAAAAGTGCATTTCTAAATGGATTTATAAATGAAGAAGTGTATGTTGAACAACCCTAGATTTTGAAGACTATAAATTTTCAAATCATATTTTTAAATTAACCAAGGCACTATATTGATTGAAATAAGCTCTAAGAGCTTGGCATGATAGACTTAATGCATATTTATTGGAAAATGATTTTTCAAAAGGCGAAGCAGACACAACTCTTTTTGTTAAAAAGAAAATGTATAGCATCTTGATTGTACAAATTTATGTTGATAACATTATATTTGGTGCTACTAATGAATATTTATACTAAGAGTTTACTTCTTGTATGACTAGTGAATTTGAAATGAGCATGATGGGTGAACTTAAGTTATTTCTTGCTCTATAAATTAAGTAATGTAAGGATGGTATCCTCATCAACAAATCCAAATATACAAAGGAAATCCTCAAAATGTTTTGCATGGATGGTTGCAAAGAAAGCAAGACTCCAATGGACACATCCTTGAAATTGGACAAAGATAAAGTTGGTAAGAAAGTAGATGAAAAGAAATATCGAGGTATTATAAGATCTCTTCTTTATCTTACCGCCTCTAAACCCGATATAATATATAATGTATGTTTGTGTGCTAGATTTCAATCATGCCCTAGAGAATCACATTTGAATGCCACCAAGAGAATTTTAAAATATTTAAATGGAATATTTCATTTAGGACTTTGGTATCCTAGAAACACACCATTTGACATATTAGATTTTTTGGATGCAGGTAACCTACTAGGTAGGAAAAGCACCATGGGAGCATGTCATTTTCTTGGTAATTGCCTAGTTTCTTAGTTTAGCAAAAAATAAGTGTCGGTCGCTCTATCTACTGTGGAAGCAAAATATGTTGCTGCATATTTTTGTTGCGCACAAGTTTTATGGATGACACAACAATTGATGAACTATTGTAAAACATTTGATCACGTTCCTATTAAATGTGATAATACAAGTGCCATCAATCTATCTAAAAATCCAATCCAACATTCTAGGTCAAAACATATAGACATTAGGCATTATTTTCTAAGAGACAATGTTCAAAACCAAATTGTTGTTTTAGAATTCATTGATACATAAAATCAACTTGATGACATCTTTACTAAACCTTTGAATGAAGAAAGAATAAATTTTATAAAACAACTTATAGGGATGATAGATGAAAGTACTTTAAATTGACATACATTACTTTGGTGCATATCAATGATGAAATTAGAATTGCTTGAAAACATATATGTTTCACATGACCTAATTTCTCATTCACATTTATTTTGACCATATACTAAGGCCACAAATTGAGATATATTTATAACTAGTATCAAAATTTGTTTTTCTTAAAACTTGACTATCCTCATTATTCCCTAATATCTTAAATTTTTTTTTGCTTTTATCTTTTGTATGTTCTCTATGTCTTTTGTTGGACCTTAATGTAAATGACCATACAAAAATTTCATTGCTTCATCTAAATAAAAGTTTAGTTTCTTATTAAATGTTTGCATTCTTTTTGTCTTTGCTAAAGGGGAATAGAAAATTTGAATTGATTGAATTGCAATTTATAGCATTTATTATGTAATGTTTAAAATTTTAAACAACAAACTTTTTAACTAATATTGATAATTGATAGTGTATAACAATAAAGTGATATGGATAAATGATATAAGTAGAAGATAGTGAATATTATATTTTAAAATTTACTGAAGAAATTATTTTTATGATTTTACGGGACTAAAACTCGAATTAGAATCAACGGTTTAGAGTGAATTAAACTATATATGTATACATGTGTGTGAGTGTGTAGAAATTTCTTTCTTCTTCTTCCATCTCCCACGCCTATCACCACCATCGCCACTTAAACTTCTCCTTTCTTCATATTTTCAATGATTTAGCCAAAATTTAAAAGGAAATCACATCTAGTTATAGGTTTTTAAAAGAATAAGTTAGAAAATGTGAGATTATCAATAAATGATCAAAGAAAAAGAGGGAAAAGAGAGAGAAAGGGGTATTTTGAAGAGGTATGTGCTTATGTATTATAATTTGCAAATATTTATTTTTCTTTGAGTTTTAATGTTTAAATTAGTTGATTGAGTTATTTAGAATGAGATATTTCTTAAATATTGGATAAATGAATTATTGTGTGATATATTCAGGATTTGAAGTTGTTGATGTTGTTTTTCTTAATTTTGAGAGATGATTGTGAAAGTTTTTTATTAAACTAATTGTTAAAGACTTGATTAATTGAAAAATAGATAAAATATTTGATATGAACCATCTTATGACCAAAAGATTGGTTTGATTAATTTTTATCATAGGTTTTGAATATGTTATGTTTTATGGAGTTAAGTGTACACAATATGCATTTTTGGGATCCCACGGGCATGGCTTAGAGGTTCAATGGGTGTGGTATTGAAGTCGAGACTACCGAAGGAAGAATTACTCCATTGGTAGACCCAAAACCAAAACCATAGGCATGGCAACTGAGTGCCATAGCCTTGTGATTGAAAGTGAGGCTGTTTGTTTAAAAATTTTGATGAAACAGAGCTGTTCTGAATGCCACGGCCGTGGCCCTTGAATTCCATGACCATGGGGGTGGTCTAGGGCATTCTGCAGCTTTATTTTTTATACCACGGGCATGGAGTTGAGATGCCACAACCGTGGGGTACTTGGATGATTTTTTTGGCTTCTATTTTGTGATATACGGGCCTAGTATGAGGCTTATATGTTTATGTTTCTCACCCTTGTGTTAAGAATTCACGTATATATGTGTTAAAAGTATGGAAAAGTGTAATAAACTTTGTATAAATGACAAATATGTGTAATGCTATATATATATAATTCAATGTTAACTAAAGCTAATGAATTGCCCAAATCATACTAATTTTAGATCGAGCTTGGGATTGAATGGCTAGCTAGAGGGTGGATATCCATAGTGATAGTGGGCACTCCATGCCATTAATTAACACATTGTCGTCAGTGACAGTAGGCATATCTGCCATTATACATTCTTGAGATTGGGCATTAAATTGCCAACAGTGACTTGTTATCCAAAACTATGATATGAGTTCAGTGTGCATGGGCAAATTTAAAGAAATTATCTATATTGAAAATAATGTGTTAAGTGGTTGTTGTTAAACTAACCAAACTCTAGATTTAATCATGTTCAGTGTTTCATGCTTCAATAAATTTATTGATTTCTTATTTAATGTTCTAAAGTTATAGTTTGTATTGTTTCTAAATTTGTTTATATATAGTTCTCTTTTTCTTCAAATTTATTGCATATTATAAATACATAAGTACCACAAAGCTTTTCTTAGAGTGTTAGAATTATTTTCTAAAGCACAGATCAAACCAGAAGAGTTGAGACTACAGAGTGAGAGATATATGTTTCAGATCAGCTGTTTCACAAAGGTTCAAAGAACAATATTACAAATATTGTATTTTGTATGGTTCATATAGCAAAACTTTATAATTTGTGTGACAGTTGTACATATTTGTGAGTTGTGAGAGGATTATATTAATAGGCATAATAAAAATTAGTAAGGGTCTTTAAATAATAAATGTATGTTTGTACATAATACAAGTATGATCATGATACTTTTTTTGAAAGACAAATATATTATATGAAGATATTTTAAATTATTATATATTTATATAATCTTTATAGCCTAATTGAGTGCTTAAGTGACATTATCTATATATTCAAGTGTACAAACTATGTAGGGGTGTTACATATTAAGAGGGAGAAATTGAAAAATACAAAAAGAAGAAAAAGAACATATGTTAAGGGGGAGATTTTAAAGTTCATTTTAAATCAATTCAATTTAATTGCCAAAGTAAAAAAGGTGGAGATTATTAGCAAAACAATTGGTCTCTATTTTGATCTTAGACAATCAAATTGAATAGGACTAATATTTGTATCAAGTTACATTTTGTAGGACCTTAATTTTTTATCTTAGACAATCAAATTGAATAAGACTAATATTTGTATCAAGTTACATTTTGGAGGACTTTAATTTTTGGAGAATCCTCAAAGAGCCAGACCGAACCAAATGATAGGCCGACCGGACTCAAGAGAAGAAGGCCATACTGAATTGATAGGACCTTTACTGAACTGGTGGACCAGAAGGTAGTCCAACCGCACCTATACCGACCTGAGCAGACAAAGCACGAGTTGACCAAACATGGTGACAAAAGCATGAACACTCTAGTACCAAGCACTGAACACTTGAAGCCCAAACAAACTTGGATATTGGACAAAGTACTTAGACATCCAACAACCAAGCTGAGCTAATACATATCAAGCTCTCATATTATTGACCTAGCTTCAGTTGTTAGAAATGAGCTCAAAAAGCACATAAAACTGAACATATGTAGCTTGGACCATGCCCTAGCTATCAAGGAGGAGCCCAAATAGTTTAGGCTGAGGACAACAAGAACAAGCTCAAAATAGGACGTGATTGAACACTTGCAGCTCGGACCAAGTCCTAGCCACTAGGGATGAGCTCAAGCATGTCAGACCAAACTTAAGTTCAAATGATCCAAAATATCCAGAGATGCTCATTACCAGTCGTACTCTAAAATCTTTAGTATACTGAGCTAAGACCAACTAATCCAAATATAGTCCAACTCGAGCCCAAGCCAAAAGATCCAAAATATTCAGAGAAGATCATAGTCCATGGTGGTCCAAAAGTTTCATCATAATACACATGAACCAACCGGACTATGTTATAGCTTTCCTGTACCAAGGTTGAGCTAAATCCAACAAAGTTCCTATAGAGTTTACGGTCACTAATACTCTGAAATTTTTAGCATACAACACTTGGACCGACAGGACCTGATGTAGTTCAACTAGACTGAGCTAGAGCAAAAAATCCAATTAAGTTCCAAAAGTAAACAGGGTCACTCGTACTCTTAAAATCTCAACATACCATGAGTAGGTCTACCAGACTAAAGACTGTCCGACCATACCAGTGAAATAAGATTCTAAAAATATAGTTATTACTTATCCAATCAATTATTGGATGCCACGTACACTAGCCATTGAAGAACTTTTGTAAGAGAAAGGAAGAACCTGACCGGACTACTGAGTAACCCAACAATGCCGAGCCTAAGCTGACCAGGCTAAGTGGGAGACAAGATTCAAACATGTTGGCTCCCATCTCTAACGATTAGTTGAAGACTTAAAGACCATAAATACCATAAGAAACTTCATTTTATAGTTGATTGTGATTGTAATTACTAAGAAAAACATCTTTTATTTCCTTGCATCAAAATGTATACTTGTATTCATTGAGTGTTGGGTATGTGATAAGTACATAATTGATGATATTTTATTCCTATTTATTAATATGATTATTATCCAATTGAGTTTAATTTGTTTGTTCAAAGTGTGTCTTAAGGTTAATTTCAGTAATTCTCTGTAATTTGAGGCTTATGGTCATTTCGGAGAAATCACGGATGAAAGTAGAAGAAAAGAGTAAAATTCATCAATGGACACGCCCATGAACATGGGCATGTCAATAGACGTGCCCTTGGTACTGCATACAGAAGCATTGACACGCCCAGTGACATGGGCGTGTCACCGAACGTGTCTTACATCCAGACTCACAGTAGCTGTGACACGCCCAGTGACATGGGCGTGTCAATGGACGTGCCTTATATCCAGAGTTACAGTAGCTGTGACACGCCCAGTGACATGGGCGTGTCAATGGGCGTGCCCTTTATTCAGAATCACAGTGGCTATGACACGCCCAGTGACATGGGCGTGTCAGTGGCCGTGTCACCTATCGAAAAGTTAAATTCTTTGCACTGATTGAGGAACAAGTGGGGGACAACAGCTATGCTTTTGTCAAAAGAAAGACAAAAGAAAATAAAAGCTTGCCTAAATCAGGGGAAAGGGGGATGAAACAAAGGAAGGTGGTAGACAATGGATGGGTGTGGTGAGTTGGAAGTATGGGTTAGAGATTTGAATGGAAATAAAAAGAGAAGAGGGGGAGAAGAACAACAGTTTTTTGCTGAGACATTTTTGGAAACAGAGAAAAAAGAAGAAGAGGAGGAGCCAGCTGCTGGAGCAAGGAGAAAGGTCTTGAGTTGAGTTTGAAGAAGGATACACATCTTGCACAAGCCCTAAACCAAGAATCAAGGATTGAAGTGAAGAAATACAAATTCTTTGCCATGAATTGTTTGGTTTCTCTTACTCATTTATCTTGCTCTATTTTTCTAGTTTTGAATATGAACTAATTCCTTCTCTATCTAGATATTGATGAACCCTAGCTCATTTGTATGAATTGAACAATTATATTCAGTTGAATCATTTAATTGAGTTGTTTTATTCTTATGATACTTGATGTTATTTCCAATTGATAATAGCATGCTTATTGATTGGTTATTATTTTCATATTATTGACTTGAGAAAGCTTGATGTGAATTGAATACTCATAAGGGTTGAGGATTGATTGGGGTACTAGAGATAGACCTACATGATCCTTTGGTTTATAGTTCTTTGATCTTAATGCAAGATCTATTTAATTGTGTTTGAGAAGAGATTTCAGCACTCTACATAGTGATTAGGGATTAATCCACTCGAGAGAGGCTTTAATCTAAGTTAGAGGAATGCCAACTCAATTCGATTGAATGATTTATCTGACTTGATTGTTCATAAATATTATTGAGGCTAGGGGGATTCAATATCTGGGTAGTATTATTATAATCAATCCTATTTGCATAACATTTAATTTTCCCTCACTTCTAGCTATTAATTTAGTTTTTAATTACAAAGCATCACCCAAATATTAATTTGCTAAACAACGGTTAAGGTTTGAACTAGTACTTGGCCTTGTCCCCAGTGGAACGATAACTCACTCACTACTATATTACTTGGGCGACCCGTACACTTGCGGTATAGCCATAGCACAGCTCGGCACGTACCAAGTTTTTGGCGCCGTTGCCGGGGACAACGATTTCAATATTAGTAATATAATTAAGATTGTTGATTTAATTTTACTTTTAATCATTTTTAATATTGGTTCTTGCTGGTTTATTATCATTTTAGGTATTTCTTGCTGTTTATGACCAGATCTAGCTCGTCCCAACTACTGGAGTTAGACCCAGAGCTAGAGAGAACGTTGAGGAGAAAGCAAAAGGAAGAAGAGGAGGCAGATCTGGAAGACGTCAGTTCAGGAATAAATCTGGAAATAGAACAAGAAGAAGTATTCGAAGTGATGGAAGGATCTGGACCAAGAACAATGCAGGAGTTTGCTAAGCCCAATTTAAATGGGGCTGAATCTAGTATCTGGAGGCCGACAGTTGCTGTAAACAACTTCGAAATAAAGGCGAATGTAATTCAAATGGTGTAGCAGACTTGTCAATTCGATGGGTTTCCTGATGAAGATCCTAATGCACATATTGAGAATTTTTTGGAGATATGTGACACATTCAAGATAAATAATGTCTCAGAAGATGCAATTAGGCTGAGGTTGTTCCCATTTTCTCTTAGAGATAGACCAAAGAAGTGGCTGAAATCTTTTCCTCCAGGGACTTTTACCACCTGGGGTCAATTGGCAGAGAAATTCTTAGAGAAATACTTCCCACCATCAAAAACTGCTAAGTTGAGGAATGATATCTCATCCTTTTTGCAACAAGATGGTGAGACCTGTTTAGGTCATTTTTGTACTAGTTTTTAGTATGATTTTATGTGTGTTTTAGTTAATGTTTTGATTAATTTATGTTTTAAGTGTTGTCTTTAGGTTTAGGAGCAAAAACACCCTTGGAAGATCAAAACCGGGCAAGAAAAGCATGAGCCAAGCAAGACAAGGCCATGTCCCTCAAAATTTCTTCAAGGCAGTAGCTGACACACCCATAGACACGGCCAAGCCTCTGGCCGTGTCTCATTCAAAGGACAAATCAAAGAACAAACCAAAGAAAAGAAGGAAAATGAGCAACAGAAGTGGACACACTCAGTGACATGGCCAAGCCTCTGGCCGTGTCACATGACACTGCCAAGACAAAAATGGCTTGGCCGTGTCCCATTCATACCAAGAACAAAAGAGCAAGCAAAAAGAAGCAGAAACGGACACCGTCAAGGGACACGGCCAAGACACTGGCCGTGTCCTCTGGCCGTGTCTCACCCTGGATCAAAGAGAACAAGGGACACGGCCAGGAGCTTGTCCGTGTCCCAAAGAAAAAAAATCAAGAGACACGGCCAAGCTCCAAATGGCTTGTAACACCCCTTCCCGACCTACATGTGTAAGCCGAGTAGAGGCGCCACACTATCCAAATGTTGCTACCAATTTTACTTAGTCAAATTTTTGTTTCGATTTTACAGAAATTTTGCCAGAGGTTCTCCTAGAAATTTGAATCCCAAGTGTCGACAAAACTTGTTTTTCTGATTTTTGAAAACGTTTTACACAGACCAATGTGAAGATGATCAAATTTAATGCACTCCCATTGAATCCACCTTATACCCTCAACTACAAACCTGCACGAAGAGTTCATACTTCTAATCCAGAATAAAGTAGAGATTTATTATTATTACATACCAACAACGTACAATATCACATACTGACTCTCAATCTTATATATACATATACATGCCACAACTAGCCAACTCATAATATAGGAAATGAAAGGCTACTCTGAGGTGCTGCGCTGTGTTGTGCTGCTCGATGCTAATCACCGAAATCTACTGCTCCAAACCTACGAGTCAAGAAAACTCAACTCGCTGAGCAATAACGCTCAGTAGGTACTTTACCGATGAAAATATAAGTGAAACATGAAAGCATTTGAAATAAAAGGAAATAATTAAATCATAAATCAACCCACCTTAAACCAATGGAAGTTACTGTGCATTCAGTGTAAATATGCTTTCAACAAATGTAAAAACCATAATTCAAACTCATTTTGCATTACGTGGTTTAAAAGAAACAAGACTTTGGATCAGGCTCTACTGGCATATAGGGAACCATAGTGATAAGGCAGTGGGCCTCCCCACTGTAACATAGGTGGCCCTCACCACCGATATCAGATCACAGGAATGGGCCTCCCCATCCTGGTTATAACCAATTCCGCTCTACGGCCTATACCCGAAGGTAACCACCGGAGCATTTTAATCACAATTTTATAATATCTCCGCTCCATAGCCTATACCCGAAGGTAACCGCCGGAGCATTCCAATCACAATTTCACAACATCTCTGCTCCACAGCCTATGCCCAAAGGTAACCGCCGGGGCGTATCAAACACAATAAGTGGCAGTACTGCATAAGTTAGTATAGTGCACCATACCCTTATCTACCACTCCCACTATCCAGTAGAGCATAAAGATTAAAATACTTCACTTTAAGTCTCAAACTTTATTTTAGAATGATTCAAGAAATCATTTTAATTCCCATCGCACTTTGCCATTTATGCCGCGCAACACATTCTTTAGTCAAACCATTCCCCTTTTTCACATATTTAATATCCACAATAAACATATTAAACATTTCAAAGCATTCCTCAAAAGATCACAAATTGACCAAATGAATAGTGTTGCGGCGAGAAAAATCGGCAACGCAAAATGGCATGACCAAATGAATAGTAAAATCTGGATTTTCGTCAAAATTTCAGTCCACTTCAGTCATGCATTTGACCAAGTAAAGGATCTTATTTTTGGCTGAAAATTTACAGAAAACTTATTTCATATGTTGACTAATTACACGTAAAATTTCGTTGAAAAATTCATTCATTTGCTACCTCAAACAGCTGCCACAAAAAGATCCAGAAAGCTGTCGTTTTGGGACCATTTCGGCCCAAACATATGAAATACATGGAATAGTTTATTTTTCTTTTGCAAATCAATATGAAGGCTTCTTTAATAGTAAAGTGAAGATTCAAACACTTCCCTTTAATAACTTTTGCATGTTTAACTCAAATCAAACTAATTAAAGTCCAAAACAACTTACCAAATCAACTTGCCAAATTTTCTCAAAACATTTGGTTTCAATTAAATTTAACAACCCAATTGCCATAAGAAAACAATAACATAACTCAAATACTTAAATTTAACTCAATCAATATATTTAAACATCAACTTCAAAACTTCCATAAACCAAAGTTTGTAAGAAAATAGAATTTCTTTTATGGTAAAGCACCAAATCAAAAGTAATTATTCAAAGGTAAAGTACCAAACCTTATTTCTTTAACTCCTCTTAGCTTTTCCTTCTTCTCCTTCTTTAATTCTTTATTTCTCCTTCAATCAATTCAAGATACAACATAAACCTTAGAAATTCAAAATAATAAGTTATCCTCCATTTCTTTTCTAACCGAAACCCTAATCCAACCTTATTAATCTTTATACATCTTGATTCTTCCATTTAATCAATTAATCTCATCACTTACTTAATATTTTTCCAATTCCACATAAAGACTCTAATCTCCAATCTTCCAATAAATATATAATTACCTAAAATTAATACTAAAATTAAAGTCTACTTACTAGAAAACCTTAAAAACTTACCTTAAAAATCAAATTTGGAGAAACTTGGAAGTCCTTTAGTGTTTCCCTTTGTTGGCCGAAATTTGTAAGTGGAAAAGAGAGAAATTGGTTCTTCATTTCACATATATTTATATACAAAGGAAATGATGATCACCTTATGTGTTGGTTGAACCCTTTAAGACCACTTGTCCACCTTTCTCTTTCTTCATTTATTACACATGCTAAATGGTTACTTTTGATTGGCCAACATTAGATTTTTATAGTTTTCTTTTCCTTTACTTCTTTCCACTTGTCCCTCTTCCCATAGGATATCCTAAAGTTGTCCCGGATTACCCATCCGGTCCTGACACGAAACCGAGCCCACTTTACGTTCCGGCAATTAATCTATCATATCTTTAACCGTATAGTTCCATGAGTCAAACTACATATAGTTTAGATCCTCTCGACCTCTACTTTCTATTTATAAGGTCTATTTTAAGTTTCCAAGTCATTTGGAAAAATTACCAATAAACCCTCAACCTTTTTACAAAATTCCCTTTAGGTCCTTTCTTTGCTCGGCTTTTTCTCCGGCTCCGTTTCTACTGATGATCGTTTCATATTTAACCCCTCGCCATCCTCTACGTACTCATGTTTTTATTTCCTACTTTAAATTCATGTATAACTTTAATTGATAATGACCAAAATGCCCCTAGTCAAAATGTCTTCATTTTTTCTTTAACGGGACATTTCCTGGAAAAACCGTTACACGTCGTTGCGATCCGATTTTTCTCTACACTCCATTTTTGAAATCTGTTATATGCACTATTAAGAACATCCGGAGCAACTTTTTTTTTTAAATTACATCTACGTCCCCAAAACTTTTGAAAATTACAATTAGGTCCCTTTGGTCATATAACCTTATCTAGGGCTGTTATCAAAAATTATCTTCTCCTTTCCCCCTTCTCTCATTATGCACGTGACTACACTGTATAAATGTAGTAGGCGGATGTGACATGGCTTGGCCGTGTCACCTCTCACCACCAAAGAAAGAAAAGAAAGAAAGAAAGATGTCCAGTGAGGGACACGGCCAAGAGACACGGCCGTGTCCCATGAAGAATCAAGAGACACGGCCAAGCCAACCTTGGCTTGGCCGTGTCACCTCATGGAAAGAACAAAAATTTGTAAGAGACACAGCCAAGCTTGTCATGGCTTGGCCATGTCCCACCTGAAAAGTCTAATTTCTTTTGCACGAAGTGGGGAACAAGTGGGAGACAAAGACTTATTGCTTGCCAAAAGAAATATTAAACAAATAAAAAGTGGGGGACAAAGGGAAATGGGATGAGTTGGAAGGCATGGGTGTGTATTTTGAATGAATTAAAAGGAGAGGAAGAGGAAAATGGAAGGAGTTCTTGGGTTCTTGGAGCCAAATTTCTACAAAAAACATGGGAGAGGGAGAGAGTGACACTCTCCCTTGTCCCTTCACCTCCAAACCTCCATTTCCATCCTCTCCACCTTCTTCATCTTCCATTGATAGGATCTTTGAGGTTCTTTGGGATAAATTGGGTTACAAGTTCTCAAAGGTTGAAGAAGCTTCATTGAAGAGATTGGTGACTTGAGAAAGCTCCATTCCATCTTCCAAAGGCATATCCATTGAAGGTTGGTGACTTGAGGAAGCTCCGTCCAAAGGTTTGGTGACTTGAGAAAGCTCCATTCCACATTGCAAAGGGAAATCAACCATTGAAGAGGGCTTGAGTTCTTCATCAAATACATCAAGTGGAGCTAGGAGGAAGACTAGCAATCCTACTCTTGGCATCTTCACAAGGGGTTTTTCTATTCTCTCTTTTAATTCATTTCTTATTGTTGTTGTTGTATTAAGAGATTGATATTGCAATGGACAATTTGTATTTGTTTTATATTGAGTTGAATGAATGTTATAAATTGATGATGTTGAGCTAAATACCCATGTTTAGGGTTTATAGTATATTTGGTTGAATGTCTTGATTTGATATTTACATTGATGTTCTTTGTTGATTGGTTGATTGTATTGCATTCAATGCTAGGTTGATAGATTAGCTACCTATTGATTTTTGAATATTGGATGACAGACCGAGAGGTGAAATCCGATATCGGAACTATATAATCGACCACCCTATGAATGAATTAGAAATATAAGTTCTAGGGTTTCGTTAATTTGGTAATGTAAAAGAATTGGTCATTGTTAATTCATGAATGTGAGAACTAATGGATTGGTAATTGACTAATTAATCTTAAGGAACAAATTAATTTACAAGGTTATGTTAATGGACATTTGAGAATTGAGCTTTGATTGAATGGACCTATGACCCTAGGCACCTTCCCAAGAATCGATTTGATCTTGCACACCCATCACACACATTACTCTCTACGCATGTTAAATTTAGGTTTAAATTATTCTTGCACCATCCCGAAACAATTGAAATACTTGTCAATCAAGCTATTACGAACCACACCTTCTTGGGGAAACGACCTTGGGGCGATCACCTTTGCTACAGCTACCTCGTATACTTGCGAGTGACGCTTTGTAGTAGTACTTAATTCGAGCGCAACAAGTTTTTGGCGCCGCTGCCGGGGATGGCTGTCGTAGTAGTAGTAGTTTGATTTTTTTTACTTACTTGTTTATTTGTTTTCTTTGAATTGTTTGTTGTTTTCTTTTAAATTGTTTGTTTGTTTTGTTTGAAATTTTTGTTATTTGTTTTCATTAAGTTGCTGAGTGCCTTGTGTAAAGATGCAGTTTTCAAGGCACGGAGGAGTTTACGATAGGAACGACGATTCTGAAATGGCATGGTAATTAGCAGAATTGACGAATCAACTTAAGGTGCTAAATGCAAGAGGAAGAGCACCTATGCCACACTAAGAGATATGTGCAGCATGTGGCAATGTAGGCCATAGTGCAAACACCTGTTCCATGAGTTTTGGACGATACCAAGAATGGCAAGAGGAAGAATATAACTATCAAGGTTTCCAGCAAATGGGAAGAAATGACACACATTCCAATCCTCATAATCCCAGCTAGATTAGCCAACCAAATTTTTCTTGGGAAAATCAACAGCAAATTCCACCTCAAAATTTTTTTCAACCTTACCAAAGAAATCCTTACTCTCAAGAACAATATTCAAATCAAGAGTACCTTAAGCCACCCACATTTGAAGATAGTTTGAATGCCTTCATTCAAACTAGCACACGAAACCAAGATCACCTTAAGGAACCCACCTTAGAAGAAAGTTTGAATGCCTTCATTCAAACTAGCGCGCAAAATCAAAATCACCTTAAGGAACCCACTTTGGAAGATAGTTTGAATGCCTTCATTCAAACTAGCTCACAAAACCATGATCAATTTGAGAAATCCACAGTGGACGATGATTTGAATGCTTACCTTCAAATTAGCACACAAAATCAGGAAGGGAGCAATGAGAGATTTGATTCTTTGGTGGAATCATTGAAGAGGGTGGAAATGCAAGTTGGGCAACTGGCACACCAACTCCAAGCACAACAAAATGAGGAATTTCCTAGCCAATTGGAGCAAGTCAAGGTAATCACAAATTTGACGAGTGAACAGGTGATATATAACAATTTTTGTGATTCCTTTGATGCAGGGACTAATCAAGAAGACATTGGTGAGGAAATGCTGCCCAATATGGATAAACAAAGTCAATCAAACGAGGAGGAGAATTTGGACTCATCAACTTCATCACATTTGTATGAACCTCCGAATCCTTTGCCATCAATTCCATTCCCAGGTAGGCTAAAAGAAGAGGAGCAAGGTAAGCAACTTTCTAACATCTATATTATGCACTCTGAAGGAGAAAGTGGATATAAGCTTGAGATGGGTATGCTTTTAGAAGAAGAACATGTAATGCCCAATTTAGAAATTGAGGAGTGTAAGCTAGTTTTAGATGTTGGAGTTGTTGAGAGGGGACTTGACATTGTTAAGGTGAATGATGAAGTGATTCAACCAAACTTGGTTGAACTTAAAGAGTTCCCAAAAATCATCTCTCCTACTCTTGGTAGTAAAGAAGAGCATATAATGGATAGAACCATGTTGCACGATGAACTAGGGTTTTACAAAGTTCCTATTGCACTGGAGGATTACCCTAAGATGACTTTCACATGTTTTCAAATAATGCTACTTAGGCTTAGCAATACATCGGGTATCCTTCAGAATTGTATGCTAACCATCCCTGTAGACATGAGCAACAATTGAATTATGGGTGGAAGGAGCATTGTACATCGTATATGGGAACGATGGAAATCAGGTTTCATCTAAACCCTCCCTGTGTATGCATGCTCACATTGAGGACAATGTGAATCTTTAAGTGTGGGGTGCATTTTGTGTTTTGTGTTTTTACTTTTGTTTTGTGTTTTTACTTTTGTTTTTGTGTTTTTACTTTTAAGTTATTTTTGTTTAAGTTTAGTTAATGTTTTTAATGTTTTTTGTTGAATAAATCAGTTTTAGAAGTTCAATTGTTATAAAATTGTTGATTGATGACCTTTGAATTTTTGAAGCATGAATTTGAGAATTGAGTAGAATTGGTGCTTATTGTCAATTTTGTCAGTTTTTCTTTGCATTGCCATTAACCTAGTGAGGAATTGAGTCATCAACTTATCATTATTGTTGTGGGTGAACATCTTTGATTGATGAGTTACTAGAACTTGCTTTGACATACATTTTAAGATTACATAAAAATTTCAATTTTGTATCAAAATGATTAAGGCAATTAGGTGAAACCACTTTATCTTAAAAAGACCAACCCTATTTTTAACCTTAGTTAGCCAATTTTGAGCCTATTTTATTTTTCCTTTTCTTTCTTTTTCACAACACCATTAGCTTGAACCTTGTTGTTTAACTCTTATCCTTTCATTAGGTCAAGAGCATTTTAAGAGCGTTTATGACCGAGTGTTGTGTTGAATTAAGTGTGGGGTTAAATTTAGTAGGTTTAATGTGGCAAAGTAAAAAAAAAGAGAAAAAGAAAAAGAAAAAGAAAAAGAAAAAAATATATATATATAATAATAAGAATAATTGTTGTCTTGTTGAAAGGGTTGGAATGTATCATTGTAAAATGTAATGTAATATCCCAAAGTGTGCCCTAGAAGTTTTAATACAGTTGTTGTTTGATTGGAATTAAATGTATATGTTGTATATATGTTAATATATATAACATATATGTTGTTCAAATGTAGAGTCAAGGGAAGAAGATATTTTAGTTTGGGATGTGTGAAATTACTATAGAGGGCACTTGATTAAGAAGAAAACTAGACCATATGAGAAGAGGGTATGTTAGTAATTGTGCTTGTAGAATTGCTTGGTGGAGATTTAAAGAGGAAGGAAAGGTTGACTTGTCTTCATTTTCTTTTCTTTGCATTTCTTGGCCGGCTACCAAAGGGAAAGAGAGAGCAAGAGAGGTCTTCTAAATTTCTAAGCTCAAATTGAAGGAAGAATCAAAGGATTAAGTTGGAGATTTGTGGAATTTCTTCAAATTAGGTAAGTACTCTCTTGTTTTCCTTTGTTTTTTTTGAAGTTGTATTTGAAGTGAGTTTTGATTTGTTGAGATTATGATTTGGTGGGGTTGAGATGTGATTATAAGTGTTTAAATTGGTTGTAAGTTAAATTGGTGTTGGTTTTGGTTTGAAAATGGTAAGTTGAGTGGATATTGAAATTGAAAGAATAAGAATGATGTTGGTTTAGGGTTTTGAAGTGGTATGTGTTTAAATGTGTTAGTAATGATTTGTTATTGAGAATATTGTGATGAATATGTAAAATAAGTGTTAATGACATTGTTTATATCCATTTGAATGAGGCTATGTTGTGCACAATGAGTTTAAATGCAATTAAAAGAGTTTTGGTCACATTTAGGGTTTTGTTCATGTGAGACACGGCCAAACCAAAGAAGGAACACGGCCAAGACTTAAGAGTTTTGGGAGACACGACCAAGTTCAAGGAAATTTGGCCGTGTTGGATGAATTTTGGAGAGACACGGCCACTGGCTTGGCCGTGTCCCTTGACTGTGTTTGCCACTTCCTGATTTATGTTGAGAGACACGGCCATGTCCCTTGCCCGTGTCTGCCTCGGTTTGATTTGGTGTTGAGAGACACGGCCACAAGCTTGGCCGTGTCCTTTGAGTGTGTTAGCTACTGGATTTTTGTGTTGAGAGACACGACCACAAGCTTGGCCGTGTCCCTTGAGTGTGTTGGCTAATGTGATTGTTCTTCTTGAATTGTTTTGATTCTTCAAGGGTCTTGTTGCACCTAAACATAAAAATAAACATTGTAAACACACTTAAACAATAATGATGTGATTGAAGCATGCCTAGAAGATATGATTGAATAAGGATATGTGTGTTTAGTTAATGTAATTGATGTTGTATATTATGATGATGAAATGTGAAATGTGCAAGATGTGATGATGAAATGAGTTGTGAAAGATATGATGTTATGAAGAGTTGCTTTATTGTAATTTGAGAACATATGAAATGATTGAGGCATGGTTGCCTAATTTGATTGTGAGAATGAAATGAATTGAGAAAGTAATGTTTAAAGATATAAATGAATGGACCTATCTGCCTCCTGCGGAACCATGCGGACCCTGAGTTTGGGCAACCGATCTTGGACTACCGACCTGGTTGGGGGAAGGTTCAGTACAGTCAGTATTACGTACCTATCTGCCTCCTGCGGAACCATGCGGACCCTGTGGATTGGGCAACCGATCTTGGACTACTGACCTGGTTGGGGGAAGGTTCGTTACTGATAGCTTTATACGTGCTTATCTGCCTCCTGCGGACCCCTGGGATTGGCAGTAGCCTGAGGCTCGGTGGGCAACCGACCTGGTTGGGGGAAAGTTCGTATATGAAGCCATAGTTTGTTGGTTATATTGATAAACTATGAATGAGTATAATAGATGATGATATAATTATTGATATAATGAAATGTATATTAATAAGTATGATCCTTACTGTTTGATTGTATGATATATTGTATGATATTGATATTAATATTGCATATTATCATTATGGTTTGTACTACTGAGCTGTGGCTCAGCGCAATAGTGTTTGATCGCGCAGGTGATAGAGTTGAACCTGAGAGCTCCTCGAGACCAAGTGAGACTAGACATTGAGATTTTCTTTTGGGACTTAAAGATCAGAGAAGAGCTGCCAATCATGTATATATATTTTATGTTTTGTAAACTTTGATTTATTAACATATTTGTAATAACTTCCGCTGTGAATTGATAAACAGTTTTATATATGGTGTCTTTTGGATTTCTTATAAATGTTTGAGATTGGTTTCATTTATTTACAAAGATATTTGTTGTGTCTTTTTAAACTGTGGCATTTTCTATATTTGGTATACGTATTTTACGATCGTTTAAGCATGCTTGGTACGTATACGGGATATAGGGGTGTTACATGTAATAAGTGAGTTCCCTTGAAAAGCTCTTTAATGCCAAAGGGTAGAAGAGAGGAAGGTGTTTTGGGATTGTTGGGTTATATATATAAATGGTTACTTCATTCTTGAAGTGCTCTTGAATTTAATGATTAAGCTCACATTTCCTAAATATCATGCCTTTACCTTAGCCTCATTACAACCCGATAAAGACCTTTTGATTGACGCTTGATTGTTATTTTGTGGTGGAGATTTGATTGATAAGCAAGCCTATGGTAATAATCTTTCATTGATTGTTATGAGTGTAAACACCACTATGATCAAACACTTGTAAGAGTTGGTGAGGGAGTGACAACATTGGTTATGCATTGGAAAGCCACTTAATTGCATGAGTGTCGATTTTGTTTGATTCGATATTGATTGCGGATTTAGGGATAGGGAAGTCATGATACATCTTAATAACTCTTGAACTTAACAAAATTTATCTTGTTTATTGTGCTTTGATTTTAGCCTTGCTTGGGGACAAGCAAGGAGTTAAGTGTGGGGTAGTTGTTTAGGTCATTTTTGTACTAGTTTTTTGTATGATTTTATGTGTGTTTTAGTTAATGTTTTGATTAATTTATGTTTTAAGTATGTTTAAAGTGTTGTCTTTAGGTTTAGGAGCAAAAACACCCTTGGAAGATCAAAACCGGGCAAGAAAAGCATGAGCCAAGCAAGACATGGCCATATCCCTCAAAATTTCTTCAAGGCAGTAGCTGACACACCCAGAGACACGGCCAAGCCTCTGGCCGTGTCTCATTCAAAGGAAAAATCAAAGAACAAACCAAAGAAAAGAAGGAAAATGAGCAGCAGAAGTGGACACACTCAGTGACATGGCCAAGCCTCTGGCCGTGTCATATGACACGGCCAAGACAAAAATGGCTTGGCCGTGTCCCATTCATACCAAGAACAAAAGAGCAAGCAAAAAGAAGCAGAAACGGACACCGTCAAGGGACACGGCCAAGACACTGGCCGTGTCACATGACACGACCGTGTCCTCTGGCCGTGTCTCACCCTGGATCAAAGAGAACAAGGGACACGGCCAGGAGCTTGGCCGTGTCCCAAAGAAAAAAATCAAGAGACACGGCCAAGCTCCAAATGGCTTGGCCGTGTCACCTCTCCCCACCAAAGAAAGAAAAGAAAGAAAGAAAGATGTCCAGTGAGGGACACGGCCAAGAGACACGGCCGTGTCCCATGAAGAATCAAGAGACACGGCCAAGCCAACCTTGGCTTGGCCGTGTCACCTCATGGAAAGAACAAAAATTTGCAAGAGACACGGCCAAGCTTGTCATGGCTTGGCCGTGTCCCACCTAAAAAGTCTAATTTCTTTTGCACGAAGTGGGGAACAAGTGGTAGACAAAGACTTATTGCTTGCCAAAATAAATATTAAACAAATAAAAAGTGGGGGACAAAGGGAAATGGGATGAGTTGGAAGGCATGGGTGTGTATTTTGAATGAATTAAACGGAGAGGAAGAGGAAAATGGAGGGAGTTCTTGGGTTCTTGGAGCCAAATTTCTGCAAAAAACGTGGGAGAGGGAGAGAGTGACATTCTCCCTTGTCCCTTCACCTCAAAACCTCCATTTCCATCCTCTCCACCTTCTCCATCTTCCATTGATAGGATCTTTGAGGTTCTTTGGGATAAATTGGGTTACAAGTTCTCAAAGGTTGAAGAAGATTCATTGAAGAGATTGGTGACTTGAGAAAGCTCCATTCCATCTTCCAAAGGCATATGCATTGAAGGTTGGTGACTTGAGGAAGCTCTGTCCAAAGGTTTGGTGACTTGAGAAAGCTCCATTCCACATTGCAAAGGGAAATCAACCATTGAAGAGGGCTTGAGTTCTTCATCAAATACATCAAGTGGAGCTAGGAGGAAGACTAGCAATCCTACTCTTGGCATCTTCACAAGGGGTTTTTCTATTCTCTCTTTTAATTCATTTCTTATTGTTGTTGTTGTATTAAGAGATTGATATTGCAATGGACAATTTGTATTTGTTTTATATTGAGTTGAATGAATGTTATAAATTGATGATGTTGAGCTAAATACCCTTGTTTAGGGTTTATAGTATATTTGGTTGAATGTCTTGATTTGATATTTACATTGATGTTCCTTGTTGATTGGTTGATTGTATTGCATTAAATGCTAGGTTGATAGATTAGCTACCTATTGATTTTTGAATATTGGATGACGGACCGAGAGGTGAAATCCGATATCGGAACTATATAATCGACCACCCTATGAATGAATTAGAAATATAAGTTCTAGGGTTTGTTAATTCATGAATGTGAGAACTAATGGATTGGTAATTGACTAATTAATCTTAAGGAACAAATTAATTTACAAGGTTATGTTAATGGACATTTGAGAATTGAGCTTTGATTGAATGGACCTATGACCCTAGGCACCTTCCCAAGAATCAATTTGATCTTGCACACCCATCACACACATTACTCTCTACGCACATTAAATTTAGGTTTAAATTATTCTCGCACCATCCCGAAACAATAAACACTTCTGCATTTAAATACTTGTCAATCAAGCTATTACGAACAACACCTTCTTGGGGAAACGACCTTGGGGAGATCACCTTTGCTATAGCTACCTCGTATACTTGCGAGTGATGCTTTGTAGTAGTACTTAATTCGAGCGCAACAAGACCCTTTATGATGCCTGGGAAAGATTTAAAGATTTGCTGAGTAGGTGTCCTCATCATGGGCTTCCATTATGGCTTCAAATTCAAACCTTTTACAATGGGTTGAATTATGTAAGTAAGCAATCGATTAATGCAGCAGCTGGTGGCACCATGAACAACAAGACACCTGAACAAGCAAGAGATTTAATTAAAGACATGGCTATCACCAATTATCAGTGGCAAGCCCCAAGGGAGCAAGGAAAGCTGAAGGTCATGGGTTCACACCAATTAGATCTGGTGGTGGCCTTGACTGCCCAATTGGAAGCATTGAATAAGAAATTTGATTCTTTGGCCTCTTCTTCTGGGAAAGTTATGCAAGTGATGTCTTGTGAATGGTGTGGGGGTGGACATCAAAGTCAAGATTGCCAAAATGGCAACATGTTTGCTAGGCAAGAGCAAGTAGATTATGTTGGAAATATGCCAAGGCAACAATAGAATAATCCATACAGCAACACATACAATCCGGGGTGGAGGAATCATCCAAATTTCTCATGGAATAATCAAAACAATCCAAGACTTCCCCCTGGATTCCAGCAGCCCCAACATCAACAAGCTGCCCCTCCAAGAAAGAGTAATTTGGAGGACATGATGGCTAAATTTATGGCAGCTTTTGAAACTAGGCTCCAATCAACTGAAACCACCCTAAGGAATCAGCAAGCCTCCATTCATAATTTGGAGAATCAGGTGGGGCAAATTGCCAAATTGCTCAGTGAGAGACCACAAGGAAGTTTACCTAGCAACACTGAGGCAAATCCTAAAGAGCAACTTAAGGCAATTACACTAAGGAGTGGAAAAGAGATCAAGAATGATGTGGAAAAGAGAAGGGCTAAAGTACAAGAAAAAGAAAAAGAAGAAGATCCTCCTGTCACTTCGGGAGAGAAAGCTGCACTTGAAAGTGAGAGAGAGAAGCAGCAACAAGAAAGCAGCCCCAATTTCAAGGAATACCGAGGTTAAACAAGGACAAGATTGATGCTCAGTTCGGTAATTTTCTTGAACTTTTTAAACAATTGCATATTAATATTCCATTTGCTGAAGCTCTGTCACAAATGCCTAAGTATGCTAAATTTTTGAAAGATATCCTTTCTAACAAAAGGAAACTTGAGGAAGTATCTTTAGTGCATTTATCTGAAAAGAGTTCAGCAATTTTGCAAAGAAGGTTACCTAAGAAGTTAAAAGATCCAGGTAGTTTTACCATTCCATGTTTTATAGGTAATCTTGAGGTTAAAAGTGCATTAGCTGATTTGGGGGCTAGCATAAGTGTTATGCCCTATAAAATGTTTAAAGAGTTAGGCATTGGTAAACCTAAACCAACACTCATGACCATCCAACTTGCTGATAAATCGGTAGTCCACCCTCGTGGCATAATAGAAGATGTGTTGGTAAAAGTCGGGGATTTCATTTTCCCCAATGATTTTGTTGTCATTGATATTGATGAGGATGCAGATGTTTCGCTTATTCTTGGTAGGCCATTTTTAAATACAGCCCGTGCCCTTATCGATGTTCATGAAGGCACATTGACTTTGAGAGTGGGTGATGAGAAAGTTATTTTTAGGATACATGATGCCATGAAACATTCACTTTCACTTGATGAGGCGGAATCATGCAATGATGTTATTGAGCATGAGACCGTAAATTGTATTACTAACATTGTTTCCAAGGATCCCCTTGAGTTGTGTTTATTGCAGGAAAATGTTGAGGGTCAAGAAGCAATGGAGCAGCTTGCTTTTCTTGAAGCAAGCAAATCTTTCAAATGCAGGGCATATGAGACCATTGAGATGCCAAAGGAAGAAAAGCCAAAACCATCGGTGATTGATCCACCCAACTTGGAACTGAAACCTCTTCCGGATCACCTTGAGTATGGGTTTCTGGCAGAGAAAAAGAAATTGCCAATAATTCTGAGTTCCCACCTGTCTTCTAAGCAGAAAGAAAAACTTATCCAGTTGTTGCAGAAGCATAAACAAGTGATAGCTTGGAAGATAGCAGACATCAAGGGTATTAGTCCATCCTATTGCACTCACAAGATACTGATGGAGGACGAATTCAAGCTGGTAGTACAACCACAAAGGAGACTAAACCCAAAGATGAAAGATGTAGTGAAGGCTGAAGTGATAAAACTACTTGATGCAGGGATTATATATCCGATCTCGGATAGTTCTTGGGTGAGCCCAGTCCAGGTAGTACCAAAGAAAGGAGGGAAGACTGTGATCTCTAATGAAAATGATGAGCTGATTCCAAAAAGAACAGTTACCGGTTGGAGGGTTTGCATTGACTATAGAAAGTTGAATGATGCAACTAGAAAGGATCACTTTCCTTTACCCTTCATTGATCAGATGTTGGAGAGGTTATCCAGCCATGAGTACTACTGCTTTTTGGATGGCCTTTCAGGCTATTTCCAAATTCCTATTGCACTGGAAGACCAAGAGGAAACTACATTCACCTGCCCATATGGGACATTTGCATATCGAAGAATGCCATTCGGGTTGTGTAATGCACCTGCAACTTTCCAAAGGTGCATGATTGCAATCTTTGATGAACTTATAGAGGATATTATGGAGGTGTTTATGGATGATTTCTCAGTCTATGGCAGCTCATTTGAAAAATTTTTGGAAAACCTTGAAAGGGTCTTGATGAGATGTGAGGAAACCAATTTGGTGCTTAATTGGGAAAAGTGTCATTTCATGGTTCAAGAGGGAATCGTGTTGGGACACAAGATTTCAAGCAGGGGCATTGAGGTGGATCGGGCAAAGGTAGACATAATTGAGAAGCTATCACCACCCACATCTGTGAAAGTCATCAGAAGTTTTCTAGGACATGCGGGTTTTTATTGGAGGTTCATTCAATATTTTTCTAAGATAGCCTGTCCATTGACAAGACTCCTTGAGAAGGATGTCGATTTTGTTTTTGATGAGGAATGCCTGAGAGCATTCACAACCCTAAAGGAGAAATTGACCCATGCTCCAATCATGGTAGCTCCTAATTGGAATCTACCGTTTGAACTGATGTGCGATGCAAGTGACTTTGCAGTAGGAGCAGTCTTGGGTCAACGCAAGGAGAAATACTTTCAGCCTATCTACTATGTGAGCAAGACCTTAAACACAGCTCAAGTTAATTACACAACTACAGAGAAAGAGCTGCTAGGTGTGGTTTTTGCTTTTGACAAGTTTAGATCATATCTAATCTTGTCAAGAGTGATCGTTTATACAGACCATTCGGCTTTAAGGTATTTATTCGTGAAAGTTGATGCTAAGCCTAGACTAATCCGATGGGTTTTGTTGTTGCAGGAATTTGACTTGACAATTCAAGACAAGAAGGGAGCCGAAAATCTTGTAGCAGATCACCTCTCTCGCTTGGAGAATCCAACCTTAGAGAGATTTGAAGAGGGGGACATTGATGATCACTTCCCCGATGAACAGCTGTACACCATGGTAAGTGAGGTAAGTGATTTAAAATTTGAAACACCTTGGCTTGCAGATTTCGCTAACTATTTAGCTATTAGGGAACTTCCTAAGGACTTAACTTATCAAGCAAAGAAGAAATTCTTTTCAGATCTAAAGTATTATTTTTGGGAGTATCCCTTTTTGTTTAAGTTATGTAAGGATCACATGATCCGACGATGTGTGGCATGGCCCGAAACAATGAACATCCTTAGTCAATGCCATGCCGGACCAGCTGGTGGTCATATGGGAGCCAATAGGACTGCTCAAAAGGTACTAGAATCAGGATTTTATTGGCCCACTTTGTTTAAAGATAGCTACGAATTTGTAATTCGTTGTGATCGCTGCCAAAGAACTGGAAATATTTCATCTCGTGATGAAATGCCCCAAAATGGGATTTTAGTTTGTGAAATCTTTGATGTATGGGGAATTGATTTTATAGGACCATTTCCAAATTCTTTTGGTAACAAATATATTTTGGTAGCTATAGATTATGTATCTAAATGGCCTGAAGCCCAAGCCTTGGCAACCAATGATGCAAGGGTTGCGGTGCAATTTTTGAAGAAGTTGTTTTCTCGATTTGGTACACCAAAAGCAATTATAAGTGATAGGGGTACTCACTTTTGCAATGCTCAGCTTGAGAAAGTTTTCAAAAGATTAGGAGTTACACATAGGTTTGCTACTCCCTATCATCCCCAAACGAGTGGCCAAGTTGAGAACATAAAAAGGGCAGTTGTTCTCTCTCTCCATTTTTGCTTGTTTTGTGCACACATCGAGGATGATTTGCATCTTAAGTATGGGGGAGAGGTATACTTTCTTTATTAAATTTTTACTACTTCATTCTTTCTATTTGATTCATTTGTCTCAATTAATGCCTGCTAAGTAAGCTAAATTGCTATGATAAGTGTGACTTGATGTGATTTCCCTTTATATGTTAAACTAATTTGAGATTTCCCAAATGACAATTTCTTGTTGAGGTTAACTTAGTGATTTCAATCAATTGCTGAGGATCGATTGTAATAGCTATAGTTAAGTTGTGGATTGATGGAAATTGGAACATTACTAAAATTTAAAACCTTAGTTACATTTTTGAGAATAATATAATTCCGTAGATTCTTGAGTCGGACTTAGTATGACCCTTAAGTTTTTGAACCTTGAATAGTAATAACCGGAACAAATAATTCTAATTAAAGGAGCTTTGAAAATTTTTCCCTGTTCCGCTAATTTTGACTCTCGAATCAAAACAAATGAGTTGGAATCATGAATAGTGCTAGTAGCCATTTGAACGGTGATTCTGGCTGAGTAACCGGGGGTCGGCATCACAAATGTTTACCTTCGCGTCAAAAGGTTAGTATCAGTTCAAACATGTCGGGCTCCTTAAAATATGAATATATATACATATATATGTATTTTTTAAAAAATATTTGAGAGTTAGAGAGCTTAAGAGAAAATTCACGTTTTTCGTACTTTGTTCATGACATTTGGATTTGCTGGAATTTTATGCTCAATTTTTTAACTCTGGATTTTTAGATTTTAGGTATGTAAAATTTTTATTTTGAAACTTCTTGATTCAACTGTTATGATTGTGAATTATCTTGGTTGAGAAAGTGAGGTTTTCTGATTCGAGCATTGTCAAAACTTTATTTTCCTTTTTGAATATAGAAGGATTCCGTCATTTCTGCTTATTATAGTGATTTAGTTTGCTTGAGGACAAGCAAAAACTCAAGTGTAGGGGAATTTGATAAGTACATAATTGATGATATTTTATTCCTATTTCTTAATATGATTATTATCCAATTGAGTTTAATTTGTTTGTTCAAAGTGTGTCTTAAGGTTAATTTCAGGAATTCTCTGTAATTTGAGGCTTATGGTCATTTCGGAGAAATCACGGATGAAAGTAGAAGAAAAGAGCAAAATTCATCAATGGACACGCCCATGGACGTGCCCTTGGTACTGCATACAGAAGCATTGACACACCCAGTGACATGGGCGTGTCACCGAACGTGCCTTATATCCAGACTCACAGTAGCTGTGACACGCCCAGTGACATGGGCGTGTCAATGGATGTGCCTTATATCTAGAGTTACAGTAGTTGTGACATGCCCAGTGACATGGGCATGTCAATGGGCGTGCCCTTTATTCAGAATCACATTGGCTATGACACGCCCAGTGACATGGGCGTGTCAGTGGCCGTGTCACCTGTCGAAAAGTTAAATTCTTTGCACTGATTGAGTAACAAGTGGGGGACAATAGTTGTGCTTTTGTCAAAAGAAAGACAAAAGAAAAGAAAAAGCTTGCCTAAATCAGGGGAAAAGGGGATGAAACAAAGGAAGGTGGTAGACAATGGATGGGTGTGGTGAGTTGGAAGTATGGGTTGGAGATTTGAATGGAAATAAAAAGAGAAGAGGGGGAGAAGAACAGCAGTTTTTTGCTGAGATGTTTTTGGAAACAGAGAAAAAAAGAAGAGGAGGAGGAGCCAGCTGCTGGAGCAAGGAGAAAGGTCTTCAGTTGAGTTTGAAGAAGGATACACATCTTGCACAAGCCCTAAACCAAGAATCAAGGATTGAAGTGAAGAAATACAAATTCTTTGCCATGAATTGTTTGGTTTCACTTACTCATTTATCTTGCTCTATTTTTCTAGTTTTGAATATGAACTAATTCCTTCTCTATCTAGATATTGATGAACCCTAGCTCATTTGTATGAATTGAACAATTATATTCAGTTGAATCATTTAATTGAGTTGTTTTATTCTTATGATACTTGATGTTATTTCCAATTGATAATAGCATGCTTATTGATTGGTTGTTATTTTCATATTATTGACTTGAGAAAGCTTGATGTGAATTGAATACTCATAAGGGTTGAGGATTGATTGGGGTACTAGAGATAGACCTACAAGATCCTTTGGTTTATAGTTCTTTGTTCTTAATGTAAGATCTATTTAATTGTGTTTGAGAAGAGATTCCAGCACTCTACTTAGTGATTAGGGATTAATCCACTCGAGAGAGGCTTTAATCTAAGTTAGAGGAATGCCAACTCAATTCGATTGAATGATTTAACTGACTTGATTGTTCATAAATATTATTGAGGCTAGGGGGATTCAATATCTGGGTAGCATTATTATAATCAATCCTATTTGCATAACATTTAATTTTCCCTCACTTCCAGCTATTAATTTAGTTTTTAATTACAAAGCATCACCCGAATATTAATTTGCTAAACAACGGTTAAGGTTTGAACTAGTACTTGGCCTTGTCCCCAGTGGAACGATAACTCACTCACTACTATATTACTTGGGCGACCCGTGCACTTGTGGTATAGCCATAGCACAGCTCGGCGCGTACCAGTATGAGCATTAAACACCATTTTAAGTTTGAGTGAGAGCTTTGAAAAACTTAGATTTTAGAGTGAACCTTGGGAAAACTCTTGTAAGGTTTGTGAGAAAGATACTTAAACCTTGTAGAAATTTGGTGTGAGCTTGTGAAAACACCAAGTTAGAGTTGAGCTTGTAAAAACTCAAGATTAGTAGAGCCTTAACAAGTTTTTACGGAAGTGGATGTAGGATTGAGGTAATTCGAACCACTATAAATTCTTTGTGTTTGTTCTTTTCTACTCTACTTCATCTTCATTTTGATCTTCTTCTTATTGCTCAAATTGTTTTAGTTTATCATACTACTTAAATCAACCAATTCACCCCCTCCTCCTCTTGGTTGCTAGTTTGGGACAATAAAATTATCAAATGAAAGTATTTCTACAGCTATTTACTATTGCAATCTTTCACTCTGTATATGTACTTTACATATAAGGGTTATATATACTATACATATATAGGATATAAAGATGTTACAATATGTTACTTAGTTATAGTATACATGTTATGGATGTTTTGTCCTCCAGCTTTTTTTTTGTTGGTTAATTATAGTGTATATATTATGAATATGTTGTGTATCTGTTAATGATATATTGTGTTCTAGTCTTTATATATAAAAAACAATACAATTATAAATCAAAATGAAATTACTACAATTGAACAGAAAGGACATATATCAATCTAGGAAATACAAATTGATAAGAATAACAAAATAATTTACAAAAGAAAAAAATTTCTTTTAAAGTATTTTGTCAAATATGTAAAAGGCAATACAATTCAAAAATTTAGAAAAAAAGAAAAACTTTAAAACTAATGTTGAAGAACTATAATGGACAAAAAATGAAGGAGAAGAAAGAAATGAAATGCAAACATAAGAAGGCAATTAAACTTCTATGTCTAGCTTTGAAATGTTGCTTAACATGTTTAAGATTCGATATATGAAGCTTTCAAGGAGATATTTAATGTGAGAATATGAGACAAACATTACAAAATGTAAAATTAAAAAAAAAGGTAAAAAAAAAGGTTAAAAATGAAAAAAAAACACATACACCATATTTTTGTAAATAAAACTTGAAAAAATAATCCATGTAATTTCCTCGTAATAAAATTATTTCATTTCATTAATATATTTTCTCTGTTATTCTATATTTGTATTAAAAATTTAACTTTTTATTGCTTGGACTAAAGATACCCCTTTTCTCAAGTTTGTTTATTTTAACATATATTTTCTCATTGCTAGTACTTACTAATTAAAATTTTTTTTATTAGTACATAATTTCAATATATGGTTATCTACTTGTTCTCAATTCCAGTTTACACAATCTCACCTATTCATAGAAGACATCCATTATTATGATTTCAAAGAGAAATTTAAAATAAATAAATAAGAAGGTAACAATTAGGTAAATTTTTTTCTTATATAGTACATTAAAAAATTTTAAGTTACCCTTAGAGTAGACTCATTTCTCATACATTCGAATTAGTACGTGAAAAGAAAATTAAATCAAAACCACTCTTATATCATTTTTTCCCAGAGAAATGGCACTTGTGCCTCCAAACATTATTGTGCTATTGGATGAGTTATACATTAAGTTGATAAAACTTAATCATCTTAACATAGGGATAATAGCAAAAATAACAAAAAAAAAAGAAGAACTTTTTACATAAATATGACAACTTTCAAAAAAACCTTTTTACATAAAAAACCTTCCGAAATAATAAAATTATTTCAAAATTAACAACTTCATCTGCTTCTTCTTCTTCAATAAATATTCATCTTCATCTTCTTCCTCAACAATTCTTCATCTTTATCCTCTTCTTCAACAAATCTTTATTTTCATTTTCTTCTTTAGCAAATCTTCATCTTCGGTTATTTAATCTTCATCTTCTTCAAAAAAATTGGTACAAAATTTAAAATTATCAACAAAAACTAACTTTATTATTCATTAATTGAAGCTTAAAAAAATTAAGCAAGAACAAATCAACAATAGAAATTCAAAAAAAAAAAAAGGGAACATAAATCTGCAGTTTTCTTCATAACATATCACCAATAAAAAAATGAAGATTATCAACAATAACAACTGTAGATACAAAATTGAATATCAATATAGATTAAAAAAGAAGAAATTACTTTAAGAAAGATATATAATAAAAAAGAGATCATATTAAAAAATATATATATTTGTACTTTGCTATAAAACATATATGCAGCCAAAAATTATACATGTTTTTATGTGTATTAAATGTCATCCCAAGATGGAAAGCAAGAGGGGGGTGAATTGGTTGATTAGAGGAGTGATAATAAGTTAAAAATTTGAAATAATAAGAGAATTAAGACGAGGAAGGAGTAGAACAAAGAAGAGTGAACACAAGGAGGTTATAGTGGTTCTGATTTACCTCAATCCCACAACCACTTCCTTAACAACTTGTTAAGGTCCCACTGATCTTGACTTTTTACAAACTCAACTTTAACATGGTGTTTTCACAAGGGCACACCCAACTTTTACAAGGTTTAAGTCTTGATAAGTGTATAGTTGATGATATTTTTGACCCTATTTCTTAGTATATTTATTGTCAAATTGAGCTGAATTTGTTTGTTCAAGTGTTTATTAGAGTTGATTCCAGGAACCTTTTTACACGTTCGGACCTTAAGGTTAGTTAGGGCAGAATCATGGCTGAAAGACAAGGAAAAGAGCTATTTTGGGCAAATTCTTCAATTGACACTCCCAGTGACATGGGCGTGTCAATGGCCGTGTTATTTAACTACTTTACAGAAGCTTCGATATGCCCAGAAACATAGGCATGTCATTGAATGTGCCATTGTTCCTGCCTTCTAGAAGATGTGACACGCCCCAGGATATGGGTTTGTCACTGAACGTGTCCTCAACTAAGCATTACAGTAGCAATGACACACCTAAGGACATGGGTATGTCACTGCCCATGTTATTAAAGTTGGAAATAGGACCGTTGACACGCCCACATACATGCACGTGTCAGCGGGCATGTCAGGCAAAATTTCTAGGCTATAAAATCTAAGCTTAAGTGTGAATTAGGTATCTGATTTTTATTATTAGAGCCAATTTTCTAAGGAAAAGAGAGTTTTGGCAGCTGAGAGTGAAAGTGAAGATCCAATTCATACAAGATCTAAATCAAGAATCAAGGATTGAGTTAAAGAAACACAAATCATTCATTATGGATTGTTTGAATTCTTTTACTCATTTCTTTTGTTCTAGTTTTCTGATTATGAACATGAGCTAAATTGTTTCTATCTAGATATTGATGAACCCTGGCCTTATTGTATGGATTAAATAGTTCTTATTAAATTAAATCATTTGATTGAGTTATTTTATCCTTTTGATTCTTAATTTCTTATTTCCAATTGATAATATCATGCTTATTGATTGGTTGCAATTCGTATATTATTAACTTGAAAAAACTTGATATGAATAGAATTTTCATTAGGATTGAGTGTTGATTGGAATGCTAGAGATAGACTTACAAGGCCCTTTGGTTTGAATTTCCTTGTTCTTATTGCAAGATCTATTTAATTATGTTTGAGAAGATATTCCTAGCATTCTACTTAGTGATTAGGGATTAATTCACTCAAAAGAGGTTTTGATCTAATTTAGAGGAATGCCAATTTAGCTTTATTATTTGATTTAATTGAATTGATATTCATAAATATTTTTATGACTAGGGGAATTCAATATCTGGATAGTATTTTCATCAACAATTCTTTTCGCACAATATTCAATTTTTCTTTACTTTAATTTTATAAAGTAATTCATATTTTATTTTAATCATCACAAAAATTATTGATTTGCTAAACAACAGTTGAAATTTGTACTAGTATTTGACCTTGTCCATAGTGGAATATATCTTACTCACTATTTATTACTTGCGCAACCCGTGCACTTACGATAACATTGTGATAACATAGATTCGCCATCAAGTTTTTGGCACCGTTGCCAGGGACAACGGTTTTCAATATTAGTAATATAATCAAGACTGTTGATTTAGTTTTTGTTTTATCTATTTTAACATTGGTTCTTACTTGTTGATTGTCATTTTAGGTACTTCTTCTAGTTTATGACCCAAGATAGCTCCTCCCAATTACTTGAATTAGATCCAGAGTTAGAGAGAACATTGAGGAGAAAGCAAAAGGAAGAAAGGGAAGCAATTCATGCAGAAATAGAAACAAACTTGGAAGATTCATGCTCAAAAGAAGAACTTGAAGTGATGGCAGGAAATGAGCCAAGGACAATTTAGGAATTTGCTAAGCCCACTCTTAATGTGGCTGATTCGAGCATACGGAGGCCGGCAGTTGCTGCAAACAAGTTTGACATAAAGGCAAATGTAATTCAAATGGTGCAGCAGACTTGCTAGTTTGATGGATTCCCAGATTAAGATCCTAATGCACATCTAGAGAATTTTCTAGAAATATGTGACACGTTCAAGATACAAAATGTCTCAGAAGATGCATTTAGGCTGAGGTTGTTCCCATTTTCACTTAAAGACTGAATAAAGAAATGGCTGAAATCTTTTCCCCCAAACACTTTCACCACATGGGGTCAGTTGGCAGAAAAAATCTTAGAAAAATACTTCCCACCGTCCAAGACCGCCAAGTTGAGGAATGATATTTCATCTTTTCTTTAACAAGATGGTGAGACCCTTTATGATGCTTGGGAGAGGTTTAAAGATGTATTGAGAAGGTGTCCTCATCATGTGCTTCCTCTATGGCTTCATATTCAAACTTTTTACAATGGATTGAATTATGCAAGCAAGCAATCCATTAATGCAGCAACTGGGGGTACCATAAATAACAAGACACTTGAACAAGCAAGGGATTTGATTGAAGATATTGCCCTTACCAATTATCAGTGGCAAACTCCAAGGGAACAAGGAAAATTGAGGGCCACTAGTTCATGTAAATTGGATCCTGTAGTGGCTTTGATAGCACAATTGGAACCAATGAATAAAAAGATTGATTCTTTAGCAAGCTCGAGTCCATTAGGCTACGAATGAAAATGCAAAGAAAGACCCTTTAGCCATTCATAGAGGCCCTATAACAAGAGCTAGAGCCAAAAAGATGAAGGAAACATTAACTTGCTTAATTGAAGACATTTGGAAGCAACAAGCTCAATGTGATGCAACTAACGTATTATGGGAGGAACAAGAGTCAAAGGTTGTAAACTTGATCCAAGCATGTTCAAATGTGAAGACAATAGTCTAACCCACATTGTCTGAATTAATCCAGCCCATTGAAGAATAAAGGGCCATTCAGCCTTGATTAAGTGAGCATGGATCTTGGGTTGTCATTTTATGTTATTTATTAATTTGGGTTTATTTTATTTTCTTTATGAAATCAACATATCAATGTTAGGGTTTTATTCTTGTTAAGTGTGAGTTTTAATGTGAGTTTTAATGTGTTTGAATGAGTGCATTTAGCTTGGGGTGTGATTAATTGTCATTTAGGAGTTACAAATGAGTGCATTTAATGTATAACAACTCTTTTTAATGAAAGTTGGTGGGGATTGAAGGGGAGAACGTGGAGAGCTATAATAACAGCAATTTAGGTTTCTTTTACCATGCTTTGGCTATAAATATCAATGCCAAACTCATTTATATATAGACCATTGATGAATGATAATTTGAATTTGCACTTTGTGAGTGTTTTTGCGTAGGTTCTTTCATGAACTTTGAACTTATCAAACTAATTTAGTTTGTGGCATTCTCTAACCAAAAAAAAATCTAGTGTTTAATTGTTAACTTATCAAATCATATTTGGTTTGTATCGTTGTGGGTTGAATTCAAGTACTAGTTTCATTGGTAAATAATAACAATTGGAACTAGTTTTTCAATAACTTCACTTGAGGAGGTCCTTAGGTTTTGGAATCATCTTGACTGAAGGGTGTTTTCTTGCATTCCATATATATATCATAACTTAATAGTTATTGGGGTATATGGTTGCTAAGATGATGATTTCTTATCATTTGGTATCAGAGCAAGGCTCAAGTTGAGGTTTGCTTATCTTTGTGTTTTTTTTGTTCAAGTTTATCATCTTCATCTTATTTTTCTTTGTTTGGTTGAATCTTCTTGTTTTAATTCTATCCTATCAAGTAGTCTTTGTTTTAAGTTCATACCTCTTTGTGTTGACACAACAAGTTTTATTGTCTCTTCTCTTATTATTACTTTCTTGTGTGAATCTTTAAATTTCTGCACTTTTGTTAATATCATAAAAAAAGAAAGAAACGAAAATTAAAAAAAAGAATCATAATTGCAAAAGTGTGGAATTCTAGTTCTTAAAGTTTCAGAATTGTTTGAGGCTAAGGGACGTAAATTTCAGTACTTAGGTTTGTTTCCTTGTGTTTAGCTACTTTAAATTTGGCCTTACCTAAAATCTTAATCTAGATCAGCCCTTTTCAATCCATTGAATTTCCATAATCTAATTTGGTTTGTTTAGGTGATTAGTTCATTTATGAACCCAAAGCAAAAGCAAGAGAGGTAAAAGGTAAGAGTGGTAAGACCAGCATCGAGAAAAGCCAAATTTTTGTGTGAAACTCAAGTGGTGTAAATCAAATCTTTGAGTGAAACACGTGAGGGGGTATCTTGTGAGGCTATTTTAAATTTTCTTCTTCAGGTTTTAAACATGTCTGACAAAGATAAAGACATGAGTTCTTCCTCAAATGATCAAATGATTCAAATAATGCAACAACAATTTGAACGTATGTTCAAAATGATTAGAGATGTAAGAGATCATTTAGAAAAACATGATGATGCGATTACCGTATTGTAAGGTGAGCCAAGGCATAAAAGGCAAGGTTCTCATGGCTTGAACAAGAACATTGTTGATCTTGTGGAGTTGCAACACTATGTGGAGATTGAAGACATGGTGAATGTGGCCATGAAAATTGAAAGACAATTGAAATGCAAGGGTACAAGTAAGTATGATTCTAAATGTTATTTGACTTCCTCTTCTTCTTCTTGAAAACCAAATTGGAGTAAAAAGGATGATAAACCTATTGTTAAGCCTAAGATTGATGAAAATAAAAACAAAAATGAAATAGGTAGCAAGGGTAGAGGTGAGAATCAAACTAATCAAACTAGAGAAATTAAGTGTTTTAAGTGCCTAGGACATGGTCATATGGCACGTGAATGTCCCAATAAAAGGGTAATGATCATAAGGGATTGGGCTGTTGAATCTGAAAGTGAGAGAGAGGAAGATGATGAAATGCCATCTTTAGAAGATGCTAGTGATGTTGAGTTTGCTAAGGGAGATGTGTTAGTTGTACAACGCACACTTAGTTTGCAAAGTAAACATGATGAACATGTGAAAATCTGTTTCATACTCATTGTTTGATTACTAACAAGTTGTGTAATATAATTATGAATAGTGGTAGTTATACAAATGTGGCTAGTACTTTGCTTATGGAAAAAGTGAAATTACCTACTACTAAACATCCAAAACCATACAAGATACAATGGTTGAATGATAGTGGCATTGTGAAGGTGAATAAGCAAGTACTGGTTTCTTTCTCCATTGGTAGATATAAAGATGAGCTGTTGTGTGATGTGGTTCCTATGTATGCTGGTCACATGTTGTTGGGGAGACCATGGCAATATGATCGAAGGGTCATACATGATGGGTTTAAGAACTGATATTCTTTGATCATGAATGGACAGAAATACCAACTTGGACCTTTGTCTCCAAAGACCATTTTTGAAGAACAAATGAGAATAAAAGAGCAATATGAAGAACTTGAATTTTCATTGGCTGAAACTTTCGGGAGGGAGCAAGAAAGAGAGAAAAAATAAAAAGGTGATATGAGTGGTAAGAATGAGAGCAATGGGAAACACAAGGGCAGAGAAAACAAGGGAGGAATGAATGAAAGAAAAATGAGTGTTTATGCAAAAATGAGTTATTTGAGGAAAACACTAACCATTAGGCAGCTTATACTTGTACTTATGTAAAATGATGTTTTGATTATATCTAATAGGCTTGACAAGAGTTTGTCTAGTGTTATTGTTGATTTATTGCAGGAACATGAAGATCTCTTTCCTAAAGATATGCCTAAGGGTTTGCCACCAATTTAAGGAATTGAACATCAAATTGATTTCATTCCTGGTGCAAGCATACCAAATAGACCATCTTATAGATGCAACCCTAAGGAGTCCAAGGAAATCCAAAGGCAAGTGAGTGAACTTATGGAGAAGGGGTATGTGCATGAAAGCATGAGTCCATATGCGGTTCCTGCATTATTGGTGCCTAAAAAGGATGGTTCATGGAGGATGTGTATTGATTGTCGAATAAAATAGCGGTGAAGTATAGACATCCTATTCCTAGGCTAGATGATATGTTGGATGAATTGCATGGTTCTTGTGTTTTTTTTTTTAAATTGATTGAAAATCTGGATATCATCAAATTAGAATGCGTGAAGGTGATGAATGGAAAACTACTTTCAAAACTAAACATGGTTTGTATAAATGGTTAGTAATGCCCTTTGGTTTAACTAATGCACCAAGTGCTTTTATGCGATTAATGAATCATGTTTTGCGTGCTTTCATTGGAAAGTTTATGGCGGTTTATTTTGATGATATTCTTATGTATAGTAAATCTTTAGATGAGCATGTAACACATTTAAAGGTTGTTTTTGATGTGTTAAGGCAAGAAAAGTTATATGCTAATCTTAAGAAATGCACTTTTTCCACTAATGAAATTACTTTTCTTGGATATATTGTTAATGACAAGGGAATTCATGTTGATCAAGAAAAAGTAAAAGTAATTAGAGATTGGCCGAAACCTACTAGTGTGCATGATGTTAGGAGTTTTCATGGTCTTGCTAACTTTTATAGGAGATTCATTAGGGATTTTTCTACAATTGTTGCACCTTTAACTGAATGCATTAAAAAGAATGTGGGTTTCAAGTGGGGAAAAGAACAAGATGATGCTTTTAACTTGCTAAATGACAAACTCAATTCAGCACCTTCACTTGCTTTGCCTAACTTTTCTAAAACTTTTGAGGTTGAGTGCGATGCAAGTGGATTAGGTATTGGTGGAGACTTGATGCAAGAAGGAAGGCCAATAGTTTTCTTTAGTGAGAAGCTAAGTGGAGCAAGTCTAAACTACTCAAATTATGATAATGAGTTCTATACACTGTTGAGAGTGTTAGAAAATTGGCAGCACTACTTATGGTATAAGGAATTTATAATCCACACCAATCATGAGTCCTTAAAATATCTCAAAGGACAAGGAAAGCTTAGTCAAAGACATGCTAAATGGGTGGAGTTCATTGAATCATTTCCTTAGATCATCAAGTACAAGCAAGGTAAGGAAAATGTCGTTGATGATGCTTTATCAAGGAGGTATGCTCTAATTTCTACACTTGATGCAAAATTATTGGGTTTTGAGTTAATTAAGGATTTATATAATTTAGACCTTGATTTTGCTAATGTTTATGAGGCATGTGAGAAAGGGGGTTTTCACAAGTTTTATAGGTTGGATGGTTTTCTTTTCAAAGAAAATAAGCTATGTGTGCCTCAATCTTCTTTTAGAGATTTGCTTGTGAGGGAGGCACATGGTAGAGCATTTTGGTGTAAGAAAAACTTTAGATGTTTTAAGTGATCATTTCTTTTGGCCACAAATGAAAAGAGATGTTGAGAGAATTTGTGAGAGATACATTACTTGTAAACAAGCTAAATCCAAATTGATGCCTCATGGGTTGTATACACCACTTCCCATACCTATTGACCCTTGGGTTGTAACACCCTCATACCCTATATAAGTACTATACATATACCTCGTATACATACAGTAAGTATATAAAGTATAAGAATGTCACTGTTCATTATAATTAAAAAAAATCCTTACTTCTCAAAACAATCCAAATATATAGTAACAAAACATTTTAGTCAATATACAATATTAAAAAATTTTACATGCATGCATCACCTTCTAGTTGGTCTCGACAAACTCTTACTCTTCTTGTGGTAAAACGAAAGACTTCAGATCTACCATCTACTCACCTGCGCGATTAACACATCCGCGCTAAGCCCGAGAGCTTAGTAGTACAAATAAATAATATAAACATACAATACAGAAATTCTAACGTATATCCATATACTAACTTTAAGTACTGTTAGTTTCTTATCGTAGTTTCCCTTTTCAATTACACTTTACACATATCTCAACTAATCTCATATATTACATACATGCATACATATCAATAACACCAACCACAATTCCATCGCTACTACTCACAAGGAACATATCAATATACATATTACATAACATATTTCATAACATTTCATTTCCAATTAAGGCAACTATAGATTTCATTATTCATTCATTTCACGTTTCATAAACTACATCGAAAATCAAGACAGACCTGGGCCCAGAACACACTAATATGTTATTCAAAGTTTAGAGATACTGCTTTGATCCATAATCACAATAATCAAGCCCGTAGGCAACATATATCATATCTCTATCCATAGATAGTGTAACAGACCCAGTCTCTTGGACCATCAACCCGACTAATCGAGAAGATCCTCAACTCGGCAAGACTGTTACTTTTCATATATTTCACATTTATAATTCATATAGTGTAACAGACCCAGTCTCTTGGACCATCAACTCAACAACTTGAGGAGATCCTCAACCCGGCTAGACTGTTAACACTTGTAACAGACCCAGTCTCTTGGACCATCAACTCAACAACTTGAGGAGATCCTCAACCCGGCTAGACTGTTACATTTCATATGTTATAGGCATGCCGTCAAATCCAGAACTCTGAAAGTTGAATTAACATATTAGACACAACTCTTTTCATTTATATCTTTGTACATTTCTTTCTCAATTCATTTCATATTCAAAACAGGCAACCATGCCTCAATTATAATTCATTTACATTCTCATAGCCAACACAATGGCTTCACATCTCATTTGATTCATCATAGCCAATCACAATGGCTTCACCTCTTATCATATTTCAATTCACATTATAGCACTTCATCATTCAAGTATACATAAACAATTATATTGAGCATATATCTTAAATTCATCATCATATAATCAACATGTCTATTTATTTCATTTCAATCATTATTACCAACCACAATTACAATACATTTCATCATTTCTCAAAACACATTAGCACAATTCATCATTACAATATTTATCATAACAAATTGCATTGTACATACCTATTTGAATGATCTTCATATCTTTCACATCATCCAATCATAACCTTAATCAAATTATATTGACAATATAGTAATTCACTTAACACATTTACAAACAAATGTGTTAAGTCTTAATTCATGTAAATAAGTGCAATCATATAAACTTTGTACTTACCTTAAAACCAACTTACACCACTCTATACACCTACTCTTCCAAGAATCCTCAACACTTAGATTAGGGCAATTCAACCTCTTCACAACCTAATCCAAAAGGAATATTAGCAAAATGACCATATGAATAGTAAATTCTGGTTTTAGACTAAATTTTATCCTTATTTTGAAAATCTGTATAAAATAATATACTTGACTAAAAACTCTAAAATTTTTACAGAACTTAATTTTACATCTTAAAATCATTCCTTTAAAATTTCAGATCAAACTGAATACAAAATCTTGGTCAAATAGTTCACCCAAACAGACTGCCCCAATTGCCCTGCATCCTGGCAGCAGTTCTAAACTTTGTGAATTCCATAAATTAAATTCAATCAACTTGGTTCCAAATTATTTTTCTCAAATACTAGACTCATTAAGCAACAAAATATCCAAAATTCAATTGAATAAAATTTTTCTACATTTTATTAAAAATCCCGAAATATAGCTGTCTCAGTTAAGGTACCTGCTGGAACAGGTCTAATAAAAATAATCTTTCCAAAATCATAACCATTCCAAAATCGAATCAACATATTTTTCAGTCATTCTAGACTCATATAGGCACAACATATCAAAAATTCACTTCAGGAACATTTTTCTATATTTAATTAAAAATCATACAAGTCACAACCTTTACTAGTTGTAAAACAGAAAGAAATTCCACTAAACACAACTCTTGCTCTTCAATCACCAACACCAACCTAATTAAATCAAACATACTCCAACATACTACAATAATACAACCCTAATTTCAATTATCAACAATCAAACCTTCATACAACTTCAAATAAACCAAAGAAATCAAGAAAGAGAACTTACTTGGATTCTTAGCCAAATCTTCACTATCCACTTGAAATCCTTAAGTGTTTGGTGTAAATAAAAGCAAAATCACCTCCTTCTCTCTCTAGCTTCTCTCTCTCTCTCTCTCCCTCGACCAAAAAGAAGAAGAAGAAGAAGAACACGTTTTTCCTTTTCTTCTCTTCTTATTCTTATCTCAAATATATATATATAATAATAATAATAATAATAATAACAATAATAATAAAAACAATAAATCTCCACCACACACTCTCTTCCAACCTTTGACTTTCTTTTCTCTTTTTCTTTTTGTCCTTATCACCATAATTATTAATTAATTAATTATAAAAATATATACATAACTCACTTTCCCTACACCACTTTATATCCCATGTATATGTGATGTATATGTATATATCTTTTATATGGTATTTATATTCCCATATTTCCTTATATATATATATCATCTTATAATATTTCCCCTTTTTACTTCCATTAAACATATACATTAACTCCAAATATAACAATAACTCCAAAACTTTTAGGGTATATTTTGGGATATTACAATTCTCTCCCCCTTAAATAATTTCGTCCTCGAAATTATCCAGCACAATAACAATTCATTTATAACAAAACACCATCTTAATTCATATGAAGATAATCGTATTCTTACATTATGATTTCATCAAATTACATAACTTTTACTCTTCCACTTTTAGTCAATCATCTTTTCCCAATTCACAACTCATCATTATATAGCTATATTTATCTTATTACTTTTTCAACAAAACACCCAAAATAACTCATTACATTTCAAAGAAATTTTCTTTTATACAATAATCAAATCATCTTATAATCTATAAATATACCATTCATCTATTACATTCAAGATATTTATCACTTCATCTTTTTATAGGCAATCTCTTAACTTTAATCTTGGAAATTATTGAATTAAATCTTACTATAGATTATCCTGTTATTACAATCACTTTTGAAAATAACCACTTATCAAACCTTGATTGATAACAATATTTTCATTTCTTATACTTAAATCCCTCTTTACCATGTTTTTCACTTAATATTAATATCGATACAATCTTTATAAATTTACTTTATAGATAATCAACCTTTTTCCTTTCATTATCTTTAATAACTGATATATCATAATTCATTCATGTATCAGCATATCACTTCATATATACATTATCATATATATCTTATACTCTTAGCATAACTATACATATTAAATCTCGATAATAATTCACAATCTTAATGAATTCTAGATCAATTGATCTAGCTGTCATAAAATAACAACATTTCAATCTTATTCCATTCAAACCAACCATTAACTTATTTAAGCTTATCATCACATATCAATATACATAACACAATTCTATTAGGTCAAACTCATTCTCAACTTCTAATCCCTTAGGATCCATCTGTTCGACTCCTTACTAACAAATCACTTCAAATTATCTTTCAATATTCATATATATCTTCTGCTTTCAATAATAGCAGTGCAATCTCCCATAATTCTCATAATTCTCTCATACTATAATTATTACCCATAGTTCATTCACTTAACATTATTTCCATCAATTAATTCATCTTATAACAAAAATATATTCAGTATCATTTTCAATCACATTTCATAAATTTCTCCCATTTATCATATTCTCACATTATCATACCATTACTATGTTTACATAATCACTTTTTATTCATTCTTCACAATTCAAGACATTTACACGGTTCTCTTCTCTATCCATATTTTTCATAATTATAAACAAATTTCTAACATAGAATTGATAAGATACCACTTTACCAATCACAACTCCTAACCATATTTCTTGAAACAAAATTATCAATCTCACCCACATAATACTACAATCATATCACCTTAAGCCCAAATCTGCTGATAACAAAATTAACCAGCCAATTACACTAAACAAATTATATAGCCAGAGTATATTAATAGTCACATATGTAGTTTATAAATCAATATTGTTCCCCTATTATTCTTCTTCAAACATTTCCAACTATCTCAAAAGTTGACATAATTCAACTTTGTCTCCAAAACAATTTGTTCTTGATCATATGATTATCATTAGCCTAACTCACATCAACAATATTACTTATAACACTTATGTGTACAACATTCAATCATATACAAACTTTATACAACTTCCATTTCTAACCTATCTCTTATAAAACTTTTCATACATTATACTTTCCATCTTTATTAAACACATATACATATAATATATTTCCACAAGCATAATCCTTCAGCCAGAAAGCATTATATGATAGTCTAGCTCAGTTATTATCATAACAATTTCATCGTCCAGTGTTACTCGAGTCCTTTTTCACTTTCCATTTCAATCCATAGTCTAACTCTTCACAAATCAAAACTTAATTTCTCATAGATCCACTAATACATGCCATATCATTCTTCATACCACTATACAAATAATTATACCACATTCACATTCATAGGTCACGTTCACAATGTGACTTGCTTTCATATTTCTTACACTTTACAATTATATTCATATCAAATAGCTCATTCCACACTTTCTATACATGTATACATATAATCATGCAATTATATTTAATTCCTCTTTTTCATACCATCAATACACATTTAACATTTATTACTTTTCATTGAACAACACCATTTTCATCCCTTTTTACATGACTTAAATTATTTATCAACTCAACACATATATATACTTTAACCATGATAATACTTCACAAAATCTTAATCACATTACTAAGGTGACATCTCTCTCACATTTATTTTTAAATGCAGTTAGTATACCATCTTTATATCCATTTGTTTACCATTCAATATTTATATATATCTCACATATTTATACATATGTCCCTTACATCCAATCATATACACATCGCCCATTAATCCCTATAAAATTTCCAAATTTCGTTATCACAAATCTCAATTTCTTGAACTAACATTGCTCAATCCAATTCTCACTATTAATATTATCACATGACCTAACTTTGCACAAGTTTATCAATGCAAGAGTACTCATTCTCAACACTAATAGATATGTAGTTGTATAGGTTACAAACACGCAATACTATGCGTACATTACACTTTCAAGTGATCAACTCAATCCTTGATCACTAGCATCTTACATCCCATTATCACCTTCCAAGTAGTCAACCTTATCATGATTACTTCATCACTTGCTGTAACACCCCCACATCCAATGCACACACACTACAACTACAACCATGTAGCATAAGTGCACCAAACATAGGGATGCTACGGTTTTCTTCAACATTCAAAACATTTAAATAGATACAATACTATTATCATTATATAATATAGAGAAAAGTAGATCATTTACTTTTAAAATAAAACACATTAGATATATATATACATACATATAGTTATTTCACAGCGGAAGTCATAAAATATTTACATATTTGAAAACACTTAATTCCATATTTACAAATATACAAATATGTACATTTAATCAATACTTTACAAAATATAAAAAGAGTTATACATGATTGGCAAGTCTCCTTTGATCTTTAAGTCTCCAAAATCAACTCTTCAATGTCTACCCTCACTCGGTCTCGAAGAGCTCTCGGGTTCGATTCTAACAGTTCTATCACCTGCGCGATTAAACACTATCGCGCTAAGCCAAGGGCTTAGTAAGATAATCATGCTAATGATATGACTTCAATGCAATGTCATTTCTCAAACCATAATATATATGTAACATCATATATGCAAAATTAACAATATACTTTCACATTACATATCACATTTTATTATCTTTTCATATACCTCATTAGTATTCATTTAATCATCAATACAAAGCAAAACAAACATCATTCATGACTCACATTAACCATAGACAAGCATGGGCCCAAGACACACTAATATGCCATTCAATTTTCAGAGTTAATGTTTTGGTTCTATCATCACATTTATCAATATCAATATCATAGACCCAACTAGGCTTCAAGGATTAAGTTCAACCAAGCTTCAAGGGGAGCAAAGCATGCTAAGCTTCTACCCAACTTGGCTTCAAGAACTAACCCAACCTAGCTTCAAGGGTGGTAACATCTCAATTAGGCTTCAAGGATTCAATCCAACCTAACTTCAAGAGATTGTTACTATCATTAGGCATGCCACCAATAACATACTCTGAAAATGGAATAACACATTAGCCACACAATTCATTTACATATCAATTATCATTTCCATTTCCAATTATCATCAACATTTAGGCAAACATGCCTTCTTTCTCTCAATATCATCATCATAGCCAATAACAATGGCTTTGTATCACATTTCACATTTCAATTCATATTATGCATAAAGCATCATTGATATCACATCTTTGATATAACATTTCAAGGTACATTACTCATAAAATACAATACCTTTCACAATGCATAACATAACCTTGTTTAAATCTCAACAATGCAATTAGGGCAAAGAACAACTTATATGATTCATAGCTTTAGGATCTTCCATATGCATTTGATTAGTTCATTCATTGATTCAAGTGTGTTTAAAGTGTTTTAGGGTTAGGTTTAAGAACCAACCCACCTTTGAAGAACCAAAACAATGCAAAAAGAACAAAGAAACAAAACCCTAACCAACTCATTTAATGGACACGGGCAGCACACATGAGGGACACGGCCAAGCTTGTGGCCGTGTCTCTCAATTCAACTTTGGCAGTAGCAAACACGGCTTAGGGACACGGCCGTGTCTCTTCAACCAAAACTCACAGCAGCTCACACGGCTTGGGAACACGGCTGTGTCACCCAAAAATTAATCCAACACGTCCAAAATCATATGACTTGGCCGTGTCTCACATGGCCTTTGGCCGTGTCTTCCAAAACCCAAACCCTAATATGCACAACTTTCCTCTAATTGCACTCAAACTCATCAAACCCCATATAACATGTTTCAAATGAATGGAATCAATGTTTTAAACACAAATTCTACATGTTTATCACAATATTCTTTATTAAAAAACATCAACCAAAACATTAACATCACATGTAACACATATCCCCTCAAAACCCTAAAACCAACATTTTTCTCCATCTTTCAAAAATCAACTCACTTCTTTCATCAATTCATTCATAAAATTCAAGATCAAGCTAATCAAATATACTTGATTAAAACAAAATCAAGCAACACACTCTTAGATCATCTATCAATTTCACATATCATTTAAAACAAGCAATAATCCAAAAGAGAACTTACCTAAAGTGAAGAAATTCCACAAATCTTCAACTTGATTCTTCAATTCTCCCTTCAATCTTGATTCAAGTATCAAAAACACTTCTCTTTGCCTTTGGAACAAGGAGAATCGGCCACTACCATCAAGAAGAAGAGAAAATGCACAAATCAACCTCTCTTTCCTTCTTTTAATCTCCACCATGCAATTCATCCAAGCAATTACTAAAATGCCCTCAAACATATCACTAACCTTTTGTCTTATATGAGCCCATATATGAACTTTCACATGCCCTAAAAAAAATATCTCCTCTTGCCTTGACCAACTCTTTTGACCAATGTATATGTTATATATATCACAATATACACAACATATAAACTTGTCTCTAAACCCTAAATTCTTTCCCAAAATACTTATACTTTTCTTTTTCAATTTAAACCAACAATCCAATAACAACAACAACAACAACATGCAAAACTTCTAGGGCATAAATGAGGATATTACAATTCTCCCCCTCTAAAAAGAAATTTCGTCCTCGAAATTACCTGATATCAAGGCCGAAACAACTGAGGATATTGCTCTCGCATGGTTTGTTCACTTTCCCATGTTGCTTCTTCTTTTGCATGATTCTTCCAAAGAATCTTCACCAATGGCACTCTCTTGTTCCTCAATTCTTTCTCTTCCCGTGCCAAGATAGCAACTGGTTCCTCTTCAAATGTCAAATCTGGGCTCACTTCGATAGACTCAATTGGCAACACGTGAGATGGATCCGATCTGTACCTCCTCAACATAGAAACATGAAATACATTATGAATACGATCCAACTCAGGTGGCAAAGCAAGTCTATACGCCACTGGCCCAACTCTTTCTAACACTTCATACGGTCCGATGAAACGAGGACTCAATTTCCCTTTCCGACCGAACCTCAAAATTTTCTTCCAAGGAGATACCTTCAAAAATACCTTATCCCCAATATTAAATTGAATGTCTCTCCTCTTCAGATCTGCATAAGACTTCTGTCGGTCTGAAGCTGCTTTCAATCTGCCTCGAATCAACTTCACTTTCTCTTCAGTTTCTTTAATCAAATCAGGCCCAATCAACTTGCTATCACCAAGTTCACTCCAACAAAGAGGTGTTCTGCACCGTCTGCCATACAATGCCTCGAATGGGGCCATTCCGATGCTGGATTGGTGACTGTTATTATAAGCAAACTCCACAAGAGGTAAGAATCTATCCCAACTTCCCGAGAAATCGATGACACAGCTTCTCAACATATCCTCAACAATCTGTATCACCCTCTCAGACTGTCCATCCGTCTGTGGATGAAAAGCAGTACTGAAGTGTAGTCGAGAACCCAAAGCTCTGTGCAAACTCTTCCAAAATCTTGAAGTAAACCTGGGATCTCGATCAGACACTAAAGAAGTTGGAACACCATGCAATCTCACAATCTCATGGATATACAGCTCAGCTAACCTCTCCAAAGAGTAATCCATTCGAACCGGAAGGAAATGAGCTGTCTTAGTTAATCTATCCACAATCACCCATATAGCATCATGTCTCCTTTGTGTCAAAGGCAACCCAGACACAAAGTCCATTGTCACTCTTTCCCACTTCCACTCTGGCACTGACAACGGTTGAAGTAACCCAGTGGAAACTTGATGCTCTGCTTTAACCTTCTGACAAGTGAGACATTTTGATACAAACTCAGCAATGTCTCTCTTCAACCCAATCCACCAATAATGCTGTCTCAAATCATGATACATCTTCGTATTACCCGGATGCATAGCAAATAAAGACTGATGAGCTTCCTCTAAAATGATCCTCTTCAAGTCAGCATTATCGGGTACACATAATCTGTTCTTGAACCATAGGCTCCCATCATCCTTCACAACAAAATCTCTAGTCTTTCCACTCTCACAATCTAAAACAATCTTCTGAATCTTCTTATCAGCTAACTGAGCCTCTTTGATCTGATCCAACAAAACAGGCTTCAATAGTAACTGTGCCAATAATGCACCATCATCACAAGGTACAAAACTGGCACGCAATGCTCTCAACTCAACAAGCAACGAGAGCGAGTAAACTGTTAAACCAGCTAAAGACTTCCGACTTAAGGCATCAGCAACCACATTTGCTTTACCTGGATGATAATCAATCAAGCAGTCGTAGTCTTTAATCAATTCTAACCATCTCCTCTGCCGAAGGTTGAGCTCTTTCTGAACACCCAAATACTTCAAACTCTTGTGATCAGTGTAAATGAAACATTTCTCCCCAAACAGATAATGGCGCCAAATCTTTAATGCAAAAACAATGGCAGCCAACTCCAAATCATGGGTAGGATAGTTAAGCTCATGCGGTTTCAACTGTCGAGATGCATAAGCTATAACTTTCCCTTCCTGCATCAATACACACCCCAAACCTCTATGTGAAGCATCACTGTAGATCACATAGGGTTGGCCTTCTACAGGTAAAGTGAGAACAGGCGCTTGAGTCAACAAATCTCTCAACTGTTCAAAGCTAGCCTGACACTGATCAGTCCACACAAATTTAACTCCCTTACGAAGTAATCTGGTGAGTGGAGTAGCTATCAAAGAAAACCCTTTCACAAACCGCCGGTAATAGCCTGCCAAACCCAGAAAACTTCTAACCTCTGTCACAGACTTGGGTGGACTCCAATTCAAAATTGCTTCAACTTTACTCGGATCAACTCTAATGCCTTCTGCTGAAACAATATGTCCAAGAAAAGCTACTTGATCCAACCAGAACTCACACTTCGACAATTTGGCAAATAACTGCTTCTCTCTCAAAATCTGCAACACAATCCGCAGATGCATATCATGTTCTTCTTCATTCCTCGAATACACCAGGATATCATCGATGAAGACCACTACAAACTGATCCAAATAGGGCCTAAACACCCTATTCATCAAATCCATGAAAGCTGCAGGTGCATTCGTCAGACCAAAAGGCATAACTAAAAATTCATAGTGCCCATACCTGGTCCTGAAAGCTGTCTTCGGAACATCTTCAGCTCTGACTCTCAGCTGATGATACCCAGATCTCAGATCAATTTTAGAAAACACAGCTGCATCCTTCAATTGATCAAAGAGATCATCGATTCTAGGCAAAGGATACTTATTTTTAATGGTCACCTTGTTCAATTGCCTATAGTCGATACACAACCTCATAGTACCATCCTTCTTCTTTACAAAGAGCACAGGAGCTCCCCAAGGAGAAACACTGGGGCGAATGAATCCTTTATCCAACAGCTCCTGTAATTGCACTTTCAACTCCCTCAATTCTGCTGGTGCCATTCTGTAAGGAGTAATGGAGATAGGAGTGGTACCAGGCAACAACTCAATACCAAACTCCACCTCTCTCTCAGGAGGCAATCCTGGCAGCTCCTCTGGAAATACATCTGGGAACTCTGCAACTGTGGCAATACTATCAATAGGAGAACTTCTTACTCTAGTATCTATCACATGAGCAAGATAAGCTTCACATCCCTTCCTAATCAACCTCCGGGCTGCAACAGCTGAAACAAATAAAGAGGCTAACTGTTCCTGCTCATTAGATACTATCACCTCTCTCCCATCACCGGTTCTCAAAGAAACAATTTTCTTTTTACAATCCACCACAGCTCCATGTCGAGATAGCCAATCCATGCCTAAAATCACATCATATTCCTTAAATGGCATCTCAATCAAATCTCCAAGGAACTCCTCACCCTGCACCCTCACTGCACTATCCCGATGCACTTTACTAACTATCACACTATGCCCTAAGGGATTTGTCACCAAAACATCAAACCCTAGGGACTCAGCATGCATATCAGATACAGGTAACACAGATGCACTAATGTAAGAGTGTGTGGATCCATGGTCAATCAATGCAAGTACTGCAGTATTAAATAAAGAAAAAGTACCAGCTATGACCGCCGATGCATCCGGCTGCCTCTGCATAACATACATCCTCTGGGAAGAACCAACCTCCTCCGGTCTAGTCTCCCTGGATGTAGCACCACCTCTAGAACTGAACCCTGCTCTACCACCTCGGCTGGCACCTCTGCCTCCTCTACCTCCCCTCACACTGGCTCGAGAAGCGGCAGAATCAACTGGCACAAACTCCTGCCTCTCCGGACAGTCTCTCACAAAGTGATCTGGTGACCCACACCTGAAACATACCCCAGCAACACCAGCTTTCCAACATGGACCACCATGTGGCCTCCCACAATGGATGCAAATAGGTAAGGTGGATCTCTGAACCATAGGGGTCGGAGCACTTGCCACTGAAGCTGCAGGTCTATATCTTTGCCTCTGGAACTACACTGATCTACCTGCTGGTCTCTGGCTTCTACTATTTCGAGGAACAAAGCTTCCTCTACCCCTCTTTGCTGAAGAAGACCCTGCCTCAAACTGAGGCCTTCTCACTCTGACCTCTTCCTCTGATACAGCTGCAATCACTTGAGCCCTTTCTACATCTCGAGCTGCTGCCACTAGCTGGGAGAAATCGTGATATCTAGACCCGGCCACTAAGCACATGATAGAGGGTCTCAATCCCTCCTGAAACCTCCGGCATCTATCTATCTCATCAGCAATAATGCCACCAGCATAATGACTCAATCTAATAAACTCAACCTCATATTCAGTTACAGTCTTGCTATCTTGCTTCAAGCTCAAGAACTCCATCTTCTTCATATCCTTATACTCCCTTTGTAATATCCTCATTTATGCCCTAGAAGTTTTGAGTATGTTGTTGTTATTGTGGTTGTTGATATATATATTGGGAAGTGAATGTTTGTGCATATATGTGTTAAATTGTAAGAGAAAAGAAATGGGAAGAGAATGTATATGTATATGTGTTTTGGAGAAGAAATTTAGGGTTTAGAGACAAATGTATATGTTGTTTATATGATGATATAATTAACATATACATTGGTCAAATGAAGAGTCAAGGTGATGGTTAAATGGAAGAAGATATTTTTGGTTGTTAATGAAATTACTATAAAGGGCTTATATGAGACAAAGAGTTAGTTATATGGTTAAGGGTGTTTTGGTAATTTTCCTTGTAAGATGCATGGTGGAGATTAAAAGAAGAAAAGGTGTTTGACTTGTGCATTTTCTTCTTTCTTTCTTGAAGTGGCCGGATTCTCCATAGACAAAGAGAGAAAGAGAGGTGATCTTGAGGTTTGAAGCATTTTGAAGAAGGAAGCAAGGGTTTTGGTTAAAGATTTGTGGATTTCTTCATTTGAGGTAAGATCTTTTCTTTAATTTCTTCAATTCTTTTGAAGTGGTGTGAGAAAGGAATTAGGGTTTGTTGGTTTGATGATGAGAAGTTGAGTTGGTGAAGGTGTTGGAAGTGATTGTGTTGAGTAAGAGTTGTGTTTAGTGAAATTGTTTCTGTTTTACAATTAGTAAAGGCTGTGATTTGTATGATTTTTAATTAATTATAGAAAAATGTTCTTGAAGTGAATTTTTGATATGTTGTGCCTCTATGAGTGTAGAATGACTGAAAAATATGTTGATTCGATTTTGGAATGGTTATGAGTTTAGAAAGATTATTTTTATTAGACCTGTTCCAGCAGGTACCTTAACTGAGACAGCTATACTTCGGGATTTTTAATAAAATGTAGAAAAATCATATCCAATCGAATTTTGGATATGTTGTTGCTTAGTGAGTCTAGTATTTGAGAAAAATAATTTGGAACCACGTTGATTGAATTTGATTTATGGAATTCACAAAGTTCAGAACTGCTGCCAGGATGCAGGGCAATTGGGGCAGTCTGGTTAGGTGAACTATTTGACCAAGATTTTGTGTTCAGTTTGATCTGAAATTTTAAAGGAATGATTTTTAGATACAAAACTAAATTCTGTAAAAATTTTAGAATTTTTAGTCAAGTAGATTATTTTATACAATTTTTCAAAATAAGGATAAAATGGAGTTTAAAACCAGAATGTACTATTCATATGAATCATATCAATTGTTCTTTGCCCTAATTGCATTGTTGAGATTGAACAATGTTATGTTATGCATTGTGAATGGTTATGTGTTTCATGAATAATATACATTGAAATTGAAATGATAATTCAAATAAGACATGATATGAGGCAATGCCATTGTGATTGGCTATGATGATGATATTGAAAGAAAGAAGGCATGTTTGCCTAAATGTGATGAGAATTTGAGAATGGAAATGGTAACTATATAATAAATGAATTGTTTGTTTAATATGTTATTCAGTTTCAGAGTTCTGGATTTGGGTGGCATGCCTAAGAAATGATAAAAGGTAACAGTCTTGCCGGGTTGAGGATCTCCTCATATGTGTTGAGTTGATGATCCAAGAGACTGGGTCTGTTACACTATGAGATATATGATTTGTAACAGTCTTGCCGGGTTGAGGATCTCCTCATATGTGTTGAGTTGATGATCCAAGAGACTGGGTCTGTTACACTATCCATGGATAGAGATACATGTATATACATTGCCTACGGGCGTGATTATTGTGACTATGAACCAAAGCAGTAACTCTGAACTCTGAATATCATATTAAATACTTGTTGGGCCCATAGGTGTCAGGGTTATATGAATGTCCTAAATAATGTTATGAGTTAATGAAATGAGATGTTGGTTATTGAGTATGATTGATTAATGTTGAATGTGGAAAGATGTTGAAATGTGGTATGCTCATATGACTATGATTTGTGAAATGCATAATTATGTGGTTAACTTTATATTTATGATATTGATCTTATCAATAACATATGTGGCATTGCATTACATTAAAGCATACCATTAGCATGTTTTATCTTACTAAGCCGTTGGCTTAGCGCGAATGTGATTCTTCGCGCAGGTGACAAGGAAGAACCAGAGAGTTCCTCTAGGCCGAGTCGAGCCTAGATTTTGAAGAGTGAATAGTGGGCTTTAAGATCGAAGACTGACTGCCAAACATGTATAAATTTTATGTGTTGTAAAACTTGAGTTTTGATGTATATGAATTTGTAAATATTGTTACTTTCCGTTGCATAGTGAACAAAGATTTTATCTGCTGTATTTCATAATAAACCTTTACTTTATTTTGTACTAGAAGTGTAAATCCTTTTTGCAGGTTGTAGTTGAGGTTATAAGGGGGATTTATTGGAAGTGTACTGAGAATGATTTTGTTTGCATTGGTTTGTGTAAAAATATTTTCAAAAATTAGAAAAAAACCAGTTTTGTCGACACTTGGGATTGAATTTTTAGGCAAAACTATGGCAAAATTTCTATAAAAATCGGAACAAAAATTTGACTAAGTAAAAGTGGTAGCAACATTAGGATAGGGTGGCGCCTCTACTCAGCTTACACACGTAGGTCGGGAAGGGGTGTTACAATTTTTGGTATCAGAGCCTAGGTTTGAGATTCTCAACCTAGATCAATTGTAAGAAAAAGAATATTTTGATTTTTAAAGTGGGTTTTTGAGTAAAATACATGTTTTGGTATGGCAGTCTTTGATCTTTAATGAGGAATATTCTGCTGTGTTTGCAGATATAGGTAGAGATGGCATCTCATTCGCGACAATCTGTTGAAGGTAGTGCCGAGAGTATTGCTCCTGCTGAGGGAGCTAGGGTTGATAGTGTTGAGGAGGCACCTGCTTCGGTGTCGGGTAGACCAGCTGGGGAGGAGGTTCCGCCAGCCTGGTTTAGGCCTATGTTGGAAGCTATGAGACAAGCACCTGTGCAACCACAGCCACCGCCACCACCCCCTCAGCCTTCAGTACCAGTAAGGCACTATGATAAGCTAAGGAAATATGGAGCAGAGGATTTCTTTGGTACAGTTGATCCGGCTGTAGCAGAACAGTGGCTTGATAGAGTTCAGAGGGTATTTGTGCAGTTGCAAGCCACTTCAGAGGAGAAGTTTGACTATGCAAGATCTTTGCTACAGAAGGATGCCTACGACTGGTGGAAGACAGTGCCCCATTCTATGGATGATCCACCAACCTTGTCTTATGCGGATTTTCTGAGAGAATTTGAGTTGAAGTATACTCCTAGGGAGTATAAAGATGGGAAGAAAAGAGAGTTTCTAGATTTGAAGCAAGATCATCGGACCGTAACTGAGTATGAAGTTGAGTTTATTCGACTGAGTCAGTATGCTGGGGGTATCATTACTGATGAGATTGATAGATGTCGGCGATTTGAGGAGGGATTGAGGCCCTCGATCATGTGCTTAGTGGCTGGATCCAGATATCAGGATTTCTCACAGCTTGTGGCAGCAGCTCGAAGTGTAGAGGGAGCTCAAGTTATTGCAGCTGCTTCAGAGGAAGAGGTTAGGGTTAGAAGGCCCCAGTTCGAGGCAGGGTCTTCTTCTGCGAAGAGGGGTAGAGGAAGTTTTGTTCCTCGGAGTAGTAGGAGCCAGAGACCAGTGGGTAGGTCAGTGCAGTTCCAGAGGCAGAGATTTAGACCTGCAGCTTCAGTAGCGAGTGCTCCTACTCCTGGAGTTCAGAGATCCACCTTACCTGTGTGTAACCAGTGTGGTGGAAGACATGGGGGCGTTTGTTGGAGGCATAGTAGATCAGGGGTATGCTTCAGGTGTGGATCACCTGACCACTTTGTGAGAGACTGTCCTGAGAGGCAAGAGCAGATGCCAGTTGATTCTGCTGCTTCTCGAGCTAGTGTGAGGGGAGGCAGAGGAGGCAGAGGTGCCAGCCGGGGAGGTAGACCAGGATTCAGTTCTAGAGGAGGTGCTACATCCAGGGAGGGTAGACCAGAGGAGGTTGGATCTTCCCAGAGGATGTATGTTATGCAGAGACAGCCAGATACATCGGCAGTCATAGCTGGTACTTTTTCTTTATTTAATACTCCAGTACTTGCTTTGATTGATCCGGGTTCCACACATTCATATATTAGTGCATCTGTTTTGCCTGTATCTGATTTGCATGCTGAGTCCCTAGGATTTGATGTGTTGGTAACAAATCCGTTAGGGCATAGTGTGGTTGTGAGTAAGGTGCATAGAGATAGTGCAGTAGTGGTGCAGGGTGAGGAGTTCCTTGGGGATTTGATTGAGATGCCATTTAAGGAATATGACGTGATCTTAGGTATGGATTGGCTATCTCGACATGGAGCTGTGGTGGATTGTAAAAAGAAAATTGTTTCTTTGAGAACGGGTGATGGTAGAGAGGTGATAGTATCTAATGAGCAGGAACAGCTAGCCTCCTTATTTGTTTCAGCTGTTGCAGCCAGGAGGTTGATTAGAAAGGGGTGTGAAGCCTATCTTGCTCATGTGGTGGATACTAGAGTGAAGGGTTCCCCTATTGATAGCATTGCCACAGTTGCTGAGTTCCCGGATATGTTTCCAGAGGAGTTGCCAGGGTTGCCTCCTGAGAGAGAGGTGGAGTTCGGTATTGAATTGTTGCCTGGTACCACTCCTATCTCTATTACTCCTTATAGAATGGCACCAGCAGAATTGAGGGAGTTGAAAGTGCAATTACAGGAGTTGTTGGACAAAGGATTCATTCGCCCCAGTGTTTCTCCTTGGGGAGCTCCTGTGCTATTTGTGAAGAAGAAAGATGGTACTATGAGGTTGTGTATCGATTATAGGCAATTGAACAAGGTGACTATTAAAAATAAATATCCTTTGCCTAGAATCGATGATCTCTTTGATCAGTTGAAGGGAGCGTCAGTGTTCTCCAAAATTGATTTGAGATCTGGGTACCATCAGCTGAGGGTAAGAAGTGAAGATGTTCCTAAGACTGCTTTTCGGACCAGGTATGGGCATTATGAGTTTTTAGTTATGCCTTTTGGTCTAACGAATGCACCTGCAGCTTTTATGGATTTGATGAATAGGGTGTTTAGGCCCTATTTGGATCAGTTTGTAGTGGTCTTCATTGATGATATACTGGTGTATTCGCGGAATGAAGAGGAGCATGATATGCATCTGCGGATTGTGTTGCAGATTTTGAGAGAGAATCAGTTATTTGCCAAATTGTCGAAGTGTGAGTTCTGGTTGGATCAAGTTGCTTTTCTCGGACATATTGTTTCTGCAGAAGGCATCAGAGTTGATCCGAGCAAAGTTGAAGCCATTTTAAATTGGAGTCCACCCAAGTCTGTGACAGAGATTAGAAGTTTTCTGGGTTTAGCAGGCTATTACCGACGGTTTGTGAAAGGGTTTTCTTTGATAGCTACTCCACTCACCAGATTACTTCGAAAGGGAGTGAGATTTGTGTGGACAGATCAGTGTCAGGCTAGTTTTGAGCAGTTGAGAGAGTTGTTGACTCAAGCGCCTGTTCTTACTTTACCTGTTGAAGGCAAACCATATGTGATCTACAGTGATGCTTCACATAGAGGTTTGGGGTGTGTATTGATGCAGGAAGGGAAAGTTATAGCTTATGCATCTCGACAGTTGAAACCGCATGAGCTTAACTATCCGACCCATGATTTAGAATTGGCTGCCATTGTGTTTGCATTAAAGATTTGGCGCCACTATTTGTTTGGGGAGAAATGTTTCATCTACACTGATCACAAGAGTTTGAAGTATTTGGGTGTCCAGAAAGAACTCAATCTTCGTCAGAGGAGATGGTTAGAATTGATTAAAGACTACGACTGCTTGATTGACTATCATCCAGGTAAAGCAAATGTTGTTGCTGATGCCTTGAGTCGGAAGTCTTTAGCTGGTTTAACTGTTTACTCGCTCTCGTTGCTTGTTGAGTTGAGAGCATTGCATGCCAGTTTTGTACCTTGTGTTGATGGTGCATTATTGGCACAGTTGCAATTAAAGCCGATTTTGTTAGATCAGATCAAAGAAGCTCAGTTGGCCGATAAGAAGATTCAGAAGATTTTTTCAGATTGCAAGAATGGGAAGACTAGAGATTTTGTTGTGAAAGATGATGGGAGTCTCTGGTTTAAGAACCGATTGTGTGTACCCGATGATGCTGATTTGAAAAGAGTCATTTTAGAAGAAGCTCATCAGTCAATGTTTGCTATGCATCCGGGTAATACGAAGATGTATCATGATTTGAGACAGCATTATTGGTGGATGGGTTTGAAGAGAGACATTGCTGAGTTTGTATCGAAATGTCTCACTTGTCAGAAGGTTAAAGCAGAGCATCAAGTTCCAACCGGGTTGCTTCAACCATTGTCAGTGCCAGAATGGAAGTGGGAAAGAGTGACAATGGATTTTGTGTCTGGTTTGCCATTGACACAAAAGAAGCATGATGCTATATGGGTGATTGTGGATAGATTGACTAAGACAGCTCATTTCCTTCCGGTTCGAATGGATTACTCTTTGGAGAGATTGGCTGAGCTGTATATCCATGAGATTGTGAAACTGCATGGTGTTCCAACTTCTTTAGTGTCTGATCGAGATCCCAGGTTTACTTCCAGATTTTGGAAGAGTTTGCATAGTGCTTTAGGTTCTCGACTGCACTTCAGCACTGCTTTTCATCCACAGACGGATGGACAGTCAGAGAGGGTGATACAGATTATTGAGGACATGTTGAGAAGCTGTGTCATCGATTTCTCTGGAAGTTGGGATAGGTTTTTACCTCTTGTGGAGTTTGCTTACAACAATAGTCACCAATCCAGCATTGGTATGGCACCGTTTGAAGCATTGTATGGCAGACGGTGTAGGACACCTCTTTGTTGGAATGAGCTTGGAGATAATAAGTTGGTTGGTCCTGATTTGATTCAAGAAACTGAAGATAAAGTAAAGTTGATTCGAGGCAGGTTAAAAGCAGCTTCAGACCGACAGAAGTCTTATGCAGATCTAAAAAGGAGAGATATAGAGTTTGATGTTGGAGATAAGGTATTTCTGAAAGTGTCTCCTTGGAAGAAAATTTTGAGGTTCGGTCGGAAAGGAAAATTGAGTCCTCGTTTCATTGGGCCGTATGAAGTGTTAGAAAGAGTTGGGCCAGTGGCGTATCGACTTGCTTTGCCACCTGAGTTGGATCGTATTCATAATGTATTCCATGTTTCTATGTTGAGGAGATATAGGTCGGATCCATCTCATGTGTTGCCATTTGAGTCTATTGAAGTGAGCCCAGATTTGACATTTGAAGAGGAACCAGTTGCTATCTTGGCACGAGAAGTGAAAGAGTTAAGGAACAAGAGAGTGCCATTGGTGAAGATTCTTTGGAAGAATCATGCAAAAGAAGAAGCGACTTGGGAAAGTGAGCATACCATGCGAGAGCAGTATCCGCAATTGTTTCAGCTTTGATATCAGGTAATTTCGAGGACGAAATTTTCTTTTTAGAGGGGGAGAATTGTAATATCCTCATTTATGCCCTAGAAGTTTTGAGTATGTTGTTGTTATTGTGGTTGTTGATATATATATTGGGAAGTGAATGTTTGTGCATATATGTGTTAAATTGTAAGAGAAAAGAAATGGGAAGAGAATGTATATGTATATGTGTTTTGGAGAAGAAATTTAGGGTTTAGAGACAAATGTATATGTTGTTTATATGATGATATAATTAACATATACATTGGTCAAATGAAGAGTCAAGGTGATGGTTAAATGGAAGAAGATATTTTTGGTTGTTAATGAAATTACTATAAAGGGCTTATATGAGACAAAGAGTTAGTTATATGGTTAAGGGTGTTTTGGTAATTTTCCTTGTAAGATGCATGGTGGAGATTAAAAGAAGAAAAGGTGTTTGACTTGTGCATTTTCTTCTTTCTTTCTTGAAGTGGCCGGATTCTCCATAGACAAAGAGAGAAAGAGAGGTGATCTTGAGGTTTGAAGCATTTTGAAGAAGGAAGCAAGGGTTTTGGTTAAAGATTTGTGGATTTCTTCATTTGAGGTAAGATCTTTTCTTTAATTTCTTCAATTCTTTTGAAGTGGTGTGAGAAAGGAATTAGGGTTTGTTGGTTTGATGATGAGAAGTTGAGTTGGTGAAGGTGTTGGAAGTGATTGTGTTGAGTAAGAGTTGTGTTTAGTGAAATTGTTTCTGTTTTACAATTAGTAAAGGCTGTGATTTGTATGATTTTTAATTAATTATAGAAAAATGTTCTTGAAGTGAATTTTTGATATGTTGTGCCTCTATGAGTGTAGAATGACTGAAAAATATGTTGATTCGATTTTGGAATGGTTATGAGTTTAGAAAGATTATTTTTATTAGACCTGTTCCAGCAGGTACCTTAACTGAGACAGCTATACTTCGGGATTTTTAATAAAATGTAGAAAAATCATATCCAATCGAATTTTGGATATGTTGTTGCTTAGTGAGTCTAGTATTTGAGAAAAATAATTTGGAACCACGTTGATTGAATTTGATTTATGGAATTCACAAAGTTCAGAACTGCTGCCAGGATGCAGGGCAATTGGGGCAGTCTAGTTAGGTGAACTATTTGACCAAGATTTTGTGTTCAGTTTGATCTGAAATTTTAAAGGAATGATTTTTAGATACAAAACTAAATTCTGTAAAAATTTTAGAATTTTTAGTCAAGTAGATTATTTTATACAATTTTTCAAAATAAGGATAAAATGGAGTTTAAAACCAGAATGTACTATTCATATGAATCATATCAATTGTTCTTTGCCCTAATTGCATTGTTGAGATTGAACAATGTTATGTTATGCATTGTGAATGGTTATGTGTTTCATGAATAATATACATTGAAATTGAAATGATAATTCAAATAAGACATGATATGAGGCAATGCCATTGTGATTGGCTATGATGATGATATTGAAAGAAAGAAGGCATGTTTGCCTAAATGTGATGAGAATTTGAGAATGGAAATGGTAACTATATAATAAATGAATTGTTTGTTTAATATGTTATTCAGTTTCAGAGTTCTGGATTTGGGTGGCATGCCTAAGAAATGATAAAAGGTAACAGTCTTGCCGGGTTGAGGATCTCCTCATATGTGTTGAGTTGATGATCCAAGAGACTGGGTCTGTTACACTATGAGATATATGATTTGTAACAGTCTTGCCGGGTTGAGGATCTCCTCATATGTGTTGAGTTGATGATCCAAGAGACTGGGTCTGTTACACTATCCATGGATAGAGATACATGTATATACATTGCCTACGGGCGTGATTATTGTGACTATGAACCAAAGCAGTAACTCTGAACTCTGAATATCATATTAAATACTTGTTGGGCCCATAGGTGTCAGGGTTATATGAATGTCCTAAATAATGTTATGAGTTAATGAAATGAGATGTTGGTTATTGAGTATGATTGATTAATGTTGAATGTGGAAAGATGTTGAAATGTGGTATGCTCATATGACTATGATTTGTGAAATGCATAATTATGTGGTTAACTTTATATTTATGATATTGATCTTATCAATAACATATGTGGCATTGCATTACATTAAAGCATACCATTAGCATGTTTTATCTTACTAAGCCGTTGGCTTAGCGCGAATGTGATTCTTCGCGCAGGTGACAAGGAAGAACCAGAGAGTTCCTCTAGGCCGAGTCGAGCCTAGATTTTGAAGAGTGAATAGTGGGCTTTAAGATCGAAGACTGACTGCCAAACATGTATAAATTTTATGTGTTGTAAAACTTGAGTTTTGATGTATATGAATTTGTAAATATTGTTACTTTCCGTTGCATAGTGAACAAAGATTTTATCTGCTGTATTTCATAATAAACCTTTACTTTATTTTGTACTAGAAGTGTAAATCCTTTTTGCAGGTTGTAGTTGAGGTTATAAGGGGGATTTATTGGAAGTGTACTGAGAATGATTTTGTTTGCATTGGTTTGTGTAAAAATATTTTCAAAAATTAGAAAAAAACCAGTTTTGTCGACACTTGGGATTGAATTTTTAGGCAAAACTATGGCAAAATTTCTATAAAAATCGGAACAAAAATTTGACTAAGTAAAAGTGGTAGCAACATTAGGATAGGGTGGCGCCTCTACTCAGCTTACACACGTAGGTCGGGAAGGGGTGTTACACCCTTGGAGTATACTTCAACTCAAATTCTCTCAAGAAATCAGTGTAAGACAGTGTTGGAGGGTCATCCATAGAATGGGGCACCGTCTTCCACCAATCGTAGGCATCCTTCTGTAGCAAAGATCTTGCATAGTCAAACTTTTCCTCAGGGGTGGCTTGTAACTGAATAAAGATCCTCTGAACTTTGTCAAGCCACTGTTCTGCCACAGCTGGATCAGTGGTACCAATAAAATCCTCAGCTCCATATTTCCTCAGTTTATCATAATGCCTTATTGGTACTGAAGGCTGAGGGGGTGGTGGCACTGGTTGCACAGGTGCTTGTCTCATAGCTTCCATCATATTCCTAAACCAGGCTGGCGGAACCTCATCACCTACTGGTCTACCCGACCCAGAAACAGGTGCCTCACCAGCACTCTCAACTCTAACTCCCTCATCAGGAGCAACACTCTCCTCACTGCCCTCAACTGACTGTCTCAAATGAGGATCCATCAACACCTAACACTGCAAACACAACAGGACACACCTTATTAAAGATCAAAGATTGCCAATCCCAAACATGTATTTTATTTCAAAAAAACTCACTTTTTAATTCAAAATATTCTTTTTATAACATATTACCTAGGTTGAGAATCTCAAACCTAGGCTCTGATACCAAAACAATTGTAACACCCCCACATCCAATGCACACACACTACAACTACAACCATGTAGCATAAGTGCACCAAACATAGGGATGCTACGGTTTTCTTCAACATTCAAAACATTTAAATAGATACAATACTATTATCATTATATAATATAGAGAAAAGTAGATCATTTACTTTTAAAATAAAACACATTAGATATATATATACATACATATAGTTATTTCACAGCGGAAGTCATAAAATATTTACATATTTGAAAACACTTAATTCCATATTTACAAATATACAAATATGTACATTTAATCAATACTTTACAAAATATAAAAAGAGTTATACATGATTGGCAAGTCTCCTTTGATCTTTAAGTCTCCAAAATCAACTCTTCAATGTCTACCCTCACTCGGTCTCGAAGAGCTCTCGGGTTCGATTCTAACAGTTCTATCACCTGCGCGATTAAACACTATCGCGCTAAGCCAAGGGCTTAGTAAGATAATCATGCTAATGATATGACTTCAATGCAATGTCATTTCTCAAACCATAATATATATGTAACATCATATATGCAAAATTAACAATATACTTTCACATTACATATCACATTTTATTATCTTTTCATATACCTCATTAGTATTCATTTAATCATCAATACAAAGCAAAACAAACATCATTCATGACTCACATTAACCATAGACAAGCATGGGCCCAAGACACACTAATATGCCATTCAATTTTCAGAGTTAATGTTTTGGTTCTATCATCACATTTATCAATATCAATATCATAGACCCAACTAGGCTTCAAGGATTAAGTTCAACCAAGCTTCAAGGGGAGCAAAGCATGCTAAGCTTCTACCCAACTTGGCTTCAAGAACTAACCCAACCTAGCTTCAAGGGTGGTAACATCTCAATTAGGCTTCAAGGATTCAATCCAACCTAACTTCAAGAGATTGTTACTATCATTAGGCATGCCACCAATAACATACTCTGAAAATGGAATAACACATTAGCCACACAATTCATTTACATATCAATTATCATTTCCATTTCCAATTATCATCAACATTTAGGCAAACATGCCTTCTTTCTCTCAATATCATCATCATAGCCAATAACAATGGCTTTGTATCACATTTCACATTTCAATTCATATTATGCATAAAGCATCATTGATATCACATCTTTGATATAACATTTCAAGGTACATTACTCATAAAATACAATACCTTTCACAATGCATAACATAACCTTGTTTAAATCTCAACAATGCAATTAGGGCAAAGAACAACTTATATGATTCATAGCTTTAGGATCTTCCATATGCATTTGATTAGTTCATTCATTGATTCAAGTGTGTTTAAAGTGTTTTAGGGTTAGGTTTAAGAACCAACCCACCTTTGAAGAACCAAAACAATGCAAAAAGAACAAAGAAACAAAACCCTAACCAACTCATTTGATGGACACGGGCAGCACACATGAGGGACACGGCCAAGCTTGTGGCCGTGTCTCTCAATTCAACTTTGGCAGTAGCAAACACGGCTTAGGGACACGGCCGTGTCTCTTCAACCAAAACTCACAGCAGCTCACACGGCTTGGGAACACGGCTGTGTCACCCAAAAATTAATCCAACACGTCCAAAATCATATGACTTGGCCGTGTCTCACATGGCCTTTGGCCGTGTCTTCCAAAACCCAAACCCTAATATGCACAACTTTCCTCTAATTGCACTCAAACTCATCAAACCCCATATAACATGTTTCAAATGAATGGAATCAATGTTTTAAACACAAATTCTACATGTTTATCACAATATTCTTTATTAAAACACATCAACCAAAACATTAACATCACATGTAACACATATCCCCTCAAAACCCTAAAACCAACATTTTTCTCCATCTTTCAAAAATCAACTCACTTCTTTCATCAATTCATTCATAAAATTCAAGATCAAGCTAATCAAATATACTTGATTAAAACAAAATCAAGCAACACACTCTTAGATCATCTATCAATTTCACATATCATTTAAAACAAGCAATAATCCAAAAGAGAACTTACCTAAAGTGAAGAAATTCCACAAATCTTCAACTTGATTCTTCAATTCTCCCTTCAATCTTGATTCAAGTATCAAAAACACTTCTCTTTGCCTTTGGAACAAGGAGAATCGGCCACTACCATCAAGAAGAAGAGAAAATGCACAAATCAACCTCTCTTTCCTTCTTTTAATCTCCACCATGCAATTCATCCAAGCAATTACTAAAATGCCCTCAAACATATCACTAACCTTTTGTCTTATATGAGCCCATATATGAACTTTCACATGCCCTAAAAAAAATATCTCCTCTTGCCTTGACCAACTCTTTTGACCAATGTATATGTTATATATATCACAATATACACAACATATAAACTTGTCTCTAAACCCTAAATTCTTTCCCAAAATACTTATACTTTTCTTTCTCAATTTAAACCAACAATCCAATAACAACAACAACAACAACATGCAAAACTTCTAGGGCATAAATGAGGATATTACACTTGCCAACTTTTAGTTCATCAAATTACATATCTATAAGTCATTCTTAATATGCAAAAATTTTCATTCCACATAACTCATATACGTACTATACATTAAACTTTCGATATTTAAATAATCTTTATCCAAATTTCGTTAACATTATAAATTCTCCTCTTACTACTTTGCTTAAACTTCAATTTACTCATCTCGTTTTATTAATATAAACTTAAGAAAACATCTTATATATACATACTACAAAGCAACATCAAAATATATCCTTTTTACAATCATTAAAGCTCATTTCAAAAATCCAAATGTTACACATTATCACCATTAACATGAGCTTTAACAATACTCAAGCATATTATATTCCTACCATTCAAACTACAATGTTTACATTAAATTAACAATACTAACAACACCATTTTATCTCCTTGCTTAACCCCTATCATCTTTTTTTTTTTAAATCTTAACTTTACATATTCAAACCTTAAGTTATCACACTTTGTCTATATCAATCAACTCATTCAATATTCCACCATACTCTCTTCATTATAATTACATATCCATCCATATTATCCATCAACAATATTTCCTCTCCCTTGCAATCCAAACATAAGCTTTATTAGAAAGAGATTCAAATAGTAGAGGAAAGATTACATACTTTGATTTTGATTTTGTTTTTAATTCATTTTTAACTTTATTTTCCTGATCATTTCTTTATATTATAATCATATTTCAAAATTTTTCTTTCCTCAAGGAAACTACCATTCTTTAATTTATCACTTAAACTTACATAAATTTTTTCCATCTCATTGCTTTCTTTAAATTTCCATTCATATAGAACTTCATCCACACATTATTATCCATTTCATACAATTCAATACATTTCAATTCATATAATACCACATTCGAGAGCAACCTAGATGTTAATGCATATGCATGTATCAAAAATTTCATTCTTTTCATTTTCATTCATCATCATTTTTCTTTTTAAAACATTTCTTTTTAAATTTACTTAGGCCGAGAATCTCGAACCTAAGCTCTGATACCAAAATAATTGTAACACCCTCATACCCTATATAAGTACTATACATATACCTCGTATACATACAGTAAGTATATAAAGTATAAGAATGTCACTGTTCATTATAATTAAAAAAAAATCCTTACTTCTCAAAACAATCCAAATATATAGTAACAAAACATTTTAGTCAATATACAATATTAAAAAATTTTACATGCATGCATCACCTTCTAGTTGGTCTCGACAAACTCTTACTCTTCTTGTGGTAAAACGAAAGACTTCAGATCTACCATCTACTCACCTGCGCGATTAACACATCCGCGCTAAGCCCGAGAGCTTAGTAGTACAAATGAATAATATAAACATACAATACAGAAATTCTAACGTATATCCATATACTAACTTTAAGTACTGTTAGTTTCTTATCATAGTTTCCCTTTTCAATTACACTTTACACATATCTCAACTAATCTCATATATTACATACATGCATACATATCAATAACACCAACCACAATTCCATCGCTACTACTCACAAGGAACATATCAATATACATATTACATAACATATTTCATAACATTTCATTTCCAATTAAGGCAACTATAGATTTCATTATTCATTCATTTCACGTTTCATAAACTACATCGAAAATCAAGACAGACCTGGGCCCAGAACACACTAATATGTTATTCAAAGTTCAGAGTTACTGCTTTGATCCATAATCACAATAATCAAGCCCGTAGGCAACATATATCATATCTCTATCCATAGATAGTGTAACAGACCCAGTCTCTTGGACCATCAACCCGACTAATCGAGAAGATCCTCAACCCGGCAAGACTGTTACTTTTCATATATTTCACATTTATAATTCATATAGTGTAACAGACCCAGTCTCTTGGACCATCAACTCAACAACTTGAGGAGATCCTCAACCCGGCTAGACTGTTAACACTTGTAACAGACCCAGTCTCTTGGACCATCAACTCAACAACTTGAGGAGATCCTCAACCCGGCTAGACTGTTACATTTCATATGTTATAGGCATGTCGTCAAATCCAGAACTCTGAAAGTTGAATTAACATATTAGACACAACTCTTTTCATTTATATCTTTGTACATTTCTTTCTCAATTCATTTCATATTCAAAACAGGCAACCATGCCTCAATTATAATTCATTTACATTCTCATAGCCAACACAATGGCTTCACATCTCATTTGATTCATCATAGCCAATCACAATGGCTTCACCTCTTATCATATTTCAATTCACATTATAGCACTTCATCATTCAAGTATACATAAACAATTATATTGAGCATATATCTTAAATTCATCATCATATAATCAACATGTCTATTTATTTCATTTCAATCATTATTACCAACCACAATTACAATACATTTCATCATTTCTCAAAACACATTAGCACAATTCATCATTACAATATTTATCATAACAAATTGCATTGTACATACCTATTTGAATGATCTTCATATCTTTCACATCATCCAATCATAACCTTAATCAAATTATATTGACAATATAGTAATTCACTTAACACATTTACAAACAAATGTGTTAAGTCTTAATTCATGTAAATAAGTGCAATCATATAAACTTTGTACTTACCTTAAAACCAACTTACACCACTCTATACACCTACTCTTCCAAGAATCCTCAACACTTAGATTAGGGCAATTCAACCTCTTCACAACCTAATCCAAAAGGAATATTAGCAAAATGACCATATGAATAGTAAATTCTGGTTTTAGACTAAATTTTATCCTTATTTTGAAAATTTGTATAAAATAATATACTTGACTAAAAACTCTAAAAATTTTTACAGAACTTAATTTTACATCTTAAAATCATTCCTTTAAAATTTCAGATCAAACTGAACACAAAATCTTGGTCAAATAGTTCACCCAAACAGACTGCCCCAATTGCCCTGCATCCTGGCAGCAGTTCTAAACTTTGTGAATTCCATAAATTAAATTCAATCAACTTGGTTCCAAATTATTTTTCTCAAATACTAGACTCATTAAGAAACAACATATCCAAAATTCAATTGAATATAATTTTTCTACATTTTATTAAAAATCCCGAAATATAGCTGTCTCAGTTAAGGTACCTGCTGGAACCGGTCTAATAAAAATAATCTTTCCAAAATCATAACCATTCCAAAATCGAATCAACATATTTTTCAGTCATTCTAGACTCATATAGGCACAACATATCAAAAATTCACTTCAGGAACATTTTTCTATATTTAATTAAAAATCATACAAGTCACAGCCTTTACTAGTTGTAAAACAGAAAGAAATTCCACTAAACACAACTCTTGCTCTTCAATCACCAACACCAACCTAATTAAATCAAACATACTCCAACATACTACAATAATACAACCCTAATTTCAATTATCAACAATCAAACCTTCATACAACTTCAAATAAACCAAAGAAATCAAGAAAGAGAACTTACTTGGATTCTTAGCCAAATCTTCACTATCCACTTGAAATCCTTAAGTATTTGGTGTAAATAAAAGCAAAATCACCTCCTTCTCTCTCTAGCTTCTCTCTCTCTCTCTCCCTCGACCAAAAAGAAGAAGAAGAAGAAGAACACGTTTTTCCTTTTCTTCTCTTCTTATTCTTATCTCAAATATATATATATATAATAATAATAATAATAATAACAATAATAATAAAAACAATAAATCTCCACCACACACTCTCTTCCAACCTTTGACTTTCTTTTCTCTTTTTCTTTTTGTCCTTATCACCATAATTATTAATTAATTAATTATAAAAATATATACATAACTCACTTTCCCTACACAACTTTATATCCCATGTATATGTGATGTGTATGTATATATCTTTTATATGGTATTTATATTCCCATATTTCCTTATATATATATCATCTTATAATATTTCCCCTTTTTACTTCCATTAAACATATACATTAACGCCAAATATAACAATAACTCCAAAACTTTTAGGGTATATTTTGGGATATTACATGGGTAGACATTTCCATGGACTTTGTTTTAGGATTAACTAGGTCAAGGGGAAGGAAAGATTCTATTTTTGTTATTGTTGACAGGTTTAGCAAAATGGCACATTTCATTCCCTGCCATAAGACAGATGATGCAACTCATGTTGCGGGGCTGTTCTTCAAAGAAATTATGAGATTGCATGGAGTTCCAAGGACAATTGTTAGTGATATAGATGTCAAGTTCCTTAGCCACTTTTGGAAGACACTTTGGAGCAAGCTGGGAACAAAGCTTCTATTTTCAACAACTTGTTATCCACAAATGGATGGACAAATGGAGGTGGTCAATAAAACTTTTTCACAACTATTGAGGGCAATAATTCAAAGAAATCTGAAGAATTGGGAAGAATGTTTGCCACTCGTTGAGTTTGCCTACAATAGGAGTATTCATGCTACAACAAATTGTTCACCTTTTGAGGTTGTATATGGTTTCAATCCATTAACACCTATGGATATACTGCCATCACCCATTGAAAAAGCTAATTTGGAAGGAAAGCAAAAGGCTGAATTTGTTAAATGCTTACATGAGAGGGTGCGTGCTCAAATAGAGAAAAAAACTCAACAATATGAAAAGCAACACAACAAGGGAAGAGAGAAAGTCATATTTGAATTAGGTGATTGGGTTTGGGTACACTTGAGGAAGGAAAGATTTCCAAGTCAAAGGAAGTCTAAGCTGATGTCGAGAGGAGATGGACCATTTCAAGTCCTACAAAGAATCAATGACAAGGCATACAAACTACAATTGCCTAGTGAGTATGGCAATGTAAATGCGACCTTTAATGTTTTAGATTTGTCTTTGTTTTATGTAGGTGATGAAGGAGAAAATTTGAGGATGAATGTAACATCCAAAAAGTATTGAAAATTTCTAATTTTTGGAAAATTTGATAAAATAAATTATAATCTAAAAGGATAAATTAAATTAATAGTTTTAAATGAAAAATGAAGGGATTTTAAATGAAAAAGTGGAATATATATATGATATATATGCAAAATATACATAACATATATAAAAGTCAACACATTTTAAAAGAAAAGGGTATTTTGGTAATTAAATCTTATAAATTCAAAATTAATAAAATAATTCAAAAACAAATTAATTTTGAATGGAAGAGGGAAATTAGGACTTTTAATTTATTAAAAAATAATTAAATAATTAAATATTAAAATATTTTAATATATATATGTGGTTAAAAAAAAGAGGAAAAGGAAAGAATACTAAAAATCTTCTTCTTCTTCTTCTTCTTCCCAAGAACGTGGCTTCCATGGATGTTTGAAGACCAAGGATATTGCTTCTTCCGTACTCCATAAATTGAAGGAATTAACAAGTTTCAAGTGAATTTTTGGTGATTTCCACCAAAATTAGTAAGTTCCCATCTCTTTTCTTTGAATTCCTTGGAAATTTAGATTATGTGAGAATTTAAATTTTTATGTAGTATGTTATAATTGTTGGAATTGGTGTGTATGATGTTATTTTGGGTAGTTAACAATGATTCTAAGGTTAGATTGAAGAGATGACGGAGTTTGGTTAAAGAATGGTGAAGAGAGAGAATTTAGGGTTATGGATTTTTGGGGTTTTGAAAACATGAATTTTAATTGTGCAAATTGATTCCAAATGAGTTGTTTTGATTCATAAACAAGTATTTTAAAGTCAAATATTGGATTTGGTGGTGTTGGGTTGGAGTTTGAGAATGGAAGTGGAGATTTAGGATTTTGGAAAAGTGATTTTCCAAAGTGGTTGAATTGTGTGATTTTATTTGTTTAAGCATGTTATTTAGTGTTAAAAGTGATGAAAATAAGCTTGGAACGAGTAATGGATTGTGTTGGAATGGAAAACCTTCAATGGTGGAAGGTTATGCCATTTTTGAGATTTTATGTATAAGAGTGTATTTTTATAATGTAAATGATTTAAATGTATTAAAATAGGTTTTTAATAATATAAATAAACTTAAAACTCTAATTTAATTGTAGTAGAATGGAATTCCAATGTTGAAGTAAGGAAAGGCTAAATTTTTGGAAATTTGTAGGAGTGATGTGTAATTATGGTTTAATATTGGAAATGCCATTAAATGTGATACTAAATGATTGTTTGTTATCACATTTGGTTTAGGCATTGAGGGAGGTTGATTTGCTTCATCCAAGTGGTGAAGGGCAAGTTAGAAAGATTGGATTGAAGGTTGTTTTTAGCTTGCTTTTGGTTGCTAGTGGAGGTATGTACAAACTTTGAATATAATGTTTATATTTGCATAACATTTGGACTTAACACATTTTGGATGGAAAATGTGTTAAGCTACTTGGTTCATTGATTGTGTATGAATAATGTGCTATGACATTTGTAATGTCATATATGTGTTAAATGCATTGTGAAAAGCCATTGATAATGGCTAATTTGTGTAACATGTGAAATATGCATATTATGTGAAAATACCCAAAGTAATTGGGTAATGTGTTGTGAATGCAAAAATGAGATATGTGTAATAATGAAATGAATTGATATTGATAAAAATGAGAAAAGTGAGAAAAGTGAGAAAAATGAGAAAGATGTGAAAAATGAGAAAAGTGAGAAAAAAAAATGTGAAAATAAGGCAATGTGCCTAGATTGAATATGTAAAAGTGAGAAAGAGATTAATAATGAGAAATATGAATAAATTGTGTGCCTAGTATGTTATTCAATTTTCAGAGTTCTGGATTTGGCGGCATGCCTATGATTGCCTACGGGCTATACGCTGGAATGGTGAAAAAACTGGGTCGTAAGCCAGGCCAGCTAATAAATATGATATTTTTGGGGTGAAAAGACTGGGTCGTAAGCCTCAAAAACTGTAGCAGTCTAGCCGGGTTGAGGACCAAGATACTGGGGTCTAAGGGTCTACCCGGGTTGAGGTCCAAGAGACTGGGGCTGTTACATTATCCATGGATATATATATTGCCTACGGGGCTAGACACATGGTGTCATTATGGACCAAAGCAATAACTCTAAAATTTGAATAACATATTAGATCCTTTTTGGGCCCATGCTTGTCTTTGTTTTACTGTGAATTATGAATTATGATACAATTGAGTAATATAATGTTATGAGTTGTGCTTATGAATTATTTGAAAAATATAAGAAAGTGGATTGATGTGACATCTATATGCATTGTGCATTTGGTATTGCATTGAGTTATATTGTTATTATCAAAGTTTGTACCACTAGGCTTCGGCTTAGCGCGATTGTTTCCATCGCGCAGGTGACAAGGTAGACCCAGTTGAGCCAGAGAGTTCTTCTAGACCAGGTCGGGTCTAGACTTGTAGTTGAGCTTGTAGAGTTGCTATCGAGATCAGAAACACTGCCAGCAACATGTATAGATTTTTATGTTATTGTACATTTTGAGTTTTATGCATAATATATTATGTTTTGAATTTTACGTGTTGTATATTATAAAGAATGTTTGGGTCAATGTATTTGAAATGGGAGAGTAAGTGTGTTTTAAATTATATATATATATATGTATAAATGTTTGAGAAAATTGGTGAAATTGAGAAGTATGGTTGAGAGGGTGATTGGAAATTATTGGAAGTGTTTTCTTTTTGCAGGTTGAGTAATTGCTAAATTTTGGGATATCCAAAATACAGACAAAACTCTGGCGAATTTTTCCCAGAGATTTATATATATATTATTTATTTTGGGTTCTTATAACAAGTAAATAATATTTATATTCTATTTAATTTTATATAGCTAGAATTTGAAATTTTAAATTGGAAATGTAAAAAAAATTAGTAAATCGGTCTGTGACATTTTTGTACCGTATATGCGTATTTTACATATGCTAGAAATATGTATTGTACGTATATAGGGTATAAGGGTGTTACAATGAATCTTTCTGAGGAGAGGGGGAATGATGAGGACCAGCAAGCTTGAGTCCATTTGACTAAGGATGAAAATGCAAAGAAAGACCCTTTAGCCATTCATGGAAGCCCAATAACAAGAGCTAGAGCCAAAAAGATGAAGGAAACATTAACTTGCTTAATTGAAGACATTTTGAAGAAACAAGCTCAATGTGATGTAGCAAACTTATTATAGGAGGAACAAGAGTCAAAGATTGTAAACTTGATCCAAGAATGTTCAAATATGAATACAATAGTCTAAAATATGAATACAATAGTCTAACCCACATTGTTTGAATCGATCCAACCCATTGAAGAATAAAGGGCCATTTAGCCTTGATTAAGTGAGCATTGATCTTGGGCTTTCATTTTATGTTATTTATTAATTTGGGTTTATTTTATTTGCTTTGTGAAATAAACACATCAAAGTTAGGGTTTTATTCTTATTAAGAGTGAGTTTTAATGTGAGTTTTAATGCGTTTTAATGAGTGCATTTAGTTTGGGGTGTGATTAATTTTCATTTAGGAGTTACAAATGAGTGCATTTAATGAATAACAACTCTTTTCAATGAAAGTTAGTGGGGATTAAAGAGGAGAACATGGAGAGCTATAATAATGGCCATTTAGGCTTCTTCTACCATGCTTTGGCTATAAATATCAAAGCTAAACTCATTTGTATAGAGACCATTGATGAATGATAATCTGAATTTGCACTTTGTGAGTGTGTTTGCTTAAGTTCTTTCATGAACTTTGAACTTATCTAACTAATTCAGTTTGTGGCATTCTCTAACCAAAAAAAATCTTGTGTTTAATTCTTAACTTATCAAATCATATTTGGTTTGTGGCGTTGTGGGTTGAATTCAAGTACTAGTTTCATTGGTAAATAATAACAATTGGAACTAGTTTTTCACTAACTTCACTTGAGGAGGTCCTTGGGTTTTGGAATCATCTTGACTGGAGGGTGTTTTCATGCATTCCATATGTATCAGAACTTAATAGTTATTGGGGTATATGGTTGCTAAGATGATGATTTCCTATCATCAATGCAGGTGATGTCTTGTGAATGGTGTGGGGGTGGACATCAAAGTCAAGATTGCCAAAGTGGCAATATGTTTGCTAGACAGGAGTAGGTGGATTATGTTGGGAATATGCCTAGGCAACAACAGAATAACCCCTACAGTAACACATATAATCCAGGGTGGAGAAATCATCCTAATTTCTCCTAGAATAATCAAAATAATCCAAGATCTCCCCCTGGATTTCAGCAGCCTCAACACCAACATGCTACCCCTCTAAGAAAGAATAATTTGGAGGACATGATGGAGAAGTTCATAGCAACTTTAAAAAATAGATTTCAATCAATTGAAACCACCCTTAGAAATCAGCAAGCTTCTATTCAGAACTTGGAAAACCAAATGGGGCAAATTGCCAAGTTACTCAGTGAAAGACCACAAGGGAGCTTGCCTAGCAATACTAAGGCAAACCCGAAGGAGCAACTGAAGCCAATTACTCTAAGGAGTGGAAAGGAAATTAAGGGTGGTGAGGTTGAGAAAAGAGAAGAAGTGGTTGAGGAAGAGGCTGAGACACAAGAAAAAGAAGATAACCCTACTGTCACTTTGGGTGAGAACGCTAAAGTGAAAAAAGAGAAAGGGAATCTACTACAAGAACCAAGTCCAATAGTGAAGGAATAATGACCTCGAGTACCATATCTAGTAAGGTTGAACAAGGACAAGTTGTATGCTCAGTTCGGTAAGTTTCTTGAACTCTTTAAATAATTGTACATTAATATTTTATTTGCTGAAACTTTATCGCAGATGCCCAAATATGCTAAATTGTTGAAAGATCTCCTTTCTAACAAAAGAAAACTTGAGGAAGTATCTTTGGTGTAATTGTCGGAAAAGAGTTCAGCAATTTTTCAAAAGAGATTGCCTAAGAAATTAAAAGACCCTAGTCATTTTACTATTCCATATTTGATAGGTAATCTTGAAATTAAAAGTGCATTGGCTGATTTGGGGGCTAGCATAAGTGTTATGCCCTATAAAATGTTTAAAGAGTTAGGTGTCGGAGAACCTAAACCAACACTCATGACCATTCAACTTGCTGATAAGTCAGTAATCCACCCTCGTGGTATTATAGAGGATGTGTTGGTAAAAGTCAGGAATTTCATTTTTCCAATGATTTTGTTGTCATTGATATAGATGAGGACGCGAATGTTTCACTTATTCTTGGTACGCCATTTATTTTGGACAATCTTTCTCTCTTCTCTTGCCCCCTTTGTTGATTTTCTCTCAAAATTCTCACACTCTCACACTCAAAATCACACAGCTAATTAGTCTAGAGGGGATTTCAATTTCCATTTCAAGATTTGGAGAGGATTTCATTGCATTTTGTTTGACTTTCTCACATCCTTCACTCCTAATTTCTGGTTTCATGAAATTAATTTGGGATTTCTTGCAAAGCTAAGGAATTTCTAGGGATTTTGAGTTTTGACCCTAGTTTTGAGGATGTGTTGTGATTTACTCATTATGCTTTTGAGGATTCTATGGCTAGAATTGAGTTGAACATGTTTGTACACTGTTTATTGATTATTTATGTACCCATCTTGAAATTTCTTTATTTTAATGTGTTGGGCTATGGAGATATAGAATTAGAGTGATGCATGTTATGGAGACATTATTTAATGTGTGGATTTTAACAATTGCTCTTGTTGATAATTGTTTCATTAGTCTTATTGGTTTAGTTGCATTGCTTTTGCAATTTGAATGCATTGCTATTGTTGGTTTAATTGTGTTGGTGTACTTAGCATTACTTTCTTGGATTAGGTGGTGTTCTCTACTATTATAATGCCAGTGTTTCGGTAACCCTATCCAATGTTGGTGTTTTGGCATTATTATTGTTTTTGAGGATGTTCTTGTTTATTTTGTAGATAATGGGTCCTCGCAAACAAATGTGGTAAAAATTACCAACAAAACGGGCTAGAGGTGAAGGAAGTTCAAGCCAACCCACTATGCTCCCAACTTCTAAATTCAGGGTAGGCCATAAGTGCCTTCATTTTTCGACTTTAAAAGAACAGAAATGGTTTGAACTATTAGGAAACAAGGGTTGGTTGCCACCTAGGATTTTGGATTAGGGTGCTATGGAACAAGCCAATATTACTGCCGAGATCCAAAATTTTATAAACCAACTAGGATGGGAATAACTCTTTTCTATCAATGAGCCTTCATAAAGAGAGTTAACCCTGGAGTTCTACTGCACTTTCCAGTTTGATAAAAATAAGATCTCCATTATTGAGTCGGCGATGAAGTTCTGGTTGGGAGGTCAGTGATTCCACTTGAGGATCAATAAACTTGCCATTCATTTAGGTTTATTTACTGTAGAGGAGGTGCAGACGGTTGAGTACCTTAACTCCGAGGTGGACTTCAAGGAGTACGATGTTATTCCTCCTCAGTTTTGGAGGACATTTGCACCCAATACAGATAAATATCAGCCTAAGGTGTCTAAGGCATCCAATTTTGAATCTTTTCCTTATCGAGTGGTGCATAATCATTTGGTTCACACTCTTATAGCTCGGCAAAGTAGCACGGGGGTAGTTAGCTTGTGGGATTTATTCTTCTTGAACTGTATGGTTTAGAAAATTCAATGCAATGTAGCTCATGTCATCGCACATTTCTTCTATGAGTAGTCCAAGAAAGGAGTACCATGTAATTTACATGGTGGCATATATGTCACAAGGTTGGCTCATAGTTTGGGTGTGTTGGATGGATGCCTATCGATGACAGTGGATGGGTTCCCCAAGCTTTTGGGTATGGACATCTTAAAGAGATTAGACCGGGAGAAGGTAGTTGGTCTGCAGGCACCACCTATAGATTCTAAGCCAGTTCTTCCTGCTAATTCTGAGCCAGTTTCTCTTGCTTCCACTTTTGACATACCTCCACCTCCACCAACAGACATCCTCGGCCCATTCACCATTGCTGGATCTTCTTCTTCTACTGGCCCATCTTTTACCCCAACCCCTACCTTTCGAGACTGGCACAATTCAATTAATGTTGAGTGGGATGATGATAGGAAACCCACTAATTTTTAGAGGCAGATCTGTAGGATTGAAGGAAAAATAGGAAACATAGAGCTAAATCATAATAAATTATTAAGTCAGTAGGACCATATCCAACGTTCCATGGAGCAACACTGCTAGTCCTTCCAATCACAATTGGATCAGGAAATACTGAGGAGGCAATGGCTCGAGTAGTCCATGCTCAAGTTTTAGAGGTCTTAGGGGTTTAGCCCTTCACAACCATCGCCTCCACCATACCAACCCCCAGTACCCAGTGTTGATGTTTCAGATGATGGTGCTAGTGATGATGCCAGTGCCAGCGGTGACGATATCGGTGCTAGTGATGGTTCTAATGCTGAGCCCATGACTGACTAGCTCACTTTTTCTTTACTTCATTATTTTCTTTTTATTTTATTTTATTTTTATTTTCTTTTGGATGACTATACATTTAATTCTATATTTCTGTCTTTCTTTTTACTTATTTTTTTTTATATATCTTTAAACCTTCACAATTTTGCATGTCCATTTTTGTCCTATAGCTAATTCGACTTCGCAACGCTTTTGGAACCATATTCATATATGTCGATTCATGGACATGGCAGGGTAGTTCTCTCTCTCTTTTGTTCTTTTTCTTATTTTACACACATTGGGACAATGTGCATCGTAAGTGGGGGGGGGGGAGAGGTATATTTTCTAGATTGAGCTTTTGTTATGTCATTCTTGCCATTTGATTCATTTGTCTCATTTAGTTTCTTCAACTTTATTTTTTGGTTCAAGTTAACAATAATAATATGAAGTGAAATGGTTCCTCTTTTTATTAAATTAATGGTTGATTTAATGAACGATAATATCTTATTGAGCTTGACTCAATTTTCTTAATTGATTGCTAAAGACTAAATGTGATAGTTCGAATTAGGTTGTTGAATGATGAGAGTTGCACATCTGAAGGTTAAAACCTTAGTTACATTTTTTAGCATGTTCCAATCCTTAGATACTTGAGTCAAACTTACTATGACATCTTTATTATCTTAAGTTCCTGACCACTTTCCTTGAAAATAAATTAAATTTAAATAAATAAATAAATATAATCAATTAAAATAATATTTCAGGAGCTTTGAAAATTTATCCTTGTTCCGCTGATTTTAACTCTTGAATTGAAACGAATGAGTTGGAATTATGAATAGTGCTAGATGCCATTTGAATGGTGATTCTAACTGAGTAACAGGGGATTGGCATTAAAAATGTTTACCTTCATGTCAAAATGTTAATATCAGTTCAAACAAGTTGGGCTCCTTTAAAAAAAATGTTTCACGCAATGCATTTTGCGAAAGGGTCAAAGAACTTAAGATAAAATTTACACTTTCTTACTTTGTTCATGACTTTTGAGTTCTTGGAATTTTATGCTCAATCTTTTAACTTTGAATTTTTAAATTTTAGATTTGTGAGATTTTTGTTTTGAAAATTCTTAATTCAACTGTTATGTTTGAGATTTAGTTTTTGGTTGAGAATGTTGGGTTTTCTGATTCGAGTATTGTAAAACTTTTATTTTCTTTGGATATAGAGGGGTTCTTCATTTCTGCTTATTATAGTGATTTGGTTTGCTTAAGGATAACCAAAACCTCAAGTGTGGGGGAATTTGATAAGTGTATAGTTGATATTTTTGCCCCTATTTCTTAGTATATTTATTGTCAAATTGAGTTTAATTTGTTTGTTCAAGTGTTTATTAGGGTTGATTTTAGGAACCTTTTACACATTGGGACCTTAAGGTTATTTAGGCCGAAATCACGAATGAAAGACAAGAAAAGAGCTATTTTGGGAAAATTCTTCAATTGACACGCCCAGTGACATGGGCGTGTCAATGGCCATGTCATTCAACTACTTTACAGAAGCTTTGACATGGCCAGAAACATAAGTGTGTCACTGAACGTGCCATTGATCCTGCCTTACAGAAGCTGTGACACGACCCAGGACATGGGCGTGTCACTGAACTTGTCCTCAACTCAGTATTGCAGTATCAATGACACACCCAAGGACATGGGCGTGTCACTGCCCCCATGTCATTAAAGTTGGAAACAGCACCATTGACATGCCCACAGACAAGCACGTGTCAGTGGGCATGTCAAGCAAAATTTCTAGGCTATAAAATCTAAGCATAAGTGTGAATAAGGTATCCAGTTTTTATTATTAGAGCCGACTTCCTGAGGAAAAGAAAGTTTTAGTAGCTGAGAGTGAAGGTGAAGATCCAATTCATACGAGATCTAAATCAAGAATCAAGGATTGAAGTGAAGAAACACTGTAACACCCCGATACTCCATATAAGTACTATACATATACCTGGTATACGTACAGTAAGTATATAAAGTATAAGGATGTCGTTTTTCGTTACAATTTAAAAACCTTTAACATATTTCAAACCACAATAAATTAATTTAAAGAACATTTACAAATTTGATATACTTTTAATGATCTTATAAATATACCATAATCTTATCTTTCTCAAAACATCATTTATACAAATGAATACATTTTTGATAGAATACATCATAATTAAATTATACATGTATGCATCACCCTCTAGTTGGTCTCGATAAACTCTTACTCTTCTCGTGGCATAACGAAAGACTTCATATCTTCCACCTGGTCACCTGCGCGATCATATAACCGCGCTAAGCCCGAGAGCTTAGTAGTACAAATATAAAATATACACATACATTATAAAAATACTAACATATAATGATATATCAATTCCATGTAACCTTAGCTTCTATCATATCTTTTCTTTTAGATTATAACTTTCATATATTTCAACTAAATCATATTTCATAAACACACATTCCATAACATACTTCATAATCAACATATCAATACATACACATTAAATATCATACTTCATAACATTGTTCAATTCACAATTCACCAATCATAATTCACATTGTCAGCAAAGTCAATCATAAATCTCATTATTCATTTAATTCAACATTTGTGTATCACATAGACAACAAAGACAGACTCGGGCCCAACAAACACTAATATGCCATTCAACTTTCAGAGTTAATGCTTTGGTTTAATTATCACATTATCATTATCATTGACCCAACTAGGCTTCAAGGATTTAGATTCAACCAAGCTTCAAGGGGAGTAAAACATGTTAAACTTCAACCCAACTTGGCTTCAAGAACCAATCCAACCTAGCTTCAAGGGTTGTAACATCTCAATTAGGCTTCAAGGATCATATCCAACCTAACTTCAAGAGATTGTTACTATTATTAGGCATGCCACCAACAACAAAACTCTGAAAATGAATAACATATTAGACACACAATTCATTTATCAATTCCATTATCACTTCTCATCATCATCTAGGCAAATATGCCTTGTTTCTTTCAATTGAATCATCATAGCCAATCACAATGGCATCATATCACATTTAAATCATCATAGCCAATCACAATGGCATCATATCACATTTCAATCCACATTATAGCAATTCATCTTTTACATACATAATCATTTACCTCATCATATCCTTTACATGTCATATTCCATCATTTATATATACCACATTAATTACATTAACTAGGCAAACATGTCATTATTCAATCATATCATTTAGACATGCTTCAATCATATTATTCACATAATTATAAATTGTATTGTACATACCTTTTTGGATGATCCTCATCTCTTTCACTCTTCAAAGTTACTCCCACCAAGCTATCTATAATCAATTACTTAATCCTCTTCTTCACATTTTACATATAGCATCATTGATGTAACATTACAAAGTACATTATTCATATAACAAATTGCCATTCACAAGATTCACAATGCATAATACATAGCTCGGTTCATATAGTATCATATGTATTATCAATTCCATATCATCTCACATTTCATTATTCAACAATGATGTTAGACAAATGATATCTATTTAACATGTATTTGAGAATCTTGTTGTAGAATTAGATTGCTTCCAATAAGGTGAACAGAACCTTTCTAGCGGTCGCGCCTCACCTGAGTACGACCGCCCCATACCATTACACAATGAAACCTTATTACAGTAGGTTTCGCGGCCAGAAGCCCGACCTAAGTCGCGACCGCACATGAATAATAGCGACCGCACATGAATAATAGCGACCGCTCCAAATTATGTATCTCTAATGCATAAACCCTAAAATAGCCAAAACTCTTTCAATTGCATTCAAACACATTATACACAACATAATCTCATCAAAATGGACATAATCAATATTATTAATACTTATTCATCACAATATTCATATTAACACTATATCAATTATATATTCAATCACTTACCACATTAAATCCTAAAACCAACATCAATCTTCTTCTTTCAAAAACAACTTCCACTTAATTTGCCATTTTCAAACAAAACCACCACCAATTTAACCCTTATTTATTCACAATCACTTTCACTACTTATAAACACATCTCAAACATTCTAAATCATGATATTAACCAATCACAACTTATCTCAAACACCCCTTCAAAAATTAACAAGGGAAAACAAGAGAGTACTTACCTAATTTGATGAAATTCCACAAATCTTCAACCAAAACCTTTGATTTTTCCTTCAATTTGCTTCAAGAATCAAGAACACCTCTCTTGTCTCTTTGTTTCTCTTTTTCTATGAAGAAGCCGGCCACACATGAAGAGAAGAGGAAAAGATGAAGAAGCAAAGTCAAACTTTCCTTTTTAATCTCCACCACAAGTTTTCCAAAAGAAAATTACCAAAACACCCTTTAACCATTTAACTAAACCTTTGTCTCTTATATGCCCATTCATGTAATTTCACACTCAACCAAAAATATCTTCTTCCACTTAACCATCACTTTGACTCTTCATTTGACCAATTTATATGTTATATATATCATCATATACACAACATATACATTTGTCTCTAAACCCTAAATTTCCCCAAAACACATATACACAAGCATTCACTTTCCAATTTCTTTTCTCTTGCCAATTAACACATACATTCTAACCCATTAACCAACAACAACAACAACAACAACAACAACATTCAAAACTTCTAGGGCATATGTGGGGATATTACAATTCTCTCCCCCTTAAATAATTTCGTCCTCGAAATTATCAGTACCGTAACGATTCATACTTAACAAAATACCATCTCAACTTTCATATGAAGTTAATTATATGCTCAAGTCATAGTATCATCAAGTCATATAACTTCAACTCTTCCCTTTAAAATTAACCACCTTCTTTAAATTTCATAACTCATCATTCTATAATACACTTATACTTCATCCAATCTTTATATTCAATATATTCTATTCCTTCACTTCTTTGTAATTACTCTCTTAACTTTAACCTTAAAAATCATTGGTTTAAATCTTAGCATTAATTATCCCGTCATTACATTCACTGTCTAAATAGACATTTATCAAACCTCAATGGATAACAAAATCCTCATTTTTCACAAATGGAGTTATTTCCTTAGCATTTTTTTTTCATTTAAATTGCATATTAATACATTACTTTTCAACTTATTTCATAAATAACTAATCTTTCCCCTATTTATCATGATTTATAACTACTATAACTCCATCTATTCATGTCCACTCACACTTTAAAATTTACATCATATACATTATCATGTAAATAATTACACTTTTGATACAATTATACACATTAAATCTCAATAACGATTCATAATCTTAACCGAAACCAGATCAATTGATCTATCTATCACAATATACTCACATTCCAATCTTGTTCAATTCTAATCATCCATTAATTTATCCAAATTCATCATGAAAGTTCACAATATTTATATATGTATATATATATATAACCTAATTCCATTAGGGCAAACTTATATACAATTCCTGATCTCTTTCGCTCCATATTCAATCAAACTATCACGATAACCAATCATTTCAAATTAACTTAATATAATTCTCATCAATTCTCATAATAATTTTATACCATACTCACTACCAATAGTTCTTTCACTTATATCTCAAGTCCACCCATTTATTCAGTACATACCATATACATATTCAGTATAACTTCAGTCATATTACCCATAACTTAACACACTACCATAATTTCCTTTTTCTCTTATTACCTTCATAATTATAACCAAATTCTTAACATAAAATGAGAAGGTACAACTTTATCCATCATAACTTTTAACTATACTTTTCCAACATAATTTTCAATCTCACCAAACTTGTATTACAATCATTTTATCCAAGACCCAAATCCATGGATAACGAATTAACAGATCAAATATACTGAACAAAACACATAGCTTCAAAAGATTAATATTCAAGCTTGAAACTTTCAAATCAATACTGTTCTTATATAATTTTATTCTTAGTCTTTACCAACACAAAGCTAAGGTGTTTCTCAAGAATAACATATTCCTTATCAACTTAATTCAGGTTTCAACAATATTACTATATACATATTCAATCATATTCAGTTCCCATACAATTTCTATTTGTCACTTCATTTCTAGTCCATTTACAATCTCTTATAATATATTTACATAGAACTTTTCATAAATGAATACTTTGAAACTCTAAATATCACATAATCATCAAGTTCAATGCTCACGATGACAATTTCCACTGTTCACTATTATTCAAGTCCATTCCAGGCTCACTTCCATCACATAATCCATTTAGCTTTATACAATTCAAGATCTAATCTCTCTTAGGTCTACTAATATATACAAAATCATTTCCATATCACTTATTCCATAATTATACCACATATATATTCATAGGTCACCTTCATAATATGATTCACACATTCAATACAAATTTAATATTTATCACTTTCTTTTAAACACTATCATTTTCATTCTTCCAATATGATATAAAGTATTTATTCATATAGCACACATATATATATGTTCTGACTATAATAGCACTTCATATCCATCTTAGTCACATTCCCAATGTGACATCTCTTTCACTTTCATCTTTAATACATTTAATATGCTTCCATATCTATTTTCACCCTTTGCAATAAAATGTTTTAAAATAGTTCATTTTCATTTGCTTATCCACTTTCCTTTTTGCTTCAAAACAAATTCTCATACTATCAATCGCATTACTCAATTCATAATACTTCCATATGCAATATTAGTCATTTCACCTAACTCATGTATTGAATATACATTTAACTATCAATATCCAAATAATCTTTATCAAATTCCACTAGAACTTTAACTTTCCAATTTACTACTTTGCTTAAACTTCAATTTACCAAACTCATCTTTTCTTAATATCACCTTAGAAACATCTTATGTATATATATCACAAAGCAAAGTCAAAACATATAATTTCTCCAATTATTAAGCTCATTTCAGAAATCTCAAATATTATATATTACCATCATAACCAGGAGCTTTCACAATATTCAAGCATCTTACATTTCTAACATTGCATTCACAATGTTTACATTAAAATAACAATATCAACTTATTCTTACTTAACCAATATCATCTCTTTTCCTTTAAACAAAACCTTAACTTTATATATGTATATCCCAACTTTAAAAAGTCACACTTTGTCTATAATAACCAACTCATTCAATATCCCACCATTCTTTCCTCATTTTAGTAACATATCTTTCAATATTAACACTTGAACAATATTTCCTCTATCTCGCAAACCCAACATAAACTTTATAATAAAGAGATTTCAGGTATAGAGGAAAGAATACATACTCTTATCTAAATTTGAATTTCAACTCATATTCACTTTATGTTTGAATTCATATTATGTCCCACATAATATTGCTCATAAACATCAACATTACACTCCATGTTGCACACAACATGACATTTTCATATGCATCATCAATATACATATATCACATTACATTTCACAATTAGTTTCTCATAATCAATTAGGCACTATGCCTCAATTATAATTCATTTCCAACATCATTGCCAACAATCATGGTTTCTCATCACATCAAAATGGTATACACATATATCATTAATTATGTTAAACATCTCATATAACACAAATTTTTCTACAATTCCTATAATGCCACATCCGAGACCAACCTAGGTGTCAATGCATATGCATGCATTACCAATTGCATTTCAAAACTCTTCTTTTTAATTCATTTTATGCGTTTCAAAACTTTTTCTTTTTAATTTCACTTAGGCCGAGAATCTCGAAACCTAAGCTCTGATACCAAAATAATTGTAACACCCCGATACTCCATATAAGTACTATACATATACCTGGTATACGTACAGTAAGTATATAAAGTATAAGGATGTCGTTTTTCGTTACAATTTAAAAACCTTTAACATATTTCAAACCACAATAAATTAATTTAAAGAACATTTACAAATTTGATATACTTTTAATGATCTTATAAATATACCATAATCTTATCTTTCTCAAAACATCATTTATACAAATGAATACATTTTTGATAGAATACATCATAATTAAATTATACATGTATGCATCACCCTCTAGTTGGTCTCGATAAACTCTTACTCTTCTCGTGGCATAACGAAAGACTTCATATCTTCCACCTGGTCACCTGCGCGATCATATAACCGCGCTAAGCCCGAGAGCTTAGTAGTACAAATATAAAATATACACATACATTATAAAAATACTAACATATAATGATATATCAATTCCATGTAACCTTAGCTTCTATCATATCTTTTCTTTTAGATTATAACTTTCATATATTTCAACTAAATCATATTTCATAAACACACATTCCATAACATACTTCATAATCAACATATCAATACATACACATTAAATATCATACTTCATAACATTGTTCAATTCACAATTCACCAATCATAATTCACATTGTCAGCAAAGTCAATCATAAATCTCATTATTCATTTAATTCAACATTTGTGTATCACATAGACAACAAAGACAGACTCGGGCCCAACAAACACTAATATGCCATTCAACTTTCAGAGTTAATGCTTTGGTTTAATTATCACATTATCATTATCATTGACCCAACTAGGCTTCAAGGATTTAGATTCAACCAAGCTTCAAGGGGAGTAAAACATGTTAAACTTCAACCCAACTTGGCTTCAAGAACCAATCCAACCTAGCTTCAAGGGTTGTAACATCTCAATTAGGCTTCAAGGATCATATCCAACCTAACTTCAAGAGATTGTTACTATTATTAGGCATGCCACCAACAACAAAACTCTGAAAATGAATAACATATTAGACACACAATTCATTTATCAATTCCATTATCACTTCTCATCATCATCTAGGCAAATATGCCTTGTTTCTTTCAATTGAATCATCATAGCCAATCACAATGGCATCATATCACATTTAAATCATCATAGCCAATCACAATGGCATCATATCACATTTCAATCCACATTATAGCAATTCATCTTTTACATACATAATCATTTACCTCATCATATCCTTTACATGTCATATTCCATCATTTATATATACCACATTAATTACATTAACTAGGCAAACATGTCATTATTCAATCATATCATTTAGACATGCTTCAATCATATTATTCACATAATTATAAATTGTATTGTACATACCTTTTTGGATGATCCTCATCTCTTTCACTCTTCAAAGTTACTCCCACCAAGCTATCTATAATCAATTACTTAATCCTCTTCTTCACATTTTACATATAGCATCATTGATGTAACATTACAAAGTACATTATTCATATAACAAATTGCCATTCACAAGATTCACAATGCATAATACATAGCTCGGTTCATATAGTATCATATGTATTATCAATTCCATATCATCTCACATTTCATTATTCAACAATGATGTTAGACAAATGATATCTATTTAACATGTATTTGAGAATCTTGTTGTAGAATTAGATTGCTTCCAATAAGGTGAACAGAACCTTTCTAGCGGTCGCGCCTCACCTGAGTACGACCGCCCCATACCATTACACAATGAAACCTTATTACAGTAGGTTTCGCGGCCAGAAGCCCGACCTAAGTCGCGACCGCACATGAATAATAGCGACCGCACATGAATAATAGCGACCGCTCCAAATTACGTATCTCTAATGCATAAACCCTAAAATAGCCAAAACTCTTTCAATTGCATTCAAACACATTATACACAACATAATCTCATCAAAATGGACATAATCAATATTATTAATACTTATTCATCACAATATTCATATTAACACTATATCAATTATATATTCAATCACTTACCACATTAAATCCTAAAACCAACATCAATCTTCTTCTTTCAAAAACAACTTCCACTTAATTTGCCATTTTCAAACAAAACCACCACCAATTTAACCCTTATTTATTCACAATCACTTTCACTACTTATAAACACATCTCAAACATTCTAAATCATGATATTAACCAATCACAACTTATCTCAAACACCCCTTCAAAAATTAACAAGGGAAAACAAGAGAGTACTTACCTAATTTGATGAAATTCCACAAATCTTCAACCAAAACCTTTGATTTTTCCTTCAATTTGCTTCAAGAATCAAGAACACCTCTCTTGTCTCTTTGTTTCTCTTTTTCTATGAAGAAGCCGGCCACACATGAAGAGAAGAGGAAAAGATGAAGAAGCAAAGTCAAACTTTCCTTTTTAATCTCCACCACAAGTTTTCCAAAAGAAAATTACCAAAACACCCTTTAACCATTTAACTAAACCTTTGTCTCTTATATGCCCATTCATGTAATTTCACACTCAACCAAAAATATCTTCTTCCACTTAACCATCACTTTGACTCTTCATTTGACCAATTTATATGTTATATATATCATCATATACACAACATATACATTTGTCTCTAAACCCTAAATTTCCCCAAAACACATATACACAAGCATTCACTTTCCAATTTCTTTTCTCTTGCCAATTAACACATACATTCTAACCCATTAACCAACAACAACAACAACAACAACAACAACATTCAAAACTTCTAGGGCATATGTGGGGATATTACAAACACAAATCATTCATTATGGATTGTTTGAATTCTCTTAATCATTTCTTTTGTTCTAGTTTTCTAGTTATGAACATGAGCTAAATTGTTTCTATCTAGATATTGATGAACCCTAGCCTTATTATATGTATTGGATAGTTCTTATTAAATTAAATCATTTGATTGAGTTTGTGAGCGGGGATTTTCGCCCCCACTCTCGATGGAATGGTTCTTATGACTTCGACACTGTTTAGGCTCGAGGCCTTAGAGAACACGGACCTAAGCCCGGAGAAAATGGAGTCACCATCAGGACAGGCCGGGAAAAAAAAGGGCAGTATGGCTCGATTCTTAAAGAATCCCCAACCCCCTAATGGGTTTGAAAAGTTGGGTATGTGTGGGGAAGGTGAGAAATGGCCCAGTACCCCCACAATGCTCGGTTCATTGGAATCGGACTCCTTTACAGGTCTTAATATTATAAAATTCTTAAATATAATGATATTATCTATAATACATGCAATAATTAAAATAAAGCATCATTATATTAAAATCAAAGCAATGTCCAAACAAAATAAATAAATGGACACCCATCCGAGGATGGAAACATGTCCTTACATCATCCATGTCTAAAACTAAATAGGAAACCCACCGAAAGGTGGAAACATATCCTTTACATTAATCCCAAAATATAAAAATAATTTAAATTATATGAAGATTAATTAATGAGGTATCCAATAATGGAAACATACCTCTTATAATTTTAGAACTAAGGCAAATAAAAAGAATATTCAAACATCTAGTTATAAATAAAAACAAACCATTCAAAAAATAAACCATTCATAAAATTAAATAAACCATTCGTCATTAACATATAACAAATCACATAATCAAATAAATAAATAAAATTAGAATTCAATCCATTAAATAAACAAAGTTAAGGTTTAAGGTTTAGGATTTAAGAAATTAGGGTTCTAGGATTTAAAGTTTTTGAGTTTTTGGTTTTATTTATGGCTTTAGGCTACTGGAGGAACTAGATATTATTTTTATGATTTCTAAATTTTAGTTTTAAAGAATTAAGGTTTTGGCATTTAGAATTAGTGTTTTAAAGAATTAGGTTTGGGAAAAAGGATTTGGGTTTTTGTCAAAACATAATTATTATAAAACTCTAAGACTATTTTAACATGGATTTTTAATAAATACTTATATGCAATATAACTATTGGACGTTTAAAACATTATTTGAATAATCTAATACTATAGTGATTTAATGGAATAGGCTACTGTGATGATAATAAATAATAATTGATTAAGGTTTTAACTAAATAAGTTAGGGTTTAATTTAAATTAGAATTAAGGTTTCGAAGAAAACTATCACTATCATATTCAATTTTGAAAGAGGAGCCTACTATGAAGATTTTGGAAAATTAATTTGATTAGGGTTTTTAAAAAAATAGATTATTATAGCTTTTAGAAAAGTGTAATTAAGGTTTGTGATTTTAAAATTATGTGTTATGGGCATTAAGGCATTAGGGTTTTGGAAAAACTTTTTCTAGGGTTTTTAAATAAAGTTTGGATAATAAGCATAACCATTGATCAAGTACCAAAAATATGCATGTTTGAACAATTTATCAAATTGTATAATGAAGTTATTGTGAATATAAGCAAAGAAATAAAGATTCAAACCTCTGTTGTTGGTTTCACCACAATCTTTGAATTTAGGTTGAACAATAATAAAGACAGTGTTTGCTGCCTTTGATGGATTGGTGTTGCTTCCTCACTACCTCTTGCTTCTTCAAGGTTTCCTTTTGGCCGAAAGTATTCAAGAGTCACAAGTCCAGTTAAAAATTTCAGCTTAAGAATTTCCTCCCCCTTTTTTCTGTGTTTTAATGTGGTATTTATAGGAAAAATAAAAAATCTACTTCTAATTGTCTAAGGAAATAAAACCATTTAGGAAAAGAAATAAAAACCAAATATAATTAGGTTTTAGAAAATACTGTGCTGGCAAAAATTGCACTGGAAAAAATTGTTGCGGGCTAGCTGCGAGAATCTGCAAGAATTGCATGTGAACTGTGGGCGCGGGCCAGCCAATTCACCGCAGGAAAAACCTGCGGTGATTTGGCCATAAGCCAATTCATCTTCGGCGACGAAAATTTTTCATCGCCGATTCTTCCATCTTCGATTTTTATTTATTTATTATTTATCTTTTTTTTACTGTTACCTTTTTTATTTTTATTAAAAATAAATATTGTAAGTAATGAATATTAAAGTAAATATTATTTAATTAAAATACCACAAAAATTATTTTGGACTATTTTAAAAATATTGGACTGGACTGGGTAAAAAATTAAGGGTCTACAGTTTGCCCCCTGCTTGAGCGATCTGAGACTATAGCAAAAGAGAGCAAAAAGCAATGTGATTTTTTACTGGATTTAGAGTCATACTGGACTCCACACCCAAGGTCGGTTTGAACTTTGGACTAAAAAATAATTTGGGTTCTGGACCCAAGGTAAGCTTAGGATTTGGATTCTGGACCTAAGGTAAGTTTTGGACTTAAAAATAATTTAGGTTCTGGACTTAATTTGGGTTCTGGACCTGTGGTAAGTTCTGGACTTAAAAATAATTTGGGTTCTGGACCCGAGTTAAGTTCTGGACTTAAAAAATAATTTGGGTTCTGGACCCGAGCTAATTTTTATACTTAAGAGTAATTTGGATTCTGGACCCGAGCTAAGTTTTGGACTTAAGAGTAATTTTGGGTTCTAGACCCGAGCTAAGTTCTGGACTTAAGAATAATTTGGGTTCTGGACCCAAGCTAAGTTATGGACTTAAGAGTAATTTTGGATTCTGGACCCGAGCTAAGTTCTGGACTTAAGAGTAATTTGGGTTCTGGACTCCAGCTAAGTTTTGGATTTAAGATTAATTTGGGTTTTGGACCTGAGCTAAGTTATGGACTTAAGAGTAATTTGGGTTTTGGACCCGAGCTACATTCTAGACTTAAGAGTAAATTGGGTTCTGGACCCGAGCTAAGTTCTCGGCTTAAGGGTAATTTGGGTTCTAGACTAGAGCTAAGTTCTGGACTTAAGGGTAATTTGGGTTTTGGACTCGAGGTAAGTTCTGGACTTAAAAGTAATTTGGGTTCTGGACCCCAGCTAAGTTCTGGACTTAAGAGTAATTTAAGTTATTTGCAGAAAAAGATTGTAGTAAGTAGGATACTATAGAAATTTGCAAAAAAAAAAATTATTATTTATTTTTACCATGCATATATCCTCTTGCCCCCTGGGTGTAAAAATATTTAAAAAGTGCAAAAATATTTGTATAGACAAAAATATCTGAATAATTGAGTTTACTATTTATTTACTGTGTAGTCACTAATTATGCACTATTCACTCACTATTCATTTACTATTTATCAATAGTAATATTTAATTTTTCTTTTTTCTTTCACGAGAATACTATTGTTTCCTTTTTATTTTTGTCTTTTTCCTTTGCTATTTTTCTATATAAACCTCGGCTCATTTCTACCATATTCATCCTCACACCATTTTCGAAACTTTCATCTTCATTTCCTTTTTCTTTTCCTTTGTAATTTTTCTTTATGAACATGAAATTTTTGTTTCTTCAATACTCAGCAAAATGTTTAGTAGAGAGTTAAGGAAAAAAATGCATGCTTCGAGATCAAGACCCCGATCCAATGCTGAGTTATTAGAATTTATTCGACGGCATGAAAATGAAACTATAAGTCTACTAGCTGGGATGCAACTTCATCGTAGTTCAAGTAAAAAAGCTAAAGTAACAATGCAATTTAATATTTAACAGCATAAATATGTATTTATTTTTTGTTTTGTTTTTGTTTATGTTTTGTTTTTTAAGATTTAGAAAAAATAAATTAATTAGATGACTATATTTAAGAATTTAATAGACAAATATATAGATAGATTAAAATAGAACATAACGAATAAATTTAGTCTATAAATCAGTGGTATTGGTATGATGATATACTTACCTTATGTTAACTTACCTGGCTCCTTGCTAGCACAATTGTTGCGTTATCTGGGCCGGAGGGTGCGTCTATAAAGCCCGACAATGGTATGATGTAGCACCTTCTCAGGTAAAATGAATTATCCGAGATTGCGATTTTGGAACCTTTATCTTGCAATGACCATCCGAGGAGTGTCTGATAGACAGAAGTGTAGTTCAAGCATTATCAGAGTGGTGGATGGACACGACCCATACTTTTCACCTACCTATAGGAGAGATGACCATTGGCCCAGTCGATTATACAGCCATAACTGGTATCTGGTACTATGGCCTTCCGGTCCCTTTTACTAATGATATTCTGACATTCGAAGAAGTCCAACAGTTAATCAGTATAGAACCATCATTAAAAGGGCCTTTCAAGATAAAAATTGAGCCGATTCAAAGTTAGTGGATGAACTACAAAGGACGGGTTCGTAGGAAAACAACCAAACAATAAGCTAGAGGATTTTTACTGTATTTGCTCTGGTCAACCATTTTATGCAGCACCGAATTTGCCATCCATTTGTCGATATTGAGGGCCATTATTGATATGAGTATGGTACTATTTTATGGTTGGGGTGAAGCCGGTCTTGCCTGTCTCTATCATGGACTAGACAAGATTTGCATAAATAAGAAGTCTTTTGTTGGCTTCATGGTGGTTGTCGAGGTACTCTTCTTCTACCAATGTCAATTCCATTCTTATTCTTACATGAATTTGATTTTCATTATTGTATTAGGAATGGGCATATGAGCATAATCGTGTGAGGGTTCCTGGCATTTCTTGAGAGAGAGTTGGGTATCCGAGATTGAATTTTTGGTTGTCCAATTATGTAGCAGTTCCCGGCTCTCACCATGTGCATACCCAGCGCTATCTCTTGAGTTACTTAACCTGGGGTCAGATAAGATAGTATTAGTATACTTTAAAATTTATATAAAACTTCACTTATCTTATGTCATTTTGTAGGTCAATTTGGCTTCGTTGAACATAGAAGAGCGGACGAACTACACTTCTTCCATGAATGCCGCATTGCCTTTTCAACGTAGCCGCTAAGTCATTGCCGGCCCTATGTCTAGTGGTTGGTTTCTCGAGGAGAGAGTGTATGAATGGTTCCCTCGTCCTGAGCGACGGAGGATCTTGATGAGTTTTCCGGAGTATACTTTAAATATCACATCAATGCCCGAGAATGCATAGTGGTTGGCTCGGCACGGTTATGATGTTGAAACCTTTCTCTATCCACCGGGTGCATCATATACCCAGTTTATTCGAGTAGGACTCTTGAAATTTGATGTATCACCTGTTGGTGTATGGGAGATTTTCGACGAAAATAAGGATAGAGATGAAGAGGAGTATCATGAAGAGAGAAGAGGGTCCATCCCGCATCCCGGGTGTAGACCCTTAATGTTTGACCCAGTCTGGTCCAATATTTTTTATATAGTCCAAAATAATTTTTTGTGGTATTTTAATTAAATTATATTTATTTTAGTATTTATTATTTATAATTTTTAATAAAAATAAAAATGGTAAAGTTAAATAAATAAAAATCGGCGACGAAAAAATTCATCGTCGAAGGTGAATCGGCCATAGGCCAATTCGCCTCAGGAATTTCCTGCGGCCAGTTGGTGCCCGCCCCAGCTAGCTCACAATTTTCAATGGCAATTTTCCCAACTAGCACTTGCAATTTCTCCCGCAACAGTTTTTTTGCCAGCGCAATTTTCCAATGCAATTTTTTCTGAAACCAAATTCTATTTGGTTTTGGTTTTTTTCCTAAATAGTTTTAGTTTCCTTAGACAATTAGAAGTAGGTTTATAATTTTTCCTATAAATACCACATTAAAACACATAATTTTTGGAGGGAAAAAATTGTTTTACAAGGAGAAAATTTGTTTACTGGATCTAAGACACAAAAAGTTCTATCGGCCAAAAGAGAACCCTAGCAAGCAAGAGACATTAGCAACAAGAAGTAATCAATCCATCAAATGCAGTAGGATTGCCTTGGTCTTTGTTCATCCAGAAGCCAATTGTGGAGGAACCAACAAACGGAGGTTTGATTATAAATCTTTGATTTACAAAATTCTTACGTTTAGATTCATGAATTGTTTATAACCATTTGTTTTGATATTGAGTCAGTAACCTAAATTGTTAAACTTAGTAGTTTGTTTTACAGATCAAATTATCCATTCATTAAAAACCCTAAAATCATTCTTTTGCTTCCAAAACTTTAAAAACCCTAAAATCATTCTTCTGCTTCCAAAACTTTAAAAACTCTAAAATCATTCTTATGTTTCTAAAACTGCAAAAACCCTAAAATCAATCTTCTGCTTCTAAAACTTTAAAACCCTAAAACTGTCCTCCTGTTTCCAAAACACTAAAACCCTAAATTATTTTTCCCAAAGTATTTTTTTAAACATCAAAACTTTAACTTTTTGTCCAAAATTTTTAAATGTCTTCTTAAATCTCCAAACCCTAATCTTCTTTACAGTATCTAAAAACTTTAATCATAATTTTTTCTATAAATCTCTAAACTATTTTCTTAAATCGTAAGATTAAATATGTTTTCCAAAATATCAAAAACTCTAATCCAGTAAACCCTAGTTTTCCTAAACCCTAATTCTTAAAACATCAAAACTTTATGACAAGTTCATCAACACCTAAAACCGTAATCCAGTGAACCTAAAACCCAATCTTTTAAAATTATAAACCCTAACATCTGAAAAAACCCTAATTTCATGATGTTTGCTTAAAACCCTAAAGAAACCTGCTTTTTAAAATCACAGTAACATTATTTTCATAAAAACATCCAAAAAGCTTAAATCTTTTAAACATCTAGTAGCTATGTTATTTCCTTAAAATATTGCCCAACTAATTAAACTAGTATATGCAAAACCCTAGTTATTGAACATAAAACCCTAAAAACCCTAATTGATGCATGAATCCCTAAAGTTAATATATTTACTGTTTTATTTAAATTGGATGAATGTTTATTATATATTTTGATTGATGTTTGATATATTTGATGAATGATTTATTTATTATGAATGGTTATTTACTTTTATTGATTTATTTTGATTTTCAAATATTGTAAGAGGTATGTTTCCACTTTGCGGGTACCTCATTAATTAATTTTTATGTAATTTTAATTGCTTTTATATTTTGGACCAATGTAAAGGGCATGTGTAATATCAGACATGATACCCTAAAATTTTGGAATGCTTTTTGATGTTATGGAATTTAATGTTAAGTGCATATTTGATTAAGTGGAAAGATAAGATAAGGAAGTGTGTATATGTTTTATATATGAAGATATATACAACATATACAGGTCAACTTTTATTTAATGGTCAAATGATATTTTGATTATTAAATTAGAAATTAAGTGATGGTGGAGGTTGATATTTGGGATTATATTATTATAATAATGTTTTTACTTGGTGGAGATTTAAAGAGAAATTCATATGGCTATTAGTGAAGGGGAGTTGACCATTTCTATTTTCATTTTCTTCTTCTTCTTCTTTCTTTTTGATAGCCGACCACCACCATGTTCATCAAGGGAAAGAGAGGTTTTGTTGATTCCGAACTCAAGCAATTGAAGGATTCAAGAGATTCAGTTGGAGTTTGAAGAATTTTCTTCACTTTTGGTAAGTTTCCAACTTGTTTCGTTGATTTCTTTTGGAGTTTGTGTATTTGAGTTTGGTGGATGGTTGGTGTAGTTGTGTGTATGATTGATTTTGGTATGTTTGAAGTGCTTTGTCTTGTTAACTTTGATTTTTGAGGTTGGATTGAAGAAAAGGGGCTAAGTTTGGTGAAGATAGCAAGAGTTGTGGATTGTGTTTATGTGTTGAGTTGTTTTGATGTTATATAAGTTTATTATGGTTTATTGATGGTTTTGGTTAAGTTTGTTTGGAGTGGAAAGGGTTTAAGAAAGAGATTTGTTGGATGTGGCATTTTTGGTGTCGATTTCAGGTTTTTGGCCTGAGACGCCCAGTAGCACGGCCATGTCCTTGGGCGTGTCATTGATTCTATTTTCAGTATGGGTGACACGAGCAGTGACATGCCCATGTCACTGAGCATGTCACAACTTCTGTGCAGTGGTAGTATTGACACGTCCAGTGACACGCCCATGTCATTGAGCGTGTCATAGCTACTGTGTTGTTGGAAGATTGACACATGCAGTGACACGCCCATGTCATTGAGCATGTCAAAGCTTCTGTGTTGTGGGTTTAGGGCATGATCAGGGACACGCTCGTGTTGTTGAGAGTGTCATGTGTGGAGTTTTCCCTAGATAGTTCTTATCCTTATTTTCTTATGTGTATCATTAAGTGAGTGTGTATAATCACCTTTGGATTAGGTTTTGAAGAGACTAGAGGTAACCAATCCAAGTGTTGAAGGATTCTTGGGAGAGGAGGTTGTTAGATTGGTGTTTGTTGCTCTTAAAGGTAAGTGCAAACCTTCCATGATTGCATACATTTACATGACTTTGGGACTTAACACATTTGGTTGGAAAGTATGTTAGGTTAGCTATCATATTGTTGTTATATGAGAATGGTGCTATGATTTGCATTATGTAAGCTATGTGAAATATATATTGAGGATTCTAAATGTATGATCAATGTAATTTGTGATGTGCACTCTAATGATGATATGTTAAGCCATTCGTGATGGCTATATTGATATAAATGGGATATTTGAGGCATTGTGCTTATGATGATCATGAGAAAATGGGAAAAGATTTGATAATGAAATAATGAAAGAATTGTGTGCCCAGTTCAATTTTCAGAGTTTTGTTGTTGGTGGCCTGCCTAAAAGTAACAATCCCTTGAAGATAGGTTGGGCTTAGTCCTTGAAGCCAAGTTGGGTTGATGCTGAGCTCCCCTTGAAGCTTGGTTGAGCCTAGTCCTTGAAGCCTAGTTGGGATGTTACATATGAGGTAATCCTCATTGTGATAATGATTTGCCTACGGGCTTGATAAATGTGATTATTGAACCAAAGCAGTAACTCTGGAATTTGAATGGCATATTAGTTTCTTTTGGGCCCATGCTTGTCTTTGCTTTAAAGTGAATTATGAATGATGGAACAATTGAACAATATCATGAGATTTAATATTATGAAATATGATATCCTTGTATATTTCTTCTAATTCTTGAAAGTGTGACATTGGCATTACATTTGAATCATATTGTTATCATGGTTTATACCACTAAGCCTTTGGCTTAGCACGATTGTGATTTATTGCGCAGGTGATAGGGTAGATCTGGTTGAACCGGAGAGTTCAGCTAGACCGAGTCGAGTTTAGGCTTGTGATCCCTTGTGAAGTGTTGATTTTGGGCATTAAGATCAGAGACGAACTGCCAGCATGTATAAACTCTATATTTTTGTAAATATTGATTTTGATGTTTACATATGTATATTCCACTACCTTTTCCGCTGCTTATAAAACATATGTTTTGGATAAAATTTTAGGTAATAAAGATGTATATATATATGTATTTTAATAAGGGATGTTTCAATTATTACTTTCTATAATATAAGTTAAATGTTTTATGTTTACTCAAATTGTAGAAATGATGATTTGAAGTTTTATAGTGTGGTTTGGGGTTGTTTAAATGGACTGCGACACTTTTATATCCTCTATACATATATCACTTATAGTGTGTATATGTGGTGTCCATATATTGGGTGTAGGGGTGTTACAATTGTTTTGGTATCAGAGCTTAGGTTTGAGGTTCTCAACCTAGGTGAATTGTAAGAAAAAGAAAATTTTAATTTTAAAATATGGTTTTTAAATAAGATACATGCATTGGCACTGGCAGTTTCTAATCTTTGATGAGGTAATTTTTGCTGTGTTTGCAGATATTGGTAGTGATGGCGTCTCAGTCACATCAGTCCATAGAAGGTAGTGCTGAGAGTGTTGCTCCTGATGAGGGTAGAGATGGTGCTAGGGTTGAGATAGCTGGTGAGATACCTGCTCCTGTGCCAGGGAGACCAGCTACTGATGAGATTCCGCCGGTTTGGTTATGGCATATGGTAGAATTATTGAGGCAAGCTCCAGTGCAGCAGCCGCCACCGCAACCGCAGCCGCAAGTACCAGTGAGGCATTATGATAAATTGAGGAAGTTTGGAGCTGAGGATTTCTTTGGTACTATAGATCCTGCAACAGTTGAGCAGTGGTTAGATAGAGTTCAGAGGGTATTCATCCAGCTACAAGCTACTCCTAAGGAAAAGTTTGATTATGCTAAATCCCTTCTGCAGAGAGATGCTTATGATTGGTGGAAGACAGTTCCACATGCATTGGATGATCCACCGACCTTGACTTATGGAGATTTTCTGCAGGAGTTTGAGCAGAAGAATACTCCGAGGGAGTATAAGGATACTAAAAAGATGGAGTTTCTGAATCTGAGGCAGGATAACCGAATAATGACAGAGTATGAGATAGAATTTATCTGGTTGAGTCACTATGCTAGTTGGATTATTTCAGATGTGATAGATCGGTGTAGGAGATTTGAGGAGGGGTTGAGACCATCTATTATGTGTATTGTCGCTGGTTCCCGATACCAAGATTTTTCTCAATTGGTTGCTACAGCCAGAAGAGTTGAGAGAGCACAGGTTATTGCAACAACTGCTACTGAGGAGGAGACTAGAGTTAGAAGACCCCAGTTTGTGGCAGGGTCTTCTTTTGTGAAGAGAGGCAGAGAAAGTTATATTTTGAGGGTGAGTAGGAGCTAGAGGTAGTCTGGTAGGTTAGTTCAATATCAGAGGCAGAGACTGAGACCTACAGTTTTTGTAGCTAGTGCTCTAACTCTAGTAGTTCATAGGTCTATTCCACCTACATGTGTTCATTGTGGTAGGGCAAATGGGGGTGCTTGCTAAAAGACGGGTGGATTAGGAGTATGTTTTAGATGTGGGTCACCGGATCATTTTCTCAGAGATTGCCCTGAGCTACCGGAAGATAGACAGACCGATACTGCAGCTTCTCGACCCAGTGTTAGAGGAGGTCGAGGGGCCAGAGGTTTTAATAGAGGTGGTCGACCTGGAATTAGTCAGAGAGGAGGCTCTACATCTGGAGGCAGTAGGCCAGATGAGGCTGGGCAATCTTAGCGAGTGTATGTGATGCAGAGGCAGCCGGATGCTTCAGCGATCATTGCGGGTACATTTTCTTTATTTGGCATTTTAGTTCTTGCTCTAATTGATCCAGGATCTACTCATTCATACCTAATTGCATCTATCTTGCCTGTTACTGAATTGCATTCAAAGTCCCTAGGATATGATGTTTTGGTGATAAATCCTTTAGGGCATAGTGTGGTAGTTAGCAGGGTGCATCGTGATAGTTCAGTTGTTGTACACGATGAGGAGTTTCTGGGTGATTTGATTGAAATGCCTTTTAAGGAATATAATTTGATCTTAGACATGGATTGGTTGTCTAAGCACGGGGCTATGGTAGACTATCAGAATAAGTGTGTTACCCTGAGAACCAGTGATGGTAGAAGTGTGATGGTATCTAGTGAGCAGAGACATCTTGCATCCATGTTTGTTTCAGCTGTTGCAGCTAGGAGGTTGATTCGAAAAGGGTGTGAGGCTTATCTTACTCATGTTGTAGATACCAGAGTAGCAGGTTCTCAACTTGATAGTATACCCATAGTTGCGGAATTTCCAGATGTTTTTCCCGAGGAGTTGCCAGGGATAACCCCTAAGAGAGAAGTTGAGTTTGGTATCGATTTGTTGCCTGGTACAACTCCCATCTCTATTACTCCTTATCGAATGGCACTGGCTGAGTTGAGAGAATTGTAGGTGCAGTTGCAGGAGTTGTTGGATAAAGGGTTTGTTCGCCCTAGTGTGTGTAGACCCTTAATTTTTGACCCAATCCGGTCCAATATGTTTTATTTAGTCTAAAATGATTTTTGTTGTCTAATTGGTCCAAAATAATTTTTATTAAATAATTTTTGCTTTAGTATCTAATTTTTATTAATAAAAAATAGAAATAAACAAATAAAGTCAAAAAATAAAAGTAAAAATAAAAATTGGAGTCGGAAAAATCGGCGACGAAAAAATCGTCACGCAGGCCCGTGGGAATTTCGCCAGCTGCAACAGATTTTTTGCCAGAGCAGTTTTTCCGCAGCAGTTTTGTTTTGGCAGCGCAAATTTTCTGACGCAAATTTTTTGAAACCTAATCCAATTAGGTTTTGGTTTCTTTTTTTATTAATATTACTTACCTTAACTAATTAGGAATAAAAAACCTCAAACCACTATAAATAAGGATCAAAGACAATTAAAAAAGGGAAGGCAAAAAAATCCAAGAGTAGTTTGGAAAATTTGAAACCAAATCAAGGAAGGAAAAGAAGAAATTCAATTCAACTCTTTTCTGGAACAGCAGCAGCACGATTTAGAGGATTCAAAGGCAAAAAAGGCTTGTCTTTGGAGCTAGTTCATCCTAGAAGAATTGTTTTGGAGAAATCATCAAAAGAAGGTACGTGTTAATTAATTTTCTTTAATTATTTTTTTTACACAGTAGCAAATTTATGAAATCAAAATTAAAAACCTTTAAACTTTAATTTAGTTTTTCTAAAGCCAAAAAAACCTTATTTCATTAGTTTATCTTCCAAAAGGCTCAAAATTGTTATTTTTTCGTCTTAAAAATCTTAAAACTCTAATTGAACATATTTTTCAACAAAACTATGATGTAAATTCTGCTTCTTTTAAAATTTTAAAGTAGGTTCTATTTCATTCAAAAAGCCTTAAAAAACATCTTTTCTACTTATAAAAACTTTAATTTATTTGTTTAAATTCATAAAACTTCATGAAATTATCAAATTGATTTCCAAATTCTTAAAAATTATTCACCACCCGAAACCATAAATTCCAAAATATAAAGTCCAAATTCAACATCCAAAATTTAAAATAATGAACACTAACCCTTTTAAAACCTTAAACCCTAATTTTTATGAACCTTAATCCTTTTAAAACATTAAAAAACATAAAAACCTAAATTTTACACTGTAGTTTAGGAACCCAATAACCAAAAATCACAAATTAAAGTATTTTAAAGTTTTTAAAACCCTAGTTTCATGATATCATCATTCAAACCTTAATTTTGTTAATCAAAGAGTCTTACCAACCCTTTATAACATAAAACTCTAATTTATTTTAATTCCATAAAAAGTCACAGTAGCCATAATTGGACCTTTATTTGCTTTATTCAATTCCATACTTGATTATGCTTTGATTTATTTCTTTTACTTTAATTTATTTAATTTTAATTCTTGATTTATTTAATTTATCATGGATGGATATTTATTTTCTATTTTGATTAATAGCTTTGATGAATGATTTATTTATGATGAATGATTATTTACTTTTATCAATTAATTTAGATTTCCAAAAGTTGTAAGAGGTATGTTTCCACTTGGTGGGTACCTCATTAGTTAAACATCATGTAATTTAATTTGCTTTTCTATTTTAGAACCTATGTAAAGGGCATGTTTCTACCTTTTGGTGGGTGTCCTATTTAGGCATGTGATGTAAGGACATGTTTCCATCCTTGGATGGGTGTCCATTTATTTTCTTTGTTTGGACATTGCTTTGATTTTAATATAATGATGTTTTCTTTTAATTATTGTGTGTAATATGGATAATATTGTTATATTTAAGAAATTTATAATATTAAGACATGTAAAGGAGGCCGGTTCCAATGAATCGGGCGTTGTGGGGGTGCTGGGCCATTTCTCACCTTCCCCACACGTACCTAACTTTCCGAACCCATTAGGGGGTTGGGGATTCCTTAAGAATCGAGTCATCCACCCCTTTCTTTTTCCCGGCCCGTCCGGGTGGCGACTCCATTTTCTCCGGACTTAAGTCCGTGTTCTCTAAGGCCCCGAGTCTAAACAATGTCGAAGTCGCAAGAACCATTCCACCGGGAGTGGGGGCGAAAATCCCCGCTCACAGTGGCGACTCCACTGGGGATAAGAGAAGTTGATTCTGTTAGTCTTTATATTATTCTTTTCTTTCTTATAATGATATTGTGTAACACCCCATCTTAGCCTACGTTAATAGACCAAGATGGACTGTTATCTCCTGGTAGTTGCGTCTTAATATTTTACTTAGCCAATTTTAAGTACAGATTTTAAAAAAAATTTGCCATAACCTCCCCTAAAAATGGAGGTCCCAAGTGTCGACAAAACTGATTTTTCTTATTTTTGAAAAATATTTTGTTTCACAATTCAATACTAGCACACTCCCAATAATCCACCCTTATAACCTCAACTACAATCCTGCAAGAAGAATTCACACTTCTATATCCACAATCCAATTCAATTCAACCATACAGTTATTATACATTACTAGATTTACATGCACATCAAGTTATCTCTTTGTATTGCTCAAATAAGTACATGCCAGTTTCTAACACCAAAATACAAAATAAAGAGCACCACCTAAGTTTGTTGATGACCGATGGATCGCAGGACTCTTCTGCTCGCTACTGGCTCCTTGCTAATAACCTACGAGTTTAGAAGAAACTAAACTCGCTAAGCATTGCTTAGTGGGTACTTTAACTAATTACGGAAAATAATTATAAAAGCATAATGCACTTTAAAAAAAATCAATGAGTCGTATTGAAAAATAATATCACAGTAAAAACAATCCATACCTGTCATATATTCAGTTATTATCATTTTATCAATTCGCTCCACAAGGTAATTTGGTAGACTAACGTATGGTAAGGAACTAACTGAAACAACTGTATATATATTCTATGGCTATGGCCCTAAAAAAAATTACGGACCAAGCCCTGTGGAATCTGTGGCCGAAGCCCTCGGACCGGAGTCCTATATAACTCGGGCGATTGCCCTATATAACTCGGACCGAAGTCCTATATAGCTCGAGTCGTCACCCTATATAACTCGGACCGAAGTCCTATATTAAAGCAGCACTGCATATAGTATGATATATCATACCCTTACCGTACTCAGTACTGTCCCAGATACCAAGTGGAGCCAAAATTCTCATACCATTTCTTAATCGAATATGCATTATACAATTATCGACTTATGGTTCTTATATTATTTCAACTTGAAATATCATATTTTATCATTTTAATAACATACTATACTCATTTATATTCATAAGGAATCAATTGGATTACTTTTGAAAAATGACCAAATGAATATTAGCAAAATGACCATATGAATAGTAAATTCTGGTTTTGGACTCAACTCGATCCTTATTTTGAAAAATCGTATAAAATAATCCACTTGAGTAAAAATTCTAAAATTTTTACAGAATTTATTTTTACATGTTAAAATAATTCCTTTAAAATTTCAGATCAAAATGGAAACAAATTCTTGGTCAAATAGTTCACCCAACCAGACTGCTCCAGTTGCCCTGCATCCTAGCAGCAGTTTTGAATTTTATAAATTCCGTAAATTAAATTCAATCAATGTGGTTCCAAATTATTTTTCTCAAATACTAGACTTATTAAACAACAACATATCCAAAATTCAACTCAATATAATTTTTCTATATTTAATTAAAAATCGTACAAGTCACAGCAGTTTACTAATTGTAAAACAGAAAAATTTTCAAAAAATAGTTCAATGGTTAAAGTACCAAACCTTGCTTTTCCTTGCTCTTCTTATCTATTTCACTTCCTTTCCTCTCTAATCTCCTTGATTTCCTATGAATTTAATATGTCACATATGTAAGAACAAACCCTAGATATGAACATGATGCTGCCTTATGATTTTCTAACAATCCTTTACTTATTCTTACTAATAATCACCATTTTCATCATTTCCTTTAAGTAGTTTATCATTTTTCACCATAATCATCAACTTACTAATTCTTTCCCAACATGAACATAATATCAAATCTTCCTAAACATAGCCTAATACCTAATTCTAATGAAAGAATAAGACTTAGGATGGTATCTTACCTTATTTCCTATTGAATTTCACTTGAGAAATGGCTTGGACTTGAAACTTGTCTCCTTGAAAATGGAAGGGAGGGGGAGCACGACTTAAAGAAGAAGAAAAGTGGTGATGGTGGTGTCTTTTTGATCCTTACTTGGGTTTGGATGACCATAATTAGTTATTTATAATTTAATTTACATTTAATTAATTTATTTATTTTCAATGGCCATGATTTGTCCAACACATTTGGATTTAATGGCTAGGATTTGATTTATTTTCAATGGGCATGATTTGTCCAACACATTTGGATTTAATGGCTAGGATTTGATTTATTTTCAATGGGCATGATTTGTCCAACACATTTGGATTTAATGGCTAGGATTTGGTTTATTTTCAATGGCCATGATTTGTCCAACACATTTGGATTTAATGGCTAGGATTTGGTTTATTTTCAATGGCCATGATTTGTCCAACACATTTGGATTTAATGGCTAGGATTTGGCCACTTGAAAGTGGTTTTTTTTTCTTTTAATATTTTGCCCCCAAAGTTATATTTAATTATAAAATCGCCCCTCCAGTGGAAATGTCCAAAATGTCCTTATCGGAAAATCGCCCGTAACTTACAAACCGTGCGTTTTCAGGAAAAATTAAAACCCACGGTTATGACCCGATTAATCTCAAGAATATTCTTCCGGGGTCAGATATGGGCACTATTAAGAACTTCCGACACTAAATTTTTAAGTTTACATAGTTGCCCCTAACTTTTGAGAAATTTCCACTTAGGTCCTTTTGATATCCCTTCTTGACCTTGCTATCTTTATTTATTAATATCTTTTTACTCACAACTCCAAATTAAGTAATTCTTATTCCTACTGAGACTAGACATCTAGGGCTACATTTTGTCAAAATTTCAGGTTGATCTGAGCTATATCTGATTTTTGACGGTCCTTTGAAGTCAAGCCTACTATGCTGTCCTGAGGCAGCTTGCACATTGTCTACTAAATCCATCATATCTTATTCTGTACAACTCCAAATTGGGTAATTTAAAGTTATACGTCTATCTAAGACACAAATAAACAATTAAGTCTTCTTTGAGACTCTCTAATTCTGTCATTAACTTGGATGAAATTCGAGCTCAAGTTATAGGTCATGTTCTAAGTTCCTTTGTTCTAAGCCTAAATCATATCCTCTATGTCTGTTTCTTACCAATCTGGAATTCGGGATGTTACATATTGTCCATTGCATCATATTATATTAGGACGCCCGTGTTACCCATGTTATTTTATGTAAGGGATACCATACTTTCACTCAAGGTATGGAGATCGAGCATGGCATAACCACTCATAGCCTTGTACCATTTGGTATATACTTGCTATGGGAACCTAAGCCTTTTAACCCAAAGACTAAAGCTCATGTAATTGGCCTAGTGTTGCGCTCGAATTAAGTACTACTACAAGCGGCACTCGCAAGTATACGAGGTAGCTGTAGCAAAGGTGATCTCCCCAAGGTCGTTTCCCCAAGAAGGTGTGGTTCGTAATAGCTTGATTGATAATTTATTTAAATGCGAGAGTTTATTGTTTGGAGTGGTGCGAGAATAATTAAACCTAGATTTAACCGTGCGTAGAGATTAATGTGTGTGGTGTACAAGATCAAATCGATTCTTGTGAAGGTGCCTAAGGTCATAGGTCCATTCAATCAAAGCTCAATTCTCAATTGTCCATTAACATAACCTTATAATTAATTTGTTCCTTAAGATTAATTAGTCAATTACCAATAAATTAGTTCTCAAATTCATAAATTAACAATGACCAATTCTTTTACATTACCAAATTAATAAACCCTAGAACTTATATTTCTAATTCATTCATAGGGTGGTCAATTATATATTTCTGATATCGGATTTCACCTCTCGGTCCATCATCCAATATTCAAAGGTCAATAGGTAGCTAATCTATCAACCTAGCATTTAATGCAATACAATCAACCAATCAACAAGGAATATCAATGGAAATATCAAATCAAGACATTCAATCAAATATACTACAAACCCTAAACATGAGTATTTAGCTCAACATCATCAATTTAACATTTATTCAACTCAATACAAAACAAATACAAATTGTCCATTGCAATATCAATCTCTTAATACAACAACAACAATAAGAATGAATTAAAAGAGAGAATAGAAAAACCCCTTGTGAAGATGCCAAGAGTAGGATTGCTAGTCTTCCTCCTAGCTCCACTAGATGTATGATGAAGAACTCAAGCCCTCTTCAATGGTTGATTCCCCTTGCAATGTGGAATGGAGCTTTCTCAAGTCACCAAACCTTTGGATGGAGCTTTCTCAAGTCACCAACTCTTCAATTGATTTTGCCTTTAGAAGATGGAATGGAGCTTTCTCAAGTCACCAATCCCTTCAATGAAGCTTCTTCAACCTTCAAGAGCTTGTTAACCCAATTTATCCCAAAGAATCTCAAAGATCTTATCAATGGAAGATGTAGAAGGTGGAGAGGATGGAAATGGAGATTGGAGGTGAAGGGACAAGGGAGAGTGTCACTCTCTCCCTCTCCCACGTTTTTGCAGAAATTGTTGAAGAACCAAGAAGAGCTCCCTCCAATTTTCTCTTCCTCTCCTTTTAATTCATTCAAAAATCAACACCCATGCCTTCCAACTCACACCATTTCACTTTGTTCCCCACTTTTTATTTGTTTAATATTTCTTTTGGCAAGCACAAGGCATTGTCTCCCACTTGTTCCCCACTTCGTGCAAAAGAAATCAGATTTTTCAGGTGTAACACGGCCAAGCCAAGAGTAGCTTGGCCGTGTCTCTTGCATTTTTTTTTCTTCTTTCCATGAGGTGACACGGCCAAGCCAAGAGTGGCTTGGCCGTGTCTCTTGATTTTTCATGGGACACGGCCAAGCCAGCTGGTCGTGTCCCTCACTGGATCTCTTTCTCTTTCTTTCTTTCCTTTGTTTTCTTTTGGTCTCCAGGAGGTGACATGGCCAAGCCAAGAGTGGCTTGGCCGTGTCTCTTGTTTTTCTTCCTTGGGACACGGCCAAGCTTCTGGCCGTGTCCCTCATGGCTTGTTTGATTTTTGTGAGACACGGCCAAGGACACAGCCGTGTCATGTGACACGGCCAGTGTCTTGGCCGTGTCCCTTGATGGTGTCCATCTCTGCTTCTTTTCTTTCCTTCTTTGTTTGCTCTCTTTTCTTTGGCATTAATTGAGGCACGACCAAGCTTGCCGGGACACGGCCAGAGGCTTGGCCGTGTCACTGGGTGTGTCCACTTCTGTTGCTCATTTTTCTTCTTTTCCTTCTCTTCTTTGGCTTGTTCTTTGATTTGTTCTTTGAATGAGACACGGCCAGTTGCTTGGCCGTGTCTCTGAGTGTGTCTGCTTCTAACTTGAATTACTTTTGAGGGACATGGCTAAGCTTGGCCATGTCTTGCTTGGTTCATGCTTTTCTTGTCCTGTTTTGATCTTCCAAGGGTGTTTTTGCACCTAAAACTAAAAACAACACTTTAAACACACTTAAAACAAAAATTAATCAAAACATTAACTAAAACACACATAAAATCATACTAAAAACTAGTACAAAAATGAACTAAACAAATACCCCACACTTAACTCCTTGCTTGTCCCCAAGCAAGGCTAAAATCAAAACACACTAACAAGATAAATTTTGTTAAGTTCAAGAGTTATAAATAATGTTTCAAGACTTCCCTATCCCTAAATCCGCAATCAATATCGAATTAAACAAAATTGTCACTCATGCAATTAAGTGGTTTTCCATGCATAACCAATGTTATCGCTCTCTCACCAACTCTTACAAGTGTTTGATCATGGTGGTGTTTACACTCATAACAATCAATGAAAGATTATTGCCATAGGCTTGCTTATCAATCAAATCTCCACCACAAAATAACAATCAAGCATCAATAAAAAGGTCTTTATTGGGTTGTAATGGGGCTAAGGTAAAGGCATGGCATTTAGGAAATGTGAGCTTAATCATTAAGTTCAAGAGCACTTTAAGAATGAAGTACCCGATCATATACATAACCCAACAATCCCAAAACACCTTCCTCTCATCTACCCCTTGACATTAAAGAGCTTTTCAAGGGAACTCACTTATTACATCTTGTAGTGGTACATTCCAACCCTTTCAACAAGAACAACAATTATTCTTATTATATATATATATATATTTCTTTCTCTTTTTTTTTAAAAAAAAATTTTTTGCTTTGCAATCTTAAACCTACTAAATTTAACCCCACACTTAATTCGACACAACACTCGGTCATAAACGCTCTTAAAATGCTCTTGACCTAATGAAAGGATAAGAGTTAAACAACAAGGTTAAAGCTTAATGGTGTTGTGAAAAAGAAAGAAAAGGAAAATGAAATAGGCTCAAAATTGGCTAGTCTAAGGTTAAAAATAGGGTTGGTCTTTTAAGCCAAAGTGGGTTCACCTAATTGCCTTAATCATCTTGATGCCTAATTGAAATTTTTATGTAATCTTAAAATGCATGTCAAAGCAAGTTCTAGCAATTCATCAATCAAAGATGTTCACCCACAACAATAATGATAAGTTGATGTCTCAATTCCTCACTAGGTTAATGGCAATGCAAAGAAAAACCAACAAAATTGACAATAAGCACCAATTCTACTCAATTCTCCAATTCATGCTTCAAAAATTCAAAGGTCATCTATCAACAATTTTTATAACAATTGAACTTTCTAAAACTCATTTATTCAATGAAAAACAAGAAAACATTAACTAACTTAAACAAAAATAACTTAAAAGTAAAAACACAAAAACAAAAGTAAAAACATAAAACACATAATGCACCCCACACTTAAAGATTCACATTGTCCTCAATGTGAGCATGCATACTACAGGGAGGGTTTAGATGAAACCTGATTTCCATCGTTCCCATATATGATGTGTAGGGCTCCTTCCACCCATAATGCAATTGGAGCCCATGACTGAGAGGATGAACAACATATAACTTTGAAATGTACCCGATGTACGGCAACCCCTAAATAGTATTCCTTGAAGAGAACATGTCTCAAAGGGACATGTGAAGGTCACCTCGGGGTGATCCTCCAGTGCTATAGGAACGTATTAATAATCTTTGTCTTTGTGCAACATGGGCTGTAATATCCCAAAGTATGCCCTAGAAGTTTTGATATAATTATTGTTTTAATTGGATTGAATGTATATGTTAAATTGAAAGAGAGAAGAAATTTAGAAGAGAGTGTATATGTTGTGTATATGGAAATATATACAACATATACACAAGTCAAAGTTAAAGAAAGTTAATGGAAGAAGATATTTATGTTATGATTTATGGAATTAATTAATAAGGAAATTATGAATGGAAGAGATTAATTTGGATTATTTTAATATTAAAAATGACTTGGTGGAGGTTTAAAGAGATAAGTGTTTGACTTGTTGTCTTCATTTCTTCTCCATTTCCTTTTCTTTTCCTTTGCTGGCCGGACATCATCAAGACAAGAGAGCAAGAGAAAGTTTTGTGTTCCAAGTTCAAAGTTGAAAGGTGATTCAAGTAACCAAGTTGAAAATTCAAGAAGTTTCATTATTGTTGGTAAGCTCTCTCTTGTTTTCCTTTGTTTTATTTGAAGTTGTGTTTGAGTTTGATGGATGATTGTTGTTAATAAAAGTGTGTTTGATAGTAGTGTGTTTAAGAATGTTTGATTCTTTTGATTTTGAGTTTGGATTGAAGAAAAGAGTAAGTTGGTTGGAAGAGAAAGTGGGTGATTGTGTTTAGGGTTTGTGGTGATGATTTTGATTTGTGTTGGATGTATGTTTTTAGTTGTTTTGGTGTTTTGCAAGTTTGTTATGGCTTTTGAGTATGTTGAGCTAAGTTTGTTTGAAGTGGATTTTGATGAAAGGAAGTAATTTGTTGGATTAAGTGATGTTGTGGCCGGAATCTGTATTTTTGGCTTGACACGCCCATGAGCACGACTAGGTTTTAGGCGTGTCAATGGTTTTGTGTTTTTGGTTGAGTGACACGAGCAGTGACACGCCCATGTCACTGAGCGTGTCACAGCTTCTGTGTAGTAGTAGTATTTACACGTCCAGTGACACGCCCATGTCACTGAGCGTGTCATAGCTACTGTGTTGATGAGGAATTGACACGGCCATGAACACGCCCATGTCGTTGGACGTGTCAATATTCCTGTGAGACAGAATATATTACACATTCAGTGACATGCCCGTGGTTCTGAGCGTGTCAAAGCTTATGTATTGTGAGTTTAGGGCACGGTCAGGGACACGCCCGTGTTGTTGAGCGTGTCATGTATAGAGTTTGCCCTAATTGGTTCTTAGTCTTATTATCTCATGTGCATTATTCCTTTTGGATTAGGTCTTGAAGAAGATAATTTGCCCTAACTTAAGTGGTGAAGAAGTGTTGGAAAAGGAAGTGTATAGATTTGTATAAGTGGTGCTTAAGGTAAGTACAAGCTACATTATTGCATACATTCATATAATATTGAGACTTAACATACATTTGATTATAAATGTATTAAGAAATTTTATGTATTGTTGATACTTGTTAACAATGCTATGTTTGATATAATGTGAATATTAATGAGCATCTAAATTGTGAGTTAAAGCCATTGACTATGTACAACTAAATGTGAATTGAGATATAATGAGATGTGAAACCAATGTGATGGGTTATAATGGTGTAAATGATATGATTGAGGCATGTTTGCCTAGACAATGTTCAATGCAATTGATGATAGATGTGTATACTATCTTGATGTGATGAGAAGCCATGATTGTTGGCTATGATGATGCAAATGAGTTATAATTGAGGCATGGTTGCCTATTTTGATTATGAGAAATGAATTGAGAAAGAAATGTATAAAGATATAAATGAAAGATTTTGTGTCTATTGTGTTATTCAACCTTCAGAGTTCTGAGTTTGGTGGCATGCCAATGAATTACTGGATAGGTGAAAAGACTGGGTCGTAAGCCGATTCTAGTTGAAAAATGTAAAATGATAAATGTGAGATGTGAATTAAAAGTAACAGTCTAGCTGGGTTGAGGATTTCCTCGGGTTGAGGTCAAAAAGACTGGGTCTGTTACTAGTAACAGTCTAGCCGGGTTGAGGATCTCCTCGAGTTTAGATGGGTTGAGGTCCAAGAGACTGGGTCTATTACACTATCCATGGATAGAGATATATATATATGATGCCTACGGGCTTGATGATTATGACTATAGACCAAAGCAGTAACTCTGAACTTTGAATAACATATTAGTATCTTTTGGGCCCATATGTGTTTTTGTGTCAATGCAAATTATAAATGATGAAATAAATTAATGAAATAATGAAATGTAGTCTTATGAACAATATAAAGATATCATTTATGAATATTATATTAATTGTTGAAATGTGTGACATTGGCATTTTATAGAAGCATATTGTTGTTGTAGTTGTGATTCATCGCGTAGGTAACAGGGAAGAACCGTAGAGTTCCTCCAGGCCGAATAGAGGCTAGATCTTGAGGTGTTGTTAGTGAAGCTTAAAGATCGAAGACATATTGCTAAACATGTATATATTTTATGTTTTATAAAACTTGAGTTTTGATGTATAAATATTTATTATATTTTCCGCTGCTTTTAAATAAACATTTTATCTTTTGTCTTTTATAATTTCTTTTGAATGATTTAAATTTATTCATGTTTTTGTAAAGGGATGAGTCATGTGTTAAATATATCATGGCATTACTATATTCAATATACGTATATTACGATCATATTAGCATGCTGTGTACGTATACGGGATATAGGGGTGTTACAATTATTTTGGTATCAGAGCCTAGGTTTGAGATTCTCAACCTAGGTGAATTGTAAGAATATTTTGATTTTAAAAGTTGGTTTTTGAATAAAATACATGTTTTGGTATGGCAGTCTTTGATCTTTAATGAGGTATAATCTGCTGTGTTTGCAGATATAGGTAGAGATGGCATCTCATTCACGACAATCTGTTGAGGGTAGTGCGGAAAGTGTAGCTCCTGAGGAGAGTAGAGATGGAGCTAGGTTTGAGAGGGTTAGTGAGGCACCTGTTTCTGTGCCAGAGAGACCAGTTGCAGAGGAGGGTCCGCCGGGTTGGTTAAGGCATGTGATAGAACTATTGAGGCCAGCTCCAGTGCAGCTGCCACCACCACAGCCTCAAGTGCCGGTAAGACATTATGACAAGCTGAGGAAATATGGGGCTGAAGATTTCTTAGGCACTACCGATCCTGCAGTGGCTGAGCAGTGGTTGGATAAGGTACAGAGGATATTCATTCAGCTGCAAGCCACTTCGGATGAGAAATTTGACTATGCCAGATCCCTCCTTCAGAAAGATGCCTATGACTGGTGGAAGACGGTCCCTCATGCTATGGATGATCCACCTACACTATCATATGGTGATTTCCTGAGGGAGTTTGAGCAGAAATATACTCCGAGGGAGTATAAAGACATTAAGAAGATGGAATTTTTGAATTTGAGACAAGACAACCGGACGGTGACAGAATACTAGATTGAGTACATCCTGTTGAGTCGTTATGTTGGGAGAATTATCTTTGATGAAATAGATAGATGCAGAAGATTTGAGGAGGGATTGAGGCCCTCTATCATGTGTATTGTGGCTAGTTCTAGATACCAAGATTTCTCTCAGCTTGTTACAGCAGCTAGGAGTGTGGAGAGAGCGCAGAGTATCGCAGCAGCTGCTACTGAGGAGGAGACCAGGGTAAGGAGACCCCAGTTTGAGGCAGGGTCTTCATCTGTGAAGAGGGGTAGAGGAAGCTTTGTTCCGAGGATCAATAGGAGTCAGAGACAGCCGGGTAGGTCAGTGCAGTATCAGAGACAGAGACCGAGACCTACAGTTTCTGTAGCCAGTGCTCCGACTCCTAGGATTCAGAGGTCTACTCCACCTACATGTGAGATTTGTGGTAGAAACCATGTGGGTTTTTGCTGGATGATGGGTAGATCAGCTGTGTGTTTCAGGTGTGGGTCGCTCGATCATTTTATTAGGGAGTGTCCTGAGATGCAGGAGCATAGACAGGCTGAGTCCGCAGCCTCTCGACCCAGTGTCAGCAGAGGTGGTCGAGGAGGCAGGGGTTTCAGTAGGGGTGGTCGATCCGAGTACAGTCAGAGAGGAGGATCATCATCCGGAGGTAGTAGGCCAGAGGAGGTCGGATCTTCTCAGAGGGTGTATGTGATGCAGAGGCAGCCTGATGCTTCAGCAGTTATAGCAGGTACATTCTCTTTATTTGGCATTTCAGTACTTGCTTTGATTGATCCAGGATCTACTCATTCATATATTAGTGCATCCATATTGCCTATGTCTGAATTGCATTCAGAGTCCTTAGGATTTGATGTTTTGGTGACAAATCCTTTAGGACATAGTGTGGTTGTTAGCAAGGTGCACCGAGATAGTGCTGTTGTGGTGCAAGGTGAGGATTTTCTTGGTGATTTAATTGAAATGCCTTTTAAAGAATATGATTTGATCTTAGGCATGGATTGGCTGTCTAAGCATGGAGCTATGGTAGATTGTCAAAAGATGTAACACCTCCATATCCAATGCACACACACTACAACCACAACAATGTAGCATAAGTGCACCAAATATAGGGATGCTACGGTTTTCTTAACATTCAAAACACTTTAAATTTAATACAATACCCTTATCATTATACATTATAGAAAAGTAGATCATTTACTTATAAAACAAAACATATTATATATATATACATTTAAATATTTCACAGCGGAAGTTATACAATATGTACATATTTACATATTAAACATTTTTTTACAAAATATAAAGAAGTATACATGATTGGCAAGTCTGCTCTGATCTTTAAGCTCCCAAAATGGATTCTTCAAGGTCTACTCTCACTAGGTCTTGATGAACTCTCGGGTTCAACTCTATCCACTCTATTACCTACGCGATTAAACACTATCGCGCTAAGCCAACGGCTTAGTAAGATAAAACATGCTAATGGTATGCTTTAATGTAATACAATGTCACATATGTTATTGATAAGATCAACATCATAAATATAAAGTTAACCACATAATTATGCATTTCACAAATCATAGTCATATGAGCATACCACATTTCAACATCTTTCCACATTCAACATTAATCAATCATACTCAATAAACAACATCTCATTTCATTAACTCATAACATTATTTAGTACATTCATATAACCTTGACACCTATGGGCCCAACAAGTATTTAATACGATATTTAGAGTTCAGAGTTACTGCTTTGGTTCATAGTCACAATAATCACGCCCGTAGGCAATGTATATACATATATCTCTATCCATGGATAGTGTAACAGACCCAGTCTCTTGGACCATCAACTCAACACATATGAGGAGATCCTCAACCCGGCAAAACTGTTACAAATCATATATCTCATATTCACAATTCTCATAGTGTAACAGACCCAGTCTCTTGGACCATCAACTCAACACATATGAGGAGATCCTCAACCCGGCAAGACTGTTACCTTTCATCATTTCTTAGGCATGCCACCCAAATCCAGAACTCTGAAACTGAATAACATATTAAACAAACAATTCATTTATTATATAGTTACCATTTCCATTCTTAAATTCTCATCACATTTAGGTAAACATGCCTTCTTTCTTTCAATATCATCATCATAGCCAATCACAATGCATAACATAACATTGTTCAATCTCAACAATGCAATTAGGGCAAAGAACAATTGATATGATTCATAGTTTTAGGACCTTACACATGCATTTGATTATATCATTCATTGATTCAAGTGTGTTTAAAGTGTTTAGGGTTAGGTTTAAGGACCAACCTACCTTTGGAGAACCAAAGCAATGCAAAAAGAACAAAGAATTAAAACCCTAACCCACACAATTGAGGGACACGGGCAGCCACTTGAGGGACACGGTTAGGGCAATTCAACCACTTCACAACCTAATCCAAAAGGAATATTAGCAAAATGACCATATGAATAGTACATTCTGGTTTTAGACTCCATTTTATCCTTATTTTGAAAAATTGTATAAAATAATCTACTTGACTAAAAATTCTAAAATTTTTACAGAATTTAGTTTTGTATCTTAAAATCATTCCTTTAAAATTTCAGATCAAACTGAACACAAAATCTTGGTCAAATAGTTCGCCTAACCAGACTGCCCCAATTGCCCTGCATCCTGGCAGCAGTTCTGAACTTTGTGAATTCCATAAATCAAATTCAATCAACGTGGTTCCAAATTATTTTTCTCAACTACTAGACTCACTAAGCAACAACATATCCAAAATTCGATTGGATATGATTTTTCTACATTTTATTAAAAATCCCGAAATATAGCTGTCTCAGTTAAGGTACCTGCTGGAACAGGTCTAATAAAAATAATCTTTCTAAACTCATAACCATTCCAAAATCGAATCAACATATTTTTCAGTCATTCTAGACTCATAGAGGCACAACATATCAAACATTCACTTCAAGAAAATTTTTCTATAATTAATTAAAAATCATACAAGTCACAGCCTTTACTAATTGTAAAACAGAAGAAAATTTCACTAAACACAACTCTTACTCTAAGAGAAAACTTACCTTAAATGAAGAAATCCACAAATCTCTAACCAAAACCCTTGCTTCCTTCTTCAAATTGCTTCAAGCCTCAAGATCACCTCTCTTTCTCTCTTTGTCTATGGAGAATCCGGCAACACATGAAGAGAAGAAGAAAATATGAAGAGCAAAGTCAAATTAGGCTTCTTATATCCATCAAGTGTTTTTAACCTTGCAATTACTAAAACACCCTTCACCATTTAACTAACCTTTTGTCTCATATGTGCCCAATTAAGTAATCTCACATGCCACATAAAAATATCCTCTTGCATTGACCAACCCTTTTGACCAATGTATATGTTAATTATATCATCATATAAACAACATATACATTTGTCTCTAAACCCTAAATTTCTTCTCCAAAACACATATACATATACATTCTCTTCCCATTTCTTTTCTCTTACAATATAACACATATATTCAATCCAATATATAACAACAACAACACTAACAACAACATAACCAAGACTTCTAGGGCATACATAGGGATATTACAAAAGAAGTGTGTCACCTTGAGAACCAGTGATGGTAGGGATGTGATAGTATCTAGTGAGCATAAACAACTTGCATCCTTGTTTGTATCAGCTGTAACAGCTAGGAAGTTGATTAGAAAAGGGTGTGATGCTTACCTTGCTCATGTTGTGGATACTAGAGTAGGGGGTTCTCAACTTGATAACATAACCACAGTTGCAGATTTTCCGGATGTGTTTCCTAAGGAGTTGCCAGGGTTACCCCCTGAGAGAGAGGTTGAGTTTGGTATCGATCTGTTGCCTGGTACCACTCCCATCTCTATCACTCCTTATAGAATGGCACCAGCTGAATTGAGAGAATTGAAGGTGCAGTTACAGGAGTTGTTGGATAAAGGGTTTATTCGCCCTAGTGTTTCTCCTTGGGGAGCTCCTGTGTTGTTTGTGAAGAAGAAGGATGGTACTATGAGGTTATGCATTGATTATAGGCAATTGAACAAAGTGACTATCAAGAATAAATATCCTTTGCCTATGATTGATGATCTCTTTGATCAATTGAAGGGAGCATCAGTGTTTTCCAAAATTGATTTGAGATCAGGGTACCATCAGTTGAGGGTTAGAGCTGAAGATGTTTCTAAGACAGCTTTCCGCACCAGGTATGGGCATTATGAGTTTTTAGTAATGCCTTTCGGGTTGACGAATGCACCTGCAGCTTTCATGGATTTGATGAATAGGGTGTTTAGGCCCTATATGGATCAATTTGTGGTGGTTTTCATCGATGATATCTTGGTGTATTCACGTAATGAGGAGGAGCATGACAAGCATTTGCGGATAGTGTTGCAAATCTTGAAAGAGAAGCAGTTATATGCTAAGTTGTCAAAGTGTGAGTTTTGGCTTGACCAAGTGACTTTTCTGGGTCATATAGTTTCAGCAGATGGTATAAGAGTTGATCCAAGTAAAGTTGAAGCTATTTTGAATTGGAGTCCACCAAAGTCTGTAACTGAAGTTAGAAGTTTTCTGGGTTTGGCAGGCTATTACCGCCGGTTTGTGAAAGGTTTTTCTTTGATAGCCACTCCACTCACCAGATTGCTTCGGAAGGGAGTTAGATTTGTGTGGACGGATCAGTGTCAAGCTAGCTTTGAGCAGTTGAAAGAAATGTTGACTCAAGCACCTGTTCTTACGTTACCCATGGAAGATAGACCTTATGTGCTTTACAGCGATGCTTCACATAATGGTTTGGGTTGTGTTTTGATGCAAGAAGGTAAAGTTATAGCTTATGCTTCTCGACAGCTAAAGTCGCATGAACTTAATTATCCGACTCATGATTTGGAGTTGGCAGCTATAGTGTTTACTTTGAAGATTTGGCGACATTACTTATATGGGGAGAAATGTTTTATCTATACGGATCATAAAAGTTTGAAATATTTGGGTGTTCAGAAAGAGCTGAATCTTTGGCAAAGGTGATGGTTAGAACTGATTAAAGACTACGACTGCTTGATTGATTACCATCCTGGTAAGGCGAATGTAGTTGCTGATGCTTTGAGTCAGAAATCTTTGGCAGGTTTGGCTTTTTATTCACTCTCGTTGCTTGTTGAGTTGAGAACGTTACATGCTAGTTTTGAAGTATGTGATGATGGTGCATTATTGGCTCAGTTACAGTTGAGACCAGTGTTATTGGATCAGATAAAGGAGGCTCAATTGGTGGATGAGAAAATTCAGAAGATTGTATCAGATTGCCGAAATGGGGAGAGCCGAGATTTTCATGTGAAAAGTGATGGTAGTCTTTGGTTCAAGGATAGGTTGTGTGTTTCTGATGATGATAGTTTGAGAAAGATCATTTTGGAAGAAGCACACCAATCGGTTTTCGCTATGCATCTGGGAAGTACAAAGATGTACCATGATTTGAGACAACATTATTGGTGGTTTGGTATGAAGAGAGACATAGCGGAATTTGTGTCCAAATGTCTCACTTGTCAGAGGGTGAAAGCTGAGCATCAAGTTCCAACAGGGTTGCTTCAACCTTTAACAGTGCCTGAATGGAAATGGGAGAGAGTGACAATGGATTTTGTATCAGGGTTGCCATTAACTCAGAAGAAGCATGATGCTATTTGGGTGATTGTTGATCGTTTGACAAAGAAGGCTCATTTCCTTCCTGTTAGAATGGACTACTCTCTTGAAAGGTTAGCTGAGTTGTATATTAGTGAAATAGTAAAGTTGCATGGAGTCCCAATCTCTTTAGTATCTGATCGAGATCCCTGGTTTACTTCGAGGTTTTGGAAGAGTTTACATGGGGCATTGGGTTCTCGATTACACTTTAGTACTGCTTTTCATCCGCGGACAGATGGGCAGTCAGAGAGAGTGATACAGATTATTGAAGATATGTTGAGAAGCTATGTCATTGATTTCTCTGGAAGTTGGGACAAAATTTTGCCACTTGTGGAATTTGCTTACAACAATAGTCATCAATCCAGTATTGGTGTGGCACCATTTGAAGCATTATATGGTAGAAGATGCAAAACTCCTTTATGTTGGAATGAAATTGGAGAGGGCAAGTTAATTGGTCCTGATTTGGTGAAAGAGACTAAAGTGAAAGTGAAGATAATTCGGGATCGGTTAAAAACAGCTTCAGACCGACAGAAATCTTATTCAGATTTAAAAAGAAGAGACATAGAATTTGATGTTGGAGATAAAGTATTTTTGAAAGTGTCTCCTTGGAAGAAGATTTTGAGATTTGGTCGGAAAGGGAAGCTGAGTCCTCGTTTCATTGGACCATATGAAGTTTTGGAAAAAGTTGGGCCAGTTGCTTATCGTCTTGCTTTGCCACCTGAATTGGATAGAATCCATAATGTATTTCATGTCTCTATGTTGAGGAGGTATAGATCGGATCCATCTCATATCTTGCCAGTTGAATCCATTGAAGTGAGTCCGGATCTGACATTTGAAGAAGAACCAGTTGCTATTTTGGCACATGAAGTGAAAGAGTTGAGGAATAAGAAAGTGCCATTGGTGAAGGTTCTATGGAAGAATCATGGAAGAGAAGAAGCAACATGGGAAAGTGAGCAAGTAATGCGAGATCAATATCCTCAACTATTTCAGACTTGATATCAGGTAATTTCGAGGACGAAATTTCTTTTTAGAGGGGGAGAATTGTAATATCCCAAAGTATGCCCTAGAAGTTTTGATATAATTGTTGTTTTAATTGGATTGAATGTATATGTTAAATTGAAAGAGAGAAGAAATTTAGAAGAGAGTGTATATGGAAATATATACAACATATAAACAAGTCAAAGTCAAAGAAAGTTAATGGAAGAAGATATTTATGTTATGATTTATGGAATTAATTAATAAGGAAATTATGAATGGAAGAGATTAATTTGGATTATTTTAATATTAAAAATGACTTGGTGGAGGTTTAAAGAGATAAGTGTTTGACTTGTTGTCTTCATTTCTTCTCCATTTCCTTTTCTTTTCCTTTGTTGGCCGGACATCATCAAGACAAGATAGCAAGAGAAAGTTTTGTGTTCCAAGTTCAAAGTTGAAAGGTGATTCAAGTAACCAAGTTGAAAATTCAAGAAGTTTCATTATTGTTGGTAAGCTCTCTCTTGTTTTCCTTTGTTTTATTTGAAGTTGTGTTTGAGTTTGATGGATGATTGTTGTTAATAGGAGTGTGTTTGATAGTAGTGTGTTTAAGAATGTTTGATTCTTTTGCTTTTGAGTTTGGATTGAAGAAAAGAGTAAGTTGGTTGGAAGAGAAAGTGGGTGATTGTGTTTAGGGTTTGTGGTGATGATTTTGATTTGTGTTGGATGTATGTTTTTAGTTGTTTTGGTGTTTTTGCAAGTTTGTTATGGCTTTTGAGTATGTTGAGCTAAGTTTATTTGAAGTGGATTTTGATGAAAGGAAGTAATTTGTTGGATTAAGTGATGTTGTGGCCGGAATCTGTATTTTTGGCCTGACACGCCCATGAGCACGACCAGGTTTTAGGCGTGTCAATGGTTTTGTGTTTTTGGTTGAGTGACACGAGCAGTGACACGCCCATGTCACTGAGCGTGTCACAGCTTCTGTGTAGTAGTAGTATTTACACATCCAGTGACACGCCCATGTCACTGAGCGTGTCATAGCTACTGTGTTGATGAGGAATTGACACGGCCATGAACACGCCCATGTTGTTGGACGTGTCAATATTCTTGTGAGACAGAATATATTACACATTCAGTGACATGTCCGTGGTTCTGAGCGTGTCAAAGCTTATGTATTGTTAGTTTAGGGCACGGTCAGGGACACGCCCGTGTTGTTGAGCGTGTCATGTATAGAGTTTGCCCTAATTGGTTCTTAGTCTTATTATCTCATGTGCATTATTCCTTTTGGATTAGGTCTTGAAGAAGATAATTTGCCCTAACTTAAGTGGTGAAGAAGTGTTGGAAAAGGAAGTGTATAGATTTGTATAAGTGGTGCTTAAGGTAAGTACAAGCTACATTATTGCATACATTCATATAATATTGAGACTTAACATACATTTGATTATAAATGTATTAAGAAATTTTATGTATTGTTGGTACTTGTTAACAATGCTATGTTTGATATAATGTGAATATTAATGAGCATCTAAATTGCGAGTTAAAGCCATTGACTATGTACAACTAAATGTGAATTGAGATATAATGAGATGTAAAACCAATGTGATGGGTTATAATGGTGTAAATGATATGATTGAGGCATGTTTGCCTAGACAATGTTCAATGCAATTGATGATAGATGTGTATACTATCTTGATGTGATGAGAAGCCATGATTGTTGGCTATGATGATGCAAATGAGTTATAATTGAGGCATGGTTGCCTATTTTGATTATGAGAAATGAATTGAGAAAGAAATGTATAAAGATATAAATGAAAGATTTTGTGTCTATTGTGTTATTCAACCTTCAGAGTTCTGAGTTTGGTGGCATGCCAATGAATTACTGGATAGGTGAAAAGACCGGGTCGTAAGCCGATTCTAGTTGAAAAATGTAAAATGATAAATGTGAAATGTGAATTAAAAGTAACAGTCTAGCTGGGTTGAGGATTTCCTCGGGTTGAGGTCAAAGAGACTGGGTCTGTTACTAGTAACAGTCTAGCCGGGTTGAGGATCTCCTCGAGTTTAGATGGGTTGAGGTCCAAGAGACTAGGTCTGTTACACTATCCATGGATAGAGATATATATATATATGATGCCTACGGGCTTGATGATTATGACTATAGACCAAAGCAGTAACTCTGAACTTTGAATAACATATTAGTGTCTTTTGGGCCCATATGTGTTTTTGTGTCAATGCAAATTATAAATGATGAAATAAATTAATGAAATAATGAAATGTAGTCTTATGAACAATATAAAGATATCATTTATGAATATTATATTAATTGTTGAAATGTGTGACATTGGCATTTTATAGAAGCATATTGTTGTTGTAGTTTGTACCACTAAGCCGTTGGCTTAGCGCGATTATGATTCATCGCGCAGGTAACAGGGAAGAGCTGGAGAGTTCCTCCAGGCTGAATAGAGGCTAGATCTTGAGGTGTTGTTAGTGAAGCTTAAAGATCGAAGACATTTTGCCAAACTTGTATATATTTTATGTTTTGTAAAACTTGAGTTTTGATGTATAAATATTTATTATATTTTTCGCTGCTTTTAAATAAACATTTTATCTTTTGTCTTTTATAATTTCTTTTGAATGATTTAAATTTATTCATGTTTTTGTAAAGGGATGAGTCATGTGTTAAATATATCGTGGCATTACTATATTCAGTATATGTATATTACGATCGTATTAGCATGCTGTGTACGTATACAGGATATAGGGGTGTTACATGGGCATATCAAATTTCTGCTCTTCCTTACCACCAAGAGTAGAGGAGATGATTTTTGGGAACACTTTAAGTTCAACCAAGTTTGGTTGAATCACTTCTTCATCCACTTTAACAATGTCAAGTCCCCTCTCAACAACCCCAGCATCTAAAACTAGCTTACACTCCTCAATTTCTAAATTGGGCATTTCATGCTCTTCTTCTAAAGGCATACCCATCTCAAGCTTATTTCCTCTTTCTCCTTGGGAGTGCATATCATAGATGTTAAAAAGTTGCTTGCCTTGCTCCTCTTCTTTCAGCCTACTTGGGAATGGAATTGGTTGCAAAGGATTCAGAGGTTCATACAAATGTGATGAAGTTGATGAGTCCAAATTCTCCTCCTCCTTTGATTGACTTGGTTTCTCCATGTAATATCCCAATGTATGCCCTAGAAGTTTTGAATATTATTGTTGTTTGATTTGAATTAAATGTACATATGTTTTAGCAAAGGAAATGATTGTGTTAATGGAATGTATATGTTGTATATATGTTAATATATATAACATATATGTTGGTCAAGTGTAAAGTCAAGGGAAGAAGATATTTTTTATTTGGGATGAGTGAAATTACTTAAGAGGGCAAGAGTTTTAAAGGAAGTGTGAACAAATAGAAAAGGGCATTTAAGTAATTGTGTTGATGGAATTGCTTGGTGGATATTTAAAGAAAAAAAGAAGTTTGACTTGTTGATTTTTCTTTTCTTCTCCTTTGTGTGCCGGCCATTCAAGAGAGGAGAGAGCAAGAGAGGTGTTCTTGATGCTAGAATCAAATTGAAGGAAGAATCAAAGGTTTTGGTTGGAGATTTGTGAAATTTCTTCATCTAAGGTAAGTACTCTCTTGTTTTCCTTTGGTATTTTGAAGATATGTTTGAAGTGTGTTGTGATTTGATAATATTATGATTTGGTATGTTTGAGATGAGTTTCTAAATGTTGAAATTGATTGTGAGTTAATTTAGTGTTGGTTTGGTTTTGATTGAAGATGGTAGGTTAAAAGTGATGTTGTTTTTTTTTAGGGTTTTGAAGTGGAAGGTAATTAAATGTGTTGATGATGGGTTGTTAAGGTGAATATTGTGGTAAACATGTGAAATATGTGTTTAGAACATGGATTACATTCATTTGAATTATGCTATATTGTGTATAGTATAATTGAGTGCAACCAAAGGGGACTTGGACATGTTAGGGTTTCAATTCATGAGAGACACGGCCAAAAGCAAGGAGAGACACGGCCAATTCATGAGAGACACGGCCAAGTCCATGGAAATTTGGCCGTGTTGGGTGATTTTTGGAGGAGACACGGCCGTGTCCCTTGCCCATGTTGGCTTCTGTTGCTTTTGGTTGAGAGGCTTTTGGTTGAGAGACACGGCCACAAGCTTGGCCGTGTCCCTTGAGTGTGTTGGTTACTGTGTTTGGTTTTTGTTCTTCTTACATGATTGAGTTTGAACTTCCATTTGATAATGCATATGATATTATATGAACAAGGTGATGTAATATGCATTGTGAAACTTGTGAATGGCAATGTGTTATATGAATAATGTATCTTGAAATGTTATACCAATGATGCTATGTGAATAATATGAATTTAGATATAATATGATGATGCTAGGTGAATAATATGAATTGAGATACAACATGATATGAGGCCATTGTGATTGGCTATGATAACTCAAATGTGATGTGAAGCCATTGTGTTTGGCTATGATGATTCAATTGAAAGAACATAAGGCATGTTTGCCTAATTGATGATGAGAATTGAGAGTGAAACAATAAATGAATTGTGTGTCTAATGTGTTATTCACTTTCAGAGTTTTGTTGTTGGTGGCATGCCTATTGGTAACATTCTCTTGAAGTTAGGTTGGATTTGATCCTTGAAGCCTAATTGAGATGTTACAACCCTTGAAGCTAGGTTGGATTGGTTCTTGAAGCCAAGTTGGGTTGATACTTAGCATGCTTTGTTCCCCTTGAAGCTTGGTTGAACCTAAATCCTTGAAGCCTAGTTGGGTTTATGATAATGGTAAATGTGATAACAAAACCAAAGCATTAACTCTGAAAGTTGAATGGCATATTAATGTGTCTTGGGCCCATGCTTGTCTTTGTTTAATGTGATTCATGTATGGTAAAATGATTAACTAATGAAATATAAAGGTATGTTGTTAACCTTTTCATCTATGATACTGATTTGAGTAATCAAATTTGTGACATTGCATTGCATTATAGTATAGTGTTGGTATATTTTGTACTACTAAGCTGTTGGCTTAGCGCGATATTGTTTGATCGCGCAGGTAACAGAGTTGAACTTGAGACCTCCTCAAGACCGAGTGAGAGTAGACATTGAAGAGTTATTTTGGAACTTAAAGATCAGAGAAGAGCTGCCAATCATGTATATATTCTATGTTTTGTAAACTTTGATTTATAATATACTTGTAATAACTTCCGCTGTGAATTAATAAATATTTTTATATGGTGTCTTTTGGATTTCTTTTAAATGTTTGAGATTTGTTTCACTTATTTACAAAGATATTTGTTGTGTTTCTTTTTAAACTGTGGCATTTTCTATATTCAGTATACGTATGTTATGATCGTTTAAGCATGCTTGGTACGTATATGGTATATAGGGATGTTACAATTGTTTTAGTATCAGAGCCTAGGTTTGAGATTCTCAACCTAGGTCAAGTGTAAGAAAAAGAGTATTTTGATTTTAAAAAGTGGATTTTTGAATAACATACATGTTTGGCATTGGCAATCTCTGATCTTTAATGAGAGGTATTCTGCTGTGTTTGCAGATATAGTTTGTGATGGATTCTCACTCACGTCAGCCAGTTGAGGGTAGTGCGGAGAGTGTAGCTCCGGATGAGAGTGGAGAGGGAGTTAGAGTGGATAGTATTGGAGAGGTACCTATTTCTGTGTCGGGGAGACCAGCTGGTGAGGATGTTCCGCCAGTTTGGGTTAGGCATGTGGTAGAGGCTTTGAGGCAAGCACCAGTGCAACCACCGCCACCACCCCCACAGCCTTTGGTATCAGTGAGACAGTATGATAAGCTAAGGAAGTATGGAGCAGAAGACTTCTTGGGTACTATTGATCCAGCTGTAGCTGAGCAGTGGCTAGATAAAGTACAAAGGATATTTGTTCAGTTACAAGCCACTCCAGAGGAAAAATTTGATTATGTAAGATCCTTGTTGCAGAAGGACGCATATGACTGGTGGAGGACAGTGCCCCATGCTATGGATGATCCACCAACACTGTCCTATGCTGATTTTCTAAAAGAGTTTGAATTGAAGTATACTCCTAGGGAGTACAAAGATGTGAAGAAAATGGAGTTTCTAAGCTTGAAACAAGACAACCGGTCAGTAACGGAATATGAGGTTGAGTTTATCCAGTTGAGCCATTATGCTGGGGATATTATATCTGATGAGATTGATAGATGTAGGAAATTTGAGGAGGGATTGAGGCCCTCTATCATGTGTCATGTGGCTGGATCTAGATATCATGATTTTTCCCAGCTTGTGGCAGCAGCTAGGAGCATGGAAAGAGCTCAGGTTATTGCAGCTGCTTCAGAGGAAGAGATCAGGGTTAGAAGGCCCCAGTTTGAGGCAGGGTCTTCATCTGTGAAAAGAGGTAAAGGAAGTTTTGTTCCTCGGGTTAGTAGGAGTCAGAGGCCAGTGGGTAGGTCAGTATAGTTTCAGAGGCATAGATCTAGACCTACAGTTTCAGTGGCGAGTGCTCCGACCCCAGTGATGCAGAGATCCACCTTACCCATATGCATTCATTGTGGTAGACCACATGGTGGTCCTTGTTGGAGGACTGGTGTGACAGGGGTATGTTTCAGATGTGGGTCGCCTGATCACTTTGTTAGAGATTGTCCTGAGAGACAGGAGCGGATGTCAGTGGATACTGCAGCTTCCCGACCTAGTGTGAGGGGAGGTCGTGGAGGCAGAGGTTTCAGCAGAGGAGGTAGATCTGGGTTCAGTTCTAGAGAAGGTTCTACATCCAGGGAGAGTAGACCAGAGGAGGCTGGATCTTCTCAGAGGATTTATGTGATGCAGGGCAACCAGATGCTTCGGCAGTCATAGCTGGTACTTTTTCTTTATTTGGTATTTCAGTACTTGCTTTGATTGATCCGGGTTCCACACATTCATATATTAGTGCATCTGTTTTGCCTGTGTCTGATGTGCATGCTGAATCCCTAGGATTTGATGTATTGGTGACAAATCCTTTAGGGCATAGTGTGATTGTTAGCAAAGTGCACCGAGATAGTGCAGTGATGGTGCAAGGTGAGGAGTTTCTTGGAGATTTAATTGAGATGCCTTTTAACAATATGATGTGATCCTAGGTATGGACTGGTTATCTAGACATGGAGCTGTGGTTAACTGCAAAAAGAAAGTTGTTACCTTGAGAACCAGCGATGGTAGAGAGGTGTTAGTATCTAGTGAACAGGGACAGCTAGCATCCTTTTTTGTTTCAGCTGTTGCAGCTAGGAGATTGATTAGAAAAGGGTGTGATGCTTACCTTGCTTATGTTGTGGATACTAGAGTAAAGAGTTCTCAACTTGATGATATACCCACAGTTTCAGAGTTTCCAGATGTGTTTCCAGAGGAGTTGCCAGGGTTGCCTCCTGAGAGAGAGGTGGAGTTTGGTATTGAATTATTGCCTGGTACCACTCCTATCTCCATTACTCCTTATAGAATGGCACCTGCTGAACTGAGAGAACTAAAGGTGCAGTTGCAGGAGTTGCTGGATAAAGGGTTTGTTCGCCCTAGTGTTTCACCATGGGGAGCTCCTGTTCTGTTTGTGAAGAAGAAGGATGGTACTGTGAGATTATGTATCGATTATAGGCAATTGAATAGAGTGACTATTAAAAATAAATATCCTTTGCCTAGAATTGATGATCTCTTTGATCAATTGAAAGGTGCAGCAGTGTTTTCTAAGATTGATTTGAGATCAGAGTACCATCAGTTAAGGGTCAGAGCTGAGGATATTCCTAAGACAGCCTTTCGTACGAGATATGGGCATTATGAGTTTCTAGTTATGCCTTTTGGTTTAACGAATGCACCTGCTGTTTTTATGGACTTGATGAATAGGGTGTTTAGGCCCTATTTGGATCAGTTTGTAGTGGTCTTTATTGATGATATATTGGTGTATTCGCGTAATGAGGAGGAGCATGATAAGCATCTGCGGATTGTGCTGCAGATTCTGAGAGAGAAACAATTGTTTGCTAAACTGTCAAAGTGTGAGTTTTGGCTTGAGCAAGTTACTTTTCTCGGTCATATAGTTTCAGCAGAGAGTATTAGAGTTGATCCGAGTAAAGTTGAAGCTATTTTGAATTGGAGTCCACCAAAATCTGTGACTGAAGTTAGAAGTTTTCTGGGTTTGGCAGGCTATTACCGACGGTTTGTTAAAGGATTTTCTTTGATAGCTACTCCACTTACCAGATTACCTCGAAAGGGAGTTAGATTTGTGTGGACAGATCAGTGTCAGGCTAGTTTCGAACAGTTGAGAGAAATGTTGACTCAAGCGCCTGTTCTTACTTTACTTGTGGAAGATAAACCATATGTGATTTACAGTGATGCTTCACATAGTGGTTTGGGTTGTGTTCTGATGCAAGAAGGTAAAGTGATAGCTTATGCTTCTCGACAGTTGAAACCGCATGAGCTCAATTATCCGACCCATGATTTAGAGTTGGTAGCCATTGTGTTTGCATTAAAGATTTGGCGACATTATCTGTATGGGGAAAAGTGTTTTATCTATACTGATCATAAAAGTTTAAAATATTTGGGTGTCCAAAGAGAGCTAAATCTTCGACAGAGAAGGTGGTTAGAGTTGATAAAAGACTATGACTGTTTGATTGATTATCATCCTGGTAAAGCAAATGTTGTTGCTGATGCCTTGAGTTGGAAGTCTTTAGCAGGTTTGACTGTTTATTCGCTCTCGTTGCTTGTTGAGTTGAGAGCGTTGCATGCTAGTTTTGTATTTTGTAATGATGGTGCATTGTTGGCACAGTTGCAATTGAAACCAGTATTGTTGGATCAGATTAGAGAGGCTCAATTGGCTGATGAGAAGATTCAGTAGATTATTTCATATTGCCAGAATGGAAAGGGTCGAGATTTTATTGTGAGAGGTGATGGGAGTCTTTGGTTTAAAAACAGAATGTGTGTACCTGATGATACTTATTTGAGAAGGGTCATTTTAGAAGAAGCACATTAGTCAGTATTTGCTATGCATCCGGGCAGTACAAAGATGTATCATGATTTGAGACAGCATTATTGGTGGTCTGGTATGAAGAGAGACATTGCAGATTTTGTGTCTAAATGTCTCACATGTCAGAGGGTAAAAGCTGAGCATCAAGTTCCAACAGGGTTACTTCAACCTTTAGCAGTGCCTGAATGGAAATGGGATAGAGTAACCATGGATTTCGTATTTGGTCTTCCATTGACACAAAGAAAGCATGATGCTATTTGGGTGATTGTTGACAAGTTGACTAAGACAGCTCATTTTCTTCCGGTTCGGATGGATTACTCTTTGGAGAGGTTAGCTGAGCTGTATATCCATGAGATTGTGAAGCTGCATGGTGTTCTAACTTCTATAGTGTCTGATCGAGATCCCCGATTTACTTCAAGGTTTTGGAAGAGTTTACATGGTGCATTGGGTTCTCGATTGTATTTCAGTACTGCTTTCCATTCGCAGACAGATGGGCAGTCCGAGAGGGTGATACAGATTATCGAGGACATGTTGAGAAGCTGTGTTATTGATTTCTCTGGAAGTTGGGATGGATTCTTACCACTTGTTGAATTTGCTTACAACAACAGTCATCAATCAAGCATTGGTATGGCACCATTCGAGGCATTATATGGTAGACGATGTAGGACACCTTTATGTTGGAATGAGCTTGGAGAAGGTAAGTTAATTGGTCCTGATTTGGTCAAAGAAACTGAAGAGAAAGTGAAAGTGATTCGAGAGAGGTTGAAAACAGCTTCAGACCGACAAAAATCTTATTCAGATTTGAAGAGGAGAGACATTGAATATAATGTGGGAGATAAAGTATTTTTGAAGGTGTCTCCTTGGAAAAAGATCTTGAGGTTTGGTCGGAAAGGGAAATTGAGTCCTCGTTTCATTGGACCGTATGAAGTTTTGGAAAGAGTTGGGCCAGTTGCTTATCGGCTTGCTTTTCCACCTGAGTTAGAAAGGATTCATAATGTATTTCATGTTTCTATGTTGAGGAGATACAGGTCAGATCCATCTCATGTGTTGCCAATTGAATCTATTGAAGTGATTCCAGATTTGACATTCGAAGAAGAACCAGTTGCTATCTTGGCACGTGATGTGAAAGAGTTGAGAAATAAGAAAGTGCCTTTGGTAAAGATTTTGTGGAAAAATCATGGGAGAGAAGAAGCAACTTGGGAGAGTGAACAAACCATGTGAGATCAATATCCTCAACTATTCCAGACTTGATATCAGGTAATTTCGAGGACGAAATTTCTTTTTAGAGGGGGAAAATTGTAATATCCCAATGTATGCCCTAGAAGTTTTGAATATTATTGTTGTTTGATTTGAATTAAATGTACATATGTTTTAGCAAAGGAAATGATTGTGTTAATGGAATGTATATGTTGTATATATGTTAATATATATAACATATATGTTGGTCAAGTGTAAAGTCAAGGGAAGAAGATATTTTTTATTTGGGATGAGTGAAATTACTTAAGAGGGCAAGAGTTTTAAAGGAAGTGTGAACAAATAGAAAAGGGCATTTAAGTAATTGTGTTGATGGAATTGCTTGGTGGATATTTAAAGAAGAAAAGAAGTTTGACTTGTTGATTTTTCTTTTCTTCTCCTTTGTGTGCCGGCCATTCAAGAGAGGAGAGAGCAAGAGAGGTGTTCTTGATGCTAGAATCAAATTGAAGGAAGAATCAAAGGTTTTGGTTGGAGATTTGTGAAATTTCTTCATCTAAGGTAAGTACTCTCTTGTTTTCCTTTGGTATTTTGAAGATATGTTTGAAGTGTGTTGTGATTTGATAATATTATGATTTGGTATGCTTGAGATGAGTTTCTAAATGTTGAAATTGATTGTGAGTTAATTTAGTGTTGGTTTGGTTTTGATTGAAGATGGTAGGTTAAAAGTGATGTTGTTTTTTTTTAGGGTTTTGAAGTGGAAGGTAATTAAATGTGTTGATGATGGGTTGTTAAGGTGAATATTGTGGTAAACATGTGAAATATGTGTTTAGAACATGGATTACATTCATTTGAATTATGCTATATTGTGTATAGTATAATTGAGTGCAACCAAAGGGGACTTGGACATGTTAGGGTTTCAACTCATGAGTGACACGGCCAAAAGCAAGGAGAGACACGGCCAATTCATGAGAGACACGGCCAAGTCCATGGAAATTTGGCCGTGTTGGGTGATTTTTGGAGGAGACAAGGCCGTGTCCCTTGCCCATGTTGGCTTCTGTTGCTTTTAGTTGAGAGGCTTTTGGTTGAGAGACACGGCCACAAGCTTGGCCGTGTCCCTTGAGTGTGTTGGTTACTGTGTTTGGTTTTTGTTCTTCTTACATGATTGAGTTTGAACTTCCATTTGATAATGCATATGTTATTATATGAACAAGGTGATGTAATATGCATTGTGAAACTTGTGAATGGCAATGTGTTATATGAATAATGTATCTTGAAATGTTATACCAATGATGCTATGTGAATAATATGAATTTAGATATAATATGATGATGCTAGGTGAATAATATGAATTGAGATACAACATGATATGAGGCCATTGTGATTGGCTATGATAACTCAAATGTGATGTGAAGCCATTGTGTTTGGCTATGATGATTCAATTGAAAGAACATAAGGCATGTTTGCCTAATTGATGATGAGAATTGAGAATGAAACAATAAATGAATTGTGTGTGTAATGTGTTATTCACTTTCAGAGTTTTGTTGTTGGTGGCATGCCTATTGTAACATTCTCTTGAAGTTAGGTTGGATTTGATCCTTGAAGCCTAATTGAGATGTTACAACCCTTGAAGCTAGGTTGGATTGGTTCTTGAAGCCAAGTTGGGTTGATACTTAGCATGCTTTGTTCCCCTTGAAGCTTGGTTGAACCTAAATCCTTGAAGCCTAGTTAGGTTTATGATAATGATAAATGTGATAACAAAACCAAAGCATTAACTCTAAAAGTTGAATGGCATATTAGTGTGTCTTGGGTCCATGCTTGTCTTTGTTTAATGTGATTCATGTATGGTAAAATGATTAACTAATGAAATATAAAGGTATGTTGTTAACCTTTTCATCTATGATACTGATTTGAGTAATCAAATGTGTGACATTGCATTGCATTATAGTATAGTGTTGGTATATTTTGTACTACTAAGTCGTTGGCTTAGCGCGATATTGTTTGATCGCGCAGGTAACAGAGTTGAACTTGAGACCTCCTCAAGACCGAGTGAGAGTAGACATTGAAGAGTTATTTTGGAACTTAAAGATCAGAGAAGAGCTGCCAATCATGTATATATTCTATGTTTTTTAAACTTTGATTTATAATATACTTGTAATAACTTCCGCTGTGAATTAATAAATATTTTTATATGGTGTCTTTTGGATTTCTTTTAAATGTTTGAGATTTGTTTCACTTATTTACAAAGATATTTGTTGTGTTTCTTTTTAAACTGTGGTATTTTCTATATTCAGTATACGTATGTTACGATCGTTTAAGCATGCTTGGTACGTATACGGTATATAGGGATGTTACACTTCATGTTGGGCAATATCTCCTCGCCATTGTCTTCTTGATTAGTCCCTGCATCAAAGGAATCACAGAAATTGTTATATATCACTTGTTCACTTGTCAAACTTGTGATTACCTTGACTTGCTCCAATTGGCTAGGAAATTCCTCCTTTTGGTGTGTTTGGAGTTGATGTGCCAGTTGCCCAACTTGCATTTCCACCCTCTTCAAGGATTCCTCCAAAGAATCAAATCTCTCATTGCTCCCTTCCTAATTTTGTGTGCTAATTTGAAGGTAAGCATTCAAATCATCGTCCACTGTGGATTTCTCGAATTGATCATGGTTTTGTGAGCTAGTTTGAATGAAGGCATTCAAACTATCTTCCAAAGTGGGTTCCTTAAGGTGATTTTGATTTTGCGTGCTGGTTTGAATGAAGGCATTCAAACTTTGTTCTAAGGTGGGTTCCTTAAGGCGATCTTGGTTTCGTGTGCTAGTTTGAATGAAGGCATTCAAACTATCTTCTAATGTGGGTGGCTTAAGGTACTCTTGATTTGAATATTGTTCTTGAGAGTAAGGGTTTCTTTGGTAAGGTTGAAAAAAATTTTGAGGTGGAATTTGTTGTTTATTTTCCCAAGAAAAATTTGGTTGCCTTCCCCAGCTGGGATTATAAGGATCAGAATATGTGTCATTTCTACCCATTTGCTGGAAACCTTGGTAGTCATATTCTTCCTCTTGCCATTCTTGGTATCGTCCAAAACCCATTGAACAAGTGTTTGCACTATGGCATACATTGCCACATACTGCACATATCACTTGGCGTGGCATAGGTGCTCTTCCTCTTGCATTTAGCACCTTAAGTTGATTCATCAATTCTGCTAATTGCCATGCCATTTCAGAATCATCGTTCCTATCATAAACTCCCCTGTGCCTTGAAAACTGCATCTTTACAAAAGGCACTCAGCAACTTAATGAAAACAAATAACAAAAAAAAAATTCAAACAAAACAAATAAACAATTAAAAGAAAACAAACAAACAATTAAATTGTAAAGAAAAAAATCAAACTATCACTACTAAAACAGCCTTCCCCGGCAGCGGCGCCAAAAACTTGTTGCGCTCGAATTAAGTACTACTACAAGCGGCACTCGCAAGTATACGAGGTAGCTGTAGCAAAGGTGATCGCCCCAAGGTCGTTTCCCCAAGAAGGTGTGGTTCGTAATAGCTTGATTGACAATTTATTTAAATGTGAGAGTTTGTTGTTTGGAGTGGTGCGAGAATAATTAAACCTAGATTTAACCGTGCGTAGAGATTAATGTGTGCGGTGTACAAGATCAAATCGATTCTTGGGAAGGTGCCTAGGGTCATAGGTCCATTCAATCAAAGCTCAATTCTCAATTGTCCATTAGCATAACCTTATAATTAATTTGTTCCTTAAGATTAATTAGTCAATTACCAATCCATTAGTTCTCACATTCATGAATTAACAATGACCAATTCTTTTACATTACCAAATTAATAAACCCTAGAACTTATATTTCTAATTCATTCATAGGGTGGTCGATTATATAGTTCCGATATCGGATTTCACCTCTCGGTCCGTCATCCAATATTCAAAGATCAATAGGTAGCTAATCTATCAAACTAGCATTTAATGCAATACAATCAACCAATCAACAAGGAATATCAATGGAAATATCAAATCAAGACATTCAATCAAATATACTACAAACCTTAAACATGAGTATTTAGCTCAACATCATCAATTTAACATTCATTCAACTCAATATAAAACAAATACAAATTGTCCATTGCAATATCAATCTCTTAATACAACAACAACAATAAGAATGAATTAAAAGAGAGAATAGAAAAACCCCTTGTGAAGATGCCAAGAGTAGGATTGCTAGTCTTCCTCCTAGCTCCACTTGATGTATGATGAAGAACTCAAGCCCTCTTCGATGGTTGATTCCCCTTGCAATGTGGAATGGAGCTTTCTCAAGTCACCAAACCTTTGGATGGAGCTTTCTCAAGTCACCAACTCTTCAATTGATTTTGCCTTTGGAAGATGGAATGGAGCTTTCTCAAGTCACCAATCCCTTCAATGAAGCTTCTTCAACCTTCAAGAGCTTGTTAACCCAATTTATCCCAAAGAACCTCAAAGATCTTATTAATGGAAGATGTAGAAGGTGGAGAGGATGGAAATGGAGATTGGAGGTGAAGGGACAAGGGAGAGTGTCACTCTCTCCCTCTCCCACGTTTTTTGCAGAAATTGTTGAAGAACCAAGAAGAACTCCCTCCAATTTTCTCTTCCTCTCCTTTTAATTCATTCAAAAATCAACACCCATGCCTTCCAACTCACACCATTTCACTTTGTTTCCCACTTTTTATTTGTTTAATATTTCTTTTGGCAAGCACAAGGCATTGTCTCCCACTTGTTCCCCACTTCGTGCAAAAGAAATCAGATTTTTCAAGTGTAACACGGCCAAGCCAAGAGTAGCTTGGCCGTGTCTCTTGCATTTTTTTTCTTCTTTCCATGAGGTGACACGGCCAAGCCACTCTGTCTCTTGATTTTTCATGGGACACGGCCAAGCCAGCTGGCCGCGTCCCTCACTGGATCTCTTTCTCTTTCTTTCTTTCCTTTGTTTTCTTTTGGTCTCCAGGAGGTGACACGACCAAGCCAAGAGTGGCTTGGCCGTGTCTCTTGTTTTTCTTCCTTGGGACACGGCCAAGCTTCTAGTCGTGTCCCTCATGGCTTGTTTGATTTTTGTGAGACACGGCCAAGGACACGACCGTGTCATGTGACACGGCCAGTGTCTTGGCCGTGTCCCTTGATGGTGTCCGTCTCTGCTTCTTTTCTTTCCTTCTTTGCTTGCTCTCTTTTCTTTGGCATGAATTGAGACACGGCCAAGCTTGCTGTGACACGGCCAAAGGCTTGGCCATGTGACTGGGTGTGTCCACTTTTGTTGCTCATTTTCCTTCTTTTCCTTCTCTTCTTTGGCTTGTTCTTTGATTTGTTCTTTGAATGAGACACGGCCAGTGGCATAGCCGTGTCTCTGAGTGTGTCTGCTTCTGCCTTGAATTACTTTTGAGGGACATGGCTAAGCTTGGCCATGTCTTACTTGGTTCATGCTTTTCTTGTCCTGTTTTGATCTTCCAAGGGTGTTTTGCACCTAAACCTAAAAACAACACTTTAAACACACTTAAAACAAAAATTAATCAAAACATTAACTAAAACACACATAAAATCATACTAAAAACTAGTACAAAAATGAACTAAACACCTAGTTACTTTCCTTAGGTTTTACCCCAAATGCATGTTGTTTCACTATGGTTAGTTTATCTTAGTCTAAATCATAGCTTATTTAGTTTGTTCTTTTTTCTAATATGACCTAAGTATATTGTAAGCTCAAAATAAATTTTTCTTTAAAATCCAAAAGGGCAAAACTATTTTTAAAATTTTTTAAGATGGTCTTTGGACATAATACTTTTCTAAAAAATAAATAAATTCTTTGGCCCATGGCCCAAATACTAAGCCCAAAATCCATTTTTCTAAAATCTTTTACAATGGGCTTAGAAACAAAATTATTTTCACCCAACCATTTTTTACAAAGAGCTTGAAAAAAATATTTAGATCAATTGTGAAATACCAAAAATCAATTGTGGGCCTAGTTTACACTATGTAACACCCCTTCCCAACCTACGTGTGTAAGCTGAGTAGAGGTGCCACACTATCCTAATGTTGCTACCACTTTTACTTAGTCAAATTTTAGTTCCAATTTTTACAGAAATTTTGCCATAGTTTCGCCTAAAAATTCAATCCCAAGTGTCGACAAAACTGGTTTTTGAAAATATTTTTACACAAACCAATGCAAACAAAATCATTCTCAGTACACTTCCAATAAATCCCCCTTATAACCTCAACTACAACCTGCAAAAAGGATTTACACTTCTAGTACAAAATAAAGTAAAGGTTTATTATGAAATACAGTAGATAAAATATTTGTTCACTATGCAACGGAAAGTAACAATATTTACAAATTCATATACATCAAAACTCAAGTTTTACAACACATAAAATTATACATGTTTGGTAGTCAGTCTTCGATCTTAAAGCCCACTATTCATTCTTCAAAATCTAGGCTCGACTCGGCCTAGAGGAACTCACTGGTTCTTCCCTATCACCTGCGCGAAGAATCACAATCGCGCTAAGCCAACGGCTTAGTGGTACAAACTACAGTGCTATGATGCTTTAATGCCATGCTAATGTCACACAATCAAGATTCAAGATCAATTCAAGAGAATATTATATTTCACAATCTTACATTATTTAATAATTAATCAAAACATTCATGATTCACATTGAAAACAAAGACAAGCATGGGCCCAAAAAGGATCTAATATGCTATTCAAAGTTCAGAGTTACTGCTTTGGTCCATAATCACAATCATCAAGCCCGTAGGCGATATATATATATCTCTATCCATGGATAGGGTAACAGACCCAGTCTCTTGGACCTCAACCCGGCTACCCGAGGAGATCCTCAACCCGGCAAGACTGTTACCAAAACAAATGTAACAGACCCAGTCTCTTGGACCTCAACCCGACTTAAAGCAAGACTGTTACTATAATTCACATTTCAAATTTATCAACTGGAATCGGCTTACGACCCGGTCTTTTCACCTATCCAGTACTTTATAGGCATGCCGCCAAAAACAGAACTCTGAAAATTGAATTAACACATTAGGCACACAATCATTTCATTTATCTCTTTATCAGTCTCTTTTCATTTCATTTCTCATAATTAATTAGGCAACCATGCCTCAATTTTATATTTCATTTGCATTATCATAGCCAACAACCATGGCCTCATATCTCATATGATCTCAAATCACAATAAAGCAACTCTTCATAACATCATATCTTTCACATTTCATTTCGTCATCACATCTTGCACATTTCACATTTCGTTATATTTCAAATCACATTAATCAATTCATTATTCAAATGGATATAATCAATGGCATTAACACATATTTTACATGCTCATCACAACATTCACATTATACCAAACATAACATTATTAATATACATCCACAATGCATTAGATTCCTTATCACATTTATAATCAAATATGTCTCAAGTCTCAATATCATATGAATGTATGCACTAATGTAGTTTGTACTTACCTTAAAACCAACTCACACCAACTTATACACTTACTCTTCCAAGAATTCTCAACACTTACATTAGGGCTTCACAACCTAATCCAAAAAGGAGTATTAGCAAAATGACCATATGAATAGTAAATTCTGGTTTTGGACTCAACTTAATCCTTATTTTGAAAAATTGTATAAAATAATATACTTGACTAAAAACTCTAAAATTTTTACAGAACCTAATTTTACATCTTAAAATCATTCCTTTAAAATTTCAGATCAAACTGAACACAAAATCTTGGTCAAATAGTTCACCCAACCAGACTGCCCCAATTGCCCTGCATCTTGGCAGCAGTTCTGAACTTTGTGAATTCCATAAATCAAATTCAATCAACGTGGTTCCAAATTATTTTTCTAAAATACTAGACTCACTAAGAAACAACATATCCAAAATTCACTTGAAGAACATTTTTCTATATTTAATTAAAAATCATACAAGTTACAGCCTTTACTAATTGTAAAACAGAAAAGATTTCACTAAACACAACTCTTACTCTTCCATCACCAACACCAACCTAACTTCTTATCTTTAATTCCATTTCCAACACATACAAACACACCACAAGCAATCCTAAACATATTATCAACAACACTTCATCAAACTCAAAAATAACTTCAAAAACAACAAGAGCAATCAAGAGAGAACTTACCAAAATAATGAAATTTCTTGAATTTCTAACTTGTTTTCTTGAAATCTCCTTCAATTTTTTTGAGCTTGAACACAAGACTCTTTCTTGCTCTCTTTTGTCTCATTAAAGTGGCTCTTTCCTTGCTCTTTTCCTCTAATTCTTGAGTTTACGGTGATTTTCTTAAAAAACCACACATAAACTATCTAATTCCCATAAAAATTTGAATTACTTCCAATGGATTCTAAGTTTCAAGTAAAGAAATGAAGGAAGATGAAGAAAGTAAAAGAAATGGTGATGGTGAAGATGGAGTCCACGTTTTATGGAAGGAAGAAGAAAAGAACATGAAAAAAAAAAAGAGACAAAGTCTAATTTATGGTCTTCAAACATTCTCCACCAAGTCTTTTAATAATAAAATAATCAATTTTTTCCTCTTCCACTCATTTATTTCTTCTAATTAATTCATTAATTCACTAATAAACAAATATCTTCTTCTTTGACTTTCTTATTTGACTTGTGTATATGTTATATATATTTCTATATATACAACATATACACTCTCTCTTAAATTCCTTTCTCTTTCAAATTTAACATATACATTCAATCCAATTGCAACAATAATATCAAAACTTCTAGGGCGCACTTTGGGATATTACAATTCTCCCCCTCTAAAAAGAAATTTCGTCCTTGAAATTACCTGATATCAAGTCTGAAATAGTTGAGGATACCGATCTTGCATCGCTTGCTCACTTTCCCAAGTTGCCTCTTCTCTCCCATGATTCTTCCATAGAACCTTCATTAATGGCACTTTCTTATTTCTCAACTCTTTCACTTCATGTGCCAAAATAGCAATTGGTTCTTCTTCAAAAGTTAGATCCGGACTCACCACAATAGATTCAACTGGTAATACATGAGATGGGTCAGATCTATACCTTTGCAACATAGAAACATGGAAGACATTATGGATTCTATCCAACTCAGGCGGCAAAGCAAGACGATAAGCAACTGGCCCAACTCTTTCTACTATCTCATACGGTCCAATGAAACGAGGACTTAACTTCCCTTTTCGACCAAATCTCAATATTTTTTTCCAAGGAGACACTTGGATACAAACTCCGCTATGTCTTTTTTCATACCTGACCACCAATAATGTTGTTTCAAATCATGGTACATCTTTGTATTACCCGGATGTATAGCAAAAACCGACTGATGTGCTTCTTCTAAAATAATTTTCCTCAATTTAGCATCATCAGGAACACACAATCTATCCTTAAACCAAAGGCTACCATCACTTCTCACAAAGAAATCTCGGCTCTCCCCATTTTGGCAATCTGAAACAATCTTCTGAATTTTCTCATCTGTCAATTGAGCATCCTTAATCTGATCCAACAATACTGGTCTCAATTGCAACTGAGCCAACAATGCACCATCATCACATGCTTCAAAACTAGTATGTAACGCTCTCAACTCAACAAGCAACGAGAGCGAATAAACAGCCAAACCTGCCAGAGACTTCCGACTCAAGGCATCAGCAACTACATTCGCCTTACCAGGATGGTAATTAATCAAGCAGTCGTAGTCTTTAATCAATTCTAACCATCGCCTTTGCCGAAGATTCAGCTCTTTTTGAACACCCAAATATTTCAAACTTTTGTGATCCGTATAGATAAAACATTTCTCCCCATATAAGTAGTGTCGCCAAATCTTCAAAGCAAACTATAGCTGCCAATTCCAGATCCTGTGTTGGATAATTGAGCTCATGCGACTTCAACTGCCGAGAAGCATAAGCTACAACTTTACCCTCTTGCATCAAGACACATCCTAAACCATTATGTGAAGCATCACTATAAATCACATAAGGTTTATCTTCCACGGGTAAAGTAAGAATAGGTGCTTGAGTTAACATTTCTTTCAACTGATCAAAACTAGCTTGACACTGATCTGTCCACACAAATCTAACTTACTTTCGAAGCAATCTGGTGAGTGGAGTAGCTATCAAAGAAAAACCTTTCACAAACCTTCGATAATAGCCTGCCAAACCCAGAAAACTTCTAACTTCAGTCACTGACTTTGGTGGACTCCAATTCAAAATGGCCTCAACTTTACTCGGATCAACTCTTATACCATCTGCTGAAACTATATGACCGAGAAAAGTTACTTGGTCAAGCCAAAACTCACACTTTGACAGCTTAGCATACAACTGCTTCTCTCTCAAGATCTGTAACACGATTCGCATATGCTTGTCATGTTCTTCCTCATTACGTGAATACACCAAAATATTGTAACACCCCTTCCCGACCTACATGTGTAAGCTGAGTAGAGGCGCCACACTAACCTAATGTTGCTACCAATTTTACTTAGTCAAATTTTAGTTCCAATTTTAATAGAAATTTTGCCATAGTTTCACCTAAAAATTGAGTCCCAAGTGTCGACAAAACTAGTTTTTTTTTTAAAAACATTTTACACAAACCAATGCAAACAAAATCATTCTCAGTACACTTCCAATAAATCCCCCCTTATACCCTCAACTACAACCTGCAAAAAGGATTTGTAACACTCCCATATCCAAATGCCCACACACTACAACCACAACAATGTAGCATAAGTGCATCAAACATAGGGATGCTACGGTTTTCTTAACATTCAAAACACTTTAAACATGATACAATACCCTTATCATTATACATTATAGAAAAGTAGGTCATTTACTTATAAAACAAAACATATTAGTTATATATATATATATACATTTAAATATTACACAGCGGAAGTTATAAAATATGTACATATTTACAAACACTTGAGTACATATTTAAAAATATCCATATTTTTACATTATAATCATTACTTTACAAAATATAAAGAAGTATACATGATTGGCAATTCTCTTCTGATATTTAAGTTCCCAAAATCAACTCTTCAAGGTCTACTCTCACTTGGTCTTGATGAACTCTCGGGTTCGACTCTATCAGCTCTATTACCTGCGCGATTAAACACTATCGCGCTAAGCCAAGGGCTTAGTAAGATAATTCATGCTAAAATGCAATGTCACAAATTAATTACATATATCAATCAAAAGCATATTATTTATTCAATATGTTGCTTTGTTCAATGTCACATCAATATTCATATAATAGCACCATTCATTATACTCATTTAAATTTATCATTATAGCCAACAACTATGACTTTATATACGTACCCTTTCCCAACCAGGTCGGTTGCCCTCCAATCCCAAGGGTCCGCAGGAGGCAAATAGGCACGTATAACATTATCAGTAACATACCTTTCCCCATCCAGGTCGGTTGTCCAAGTTCGGTTGCCCATTCCAATGGGTCCGCATGGTTCCGCAGGAGGCAAATAGGTACGTATAATACTGACTATATCGAACCTTCCTCCTACCAGATCGGTAGTCCAAGATCGGTTGCCCAACCCACTGGGTCCGCATGGTTCCGCAGGAGACGGATAGGTCTGTTCATTAAACTTATCAATACTTTTTCAATTCATTTCTTTTTCACAAGCAAGTTAAGCAATCATGCCTCAACATCTCACATTACAACAAAACCATTTTCTCATAACATCATATCATTCCCACTTCATTTCATCATTATATACAATATTCATTACATTATCTAAACACTCACATTATTATTCAATCCTATCATCAATGCATGCTTCAATCATATTTCATTTGAATCACTATAACATCTTTGGTATAACATTTCAATGTGCATTACTCATGAAACACATTACCATTCACAATGCATAACATAACATTATTCAATCTCAACAATGCAATTAGGACAATTCAACCTCTTCACAACCTAATCCAAAAGGAATATTAGCAAAATGACCATATGAATAGTACATTCTGGTTTTAGACTCCATTTTATCCTTATTTTGAAAAATTGTATAAAATAATCTACTTGACTAAAAATTCTAAAATTTTTACAGAATTTAGTTTTGTATCTTAAAATCATTCCTTTAAAATTTCAGATCAAACTGAACACAAAATCTTGGTCAAATAGTTCACCTAACCAGACTGCCCCAATTGCCCTGCATCCTGGCAGCAGTTCTGAACTTTGTGAATTTCATAAATCAAATTCAATCAACGTGGTTCCAAATTATTTTTCTCAAATACTAGACTCACTAAGCAACAACATATCCAAAATTCAATTGAATATGATTTTTCTACATTTTATTAAAAATCCCGAAATAGAGCTGTCTCAGTTAAGGTACCTGCTGGAATAGGTCTAATAAAAATAATCTTTCTAAACTCATAACCTATCCAAAATCGAATCAACATATTTTTCAGTCATTCTAGACTCATAGAGGCACAACATATCAAAAATTAACTTCAAGAACATTTTTCTATAATTAATTAAAAATCATACAAATCACAGCCTTTACTAATTGTAAAACAGAAACAATTTCACTAAACACAACTCTTACTCTTCCATCACCAACACCAACCCAACTTCTCATCTATCAAGCAAAATCAATACTTAAAATCACACCATAAGCAACTTCATCATACCATCATCAAATCACAACTCAACTCAAGCATAACTTCAAAAATAACAAGAGTAAACAAGAGCAAACTTACCAAATAATGAAATTCCTCGAAACTCCAACTTGTAACTTTGAAAACTTCCTTCACTTTGAACTTGAAATCATCAAAACCATCACTTGTTCTCTTGCTCTCTTCTCTCTTTGATGAGCCGGCCACACAACAAGAAGAAGAAGAAGAAATGATGAAGAAACACAAAGTCAATAGGCATTAAATACCCATCCAAAAAAAAATTACTATAATACCCTCATCCATTTAACTAAGCTTTTGTCATATCTATACCCATTTAAGTAATTCACAACCAACACAAAAATATCCTCTTTCCTTGACTTTCCATTTTGACCACTTTATATGTTATATATATCACCATATAAGCAACATATACAATTATCTCTAAACCCTCTTTTCTTTCCCAACCACCATACAAAAACATTCTCTTCCCATTTCTCAATTCAAACCAACAACAACAACAACAAAACTTCTAGGGCATGCATAGGGATATTACAATTCTCCCCCTCTAAAAAGAAAATTTCGTCCTCGAAATTACCTGATATCAAAGCTGAAACAACTGCGGATATTGCTCTCGCATGGATTGTTCACTCTCCCAAGTCGCTTCTTCTTTTGCATGATTCTTCCAAAGAATCTTCACCAATGGCACTTGCTTGTTTCTCAATTCTTTCACATCATGTGCCAAGATAGCAACTGGTTCCTCTTCAAATGTCAAATCTGGGCTCACTTCGATAGACTCAAATGGCAACACATGAGATGGATCCGATCTATATCTCCTCAACATAGAAACATGGAATACATTATGAATACGATCCAACTCACGTGGCAAAGCAAGTCGATACGCCACTGGCCCAACTCTTTCTAACACTTCATACGGCCCAATGAAACGAGGACTCAATTTTCCTTTCCGACCGAACCTCAAAATCTTCTTCTAAGGAGACACTTTCAGAAATATCTTATCTCCAACATTAAACTCTATATCTCTCCTTTTCAGATCTGCATAAGATTTCTGTCGGTCTGAAGCTGCTTTTAACCTGCCTCGAATCAACTTTACTTTTTCTTCAGTTTCTTGAATCAAATCAGGACCAATCAACTTATTATCTCCAAGCTCATTCCAACAAAGAGGTGTCCTACACCGTCTGCCATACAATGCTTCAAACGGTGCCATACCAATGCTGGATTGGTGACTGTTGTTGTATGCAAACTCCACAAGAGGTAAAAATCTATCCCAACTTCCAGTGAAATCAATGACATAGCTTCTCAACATGTCTTCAAGAATCTGTATCACCCTCTCTGACTGTCCATCCGTCTGTGGATGAAAAGCAGTGCTGAAGTGCAGTCGAGAACCTAAAGCACTATGCAAACTCTTCCAAAATCTGGAAGTAAACCTGGGATCTCGATCAGACACTAAAGAAGTTGGAACACCATGCAGTTTCACAATCTCATGGATATACAGCTCAGCCAATCTCTCCAAAGAGTAATCCATTCGAACCGGAAGGAAATGAGCTGTCTTAGTTAATCTATCCACAATCACCCATATAGCATCATGCTTCTTTTGTGTCAATGGCAAACCAGACACAAAATCCATTGTCACTCTTTCCCACTTCCATTCTGGCACTGACAATGGTTGAAGCAACCCGGTTGGAACTTGATGCTCTGCTTTAACCTTCTGACAAGTGAGACATTTCGACACAAAATCTGCAATGTCTCTCTTCAAACCAATCCACCAATAATGCTGTCTCAAATCATGATACATCTTCGTATTACCCGGATGCATAGCAAACACTGACTGATGTGCTTCTTCTAAAATGACTCTTTTCAATTCAGCATCATCGGGTACACACAATCGGTTTTTAAACCAGAGACTCCCATCGTCTTTCACAACAAAATCTCTTGTCTTCCCATTCTTACAATCTGAAATAATCTTCTGAATCTTCTTATCGGCCAACTGAGCTTCTTTGATCTGATCTAACAAAATCGGCTTCAATTGCAACTGTGCCAATAATGCACCATCAACACAAGGTACAAAACTGGCATGCAATGCTCTCAACTCAACAAGCAACGAGAGCGAGTAAACTGTTAAACCAGCTAAAGACTTCCGACTCAAGGCATCAGCAACAACATTTGCTTTACCTGGATGATAGTCAATCAAGCAGTCGTAGTCTTTAATCAATTCTAACCATCTCCTCTAACGAAGATTGAGTTCTTTCTGGACACCCAAATACTTCAAACTCTTGTGATCAGTGTAGATGAAACATTTCTCCCCAAACAGATAGTTGCGCCAAATCTTCAATGCAAACACAATGGCAGCCAATTCCAAATCATGGGTCGGATAGTTAAGCTCATGCGGTTTCAACTGTCGAGATGCATAAGGTATAACTTTCCCTTCCTGCATCAATACACACCCCAAACCTCTATGTGAAGCATCACTGTAGATCACATATGGTTTGCCTTCAACAGGTAAAGTAAGAACAGGCGCTTGAGTCAACAACTCTCTCAACTGCTCAAAACTAGCCTGACACTGATCTGTCCACACAAATCTCACTCCCTTTCGAAGTAATCTGGTGAGTGGAGTAGCTATCAAAGAAAACCCTTTCACAAACCGTCGGTAATAGCCTGCCAAACCCAGAAAACTTCTAATCTCTGTCACAGACTTGGGTGGACTCCAATTCAGAATAGCTTCAACTTTACTTGGATCAACTCTAATGCCTTCTGCTGAAACAATATGTCCGAGAAAAGCAACTTGATCCAACCAGAACTCACACTTTGACAATTTGGCAAATAACTGCTTCTCTCTCAAAATCTGCAACACAATCCGCAGATGCATATCATATTCCTCTTCATTCCGCGAATACACTAGTATATCATCAATGAAGACCACTACAAACTGATCCAAATAGGGCCTAAACACCCTATTCATCAAATCCATAAAAGCTGCAGGTGCATTCGTTAGACCAAAAGGCATAACTAGAAATTCATAATGCCCATACCTGGTCCGAAAGGCGGTCTTCGGAACATCCTCAGCTCTGACTCTCAGCTGATGGTACCCAGATCTCAAATCAATTTTAGAAAACATAGCTGCACCTTTCAATTGATCAAAGAGATCATCGATTCTAGGCAAAGGATATTTATTTTTAATAGTCACCTTGTTCAATTGCCTATAATCGATACACAACCTCATAGTACCATCTTTCTTCTTCACAAATAGCACAGGAGCTCCCCAAGGAGAAACACTGGGGCGAATAAATCCTTTGTCCAACAACTCCTGTAATTGCACTTTCAACTCCCTCAATTCTGCTGGTGCCATTCTGTAAGGAGTAATAGAGATAGGAGTGGTACCAGGCAACAATTCAATACCAAACTCCACCTCTCTCTCAGGAGGCAATCCTGGCAACTCCTCTGGAAAAACATCAGGGAACTCTGCAACTGTGGCAATACTATCAATGGAAGAACCCTTCACTCTAGTATCTACCACATGAGCAAGATAGGCTTCACACCCCTTTCTAATCAACCTCCTGGCTGTAACAGCTGAAACAAATAAGGAGGCTAGCTGTTCCTGCTCATTAGATACTATCACCTCTCTACCATCACCCGTTCTCAAAGAAACAATTTTCTTTTTACAATCCACCACAGCTCCATGTCGAGATAGCCAATCCATACCTAAGATCACGTCATATTCCTTAAATGGCATCTCAATCAAATCCCCAAGGAACTCCTCACCCTGCACCACTACTGCACTATCTCTATGCACCTTACTCACAACCACACTATGCCCTAACGGATTTGTCACCAACACATCAAATCCTAGGGACTCAGCATGCACATCAAATACAGGCAAAACAGATGCACTAATATATGAATGCGTGGAACCCGGATCAATCAAAGCAAGTACTGGAGTATTAAATAAAGAAAAAGTACCAGCTATGACTGCCGATGTATCTGGCTGCCTCTGCATAACATACATCCTCTGGGAAGATCGAACCTCCTCTGGTCTACCCTCCCTGAATGTAGCACCTCCTCTAGCACTGAATCCTGGTCTACCTCCCCGGCTGGCACCTCTGCCTCCTCTGCCTCCCCTCACACTAGCTCGAGAAGCAGCAGAATCAACTGGCATCTGCTCCTGCCTCTCAGGACAGTCTCTCACAAAGTGGTCAGGTGATCCACACCTGAAGCATACAGCTGGTCCACCACTCTTCCAACAAACACCTCTATGATAACCCCCACACTGAGCACATCTAGGTGGAGCGGATCTCTGAGTCATAGGGATCAGAGCACTTGCCACTGAAGCTGCAGGTCTAAATCTCTGTCTCTGGAACTGCACAGACCTACCAGCTGGTCTCTGGCTCCTACTACTCCGAGGAACAAAACTTCCTCTACCCCTCTTCACAGAGGAAGACCCTGCCTCGAACTGGGGCCTTCTAACCCTAACCTCTTCTTCTGAAGCAGCTGCAATAACTTGAGCTCGCTCTACACTTCGAGCTGCTGTCACAAGCTGTGAGAAATCCTGATATCTGGATCCAGCCACTAAGCACATGATCGAGGGCCTCAATCCCTCCTCAAACCTCCTGCATCTATCAATCTCATCAGCAATGATACCCCCAGCATACTGACTCAGTTGAATAAACTCAACTTCATACTCAGTTACGGTCCGATGATCTTGCTTCAAATCTAGAATCTCTCTTTTCTTCCCATCTTTATACTCCCTAGGAGTATACTTCAACTCAAATTCCCTCAGAAAATCAGTGTAAGACAGTGTTGGAGGATCATCCATAGAATGGGGCACCGTCTTCCACCAATCGTAGGCGTCCTTCTGTAGCAAAGATCTTGCATAGTTAAATTTTTCCTCAGGGGTGGCTTGTAACTGAATAAAGATCCTCTGTACTTTGTCAAGCCACTGTTCTGCTACAGCTGGATCAGTAGTACCAAGGAAATCCTCCGCTCCATACTTCCTTAGTTTATCATAGTGCCTCACAGATACCAAAGGCTGAGGGGGTGGTGGCACTGGTTGCACTGGTGCTTGCCTCATAACTTCCATCATATGTCTAAACCAGGCTGGCGGAACCTCCTCTCCAGCTGGTCTACCCGACATCGAAGCAGGTGCCTCCTCAACACTATCAACTCTAGCTCCCTCAACAGGAGCGATACTCTCGGCACTACCCTCAATCGACTGACATGAGTGAGAATCCATCATAACCTAAGTCTGCAAACACAACATACTACATCTTATTAAAGATCAGAGGTTGCCAATCCCAAACATGTATATTATTTCAAAACCAACTTTTTAAGTAAAATATTCTTTTTATTACATTTTACCTAGGCTGAGAATCTCAAACCTAGGCTCTGATACCAAAACAATTGTAACACCCCTTCCCGACCTACATGTGTAAGCTGAGTAGAAGCGCCACACTAACCTAATGTTGCTACCAATTTTACTTAGTCAAATTTTAGTTCCAATTTTAATAGAAATTTTGCCATAGTTTCACCTAAAAATTGAGTCCCAAGTGTCGACAAAACTAGTTTTTTTTTTTAAAACATTTTACACAAACCAATGCAAACAAAATCATTCTCAGTACACTTCCAATAAATCCCCCCTTATACCCTCAACTACAACCTGCAAAAAGGATTTGTAACACTCCCATATCCAATGCCCACACACTACAACCACAACAATGTAGCATAAGTGCATCAAACATAGGGATGCCACGGTTTTCTTAACATTCAAAACACTTTAAACATGATACAATACCCTTATCATTATACATTATAGAAAAGTAGGTCATTTACTTATAAAACAAAACATATTAGTTATATATATATATACATTTAAATATTACACAGCGGAAGTTATAAAATATGTACATATTTACAAACACTTGAGTACATATTTAAAAATATCCATATTTTTACATTATAATCATTACTTTACAAAATATAAAGAAGTATACATGATTGGCAATTCTCTTCTGATATTTAAGTTCCCAAAATCAACTCTTCAAGGTCTACTCTCACTTGGTCTTGATGAACTCTCGGGTTCGACTCTATCAGCTCTATTACCTGCGCGATTAAACACTATCGCGCTAAGCCAAGGGCTTAGTAAGATAATTCATGCTAAAATGCAATGTCACAAATTAATTACATATATCAATCAAAAGCATATTATTTATTCAATATGTTGCTTTGTTCAATGTCACATCAATATTCATATAATAGCACCATTCATTATACTCATTTAAATTTATCATTATAGCCAACAACTATGACTTTATATACGTACCCTTTCCCAACCAGGTCGGTTGCCCTCCAATCCCAAGGGTCCGCAGGAGGCAAATAGGCACGTATAACATTATCAGTAACATACCTTTCCCCATCCAGGTCGGTTGTCCAAGTTCGGTTGCCCATTCCAATGGGTCCGCATGGTTCCGCAGGAGGCAAATAGGTACGTATAATACTGACTATATCGAACCTTCCTCCTACCAGATCGGTAGTCCAAGATCGGTTGCCCAACCCACTGGGTCCGCATGGTTCCGCAGGAGACGGATAGGTCCGTTCATTAAACTTATCAATACTTTTTCAATTCATTTCTTTTTCACAAGCAAGTTAAGCAATCATGCCTCAACATCTCACATTACAACAAAACCATTTTCTCATAACATCATATCATTCCCACTTCATTTCATCATTATATACAATATTCATTACATTATCTAAACACTCACATTATTATTCAATCCTATCATCAATGCATGCTTCAATCATATTTCATTTGAATCACTATAACATCTTTGGTATAACATTTCAATGTGCATTACTCATGAAACACATTACCATTCACAATGCATAACATAACATTATTCAATCTCAACAATGCAATTAGGACAATTCAACCTCTTCACAACCTAATCCAAAAGGAATATTAGCAAAATGACCATATGAATAGTATATTCTGGTTTTAGACTCCATTTTATCCTTATTTTGAAAAATTGTATAAAATAATCTACTTGACTAAAAATTCTAAAATTTTTACAGAATTTAGTTTTGTATCTTAAAATCATTCCTTTAAAATTTCAGATCAAACTGAACACAAAATCTTGGTCAAATAGTTCACCTAACCAGACTGCCCCAATTGCCCTGCATCCTGGCAGCAGTTCTGAACTTTGTGAATTTCATAAATCAAATTCAATCAACGTGGTTCCAAATTATTTTTCTCAAATACTAGACTCACTAAGCAACAACATATCCAAAATTCAATTGAATATGATTTTTCTACATTTTATTAAAAATCCCGAAATAGAGTTGTCTCAGTTAAGGTACCTGCTGGAACAGGTCTAATAAAAATAATCTTTCTAAACTCATAACCTATCCAAAATCGAATCAACATATTTTTCAGTCATTCTAGACTCATTGAGGCACAACATATCAAAAATTCACTTCAAGAAAATTTTTCTATAATTAATTAAAAATCATACAAATCACAGCCTTTACTAATTGTAAAACAGAAACAATTTCACTAAACACAACTCTTACTCTTCCATCACCAACACCAACCCAACTTCTCATCTATCAAGCAAAATCAATACTTAAAATCACACCATAAGCAACTTAATCATACCATCATCAAATCACAACTCAACTCAAGCATAACTTCAGAAATAACAAGAGTAAACAAGAGCAAACTTACCAAATAATGAAATTCCTTGAAACTCCAACTTGTAACTTTGAAAACTTCCTTCACTTTGAACTTGAAATCATCAAAACCATCACTTGTTCTCTTGCTCTCTTCTCTCTTTGATGAGCCGGCCACACAACAAGAAGAAGAAGAAGAAATGATGAAGAAACACAAAGTCAATAGGCATTAAATACCCATCCAAAAGAAAATTACTATAATACCCTCATCCATTTAACTAAGCTTTTGTCATATCTATACCCATTTAAGTAATTCACAACCAACACAAAAATATCCTCTTTCCTTGACTTTCCATTTTGACCACTTTATATGTTATATATATCACCATATAAGCAACATATACAATTATCTCTAAACCCTCTTTTCTTTCCCAACCACCATACAAAAACATTCTCTTCCCATTTCTCAATTCAAACCAACAACAACAACAACAAATCTTCTAGGGCATGCATAGGGATATTACAAATATCATCGATGAAAACCACCACAAACTGATCCAGATAGGGCCTAAACACCCTATTCATCAAATCCATGAAAGCTGCAAGTGCATTTGTCAATCCAAAAGGCATTACCAAGAACTCATAATGCCCATATCTTGTGCAGAAAGCTGTCTTAGAAACATCTTCAGCTCTAACCCTCAATTGATGGTACCCTGATATCAAATCAATTTTGGAAAACACCGCTGCTCCCTTCAACTGATCAAAGAGATCATCAATTCGAGGCAAAGGATACTTATTTTTGATAGTTACTTTGTTTAATTGCCTATAATCGATGCACAATCTCAAGGTACCATCCTTTTTCTTTACAAACAACACAGGAGCTCCCCACGGAGAAACACTAGGGTGAATAAACCCTTTATCCAACAACTCCTGCAACTACACCTTCAACTCTCTCAATTCAGCAGGTGTCATTCGATAAGGAGTGATAGAGATGAGAGTGGTACCAGGCAACAAATAGATACCAAACTCAACCTCTCTCTCAGGGGTAACCCTGGCAACTCCTCTGGAAATACATCTGAAAACTCAGCAACTATGGGTATACTATCAAGTTGAGAACCCACTACTCTGGTATCCACAACATGAGCAAGATAAGCATCACACCCTTTTCTAATCAACTTTCTAGCTGAAACAGCTGAAACCAATAAGGATGCAAGTTGTCTCTGCTCACTAGATACCAATATACTTCTACCATCACCAGTTCTCAAAGTAACACATTTCTTTTGACAATCCACCACAGCTCCATGCTTAGACAACCAATCCATGCCTAAAATCAAATCATATTCTTTAAAAGGCATTTCAATCAAATCTCCACGAAACTCCTCACCTTGCACCACAACTGCACTATCTCGGTGCACCTTGCTAACAATCACACTATGCCCTAAAGGATTTGTCACCAACACATCAAATCCTAGGGACTAAGAATGCAATTCAGACACAGGAAAGATAGATGTACTAATATATGAATGAGTAGATCCTGGATCAATCAAAGCAAAAACTGTAACACCCCGATACCTTATATAAGTACTATACATATACCTGGTATACATACGGTAAATATATAAAGTATAAGGATGCCACTTTTCGTTACCTTTTTAAAACCTGTAAAAGAATTCCAAACCATAATACATTAATTTAAATAACATTTACCAAATCATTATCTTTATCAAAAACTTCATTTATACATATAATTACTTTCTCGTCATAAATACATCAATATAAAAGTTATACATGTATGCATTTCCCTCTAGTTGGTCTCGACAATCTTTTACTCTTCTCGTGGCATAACAAAAGACTTCATATCTTCCATCTATATACCTGCGCGAATAAACACCCGCGCTAAGCCCGAGAGCTTAGTAGTCCAAATATAAAATATAAACATATAATATAGAAGTATTAACATATAATGATATATCAATTCAATATATAATTAGTTCTTATCATACCTTCTTTTCTTATTAATTTCATCTTTAATATATATCCTAGCTAATTTCATATATGATGTACATACATACATAATATTATCACCAACCCCAATGCATCACCAATACTCAAAACCAATATATTAATACCCCTACATTATATATACCATACCAATCATTATTGCAATACACACTTTACATATCATACCAATTATTATTGCAATACACACATTACATATCATACCACTCATTATTGCAATACACACATTACATATCATGCCACTCATTATTGCAATACACACATTACATATCATACCAATCATTATTGCAATACAACATTACATATCATACCAATCATGAATCACATTTCCAATAAAGACAACCTTTATCATCAACCACAATTCATTTACATATTACACTTAATAACATTATATTATTCACAATTCACCAAGCATAATTCATTATTAATACTCACATTCAATATTTCAATACTTGCATTTCACATTGACAATAAAGACAGACTCGGGCCCAAAACACTAATATGCCATTCGACTTTCAGAGTTAATGCTTTGGTTTAATTATCACATTTTTCATCATCCCAACTAGGCTTCAAGGATTAGGTTCAACCAAGCTTCAAGGGGAACAAAGCATGCTAAGTATCAACCCAACTTGGCTTCAAGAACCAATCCAACCTAGCTTCAAGGGTTGTAACATCTCAATTAGGCTTCAAGGGCTAGACCCAACCAAGCTTCAAGGGGAGTAAAACATGTTAAACTTCAACCCAACTTGGCTTCAAGGATCAAGTCCAACCTAACTTCAAGAGATTGTTACTATTAGGCATGCCACCAACAACAAAACTCTGAAAATTAATAACATATTAGACACACAATTCATTGATCATTCTATCATCAATATCATTCACAATTCTCATCATCATTTAGGCAAACATGCCTCACATATCTCAATTGAATTGTCATAGCCAATCACAATGGCTTCATATCACATTTGAATCATCATGGCCAATTACAATGGCTACACAACATATCATATCTCAATTCATATGATACATATAACATCATTGATATAACATTTCAAAATATATTATTCATATAATACATTGCCATTTACAATGCATAAAACATAACCTTTCATCATTTCTCAAAACACATTAACACCATTCATTATTGGAGCATTTATCATAACAAATTTGCACATACCTTAAGAATGATCCTCATTTTTTTCCTACCTTTCCCATTTCATATTTCATCCTTTATATATATATATAGCAATTTACATTATTCATTTACATCCACAATATAATAGAGTATTTAACACATTCATCCAAATGTGTTAAGATTCAAAGACATATAAGGATATACAATCAAATAGGGTTCATGCTTACCTTTTTAATGATCTTCACATCCTTCACATCATTCAATCATCACCTTGATCCAATTATATTAACAATATAGTAAACCACTTAACACATTTGCAAACAAATGTGTTAAGCCTCAAATCATGTAAATAAATACAATCATATGTATTGGTACTTACCTCAAGAACTATTCCCATCCATCTATACATTTCCTCTTCCAAGAATTCTCAACAATTAGGTTAATGCAACACAATCTCTTCGAAACCTAATCCAAAGATCATTATTCATAGGTTTAGAATCATCCACATACATTTGTTTAGGTCATTCTTTGATTACAAAGTATTTAGAGTGTATATAAAATGTTTAGGAGCAAAAGACTTTTGAAGAATCAAACAATGCATGAAGAACCAAAAACCATCACAGTAGCAAACACACCCAAGGGACACGGCCAAGCTTGTGGCCGTGTCTCTCAAGACCAAAACTTCCCGAGGCAGACATGGGCAAGGACACGGCCGTGTCTCTTAACACAACTCAGGCAGTAGCAAACACATTCAAGGGACACGGCCAAGCCAGTGGCCGTGTCACCCCAAAATCTATCCAACACGGCCAAAATTCTCTAGACTTGGCCGTGTTTCTCAAAAATAATAAGTCTTGGCCGTGTCTCATCTTGCTTATGGCCGTGTCACTCAAGAACACAAACTCTAATTTGGCCAAAGCTCTTTCACTTGCATTTTCACACTTTTTGCACAACAATAATCTCATTCAATTGGTTCTAATCAATGTTGTTAACACATATCTTATATATTCATTACATTAATCACTTAAACAACACATTAATATTACATTTTAAACACAAACCATCTCAAATCCCTAAAACCAAATTCCACTCTTGATCTTCCACCTATCTTACCATATTCAAAACCAAACCAATACCAATTCAATCTTATAACTTACAATCCATTTTAAAACTTATAACACATCACAAACACATTTAATCATCAAATCAACAAACCCTAATTCACTTAAAACACCACTTCACAAGAATAGAAGAAATCAAGGAAAAGAACTTACCAAAATTGTTGAATTCCACAAATCTTCAACTTAATTCCTTGATTCTCCCTTCAATCTTGATGTTAGAAACCAAAACACTTCAATTGCTCTCTCTTCTCTTTGGATAGCCGGCCACCACTTCAAACAAAGAAAAGAAATTAACAAGTCAACCTTTCTTTCCTTCTTTTAATCTCCACCAAGAGATTTCCAAAAGAGAATTACCTCAATACCCTTAACCATTTACTTTAGCTCTCTTTTTAACTCACATGTCCTTTATAGTAATTTCACATATCATAAATGAAAATATCTTCTTGCATTGACTCTCCCTTTTTGACCAACTTATATGTTATATATATTACCATATAATCAACATATACATTTCTCTCTAAACCCTCTTTTCTTTCCCAAAACACAAATACATAAACCTTCTCTTCCCATTTCTTTTCTCTTCACATCACATATACATTCAATCCAACTTACAACAATAACATAATCAAAACTTCTAAGGTATACAGGAGGATATTACAATTCTCTCCCCCTTAAATAATTTCGTCCTCGAAATTATCTAGTATAATTGTAATCCATTCATAATACCCTACCATCTTAACTTCCATAACTCATCATTCTATATGTTTATACATCTTTTTACTTCCTTAATCAAACATTCAAAAGAACTCATTACATTTCTTGTTAATGTCTTTATACAAGAATCAGATCATTCTATAGTACACTTATACTCCATCTAATCTTTATATTTAATATATTTTGTTATTTCACTTCTGTATAATTACTCTCTTAACTTTAACATTAAAACCATTGACTTATATCTGAATATTAATTATCCCTTCATTACAATCACTGTCTAAATAGACATTTATCACCCTCAATAGATAACAAAATCCTGATTTTTCATAAATGGAGTTATTTCTTTAGCATGCTTTTCACTTAACTTACATATTAATACATTATCTTTCAACTTATTTTATAGATAACCAATCTTTTTCTCTTCTTATCATGATTTACAATTACTATAACTTCATTCATTCATCCAATCACACTTTAAAAATTTTACATTATATACATTACCATGTAAATAATTACACTCTTGGTACTACTATACACATTAAATTTCAATAATGATTCATAATCTTAGCCAATTCTAGATCCATTGATCTATCTGTCACAATATATCCACATTCAAAACTTATTCAACTTCAACCAACAATTAATATATTTGACTTATCATAAAATTTCACCATATTCATATATGTATATATATAACTTCATTCTATTAGGGCAAACTTATATTCAATTCCTGATCTCTTCTGATCCATTTTCAGTCAAATCATCATGATAACAAATCACTTCAAATTATCTGTGAATATACACATAGTTTATTCTCTATTGTCTTATTATAATACCCACCAATTCTTATAAATATTTTATACTATATTTACTATCTACAATTTATTCACTCAAACCTCGAGTTACATACCTTAAACATATTTAATATAACTTCCAGTCATATTCTATAATTTCTCCCTTTTTAATATCTCTTCACAATTATAACCAAATTATTAACATAAAAAGATAAAGTACAACTTTATCCATCATAACTTATAACTATACTTCTTAAACAAAATTTTCAATCTCACCAAACCAGTATTGCAATCATTTTAGTTAAGATCCAAATCCATGGATAACAAATTAACCGATCAAATGTACTAGACAAAACACATGGCTTTAAGAGATTAATATTCAAGCCTGGAACTTTCAAATCAATACTGTTCTTCTCATAATTCTATTCTCAATCCATACAAATACAAAGCTAAGGTATATCTCAAGAATTACATATTCCTTCTTTGCATTTTTGCCATATCAGAAGTTAACACATTCCAATTCTATTCGTCACCTCATTTCTATTCCATCTACAATCTCTTATAATATATATATATAGAACTTTCCATATGTGAATACCTAAAAATTCTAAATATCACATGATCATCACATGCAATGCTCATCATAACAATTTCCACTGTCCCATATTACTCAAGTCCCTTCCATATTCACTTCCACCACATAATCCATCTAGCTTTACACAATTCAAGACCTAATCTCTCTTAGGTCCACTAATACATACGACATCATTATCATATCACAAATTCTATAATTATACAACATACATATTCGTAAATCACCTTCATAATAATTTTCACATTTTTTATATATATATAGATATCGTAATTTCATTCATATTGAAAAACTCAGTTCACAAATCATATACATGTATACACTTAATTATATGCTCTTATTTTATTTCCCTTTTTCATACATTCAATACAAATTTAATGTTTATTACTTTCTTTTAAACATTGCCATTCTCATTCTTCCAATGTGATGTAAAGTATTTATTCACACTACAATGTATATATATATATTCTGACTATACTAACACTTCACATTCATCTTGATCATATTCCCAATGTGACATCTCTTTCACTTTCGTCTTTAAAAACATTTAATATACTTCTCTAACCATCTTTACTCTTTGCAGTTAAAATGACTTACAATAACTCATTTTCATTTGCTTATCCATTTACCCTTGTTACTTTAAAACAATTTCTCATACTATCAATCACATTACTCAATTCATAATTCTTTAATATGAAATATTAGTCATTTCACCTAGCTCATGTATTGAATATACATTAAACCATCAATATCCCAATAATCTTTATCAAATTCCACTAAAACTTTAACTTCTCAATTTACTACTTCGTTTAAGCTTCAATTTGCCAAACTCATCTTTTCTAACATCACTTTAAAAACATCTTACAAATATATATCACAAAGCAATATTAAAACATATAATTTCCACAATCATAAAGCTCACTTTTTTTTTAAAAAAAAAAATCTCAAATATCACATATTATCACCATTACCATGAGCTTTCACAATACCCAAGCATCTCAAATTTCTAACATTGAATTTACCAGGTTCGCATTAAAATAACAATATCAACTTATTTTCTTACTTAACCAATATCATCTCTTTTTCCTTTAACCAAAACCTTAACTTTATATATATATATATATATCCCAACTTTAAATAATCACACTTTGTCTATACTAACCAACTCATTCAATATTCCACCATACTCTCCTCATTTAAATAACATAACTTTCAGTCTTAACAATCCAACAATATTTCCTCTGTCTAATAACCCCAACATAAACTTTATTATAAAGAGGTTCAAAGTGTAGAAGAAAGAGCACATACTCTTATCTTAATTTGTTTTCAACTCATTTTCAACTTTATTCTCCTTTTTATTTCTTTATGTTTCAATTCATATTATGTCCTACATAATATTGCTCAAAAACATCAACATTACATTCCATGTTGCACACAACATGACATTTTCATATGCATCATCAATATACATATATCACATTACATTTCACAATTAGTTTCTCATAATCAATTAGGCACTATGCCTCAATTATAATTAATTTCCAACATCATTGCCAACAATCATGGTTTCTCATCACATCAAAATGGTATACACATATATCATCAATTATGTTAAACATCTCATATAACACAAATATTCTACAATTCATATAATGCCACATCCGAGACCAACCTAGGTGTCAATGCATATGCACGTATTACAAATTTCATTTCAAAATTTTTTTTCCTTTTTACTTCAATTTAAACTTTTCAAAAAAAAAAATTTTTCACTTAGGCCGAGAATCTCGAACCTAAGCTCTGATACCAAAACAATTGTAACACCCCGATACCTTATATAAGTACTATACATATACCTGGTATACATACGGTAAATATATAAAGTATAAGGATGCCACTTTTCGTTACCTTTTTAAAACCTGTAAAAGAATTCCAAACCATAATACATTAATTTAAATAACATTTACCAAATCATTATCTTTATCAAAAACTTCATTTATACATATAATTACTTTCTCGTCATAAATACATCAATATAAAAGTTATACATGTATGCATTTCCCTCTAGTTGGTCTCGACAATCTTTTACTCTTCTCGTGGCATAACAAAAGACTTCATATCTTCCATCTATATACCTGCGCGAATAAACACCCGCGCTAAGCCCGAGAGCTTAGTAGTCCAAATATAAAATATAAACATATAATATAGAAGTATTAACATATAATGATATATCAATTCAATATATAATTAGTTCTTATCATACCTTCTTTTCTTATTAATTTCATCTTTAATATATATCCTAGCTAATTTCATATATGATGTACATACATACATAATATTATCACCAACCCCAATGCATCACCAATACTCAAAACCAATATATTAATACCCCCACATTATATATACCATACCAATCATTATTGCAATACACACTTTACATATCATACCAATTATTATTGCAATACACACATTACATATCATACCACTCATTATTGCAATACACACATTACATATCATGCCACTCATTATTGCAATACACACATTACATATCATACCAATCATTATTGCAATACAACATTACATATCATACCAATCATGAATCACATTTCCAATAAAGACAACCTTTATCATCAACCACAATTCATTTACATATTACACTTAATAACATTATATTATTCACAATTCACCAAGCATAATTCATTATTAATACTCACATTCAATATTTCAATACTTGCATTTCACATTGACAATAAAGACAGACTCGGGCCCAAAACACTAAATGCCATTCGACTTTCAGAGTTAATGCTTTGGTTTAATTATCACATTTTTCATCATCCCAACTAGGCTTCAAGGATTAGGTTCAACCAAGCTTCAAGGGGAACAAAGCATGCTAAGTATCAACCCAACTTGGCTTCAAGAACCAATCCAACCTAGCTTCAAGGGTTGTAACATCTCAATTAGGCTTCAAGGGCTAGACCCAACCAAGCTTCAAGGGGAGTAAAACATGTTAAACTTCAACCCAACTTGGCTTCAAGGATCAAGTCCAACCTAACTTCAAGAGATTGTTACTATTAGGCATGCCACCAACAACAAAACTCTGAAAATTAATAACATATTAGACACACAATTCATTGATCATTCTATCATCAATATCATTCACAATTCTCATCATCATTTAGGCAAACATGCCTCACATATCTCAATTGAATTGTCATAGCCAATCACAATGGCTTCATATCACATTTGAATCATCATGGCCAATTACAATGGCTACACAACATATCATATCTCAATTCATATGATACATATAACATCATTGATATAACATTTCAAAATATATTATTCATATAATACATTGCCATTTACAATGCATAAAACATAACCTTTCATCATTTCTCAAAACACATTAACACCATTCATTATTGGAGCATTTATCATAACAAATTTGCACATACCTTAAGAATGATCCTCATTTTTTTCCTACCTTTCCCATTTCATATTTCATCCTTTATATATATATATAGCAATTTACATTATTCATTTACATCCACAATATAATAGAGTATTTAACACATTCATCCAAATGTGTTAAGATTCAAAGACATATAAGGATATACAATCAAATAGGGTTCATGCTTACCTTTTTAATGATCTTCACATCCTTCACATCATTCAATCATCACCTTGATCCAATTATATTAACAATATAGTAAACCACTTAACACATTTGCAAACAAATGTGTTAAGCCTCAAATCATGTAAATAAATACAATCATATGTATTGGTACTTACCTCAAGAACTATTCCCATCCATCTATACATTTCCTCTTCCAAGAATTCTCAACAATTAGGTTAATGCAACACAATCTCTTCGAAACCTAATCCAAAGATCATTATTCATAGGTTTAGAATCATCCACATACATTTGTTTAGGTCATTCTTTGATTACAAAGTATTTAGAGTGTATATAAAATGTTTAGGAGCAAAAGACTTTTGAAGAATCAAACAATGCATGAAGAACCAAAAACCATCACAGTAGCAAACACACCCAAGGGACACGGCCAAGCTTGTGGCCGTGTCTCTCAAGACCAAAACTTCCCGAGGCAGACATGGGCAAGGACACGGCCGTGTCTCTTAACACAACTCAGGCAGTAGCAAACACATTCAAGGGACACGGCCAAGCCAGTGGCCGTGTCACCCCAAAATCTATCCAACACGGCCAAAATTCTCTAGACTTGGCCGTGTTTCTCAAAAATAATAAGTCTTGGCCGTGTCTCATCTTGCTTATGGCCGTGTCACTCAAGAGCACAAACTCTAATTTGGCCAAAGCTCTTTCACTTGCATTTTCACACTTTTTGCACAACAATAATCTCATTCAATTGGTTCTAATCAATGTTGTTAACACATATCTTATATATTCATTACATTAATCACTTAAACAACACATTAATATTACATTTTAAACACAAACCATCTCAAATCCCTAAAACCAAATTCCACTCTTGATCTTCCACCTATCTTACCATATTCAAAACCAAACCAATACCAATTCAATCTTATAACTTACAATCCATTTTAAAACTTATAACACATCACAAACACATTTAATCATCAAATCAACAAACCCTAATTCACTTAAAACACCACTTCACAAGAATAGAAGAAATCAAGGAAAAGAACTTACCAAAATTGTTGAATTCCACAAATCTTCAACTTAATTCCTTGATTCTCCCTTCAATCTTGATGTTAGAAACCAAAACACTTCAATTGCTCTCTCTTCTCTTTGGATAGCCGGCCACCACTTCAAACAAAGAAAAGAAATTAACAAGTCAACCTTTCTTTCCTTCTTTTAATCTCCACCAAGAGATTTCCAAAAGAGAATTACCTCAATACCCTTAACCATTTACTTTAGCTCTCTTTTTAACTCACATGTCCTTTATAGTAATTTCACATATCATAAATGAAAATATCTTCTTGCATTGACTCTCCCTTTTTGACCAACTTATATGTTATATATATTACCATATAATCAACATATACATTTCTCTCTAAACCCTCTTTTCTTTCCCAAAACACAAATACATAAACCTTCTCTTCCCATTTCTTTTCTCTTCACATCACATATACATTCAATCCAACTTACAACAATAACATAATCAAAACTTCTAAGGTATACAGGAGGATATTACAATTCTCTCCCCCTTAAATAATTTCGTCCTCGAAATTATCTGGTATAATTGTAATCCATTCATAATACCCTACCATCTTAACTTCCATAACTCATCATTCTATATGTTTATACATCTTGTTACTTCCTTAATCAAACATTCAAAAGAACTCATTACATTTCTTGTTAATGTCTTTATACAAGAATCAGATCATTCTATAGTACACTTATACTCCATCTAATCTTTATATTTAATATATTTTGTTATTTCACTTCTGTAGAATTACTCTCTTAACTTTAACATTAAAACCATTGACTTATATCTGAATATTAATTATCCCTTCATTACAATCACTGTCTAAATAGACATTTATCACCCTCAATAGATAACAAAATCCTGATTTTTCATAAATGGAGTTATTTCTTTAGCATGCTTTTCACTTAACTTACATATTAATACATTATCTTTCAACTTATTTTATAGATAACCAATCTTTTTCTCTTCTTATCATGATTTACAATTACTATAACTTCATTCATTCATCCAATCACACTTTAAAAATTTTACATCATATACATTACCATGTAAATAATTACACTCTTGGTACTACTATACACATTAAATTTCAATAATGATTCATAATCTTAGCCAATTCTAGATCCATTGATCTATCTGTCACAATATATCCACATTCAAAACTTATTCAACTTCAACCAACAATTAATATATTTGACTTATCATAAAATTTCACCATATTCATATATGTATATATATAACTTCATTCTATTAGGGCAAACTTATATTCAATTCCTGATCTCTTCTGATCCATTTTCAGTCAAATCATCATGATAACAAATCACTTCAAATTATCTGTGAATATACACATAGTTTATTCTCTATTGTCTTATTATAATACCCACCAATTCTTATAAATATTTTATACTATATTTACTATCTACAATTTATTCACTCAAACCTCGAGTTACATACCTTAAACATATTTAATATAACTTCCAGTCATATTCTATAATTTCTCCCTTTTTAATATCTCTTCACAATTATAACCAAATTATTAACATAAAAAGATAAAGTACAACTTTATCCATCATAACTTATAACTATACTTCTTAAACAAAATTTTCAATCTCACCAAACCAGTATTGCAATCATTTTAGTTAAGATCCAAATCCATGGATAACAAATTAACCGATCAAATGTACTAGACAAAACACATGGCTTTAAGAGATTAATATTCAAGCCTGGAACTTTCAAATCAATACTGTTCTTCTCATAATTCTATTCTCAATCCATACAAATACAAAGCTAAGGTATATCTCAAGAATTACATATTCCTTCTTTGCATTTTTGCCATATCAGAAGTTAACACATTCCAATTCTATTCGTCACCTCATTTCTATTCCATCTACAATCTCTTATAATATATATATATAGAACTTTCCATATGTGAATACCTAAAAATTCTAAATATCACATGATCATCACATGCAATGCTCATCATAACAATTTCCACTGTCCCATATTACTCAAGTCCCTTCCATATTCACTTCCACCACATAATCCATCTAGCTTTACACAATTCAAGACCTAATCTCTCTTAGGTCCACTAATACATACGACATCATTATCATATCACAAATTCTATAATTATACCACATACATATTCGTAAATCACCTTCATAATAATTTTCACATTTTTTATATATATATAGATATCGTAATTTCATTCATATTGAAAAACTCAGTTCACAAATCATATACATGTATACACTTAATTATATGCTCTTATTTTATTTCCCTTTTTCATACATTCAATACAAATTTAATGTTTATCACTTTCTTTTAAACATTGCCATTCTCATTCTTCCAATGTGATGTAAAGTATTTATTCACACTACAATGTATATATATATATTCTGACTATACTAACACTTCACATTCATCTTGATCATATTCCCAATGTGACATCTCTTTCACTTTCGTCTTTAAAAACATTTAATATACTTCTCTAACCATCTTTACTCTTTGCAGTTAAAATGACTTACAATAACTCATTTTCATTTGCTTATCCATTTACCCTTGTTACTTTAAAACAATTTCTCATACTATCAATCACATTACTCAATTCATAATTCTTTAATATGAAATATTAGTCATTTCACCTAGCTCATGTATTGAATATACATTAAACCATCAATATCCCAATAATCTTTATCAAATTCCACTAAAACTTTAACTTCTCAATTTACTACTTCGTTTAAGCTTCAATTTGCCAAACTCATCTTTTCTAACATCACTTTAAAAACATCTTACAAATATATATCACAAAGCAATATTAAAACATATAATTTCCACAATCATAAAGCTCACTTTTTTTTTAAAAAAAAAATCTCAAATATCACATATTATCACCATTACCATGAGCTTTCACAATACCCAAGCATCTCAAATTTCTAACATTGAATTTACCAGGTTCGCATTAAAATAACAATATCAACTTATTTTCTTACTTAACCAATATCATCTCTTTTTCCTTTAACCAAAACCTTAACTTTATATATATATATATATCCCAACTTTAAATAATCACACTTTGTCTATACTAACCAACTCATTCAATATTCCACCATACTCTCCTCATTTAAATAACATAACTTTCAGTCTTAACAATCCAACAATATTTCCTCTGTCTAATAACCCCAACATAAACTTTATTATAAAGAGGTTCAAAGTGTAGAAGAAAGAGCACATACTCTTATCTTAATTTGTTTTCAACTCATTTTCAACTTTATTCTCCTTTTTATTTCTTTATGTTTCAATTCATATTATGTCCTACATAATATTGCTCAAAAACATCAACATTACATTTCATGTTGCACACAACATGACATTTTCATATGCATCATCAATATACATATATCACATTACATTTCACAATTAGTTTCTCATAATCAATTAGGCACTATGCCTCAATTATAATTAATTTCCAACATCATTGCCAACAATCATGGTTTCTCATCACATCAAAATGGTATACACATATATCATCAATTATGTTAAACATCTCATATAACACAAATATTCTACAATTCATATAATGCCACATCCGAGACCAACCTAGGTGTCAATGCATATGCACGTATTACAAATTTCATTTCAAAATTTTTTTTCCTTTTTACTTCAATTTAAACTTTTCAAAAAAAATTTTTTTTCACTTAGGCCGAGAATCTCGAACCTAAGCTCTGATACCAAAACAATTGTAACACCCCGATACCTTATATAAGTACTATACATATACCTGGTATACATACGGTAAATATATAAAGTATAAGGATGCCACTTTTCGTTACCTTTTTAAAACCTGTAAAAGAATTCCAAACCATAATACATTAATTTAAATAACATTTACCAAATCATTATCTTTATCAAAAACTTCATTTATACATATAATTACTTTCTCGTCATAAATACATCAATATAAAAGTTATACATGTATGCATTTCCCTCTAGTTGGTCTCGACAATCTTTTACTCTTCTCGTGGCATAACAAAAGACTTCATATCTTCCATCTATATACCTGCGCGAATAAACACCCGCGCTAAGCCCGAGAGCTTAGTAGTCCAAATATAAAATATAAACATATAATATAGAAGTATTAACATATAATGATATATCAATTCAATATATAATTAGTTCTTATCATACCTTCTTTTCTTATTAATTTCATCTTTAATATATATCCTAGCTAATTTCATATATGATGTACATACATACATAATATTATCACCAACCCCAATGCATCACCAATACTCAAAACCAATATATTAATACCCCCACATTATATATACCATACCAATCATTATTGCAATACACACTTTACATATCATACCAATTATTATTGCAATACACACATTACATATCATACCACTCATTATTGCAATACACACATTACATATCATGCCACTCATTATTGCAATACACACATTACATATCATACCAATCATTATTGCAATACAACATTACATATCATACCAATCATGAATCACATTTCCAATAAAGACAACCTTTATCATCAACCACAATTCATTTACATATTACACTTAATAACATTATATTATTCACAATTCACCAAGCATAATTCATTATTAATACTCACATTCAATATTTCAATACTTGCATTTCACATTGACAATAAAGACAGACTCGGGCCCAAAACACTAAATGCCATTCGACTTTCAGAGTTAATGCTTTGGTTTAATTATCACATTTTTCATCATCCCAACTAGGCTTCAAGGATTAGGTTCAACCAAGCTTCAAGGGGAACAAAGCATGCTAAGTATCAACCCAACTTGGCTTCAAGAACCAATCCAACCTAGCTTCAAGGGTTGTAACATCTCAATTAGGCTTCAAGGGCTAGACCCAACCAAGCTTCAAGGGGAGTAAAACATGTTAAACTTCAACCCAACTTGGCTTCAAGGATCAAGTCCAACCTAACTTCAAGAGATTGTTACTATTAGGCATGCCACCAACAACAAAACTCTGAAAATTAATAACATATTAGACACACAATTCATTGATCATTCTATCATCAATATCATTCACAATTCTCATCATCATTTAGGCAAACATGCCTCACATATCTCAATTGAATTGTCATAGCCAATCACAATGGCTTCATATCACATTTGAATCATCATGGCCAATTACAATGGCTACACAACATATCATATCTCAATTCATATGATACATATAACATCATTGATATAACATTTCAAAATATATTATTCATATAATACATTGCCATTTACAATGCATAAAACATAACCTTTCATCATTTCTCAAAACACATTAACACCATTCATTATTGGAGCATTTATCATAACAAATTTGCACATACCTTAAGAATGATCCTCATTTTTTTCCTACCTTTCCCATTTCATATTTCATCCTTTATATATATATATATAGCAATTTACATTATTCATTTACATCCACAATATAATAGAGTATTTAACACATTCATCCAAATGTGTTAAGATTCAAAGACATATAAGGATATACAATCAAATAGGGTTCATGCTTACCTTTTTAATGATCTTCACATCCTTCACATCATTCAATCATCACCTTGATCCAATTATATTAACAATATAGTAAACCACTTAACACATTTGCAAACAAATGTGTTAAGCCTCAAATCATGTAAATAAATACAATCATATGTATTGGTACTTACCTCAAGAACTATTCCCATCCATCTATACATTTCCTCTTCCAAGAATTCTCAACAATTAGGTTAATGCAACACAATCTCTTCGAAACCTAATCCAAAGATAATTATTCATAGGTTTAGAATCATCCACATACATTTGTTTAGGTCATTCTTTGATTACAAAGTATTTAGAGTGTATATAAAATGTTTAGGAGCAAAAGACTTTTGAAGAATCAAACAATGCATGAAGAACCAAAAACCATCACAGTAGCAAACACACCCAAGGGACACGGCCAAGCTTGTGGCCGTGTCTCTCAAGACCAAAACTTCCCGAAGCAGACACGGGCAAGGACACGGCCGTGTCTCTTAACACAACTCAGGCAGTAGCAAACACATTCAAGGGACACGGCCAAGCCAGTGGCCGTGTCACCCCAAAATCTATCCAACACGGCCAAAATTCTCTAGACTTGGCCGTGTTTCTCAAAAATAATAAGTCTTGGCCGTGTCTCATCTTGCTTATGGCCGTGTCACTCAAGAACACAAACTCTAATTTGGCCAAAGCTCTTTCACTTGCATTTTCACACTTTTTGCACAACAATAATCTCATTCAATTGGTTCTAATCAATGTTGTTAACACATATCTTATATATTCATTACATTAATCACTTAAACAACACATTAATATTACATTTTAAACACAAACCATCTCAAATCCCTAAAACCAAATTCCACTCTTGATCTTCCACCTATCTTACCATATTCAAAACCAAACCAATACCAATTCAATCTTATAACTTACAATCCATTTTAAAACTTATAACACATCACAAACACATTTAATCATCAAATCAACAAACCCTAATTCACTTAAAACACCACTTCATAAGAATAGAAGAAATCAAGGAAAAGAACTTACCAAAATTGTTGAATTCCACAAATCTTCAACTTAATTCCTTGATTCTCCCTTCAATCTTGATGTTAGAAACCAAAACACTTCAATTGCTCTCTCTTCTCTTTGGATAGCCGGCCACCACTTCAAACAAAGAAAAGAAATTAACAAGTCAACCTTTCTTTCCTTCTTTTAATCTCCACCAAGAGATTTTCAAAAGAGAATTACCTCAATACCCTTAACCATTTACTTTAGCTCTCTTTTTAACTCACATGTCCTTTATAGTAATTTCACATATCATAAATGAAAATATCTTCTTGCATTGACTCTCCCTTTTTGACCAACTTATATGTTATATATATTACCATATAATCAACATATACATTTCTCTCTAAACCCTCTTTTCTTTCCCAAAACACAAATACATAAACCTTCTCTTCCCATTTCTTTTCTCTTCACATCACATATACATTCAATCCAACTTACAACAATAACATAATCAAAACTTCTAAGGTATACATGAGGATATTACATAAAATGCCAAATAAAGAGAATGTACCTACTATAACTGTTGAAGCATCTGGCTGCCTCTGCATCACATATACTCATTGAGAAGGCCCAGCCTCATCTGGCCTACTGCCTGCGGGTGTAGAGCCTCCTCTCTGACTGACTCCAGATCTACCACCTCTACCAACACCTCCGCCACCTCGACCACCTCTCACACTAGGTCGAGAAACTGCAGAATCTGCCGGCCTTTGTTCTTGCATCTCAGGACACTCTCTAATAAAATGATCAAGTGATCCACATCTGAAGCACACCGCTGGTCCACTATTCTTCCAACAGACACCCCTATGTGACCCCCCACACTGAGCACATATAGGTGGAGTGAACCTCTGAACCGCTGGAGTCGGAGCACTCGCTACTGAAACTGTAGGTCTCGATCTCTGCCTCTGAAACTGAACTGACCTACTAGCCTGCCTCTGACTCCTACTGATCCTAGGAACAAAACTGCCTCTACCTCTCTTCACAGATGAAGACCCCGCCTCAAAATGGGGTCTCCTAACCCTGGTCTCCTCCTCGGTAGCAGCTGCTGCAATACCCTAGGCTCTCTCTACACTCCTAGCTGCTGCAATACCCTGGGCTCTCTCTACACTCCTAGCTGCTGCAACAAGCTAGGAAAAATCTTGATATCTAGAACCAGCCACAAGATACATAATAGAGGGCCTCAGTCCCTCCTCAATTCTTCTGCACCGGTCTATCTCGTCTGAAATAATACCTCTAGCATAGTGACTCAACCAGATGAACTCGACCTCATATTCTGTCACAGTCCGGCTGTCCTGCTTCAAATTTAGAAATTCCATCTCTTTCACATCTTTATACTCTCTCGGAGTATATTTAAGCTCAAACTCCCGTAGAAAATTACTGTAGGACAATGTAGGTGGATCATCCATGGCATGAGGAACTGTCTTCCACCAATCATATGCATCCTTCTGCAACAGTGATCTAGCATAATCAAATCTTTCTTCTGGAGTTGCTTGCAACTGGATGAATATTCTCTATATTCTATCCAACCATTGCTCAGCTACAGCTGGATCAATGGTGCCATAGAAATCTTCAGCCCCATACTTCCTCAATTTATCATAATTTCTCACTGGTACCTGAGGCTGTAGTGGGGGTGGTGGCTGCTGCACCGGAGCTCCTCTCAACAAATCTACCATGTGCCTAAACCAACCTGGCGGTACCTCATCAGCATCTGATCTCCCTGGCATAGAGGTAGGGGCCTCACTAACTCTATCTACTCTAGCTCCATCTCTATTCTCTTCAGGAGCTACACTTTCCGCACTACCCTCAATAGACTGTCATGAATGAGACGCCATTACAACCTATATCTGCAAACACAACAGAATATACCCCATTAAAGATCAAAGACTGCCATACCAAAACATGTATTTCACTCAAAAACCAACTTTTAAAATCAAAATTTTCTTTTTCTTACAATTCACCTAGGTTGAGAATCTTAAACCTAGGCTCTGATACCAAAAATTGTAACACCCCTTCCCGACCTACGTGTGTAAGCTGAGTAGAGGCGCCACACTATCCTAATGTTGCTACCACTTTTACTTAGTCAAATTTTAGTTCCGATTTTTACAGAAATTTTACCATAGTTTCGCCTAAAAATTCAATCCCAAGTGTCGACAAAACTGGTTTTTGAAAACATTTTTACACAAACCAATGCAAACAAAATCATTCTCAGTACACTTCCAATAAATCCCCCTTATAACCTCAACTACAACCTGCAAAAAGGATTTACACTTCTAGTACAAAATAAAGTAAAGGTCTATTATGAAATACAGTAGATAAAATATTTGTTCACTATGCAACGGAAAGTAACAATATTTACAAATTCATATACATCAAAACTCAAGTTTTACAACACATAAAATTTATACATGTTTGGCAGTCAGTCTTCGATCTTAAAGCCCACTATTCACTCTTCAAAATCTAGGCTCGACTCGGCCTAGAGGAACTCTCTGGTTCTTCCCTGTCACCTGCGCGAAGAATCACATTCGCGCTAAGCCAACGGCTTAGTGGTACAAACTACAGTGCTATGATGCTTTAATGCCATGCTAATGTCACACAATCAAGATTCAAGATCAATTCAAGAGAATATTATATTTCACAATCTTACATTATTTAATAATTAATCAAAACATTCATGATTCACATTGAAAACAAAGATAAGCATGGGCCCAAAAAGGATCTAATATGCTATTCAAAGTTCAGAGTTACTGCTTTGGTCCATAATCACAATCATCAAGCCCGTAGGCGATATATATATATCTCTATCCATGGATAGGGTAACAGACCCAGTCTCTTGGACCTTAACCTGGCTACCCAAGGAGATCCTCAACCCGGCAAGACTGTTACCAAAACAAATGTAACAGACCCAGTCTCTTGGACCTCAACCCAACTTAACTCGAGGAGATCCTCAACCCGGCAAGACTGTTACTATAATTCACATTTCACATTTATCAACTGGAATCGGCTTACGACCTGGTCTTTTCACCTATCCAGTACTTTATAGGCATGCCGCCAAAAACAGAACTCTGAAAATTGAATTAACAAATTAGGCACACAATCATTTCATTTATCTCTTTATCAGTCTCTTTTCATTTCATTTCTCATAATTAATTAGGCAACCATGCCTCAATTTTATATTTCATTTGCATTATCGTAGCCAACAACCATGGCCTCATATCTCATATGATCTCAAATCACAATAAAGTAACTCTTCATAACATCATATCTTTCACATTTCATTTCGTCATCACATCTTGCACATTTCACATTTCGTTATATTTCAAATCACATTAATCAATTCATTATTCAAATGGATATAATCAATGGCATTAACACATATTTTACATGCTCATCACAACATTCACATTATACCAAACATAACATTATTAATATACATCCACAATGCATTAGATTCCTTATCACATTTATAATCAAATATGTCTCAAGTCTCAATATCATATGAATGTATGCACTAATGTAGTTTGTACTTACCTTAAAACCAACTCACACCAATTTATACACTTACTCTTCCAAGAATTCTCAACACTTAGATTAGGGCAATTCAACCTCTTCATAACCTAATCCAAAAAGGAGTATTAGCAAAATGACCATATGAATAGTAAATTCTGGTTTTGGACTCAACTTAATCCTTATTTTGAAAAATTGTATAAAATAATCTACTTGACTAAAAACTCAAAAATTTTTACAGAACCTAATTTTACATCTTAAAATAATTCCATTAAAATTTCAGATCAAACTGAAAACAAAATCTTGGTCAAATAGTTCACCCAATCAGACTGCCCCAATTGCCCTGCATCCTGGCAGCAGTTCTGAACTTTGTGCATTCCATAAATCAAATTCAATCAACGTGGTTCCAAATTATTTTTCTCAAATACTAGACTCACTAAGAAACAACATATCCAAAATTCACTTGAATAGCATTTTTATATATTTAATTAAAAATCATACAAGTTACAGCCTTTACTAATTGTAAAACAGAAAAGATTTCACTAAACACAACTCTTACTCTTCCATCACCAACACCAACCTAACTTCTTATCTTTAATTCCATTTCCAACACATACAAACACACCACAAGCAATCCTAACCATATTATCAACAACACTTCATCAAACTCAAAAATAACTTCAAAAACAACAAGAGCAATCAAGAGAGAACTTACCAAAATAATGAAATTTCTTGAATTTCTAACTTGTTTTCTTGAAATCTCCTTCAATTGTTTTGAGCTTGAACACAAGACTCTCTCTTGCTCTCTTTTGTCTCATTAAAGTGGCTCTTTCCTTGCTCTTTTCCTCTAATTCTTGAGTTTATGGTGATTTTCTTGAAAAACCACACATAAACTATCTAATTCCCATAAAAATTTGAATTACTTCCAATGGATTCTAAGTTTCAAGTAAAGAAATGAAGGAAAATGAAGAAAGTAAAAGAAATGGTGATGGTGAAGATGGAGTCCACGTTTTATGGAAGGAAGAAGAAAAGAAAATGAAAAAAAAAACAAAAAGAGACAAAGTCAAATTTATGGTCTTCAAACATTCTCCACCAAGTCTTTTAATAATAAAATAATCAATTATTTCCTCTTCCACTCATTTATTTCTTCTTATTAATTCATTAATTCAATAATAAACAAATATGTTCTTCTTTGACTGTCTTATTTGACTTGTGTATATGTTATATATATTTCTATATATACAACATATACACTCTCTCTTAAATTCCTTTCTCTTTCCAATTTAACATATACATTCAATCCAATTGCAACAATAATATCAAAACTTCTAGGGCGCACTTTGGGATATTACACACTAAGAATAAATTAACCATGGGCTTGTTTTTGGTAGGAACCATTAGTTACTCTTTCCGAGTGAGAAATCTATTTATAATAAACCTCTTAATTTCGTTTTAATCCAACATAGCATAAAAGCTACTTTAGTTGGTTGAATGGATTAAAACCTAATTAATGGGAATTATCATGGATTGATTTCCATTTTTGAAAATATAACTATTGGTTGAAACGTCCGAGGGAATTATTCGAAAGCAAGATACCCCGTGTTGGTATTTTGTTAACCATATACCTAGGAAAAAGAGACTCGCCATTCGTGTGTGGATGTTATAAGGTTGGAAGGATCATCCTAATTACACTTGTTTATTGGTTGATTGTGCATATATGCATACATGCATACATTTGCATCTCATATCATTGATCCTCTCTGGCTCACAGCCCTGGATTACGATAGTTCTAAAGCTTACAACAATCTGACCTACGCCGGAGACGAAGTATCTAGCAACGACTCAATCACTTGCTCACCTAAAACAATAGAGCCCAAACAAATTCAAAGGATGGTGGAAGAAGCCCTTAATGCCAAAATGGAAGAAATCAAAGAGGCCCTAGTTGAGACCATGAAGAACCAATTGACTGCAATCTTAGAGAATCATGCCGAGGCATCTGCTAGCACTAAGAAACCAAAGGACAAAGGGAAGACCAAAGTTAGTGAAGTGGTTTTTGATGATGAAAAGGTGATCATTGATGATGATGATGATTGGGCTCAATACTACCAAGTGGTTCATGAAAAGAAGAAAGAACCGAAGGCTGTTGAGAAGGCAACTATTGAAAAGACCGAGACATCTGATGTTGAAAAGATGATTACTAATTTAGAAAAGAAATTTAAGAAGAAGTTGAAAATCTAAGAGATGTATGAGATCGACAAGCTATTTGAACAAGATGAAGAGGTCCCTTATAAATTCAAGATGCCTTCCTTTGCTAAGTACAATGGCACCGGAAATCCCCATCTTCATGTGAAGCAGTATATCACTGCCATGCAATCTGCCCGAGCTACTAGGCTCAAACCCTAAGGTACTTTATGCTCTCATTGGACCCTATTGTCCAAAATTAGTTCAATACCTTAGATGATGGAATACAAAAGAGTTGGGATCTACTTTACAAAGCCTTCATCCAACAATATGGATATAATGTTGAGTTAGAAGTTACTTTAATGGAAGTGGAGTCCATAAGGCAAAGGCCAAATGAGAATTTTGTGGACTATGTAAAGCGATGGAGAAACAAGGCCGCTTTACTCAAGAAGAGGCCCGATGAATCCGATCAAATAAGGATGATTGTGAGAGGGGTATTGCCTAGCCTTCGTGAGAGAATGTCTCATACACTCATCCGTTATTTCAAAGACCTTCTTCAAGCTGGTTTGCTAATTGAAGAATGGGAAAGGGAGAAGAGCCAATTTGCAACAAAAAGGAACGAGAAAGGGAGCTATCAACCTGGTAGCCAAAGCATGCAAAAGGCTATCGGTGTTAATGCTACTAACCATGGAACAAGGAGATAATTTTTGGAATTGGGAAAACCGATGTCTTGGGTTCTCAAAAAGCTTCAAAGAAAAGGATTGCTACAACCCTTAAATCCACGTCCTTTGCCTAACCCTCTCCCACCTAACTTTGACACCAAAGCATTTTGTCAATTCCACCAAATGCAAGGGCATGACACGGATAGATGTGTAAGGTTGAGACACGAGATCCAAAACCTAATTGATAATGGGAAGCTACCCGAGCCCAATAAGCCAAACACCAAAGACAACCCATTACCAAAATTCAATAGGATACCACCAGCGGCGACCTTCATGATTGGAGGAGGTTTACATGAGGACTTTGTCATGTCTTCTTTTCAAGATGTGGATGAGAAAGCAACCAAAGAAGAAGAGGCATTTGTCAAAATTTAACAAGCTATGATGGGTGGAGAAGTAGCAATTTGTGTTGTCAATGGGTTTTGGGATTTAAGTGACAGTGATGATGATATTGTATCCAAGAAGGAGGAGCGGACTTGGTCGGAGCCCGAAGAAGATGAGGTGATGAATACTAGATTCGGTAAGCCTTACGCAAGGCCACCACCAAAGGAGATAGAAACTAATAAGGGGAAGGAAGTTGAAATAGAAGAAGATGATGTTGTGCTCAAGTAATTGAAAAGAACCCAAGCAAGTGTTAGCATTTGGGACTTATTAGCTACTTCTAAAAGGCACCAAGAAACTATGGCCAAAGCCTTAGCTAGCATGCCAATTTCTACCTCCACAACACCGGAGGAGTTGATCAACTTCATAAAAATTGGGGAAGTAATGAAATGTGAGGAGATCCAAGAAAAGAGTGAAGTTAGTATGGGAGCAGTTTCTTTTTCAGATGCGGACTTACCGGAGGAGGGGAGAGACCACATCCGCCCTCTCTTTATCAAAATAGAAGTCAAGGGGAAGAGGACTCCATGTGTAATGGTCGATGATGGGTCCGCCATAAATGTTTGTCCACTTATGATACTGCCAAAGCTAGCCATGTCAACAAGAGATCTAAACCCAACCGAGGTGACAATTCGTGCTTATGACAACACTAAGAGGCATGCCGAAGGGACTTTCAAAGCGGCTATCAAGGTTGGTCCAATTGAATCTATTGTTGAGTTTGTTGTCTTAGACATACCAGTTACCTTTGCCTTACTCTTGGGGCGACCATGGTTTCATCCTCTTAGTGGAGTTCCTTCCACCCTTCATCAAAAGATCAAATTTCCCAACGGAAATGAGACAGTGGTCATTGAAGCTAAAGATAATGAGATTATTAATGCTCTAATGGTTGAGAGGCCTCTCAATGGTTTTCAAGTAGCTGTAATTTGTGATGATGAAGCAGTGGACTCCAAAGTCTTGAATATGATGAAGAACATGAACTACCTTCTCGGAGCTGGTCTTGGAAAGGGTAAGGCCGGTTTAACAAAGTTGCTAGATTTTAGAACTCAAGCTTCCGAGAAGGGGTTGGGATATCACGAAGCCAATGATGTTCAACCAAAGAAGAATGAGAAGATGAGCTTCCCATCGCTTGAAGAGATTTTTGTCAAAGCCCCAGATATGGGACCACTCCAAGGAAAGCCCGAGCCAATCATGTTCATGGGTAAGTTAATCCCCGGTTTTGAAATTTTTACAGATGTTGCTGAGCTAGTGGAGCAAGTGAAGAAAGAGCTCACCTTGTCAATCAACAAAGAGAAGAATGAAGCTGCCCTAAAAGCCGAGAAGACTCCAGAAGAGATTGCTGCCCTAGTTGAAGAAAAGTTTGAAGACATCCTGCTTTATGATTCTGAGAACAATGATTTTTATTTTTATTTTAATTTGTCTGCTTTGTATGAGGATGATGATGTTTTCTTTTCCAAAATGAATGCAATAAAGTCTGATTTTGCTTACTTGTGTGATGTTTCTTCTGATGGTTGCATACATTCAAATGGTAGTTACATGAGCATCTTTAATATTAATTCTATTAACACACAATCATTAAATTTGGGAACAACTGAAAATCCTAAAAACATTAGCATAGCATCCGATCTTACTCCTAATGAGAGAGAGAGAGACTTGAAAAAATATTTAAAAAATATGAAGAAGTGTTTGCTTGGTCTTACGAAGATATGCCGGGGATAGATCGAGATAGCCGAGCATCATATTCCTACTTACACTCACATTAAGCTTGTCAAACAAAAGCTTAGGCGACTAAGACCTGAGTGGGCTGAGTTGGTTAAAGAAGAGGTCACTAAGCAAATACAAGTGAAGTTCCTTGAAGTGATAGAATACCCAGATTGGCTAGCCAACATAGTTCCAGTGCCAAAGAAAGATGGGAGGATAAGGGTCTGCGTGGACTATAGTGATCTAAACAAAGCTTCCCCTAAGGATGATTTTCCTTTACCTCATATAGATGTACTCATTGATAGTGCGGCCTCTAGCGTGCTACACTCATTTGTAGATGGATTTTTCGGATACAATCAAGTGTTAATGGCCCAAGAGGATAAAGCCAAAACTACCTTCACTACTACATGGGGTATATTTTGTTATAGGGTGATGCCTTTCGGCTTAAAGAATGCTGGAGCAACCTACCAAAGGATGGCCACCACACTATTTCATGACATAATGCACAAAGAAGTTGAATTATATGTTGATGATATGATGGTGAAGTCAGATATAAGGGAGCAACACTTCCAGAACTTGGAATTATTCTTCGATAGAGCTTTGAAATATAAGCTAAGATTAAATCCGAAAAAGTGTGTATTCGGTGTTACCTCAGGTAAATTGTTGGGACATGTAATTGGTTTGAATGGTATTGAGATTGATCCTGACAAAGTCAAAGAAATCAGGGATATGCCAGCCCCAAAGACGGAGAGAGAAGTTCGGGGATTCATTGGTAAACTGCAGTACATTAGCAGATTTATAGCAAAGCTCACAACAATCTGTGAGCCTATCTTCAAATTGCTTAGAAAGAATCAGCCGGTCGTATGGAATGAACAATGTCAAAAGGCCTTTGACCGAATAAAAGAGTATTTGTTGAATCCACCTATTTTGAAACCACCTAAACCCGGCAAACCTCTATTACTATACTTAGTAGTAGAAGAAGAGTCGATAGGAGCCATGCTAGCCCAAGCAGATGAGTCGAGGATTGAGCATGTCATTTACTATTTGAGTAGAAAGCTCCTACCTTATGAAATTAAGTATAGTACCATTGAAAAGACATGTATAGCCATGGTTTGGTCTTCTAAGAAGTTGCGGCATTACTTTCAATCATATAGTGTGCAAGCAATTTCCAAGTTGGATCCAATGAAGTACTTAAGGGAGACACCCTCTTTAATTGGGAAATATGGTCGATGGTTGATAATATTAGAAGAATTTGAGATTGAGTATGTAACCAGGAAAAAAATCAAGGGTAGAACGGTGGAAGAATTCCTGGCTCAACAACCATTACCAGAAAGTGAAGAGATAATCTTAGAATTTCCAGATGAACATTTAGAAGTAATTGAAGTACAAGGTTGGAAAATGTATTTTGATGGAGCGGTAAACAGGAAAGGAGCAGGTTTGGGAGTTATACTAGAATCGCCCGAAGGGGAACTTATCCCTTTAGCCAAGAAGTTGAAATTTAGGGCAACCAATAACATGGTGGAGTATGAAGCGTGTATTTTCGGTTTGGAAACCCTAATGATTATGAAGGTGGATAAGGTGGAAGTTTATGGCGATTCGTTACTAGTAGTATCCCAAGTAAATGGAGAGTGGGAGTTGAAAGAGGAAAAATTAAAACCATACCACCGTTACCTGACCATGATGAAGAAGAATTTTAAGGAGTGTAGGTTTATACACCTGTCAAGAGAAGAAAATCAGATGGCTGATGCCCTAGCCACATTGGCTTCGATATGGGAAAATCCTGCCAGCTCATTCCTTAAGCCTCTGATCTTGACCAGTTCATCAACTCCTTGCTATGAATATGAGACAATCATGGAAGTTGATACGGAGCATGATGCATGGTATGATACTATAAGGCGATTTTTGAAGGAAAAAGAATGCCCGCCGGGGGCAACAAAGAAAGAGAGAAGAGCCATAAGGAGGTGGTCATTGCAATACATCACCTTCCATGGAGAGTTATATCGAAGATGGTCTGATGGAGTGCATTTGAGATGTTTAAGAAAGCCTAAAGTGGAGCGCATCATGTTAGAAATAGACGCAGGAAGTTGCGGTCCGCACATGAGTGGTTTGGCCCTAGTTAAGAAGATTATTCGACAAGGTTACTATTGGTTGATCATGGAGAAAGACTGTATTGAGTTTGTAAAGAAGTGCCAGCAATGTCAGATGTATGGTAACTTGAATCATATGCCACCTGGGGTATCGACATTCAATGTCTTCACCCTGGCCATTTGCCACCTGGGGTATCGACATTATAGGAGAAATACATCCGACAGCCTCAAACGGTCACCATTTCATTGTAGTAGCAGTTGATTTTTTTTCAAAATGGGTCAAAGTCGAATCCTTCAACAAGCTGGGTGCAAGTCAAATGGCTAGGTTTATCGAAAAGAATCTCATCTACAGATATGGGGTCTCGCACAGTGTGATATCAAACAATGGGGTACAGTTTCATGGAGCAGTTAAGGATTTATTCTCCAAGTATCAAATCCATCATCATCGATCCTCTCCTTATAGACCAAAGGGTAATGGTGGAGTAGAAGCAACGAATAAGAGAATTAAGTAAATTCTATCCAAGATGACTAAGACTTATAGAGACTGGTCAGAAATGCTTCCCTTTGCTTTATGGGGATATAGGACGAGTGTCTGAACACCTACTGGGATGACACCGTTCTCTTTGGTTTATGGGATGGAAGCGGTATTGCCAATTGAGATTGAGATCAAGTCGTTAAGAGTAGTCTTGGAAGCTGAACTGCCTGAAATGGAATGGGTAACAAGCAGATACACACAATTAGCTCTATTAGAAGAGAGAAGGTTAAAAGCACTGTATCATCACCAACTGTATCAAAAGAAGATAGCTCGGGCCTACAATAGAAGGGTTAAAATCAGAAAATTTAGAGTTGGGGATTTGGTATTGAAGCGATGTAAGCCTAATGTATCTGATCCAAGAGGGAAGTTCAGACCTAGCTGGGAAGGGCCATATGTCGTGAAACAAGTCATGAGCAAAGGTGCAGTGAAATTGTCAGACATGGATGGGAACGAATTTAGTGAGCAGTAAACATTGACAGGTTGAAGAGGTTTTATGTATGATAGGAAGAAAAAGAAGAAAAAAGAGCTCGCTAGGTTGAAAACCCAAAAAGGGCAGCCTAGGAAAAAGTTAGAGCAGTCCGCTAGTTCCGAAAACCCGAAAGGGCTGGCTAGGCAACAATTAGGGCTAAATGAGAGAAAATCGTCAATTAGAAAACCCGAAAGGGCTAATTGGCAACAGGAGTAATCTTGTATATGCTGGCTTTATGTTTGGTTGTTCCCCAATTTAATAAAACAGAATTAATGTTAAAATTGTTCTATGTGCACTGTTATAAGTATTTGACCAGATATAGATGAAATAAATAATAATAATTGCAAAAGGTGATGACAAATTATAAACGGAAAAGAAGCATCTTTTATTACTTTAGTTATATGTTCATCCTAACAAAACACTTTCTAAATTGACAAATGTAAAAGCTATGGCAGTCGATAAGTGTAACGTGCAGGCCAGCTTTGCCTCAGCCGATCCAAGTAGGCTTCAGTCAAGCAAGGCATGTCTAGGTCAGGAGCAAAGTCAGAATCACGAAGCTCAGCTCCATACTGACGCCCAAGTCGGCGAGGATCATAGCATGTACCTTGACGAAAAGCAGCAAGGGGAACGTACATCAAGTATGTCCGCATGATGATACGAGAAATCTTCCACCAAGGTACCAACCAACGGATATTGACTTCAGAGCGTGAGTGAATCCAGTCAACCCAGTCAGCATATGAAGAAGCAGGATGGAGTAGCTTCCTAGCAGAATGATGACATGGTAGGTATCTGGCAAAATCCATGGAGAGAGTATCAAGTAAAGAAAGACGCTCCTGAAGCCAAATCTATGGATAACAAAATTAACCGATCAAATATACTGAACAACACATATGGCTTTAAGAGATTAATATTCAAACCTGGGACTTTCAAATCAATACTGTTCTTTTTATAATTTTATTCTCAATCTTTATGAATACAAGGCTAAGGTGTATCTCAAGAGTTACATATTCCTTCTTTACATTTTTGTTATACCAGAAGTTAACACATTCCAACTCCGTTTCAAACTAATTTGCTCTCGATTATATGATCTTTATTAACTTAATTCATGTTTCAATAATATTACTATATATATTTTCAACCATATGCAGTTTTTATACAATTTCTATTCGTCACTTCATTTCTAATCCATTTACAATCTCTTATAATATATAATTACATAGAACTTTCCATATGTGAATACTTTGGGACTCTAAATATCATATGATCATCACGTTCAGTGCTCACCATAACAATTTCCACTGTCCAATATTACTCAAGTCCATTCCCTTCTCACTTCCATCACATAATCCATCTAGCTCTACACAGTTCAAGACCTAATCTCTCTTAGGTCCACTAATACATACAACATCTTTTTCCATATCACTAATTTTATAATAATACCACATACATATTCATAAGTCACCTTCATAATGTGATCCACATTTTTTTTTATCATAATTTCATTCATATTGAAAAACTCAGTTCACATATCATATAAATGTACACACTTAATTATATGCTCTTAAATTTATTTTCCTTTTTCATACATTCCATACAATTTTAATGTTTATCACTTTCTTTTAAACACTATCATTCTCATTCTTCCAATATGATGTAAAGTATTTATTCACACTACAATTATATATATATATATATTCTGACTATACTAACACTTCACATCCTTCTTGGTCACATTCCCAATGTGACATCTCTTTCATTTTTGTCTTTTAAAAATATTTAATATACTTCCATATCCATTTTTATCCTTTGCAGTAAAATGACTTAAAATGGCTCATTTTCATTTGCTTATCCACTTCCCTTTTTACTTCCAAACAAATTCTCATACTATCAATCACATTACTCAATTCATAATACTTTCATGTGCAATATTAGTCATTTCACCTAGCTCATGTATTGAATATACATTAAACCATCAATATCCAAATAATCTTTATCAAATTCCACTAAAACTTTAACTTTTCAACTTACTATTTCACTTAAGCTTCAATTTGCCAAACTCATCTTTTCTTAATATCAACTTTAAAAACAACATATATATATATCACAAAACAATATCAAAACATATAATTTTCACAATTATCAAGCTCATTTCAAAAGATACAAATGTCACATATTATCACCATTACCATGAGCTTTCACAATATCCAAGCATCTCACATTTCCAACATTGAATTTACAATGTTTGCATTAAAATAACAATACCAATTTATATTCTTACTTAACCAATATCATCTCTTTTTCCTTTAAACAAAACCTTAACTTTATATATATATACCCCAAACTTTAAATAATCACACTTTGTCTATACTAATCAACTCATTCAATATTCCACCATACTCTCCTCATTTAAATAACATATCTTTCAATATTAACAATCCAACAATATTTCCTCTGTCTAGCAAACCCAAAATAAACTTTATTATAAAGATGTTCAAAGTGTAGAGGAAAGAGTACATACTTTAATTTTGATTTTGTTTCCAACTCATTTTCAACTTTATTCTCCTTTTCATTTCTTTATTCTTCAACACATTTAACAATTCACTTTACTTGCATAAATTTCCATTTTTTTAATTTATCAATTAAACTTATATAAATCCATATCATTACTTTCTCTAGCTTTCTTTCATGTAAAACATCATTCACACTCTAGCATCCATCTTATATAACACAGATATACTACAAATCATATAATGCCATACCCGAGACCAACCTAGGTGTTAATGCATATGCATGTATTACCAATTGCATTTCAAAACTCTTCTTTTTAATTCATTTTAAGCGTTTCAAATTTTTTTTTAATTTCACTTAGGCCGAGAATCTCGAACCTAAGCTCTGATACCAAAATAATTGTAACACCTCGATACCCCATATAAGTACTATACATACCGGGTATACATACAGTAAGTATATAAAGTATAAGGATGTCACTTTTTGTTACAATTTAAAAACCTTTAACAGAGTTTAAACCACAATACATTAATTTAAAGAGCACTTACAAAATCATTATACTTTTAATGATCTTACCTATATATAAGAATCTTATCTTTATCAAAACTTCATTTGTACATATAAATACACTCTTGTCAGAAATACATCATAATTAAAAATTATACATGTATGCATCACCCTCTAGTTGGTCTCGATAAACTCTTACTCTTCTCGTGGCATAATGAAAGACTTCATATCTTCCACCTAGTCACCTGCGCGATTACACATCCGCGCTAAGCCCGAGAGCTTAGTAGTACAAATAAATAATATAAACATACATTATAGAAGTTCTAACATATAATGATATATCAAATTCCATGTACCATTAGTTTCTTATCATGGTTTCCCTTTTTAGTTACACCTTTCATATATCTCTACTAATCTCATATATTATATATACATATATACATATCATTAACACCAACCACAATCCATCACTAATACTCACAATCATTATATCAATATACATATTACATATCATACTTCATATCATTATTTTATTCACAATTCACCAATCATGAATCACATTTCCAACAAAGGCAAACATTATACCATTCACAGTTCACCACTCATGAATCACATTAAACAAAGACAAGCATGGGCCCAAAACACACTAATATGCCATTCAATTTTCAGAGTTAATGCTTTGGTTTTGTTATCACATTTATCATTATCATAAACCCAACTAGGCTTCAAGGATTAGGTTCAACCAAGCTTCAAGGGGAACAAAGCATGCTAAGTATCAACCCAACTTGGCTTCAAGAACCAACCCAACCTAGCTTCAAGGGTTGTAACATCTCAATTAGGCTTCAAGGATCAAATCCAACCTAACTTCAAGAGATTGTTACCAATATTAGGCATGCCACCAACAACAAACTCTGAAAATGGAATAACACATTAGCCACACAATTCATTTAGCAATTTCATTCTCAATTGAATCATCATAGCCAATCACAATGGCTTCACATCACATTTGAGTTATCATAGCCAATCACAATGGCTTCACATCACATTTGAGTTATCATAGCCAATCACAATGGCTTCACATCATGTCATGTCTCAATTCATATTATAATATTTCATAGTATACCTAATCAATTACCCCATCATATCCTTCACATTTTACATATAGCATCATTGATATAACATTACAAAGTACATTATTCATATAACACATTACCATTCATAAGATTCACAATGTATAAAACATAACATTGTTCATATAGTATCATATGCATCATCATTACTCACATTGTCCCACATTATACACAATATAACATTATTCATAGATTTAGAGTCTTCCACATATATTTGTTTAGTTCATTCTTTGTATTAAATGTGTTTAGAGTGTTTATTTTTATGTTTAGGTGCAAGAAGACCTTTGAAGAATCAATACAATGTGAGAAAGGCAAAGAACAATCACAGTAGCCAACACCTTCAAGGGACACGGCCAAGCTTGTGGCCGTGTCTCTCAACACCAAAAATCCAGTAGCAGACACAGTCAAGGGACACGGCTGAGCCAGTGGCCGTGTCTCTCCAAAAATGACCCAACACGGCCGTGTCTCCTCTAACTTGGCCGTGTCTCCCATAGATTGGCCGTGTCTCTCCTTTAGATTTGGCCGTGTCTCCCAACAAATTCAAAACCAAACACGGCCAAGCCTCCTTGATTGCATTAAATCACATTATACACAACTTAACCTTATTCAAATGGATATAATCAATGTTATTAACATTTATTTTACAAGTTCATCACAATATTCACCTTAACAATACATCAATAATACATTTAATCACTTACCATTTCAAAACCCTAAAATCAACATCACTCTTATTCTTTCAATATCAACATCCACTTAACTTACCATCTTCAAACCAAAACCAACACCAATTCAATATTTTTAACTTACACTCAATTTCAACACTTATAAACACATCTCAAACACACCAAATCGTAATATCAACAAATCATAACTCACCTCAAACACAACTTCAAAATAACAAAGTAAAACAAGAGAGTACTTACCAAAATTGAGGAAATTCCACAAATCTCCAACTTAATCCTTTGATTCTTCCTTCAATTTGATTTTAGAAATCAAAGCACCTCTCTTGCTCTCTTCTTCCTTTGGTAGCCGGCCACACCAAGCAAAGAAAAGAAAATGAAGACAAGTCAAACTTTTCTTCTTCTTTAAATCTCCACCAAGCAATTCTAACAAAGCAATTACCTAAATGCCCTTCATCCATTTAACTTAACTTCTTTTCACTTATATGCCCATTTAAGTAATTTCACATATCACAAATAAAATATCTTCTTCCCTGGACTCCTCATTTTGACCAACATATATGTTATATATATTACCATATACCCAACATATACACTTTCTCTCTACACATTACTTTCCTTTTTAAACAATACCTAAACATTCTCTTTTCAATTTCTTCTCTTATCAACATAACATATACACATAATTCAAACAAACAACAATTATATCCAAACTTCTAGGGCACACATTGGGATATTACAGTCCTTGTAACACCCCTACATCCTGTACACGCACACTACAAAACACCACAATGTAATATACGTACACTGAATATAGGGATGCTACGGTTTTCTTTAACATTTAAATCATTTTAACTAATAGGATATTCTTTCTTATTATACATTATAGAAATAAAGTAATTAACTTGTAATATAAAACAAAATAGATATATATATGTTTACCTAATACGCAACGGAATTTATAAAATATTTACATATATGAATACATTCAAATCCATATTTACAATTATACATATATTTACATTAGAATCAATATTTTACAAAATATAAAGAAGTTATACATGATTGGCAGCTCTTCTCTGATCTTTAAGTCCAAAAATAAATTCTTCAATGCCTAGTCTCACTTGGTCTCGAGGAACTCTCGGGTTCAACCTCGCCACCTGCGCGATCAACCACTATCGCGCTAAGCCAACGGCTTAGTAGTACAAAGTATACTAACATTATGCTTTAATGCAATGCAATGTCACACATTTTAATAATAAAGACAACATCATAGGTGGAAAGCTAACATCACACCTTTATCTTTCATAAACCATACACATATAAACATATCACATTTCAAAGTCCTTTCATAGATCTCACTATTCAATTATTTTACCATTAATGAATCACATTTAGACAAAGACAATCATGGGCCCAAAAGACACTAATATGCCATTCAATTTTCAGAGTTAATGTTTTGGTTCAATTATCACATTTATCATTATCATTATCCCAACTAGGCTTCAAGGATTAGGCTCAACCAAGCTTCAAGGGGAATAAAGCATGCTAAGTATCAACCCAACTTGGCTTCAAGAACCAACCCAACCTAGCTTCAAGGGTTGTAACATCTCAATTAGGCTTCAAGGACTAGACCCAACCAAGCTTCAAGGGTAGTAAAACATGTTAAACTTCAACCCAACTTGGCTTTAAGGATCAATTCCAACCTAACTTCAAGAGATTGTTACTAATTGGCATGCCACCAACAACAAACTCTGAAAATAGAATAACACATTAGCCACACAATTCATTTATTATTTTATTATAAATTCCATTCTCAATTATCATCATCATCTAGGCAAACATGCCTCATTTATTTCAATTGAATCATCATAACCAATCACAATGGCTTCACATCACATTAAAATCATCATGGCCAATTAAAATGACTTCACATCTCAATTATCTCAATTCATATAATACCAAACATAACATTATTTATATGCATCAACATTATAATAGAGTATTTATCACATTTATAATTATATGGATTAAATCTCAAGATCATATGAATGGAGGTATTAATTTAGGGTTTGTACTTACCTCAATAACAATTCACGCAACTCTAAACACTTCCTTTTCCAAGATTCTTTTACTTCTTAGATCAATGACAAATCACTTTCTTCAAGACCTAATCCAAAAATAATAACATACACTTGCTTAGGAATACACATGAGATAATCAAGTTAAGAGTCAACTAGGGCAAACTCTAAACATGACACGCTCAACCACACGGGCGTGTCCCTGACCGTGTAATACATTCTGCCTCTCAGAAACATCGACACGTCCAACAACGTGAGCGTGTTCATGGCCGTGTCAATTCTCCAAACTCACAGTAGCTATGACAAGCACAATAACACGGGCGTGTTACTGGTCGTGTCAATCCTACTGCCACCAACACAATTGACACGCCAAAGAATCTGGACATGCTCATGGGTGTGTCAGGCTAAAAACCCAGATTCCGGCCAAAACAACAAAACACCCAACAAAACACTTCTTTTCACCAACATCCACTTCAAACAAACTTAACAAAACATACCCAAAAACCATCTTAAACTTACAAAAACACCAAAACAACTCCACACCTACATCAAACACAAATCACAAATATCATCACAAACCCCAAACACAAATACAACACCATCTCTTCCAACCAACTTACTCTTTTCTTCAATCCATCCTTAAAATCCATAATCAATTTAATCAAACACTCTTAAACATATCACAATCAAACAACACACCCTTAAATAATCTATCAAACTCAAACACAACTTCAAATAAGCAAAGAAATCAAAAGAGGACTTACCAAAGTAATGAAACTTCTTGAATCACCAACTTGATCACTTAGATCTTCCTTCAATTTGAGCTTAGAACATTAAAATCCTCTCTTGCTCTCTTGCTTTCTCTTGTCCTTGGATGAGCCGGCCAACACAATGGAAAAGAAGAAAAAAACATAAAGAAACAAAGTCAAACTTTTCATCTCTTTAAATCTCCACCAAGTATTTCAACATAAGTAATTACCTAAACACCCTCTTACAATTTGTTTTAACTTCCTTTAAAACACTTGCCCTTTTTAGTAATTTCTCAAATCACAAATTAAAATATCTTCTTCCCTTGACCACCCATTTGACTTGCATATATGATCTATATATTGCCATATACACAACATATACATTCCCTCTAAACAATCTTTTCCTTTCCAATAACACATATACATTTGATTCAAATCAAACAACAATTATATCAAAACTTCTAGGGCACACTTTGGGATATTACAATTCTCCCCCTCTAAAAAGAAATTTCGTCCTCGAAATTACCTGTCATCAAGTCCGAAACAACTGAGGATACTGATCTCGCATTGTTTGTTCACTTTCCCAAGTTGCCTCTTCCTTTGCATGATTCTTCCATAAAATCTTCACAAGGGGGAACTTTCTTATTTCTCAATTCTTTCACTTCACGTGCCAAAACAGCAATTGGTTCTTCTTCAAATGTCAGATCTGGACTCACTTCGATAGATTCAATTGGCAAAACATGAGATGGATCCGACCTGTACCTCCTCAACATAGAAACATGGAATACATTATGGATCCTATCCAACTCAGGTGGCAAAGCAAGCCGATAAGCAACTGGTCCAATTCTTTCCAATACTTCATAAGGTCAAATGAAACGAGGATTCAGCTTCCCTCTTTGACCAAATCTCAAAATCTTTTTCCAAGGAGACACTTTCAAAAATACTTTATCTACAACATCGAACTCTATGTCTCTCCTCTTCAAATCTGAATAAGACTTCTGTCGGTCTGAAGATACTTTCAACCTATCTCGAATCATTTTCACTTTCTTTAATCAAATCAGGACCAATTAACTTACCTTCTCCAAGTTCATTCCAGCATAAAGGCATCCTACATCTTCTACCATACAATGCCTCAAATGGTGCCATCTTAATGTTGGATTGATGACTGTTATTGTATGCAAATTTCACAAGTGCTAAAAATCTGTCCTAACTTCCGGAGAAATCAATGATACAGCTTCTCAACATGTCCTCGATAATCTGTATCACTCTCTCTGATTGTCCATCTGTCTGCGGATGAAAAGCAGTGCTAAAATGCAATCGAGAACCCAAAGTACCATGTAAACTCTTCCAAAACCTTGAAGTAAACCGGGGATCTCGATCAGACACTAAAGAAATTGGGACACCATGCAACTTCACAATCTCATGAATATACAGCTCAGCTAACCTCTCCAGAGAATAATTCATCCGAACCGGAAGAAAATGAGCTGTCTTAGTCAACCTATCAACAATCACCCAAATAGCATCATTCTTCCTTTGTGTCAATGGTAGACCGGACACAAAATCCATTGTCACTCTTTCCCATCTCCATTCAGGCACTGATAAAGGTTGAAGTAATCCTGTTGGAACTTGATGCTCAGCTTTTACTCTCTGACATGTGAGACATTTGGATACAAACTCCGCTATGTCTCTCTTCATACCGGACCACCAGTAATACTGCTTCAAATCATGATACATCTTTGTATTGCCCGGATGCATAGCAAATACTGACTGATGTGCTTCTTCTAAAATAATCCTTCTCAAATTAGCATCATCAGGTATACACAATCTGTTCTTAAACCAAAGACTCCCATCACTTCTCACAATAAAATCTCGACTCTTTCCACTCTTGCAATCTGAAACAATCTTTTGAATCTTTTCATCAGCCAATTGAGCCTCCTTAATCTGATCCAACAATACTGGTTTCAACTGTAACTGTGCCAACAATGCACCATCATCACAAGATACAAAACTAGAATGCAACGCTCTCAACTCAACAAGCAATGAGAGCGAATAAACAGTCAAACCTGCTAAAGACTTTCAACTTAAAGCATCAGCAACAACATTTGCCTTACCAGGATGATAATCAATCAAACATTCATAGTCTTTAATCAACTCCAACCATCTCCTCTGTCAAAGATTAAGTTCTCTCTGCACCCCCAAATATTTCAAACTTTTATGATCTGTATAAATAAAACATTTCTCCCCATATAAATAATATCGCCAAATCTTTAAAGCAAACACTATAGCCGCCAGCTCCAAATCATGAGTCGGATAGTTGAGCTCATGCGGCTTCAACTGCCGAGAAGCATAAGCTATAACCTTACCCTCTTGCATCAAAACACACCCTAAACCATTATGTGAAGCATCACTGTAAATCACATATGGTTTATCTTCCACAGGTAAAGTAAGAACAGGCGCTTGAGTCAACATTTCTCTCAACTCATCAAAGCTAGCCTGACATTGATCTGTCCACACAAATCTAACTCCCTTACGAAGTAATCTGGTAAGTGGAGTAGCTATCAAAGAAAATCCTTTCACAAACCGTCGGTAATAGCCTGCCAACCCAGAAAACTTCTAACTTCAGTCACAGACTTTGGTGGACTCCAATTCAAAATAGCTTCAACTTTACTCGGATCAACTTTAATACCCTCTGCTGAAACTATATGACCGAGAAAAGTTACTTGGTCAAGCCAAAACTCACACTTCGACAGTTTAGCAAACAATTGCTTCTCTCTCAAAATTTGCAGCACAATCCGCAGATGCTTGTCATGCTCCTCCTTACTACGCGAATACACCAAAATATCATCGATAAAAACTACCACAAACTGATCCAAATAGGGCCTAAACACCCTATTCATCAAGTCCATAAAAGTTGCAGGTGCATTCGTCAAACCAAAAGGCATAACTAGAAACTCATAATGCCCATACCTTGTGCGAAAGGCTGTTTTAGGAATATCTTCAGCTCTAACCCTCAACTGATGGTACCCTGATCTCAAATCAATCTTGGAAAACACTACTGCACCCTTCAATTGATCAAAGAGATCATCAATTCTAGGCAAAGGATATTTATTTTTAATAGTTACCTTGTTTAATTGCCTATAATCGATACACAATCTCATAGTACCATCTTTTTTCTTCACAAACAAAATAGGAGCTCCCCACGGTGAAACTCTAGGGCGAACAAACCCTTTATCCAACAACTCCTGCAACTGTACCTTCAATTCTCTCAGTTCAACAGGTGCCATTCTATAAGGAGTAATAGAGATAGGAGTGGTACCAGGCAATAATTCAATACCAAACTCCACCTCTCTCTCAGGAGGCAACCCTGGCAACTCCTCTGGAAACACATCTGGAAACTCTGCAACTGTGGGTATACTATCAAGTTGAGAACTCACTACTATAGTATCCAAAATATGAGCAAGATAAGCATCGCACCCTTTTCTAATCAACCTCCTAGCTGCAACAGCTGAAACAAACAAGGATGCTAGCTGTCCCTGCTCACTAGATACTATCACCATTCCACCATCACCGGTCCTCAATGTAACACATTTCTTTTGACAGTCTACCACAGCTCCATGTCTAGATAACCAGTCCATGCCTAGGATCAAATCATATTCCTTAAAAGGCATTGCAATCAAATCTCCACGAAACTCCTCACCTTGCACCACTACTGCACTATCTCGGTGCACCTTGCTAACAATCACACTATGCCCTAAAGGATTTGTCACCAATACATCAAATCCTAGGGATTCAGCATGCAATTCAGACACAGGCAAAACAGATGCACTAATATATGAATGAGTAGATCCTGGATCAATCAAAGCAAGTACTGAAATACCAAATAAAGAGAAAGTACCAGCTATGACTGCTGAAGCATCTGGCTGCCTCTGCATCACATATACCCTCTGAGAAGATCCGGCCTCCTCTGGTCTACTATCCCTAGATGTAGAGCCTCCTCTCTGACTGAATCCAGATCTACCTCCTCTGCTGAAACTTCTGCCCCCTCGACCACCTCTCACACTAGGTCAAGAAACTGCAGAATCTACCGACATCTGCTCCTGCCTCTCAGGACACTCTCTAACAAAATGATCAGGTGATCCACATCTGAAACATACCCCTGCTACACCTGTCTTCCAACAAGTACCACCATGTGGCCTACCACAATGAATACATATTGGTAGAGTGGATCTCTAAATCACTGGTGTAGGAGCACTCGCCACTGAAACTGTAGGTCTCGATCTCTGCCTCTAAAACTATACTGACCTACCAACTGGCCTCTGACTCCTACTAACCCGAGGAACAAAACTTCCTTTACCTCTCTTCACAGATGAAGACCATGCTTCAAACTGGGGTCTCCTAACCCTGGTCTCTTTATCAGACGCAGCTGCCGCAATGCCCTGAGCTCTCTCCACACTCCTAGCTGCTGCAACAAGCTGGGAAAAATCATGATATCTAGATCCAGCCACAAGACACATAATAGAGGGCCTCAATCCTTCCTCAAATCTCCTGCACCTATCAATCTCATCAGATATAATACCCCCAGCATAATGGCTCAACCGGATGAACTCAACCTCATATTCTGTTACTGTCTGGTTGTCTTGCTTCAAACTCAAAAACTCCATCTTCTTCACATCTTTATACTCCCTCGGAGTATACTTCAATTCAAACTCTCTTAGAAAATCAGTATAGGACAATGTAGGTGGATCATCCATAGCATGGGGCACTGTCTTCCACCAATCATATGCATCCTTCTGCAACAATGATCTTGCATAATAAAATTTTTCTTCTGGGGTGGCTTGCAACTGAATAAATATTCTTTATATTTTATCTAGCCACTGCTCAGCTACAGCTGGATCAATAGTACCCAAAAAATCTTCAGCTCCATAATTCCTTAATTTATCATAATGTCTCACTGATATTAAAAGGCTGTGGGGGTGGTGGCGGTGGTTGCACTGGTGCTTGCCTTAATATCTCTACCACATGCCTAAGCCAAACTGGCAGAACCTCCTCACCAGCTGGTCTCCCCGACACAGAAACAGGTACCTCTCCAGCACTATCCACTCTAACTCCATCCCTAACCTCATCCGGAGCTACACTCTCAGCACTACCCTCTACTGACTGACGTAAGTGAGAATCCATCACAACTTATATCTGCAAACACAGCAGAATACATCTCATTAAAGATCAGAGACTGCCAATACCAAACATGTATGTTATTCAAAAACTAGCTTTTAAAGTCAAAATATTCTTTTCCTTACATTTTACCTTGGTTGAGAATCTCAAACCTAGGCTCTGATACCAAAACAATTGTAATACCCCTACATCCTGTACACGCACACTACAAAACACCACAATGTAATATACGTACACTGAATATAGGGATGCTACGGTTTTCTTTAACATTTAAATCATTTTAAATAAGAGGATATTCTTTCTTATTATACATTATAGAAATAAAGTAATTAACTTGTAATATAAAACAAAATAGATATATATATATATGTTTACCTAATACGCAACGGAATTTATAAAATATTTACATATATGAATACATTCAAATCCATATTTACAATTATACATATATTTACATTAGAATCAATACTTTACAAAATATAAAGAAGTTATACATGATTGGCAGCTCTTCTCTGATCTTTAAGTCCAAAAGTAAATTCTTCAATGCCTAGTCTCACTTGGTCTCGAGGAACTCTCGGGTTCAACCTCACCACCTACGCGATCAACCACTATCGCGCTAAGACAACGGCTTAGTAGTACAAAGTATACTAACATTATGCTTTAATGCAATGCAATGTCACACATTTTAATAATAAAGACAACATCATAGGTGGAAAGCTAACATCACACCTTTATCTTTCATAAACCATACACATATAAACATATCACATTTCAAAGTCCTTTCATAGATCTCACTATTCAATTATTTTACCATTAATGAATCACATTTAGACAAAGACAAGCATGGGCCCAAAAGACACTAATATGCCATTCAATTTTCAGAGTTAATGTTTTGGTTCAATTATCACATTTATCATTATCATTATCCCAACTAGGCTTCAAGGATTAGGCTCAACCAAGCTTCAAGGGGAACAAAGCATGCTAAGTATCAACCCAACTTGGCTTCAAGAACCAACCCAACCTAGCTTCAAGGGTTGTAACATCTCAATTAGGCTTCAAGGACTAGACCCAACCAAGCTTCAAGGGGAGTAAAACATGTTAAACTTCAACCCAACTTGGCTTCAAGGATCAATTCCAACCTAACTTCAAGATATTGTTACTAATAGGCATGCCACCAACAACAAACTCTGAAAATAGAATAACACATTAGCCACACAATTCATTTATTATTTTATTATAAATTCCATTATCAATTATCATCATCATCTAGGCAAACATGCCTCATTTATTTCAATTGAATCATCATAGCCAGTCACAATGGCTTCACATCACATTAAAATCATCATGGCCAATTAAAATGGCTTCACATCTCAATTATCTCAATTCATATAATACCAAACATAACATTATTTATATGCATCAACATTGTAATAGAGTATTTATCACATTTATAATTATATGGATTAAATCTCAAGATTCTTTTACTTCTTAGATCAATGACAAATCACTTTCTTCTAGACCTAATCCAAAAATAATAACATACACTTGCTTAGGAATACACATGAGATAATCAAGTTAAGAGTCAACTAGGGCAAACTCTAAACATGACACGCTCAACCACACGGGCGTGTCCCTGACCGTGTAATACATTCTGCCTCTCAGAAACATCGACATGTCCAACAACGTGAGCGTGTTCATGGCCGTGTCAATTCTCCAAACTCACAGTAGCTATGACACGCACAATAACACGGGCGTGTTACTGGTCGTGTCAATCCTACTGCCACCAACACAATTGACACGCCAAAGAATCTGGACGTGCTCATGGGCGTGTCAGGCTAAAAACCCAGATTCCGGCCAAAACAACAAAACACCCAACAAAACACTTCTTTTCACCAACATCCACTTCAAACAAACTTAACAAAACATACCCAAAAACCATCTTAAACTTACAAAAACACCAAAACAACTCCACACCTACATCAAACACAAATCACAAATATCATCACAAACCCCAAACACAAATACAACACCATCTCTTCCAACCAACTTACTCTTTTCTTCAATCCATCCTTAAAATCCATAATCAATTTAATCAAACACTTTTAAACATATCACAATCAAACAACACACCCTTAAATAATCTATCAAACTCAAACACAACTTCAAATAAGCAAAGAAATCAAAAGAGGACTTACCAAAGTAATGAAACTTCTTGAATCACCAACTTGATCACTTTGATCTTCCTTCAATTTGAGTTTAGAACATTAAAATCCTCTCTTGCTCTCTTGCTTTCTCTTGTCTTTGGATGAGCTGGCCAACACAATGGAAAAGAAGAAAAAAACATAAAGAAACAAAGTCAAACTTTTCATCTCTTTAAATCTCCACCAAGTATTTCAACATAAGCAATTACCTAAACACCCTCTTACAATTTATTTTAAATTCCTTTAAAACACTTGCCCTTTTTAGTAATTTCACAAATCACAAATTAAAATATCTTCTTCCCTTGACCACCCATTTGACTTGCATATATGATCTATATATTGCCATATACACAACATATACATTCCCTCTAAACAATCTTTTCATTTCCAATAACACATATACATTTGATTCAAATCAAACAACAATTATATCAAAACTTCTAGGGCACACTTTGGGATATTACAAGTCCTTATTAGAAGCAGACGAAAGGATCTCATGGTCATAAGTATGGGGGCCTCTCAATGAAGAAGCACCGGGATCCCTCATTCCTTGAAATCGGAAGTCACAAAAATTTTGTTCGGATTGGTGATATAAACTTTCAAAATGAGAAGCTTGCTGACGACTTGCAGCCAACTCTTCTTGAAGTTTCTTATTTTGTTCTTCAAGCATCCGCTGTGAGCCAAGAGAGAAAAAGGTAAGAGCATACATAATCATGCATACATATAGCATAAACTATTGTGAAATAAGGAACGTACCAAATAGTTCACATTGATACCCTGCGGATGAGATGGCGTATCCGGCAGGCTAGAATGAGCAAATGGAGGGGCAGTGAAAGAAGGTTCAGCCTCGTGATCAAATGAGCCAATAGCCTGCAACAATCATTAAAGAATCAAAAGAAGGAAAAGCAGTTGCAAGGGAAAAGTGGTTAAAGTGCAAAAAAACTCCCTTGGAAGATCAAAACAAGGAAAGAAGAGCATGAATCAAGCAAGACATGGTCAAGCCAAATCGAGCTTAGCCGTGTCACCTCAAAAGAAATTTTGGCAGAATATGACACGGGCAGGCGACACGACCAAGCCACTGGCTGTGTCTCACCTAAAGGACAAAGTCAAGAAGGACCAAGCAAAGAAAGAAAAGAAACAGTAGGAGAAACAGACAGGCAACACGGCCAAGCCACTGGCCGTGTCCCATCCTAACCCAAGAACAAAGAAGAACCAAAGAAAAGACACAGAAGCTGACACACCTAGGAAACACGGCCAAGCCACTAGCATTGTCATTCCCATCTTCAAAGAACAAAGAAGATCCCGATCTCCAAGGATGAAGATCCATTTGCAAGGGTGAAGGCCCGATCTCCAAGGGTGAAGATCCATTCTGAGGGTGAAGAATCACAATGCATAGAACATCCAGAGCAGTCAGGCTTCTCAACTGATGAAAGGTTAGTCAAATTCATTCTCGGGTCCTAGTACCCAATCTTAGGTCCAAGTGCCCATTCCCAGGTCCAAGTACCCAAATCAATTCAAGCTTGAGTACAAGTACCCAAATTAAATCAATTTAGGGCCGAGTATCCCAATCCAGTTTAGGATCAAATGTCCAAATCCAGTTAGGATCGAGTATCCAAATCCAGTTTAGGATCGAGTATCCGAATCCAGATAGGATCGAGTATCCGAGTCTAGTTTAGAATCAAGTATCCAAATCTCTTGGGTCTAGAACCCAAATTACCCTTAGGTCCAGAACCTAGAATTTATTTCTAAGTCCAAAAACTTAGCTCGGGTCCAGAACCCAAATTTTACCATTAAGTCCAGAACCTAGAATTATCCTCGGGTCCAGAACCCAAATTTACCATTAGGTCCAGAACCTAGAATTATTTCTAAGTCCAGAACTTAGCTCGGGTCCAGAATCCAAATTTTTCTTAGATCCATAACCTATAATTATCCTTGAGTCCAGAACTCGAACCGGGTCCAGAATCCAAATTTTTCCTTAGGTCCAGAACCTATAATTATCCTTGAGTCTAGAACTCGAACCGGGTCCAGAACCCAAATTTTCTTTAGGTCCAGAACCTAGAATCTCCATTGAGTCCAGAACTCAAACCGGGTCCAAAACCCAAATTTTCCTTAGGTCCAGAACCTATAATTATCCTTGAGTCCAGAACTCGAACCGGGTCCAGAATCCAAATTTTTCTTAGGCCCAGAACCTATAATTATCCATGAGTCCAGAACTCGAACCGGGTCCAGAACCTAAATTTTCCTTAGGTCCAGAACCTAGAATCTCCATTGAGTTTAGAACTCAAACCGGGTCCAGAACCCAAATTTTTCTTAGGTCGAGAACCTAAAATCATCCTTAAGTCCAGAACTCGAACCAGGCCCAGAACCCAAATTTTTCTTAGGTCGAGAACCTAGAATTATCTTTGAGTCCAGAACTCGAACCGGGTCCAGAACTCAAATTTTCCTTAGGTCGAGAACCTAGAATTATCCTTGAGTCTAGAACTCAAACCGGGTCTGGAACCTAAAACCTCAACCATTTCAAAAATTAAGTCTTATTGCTTTTCACTCTCTTTCCCTAAGGTTTTAGATCATTCAAGCAGGGGGCAAGCTGTAGACCCTTAATTTTTTACCCAATCCGGTCCAATATGTTTTATTTAGTCTAAAATGATTTTTGTTGTCTAATTAGTCCAAAATAATTTTTATTAAATAATTTTTACTTTAGTATCTAATTTTTATTAATAAAAAATAGAAATAAAAATCAAAATCAAAAAATAAAAATAAAAATAAAAATCGAAGTCGGAAAAATCGGTAATGAAAAAATCGTCGCTCGGGTCTGTAGGCACGGGCCCGTGGGCATTTCGCCCGCAGGAAATTCCTGAGGGCGAAATCACTGTGCTATTTCGCACGCAGAAATTTTCTGCCTGTGAAATAGTCCACGCAGAAATTTTCTGCCTGGGAAATAGCTTACGGGCCCGCTCCGCGCGCGCTGCCGCAACTAGCTGTAGCAGATTTTTTTGCCAGCGCAGTTTTTCTACAGCAGTTTTTTTTCGGCAGCGCAAATTTTCCGACGCAAATTTTTTGAAACTTAATCCAATTAGGTTTTGGTTTATTTTTTTATTAATATTACTTACCTTAACTAATTAGGAATAAACAACCTCAAACCACTATAAATAAGGATCAAAGACAATTAAAAAAGGGAAGGGAAAAAAATCCAAGAGTAGTTTGGAAAATTTGAAACCAAATCAAGGAAAAGAAGAAATTCAATTCAACTCTTTTCTAGAATAGCAGCAGCATGATTTAGAGGATTCAAAGGTAAAAAAGGCTTGTCTTTGGAGCTAGTTCATCCAAGAAGAATTGTTTTTGGAGAAATCATCAAAAGAAGGTATGTGTTAATTAATTTTCTTTAATTATTTTTTTTACGCAGTAGCAAATTTATGAAATCAAAATTAAAAACCTTTCATCTTTAATTTAGTTTTTCTAAAGCCAAAAAAACCTTATTTCATTAGTTTATCTTCCAAAAGGCTTAAAATTTTTATTTTTTCTTCTTAAAAATCTTAAAACTCTAATTGAACATATTTTTCAACAAAACTATGATGTAAATTCTGCTTCTTTTAAAATTTTAAAGTATGTTCTATTTCATTCAAAAAGCCTTAAAAAACATCTTTTCTACTTATAAAAACTTTAATTTATTTGTTTAAATTTATAAAACTTCATGAAATTATCAAATTGATTTCCAAATTCTTGAAAATTATTCACCACCCGAGACCCTAAATTCCAAAATATCAAATCCAAATTCAACTTCCAAAATTCAAAATAATGAACACTAACCCTTTTAAAACCTTAAACCCTAATTTTTATGAACCCTAATCCTTTTAAAACATTAAAAAACATAAAAAACATAAAAACCTAAATTTTACACAGTAGCTTAGGAACCCAATAACCAAAAATCACAAATTAAAGTATTTTAAAGTGTTTAAAACCCTAGTTTCATGATATCATCATTCAAACCTTAAATTTTTTAATCAAAGAGTCTTACCAAACCTTTAAAACATAAAACCCTAATTTATTTTAATTCCATAAAAAGTCACAGTAGCCATAATTGGACCTTTATTTGCTTTATTCAATTCCATACTTGATTATGCTTTCATTTATTTCTTATACTTTAATTTATTTAATTTCAATACTTGATTTATTTAATTTATCATGGATGGATGTTTATTTTCTATTTTGATTAATAGCTTTGATGAATGATTTATTTATGATGAATGATTATTTACTTTTATCAATTAATTTAGATTTCCAAAAGTTGTAAGAGGTATGTTTCCACTTGGTGGGTACCTCATTAGTTAAACATCATGTAATTTAATTTGCTTTTCTATTTTAGAACCTATGTAAATGGCATGTTTCTACCTTTTGGTGGGTGTCCTAATTAGGCATGTGATGTAAGGACATGTTTCCATCCTTGGATGGGTGTCCATTTATTTGCTTTGTTTGGACATTGCTTTGATTTTAATATAATGATGCTTTCTTTTAATTATTATGTGTAATATGGATAATATTGTTATATTTAAGAATTTTATAATATTAAGACCTGTAAAGGAGTCCTGTTCCAATGAACCGGGCGTTGTGGGGGTGCTGGGCCATTTCTCACCTTCCCCACACGTACCCAACTTTTTGAACCCATTAGGGGGTTGGAGATTCCTTAGGAATCGAGTCATCCACCCCTTTCTTTTTCCTGGCCCGTCTGGGTGGCGACTCCATTTTCTCTGGACCTAAGTCCGTGTTCTCTAAGGCCCTGAGCCTAAACACCAAAGTCGCAAGAACCATTCCGCCGGGAGTGGGGGCGAAAATCCCCTCTCACAGTGTGTCTCCGTGGAGAGCGCCTATTTTGTTTGTGAAGAAGAAGGATGGTACTTTAAGATTATGCATTGATTATAGGTAGTTGAATAAGGTGACCATAAAGAATAAGTATCCTTTGCTTAGAATAGATGATCTCTTTGATCAATTAAAGGAAGTAGCAGTTTTCTCCAAGATTGATTTAAAATCAGGGTACCATCAGTTGAGAGTCAGAGCTGAAGATGTACCTAAGGCAGCTTTTCGCACAAGGTATGGCCATTATGAGTTCTTAGTAATGCCCTTTGGGTTAATGAATGCACCAGCAGCTTTTATGGATTTGATGAACAGGGTGTTTAGACCCTATTTAGATCAGTTTGTGGTGGTCTTTATCGATGATATTTTGTTGTATTCGCATAATGAGGAGGAGCATGACAAGCATTTGCGGATTATATTACAGACCTTGAGGGAGAAGCAGTTGTATGCTAAGCTGTCTAAGTGTGAGTTTTGGCTTGATCAAGTAACTTTTCTCTATCATGTGGTTTCAACAGATGGTCTAAGAGTTGATCCGAGTAAAGTTAAAGCTATTTTGAATTAGAGTCCACCAAAGACAGTGATTGAGGTTAGAAGTTTTTTGGGTTTGGCAGGCTATTATCGACGGTTTGTGAATGGTTTTTCTTTGATAGCTACTCCACTCACCAGATTGCTTTGAAAGGGAGTTAGGTTTGTGTGGACAGAGCGGTGTCAAGCAAGTTTTGAGCAGTTGAAGGAGAGGTTGACTCAAGCTCCTGTTCTTACCTTGCCTGTGGAAGATAAACCATATGTGATTTACAGTTATGCTTCACATAGTGGTTTAGGTTGTGTTTTGATGCAAGAGGGTAGAGTCATAGCTTATGCTTCTCGACAGTTGAAGCCGCATGAGTTTAATTATCTGACGCATGATTTGGAATTGGCAGCCATAGTGTTTGCTTTGAAGATTTGGCGACATTACCTTTATAGGGAGAAGTGTTTCATTTATACAGATCACAAGAGTTTGAAATACTTGGGTGTTCAAAGGGAGCTGAATCTTTGGTAGAGATGGTGGTTGGAGTTGATTAAAGACTATGACTGTTTGATTGATTATCATTCTGGCAAGGCAAATGTAGTTGCTGATGCCTTGAGTCAGAAGTCTTTGCCAGTTTTGACTGCTTATTCGCTCTTATTGCTTGTGGAATTGAGAGCGTTGCATGCTAGATTTGAATCATGTGATGATGGTGCTTTGTTGGCTCAGTTACAGTTGAAGCCATTCTTGTTGGATCAGATTAGGGAGGCTCAGTTGGCAGATGAAAGAATGCAGAAAGTTGTATCGGATTGTCAGAAGGGGGAGAGGCGAGATTTTCATGTGAGAGCTAATGGCAGTCTTTGGTACAAAGATAGATTGTTTGTTCCTAATGATGCAAGACTGAAAAAGATTATTTTGGAGAAAGCACATCAGTCGGCTTTTGCCATGCACCCTGGGAATACCAAGATGTTTCATGATTTGAAGCAATATTGTTGGTGGTTAGGTATGAAGAGGGACATAGCGGAGTTTGTATCCAAATGTCTCACTTGTCAGAGAATGAAGGCCAAGCACCAAGTTCCTTCGGGGTTGCTCCAACCTTTATCGGTGCCTGAATGGAAATGGGAGCGAGTAACAATGGATTTTGTGACTGGTTTGCCTTTGACTTAGAAGAAGCATGATGCCATCTGGGTGATTGTGGATTAGTTGACGAAGATAGCTCATTTTCTTCCAGTTCGGATGGACTATTCTCTTTAGAAGTTGGCTGAGCTGTATATCAGTGAGATAGTGAAGTTACATGGAGTCCCAATTTCTTTGGTGATGGATCAAGATCCCCGGTTTACTTCGAGATTTTGGAAAAGCTTGCATGATGCTTTGGGTTCTTGATTGCATTTTAGTACTACTTTCCATCCTCAGACAAATGGGCAGTTAGAGAGAGTGATACATATTTTAGAGGACATGTTGAGGAGCTACGTCACTGATTTCTTTAGGAGTTGGGATAGATTTGTGCCACTGATGGAATTTGCTTATAACAACAGTCACCAGTCCAGTATTGGAATGGCACCTTATGAGGCATTGTATGGTAGAAGGTGCAGGACACCTCTATGTTGGGATGAGGTTGGAGAAGGTAATTTAATTGGTCCTGATTTTATTAAAGAAATGGAAGAGAAAGTGAAGATAATTTGGGATCGGTTGAAAGCAGCTTCAGATCGGCAAAAATCCTATTCAGATTTGAAGAGGAGAGACATTCAGTTCAATGTAGGAGATAAAGTATTCTTGAAAGTGTCTACTTGGAAGAAATTTTTGAGATTTGGCTGTAAAGGGAAGTTGAGTCCTCGTTTCATTGGACCTTATGAGATACTGGAGAGAGTTGGACCAGTTTCTTATCGACTCACTTTGCTGCCTGAATTGGATAGAATTCACAATGTCTTCCATGTCCCTATGCTATGGAGGTACAGGTCAGACCCATCTCATATTTTGTCAGTGGAATCTATTGAGGTGACTCCGGATCTAACTTTTGAAGAAGAATCAGTGGCTATTTTGGCATATGAAGTGAAAGAGTTGAGAAATAAGAAAGTGCCACTTGTGAAGGTTCTTTGGAAGAATCATGCTAAGGAGGAGGCAACTTGGGAGAGTGAGCAAGTGATGCGAGATCAATATCCCCAGTTGTTTCAAAATTGAGATCAGGTAATTTCAAGGATGAAATTTATTTATAGAGGGGGAGAATTGTAATATCCCACATGATACCCTAAAATTTCGAAATGCTTTTTGATGTATGGAATTTAATGTTAAGTGTATATTTGATTAAGTGGAAAGATAAGATAGGGAAGTGTGTATATGTTGTATATATGAAGATATATACAACATATATAAGTCAACTTTTATTTAATGGTCAAATGATATTTTGATTATTAAATTAGAAATTAAGTGATGGTGGAGGTTGATATTTGGGATTATATTATTATAATAATGTTTTTACTTGGTGGATATTTAAAGAGAAATTCATATGGCTATTAGTGAAGGGGAGTTGACCATTTCTATTTTCATCTTCTTCTTCTTTCTTTTTGATAGCCAGCCACCACCATCTTCATCAAGGGAAAGAGAGGTTTTGTTGATTCGTAACTCAAGCAATTGAAGGATTTCAAGAGATTAAGTTGGAGTTTGAATGATTTTCTTCACTTTTGGTAAGTTTCCAACTTGTTTTTTTGATTTCTTTTGGAGTTTGTGTATTTGAGTTTGGTTGATGGTTGGTGTAGTTGTGTGTATGATTGATTTTGGTATGTTTGAAGTGTTTTGTCTTGTTAACTTTGATTTTTGGGGTTGGATTGAAGAAAAGGGGTTAAGTTTGGTGAAGATAGCAAGAGTTGTGGATCGTGTTTATGTGTTGAGTTGTTTTGATGTTACACAAGTTTATTATGGTTTATTGATGGTTTTGGTTAAGTTTGTTTGGAGTGTGTGAGCGGGGATTTTTGCCCCCACTCCCGTTGGAATGGTTCTTGCAACTTCAGCACTGTTTAGGCTCGGGGCCTTAGAGAACAAGGACCTAAGTTCGGAGAAAATGGAGTCACCACCCGGACGGGCCAGGAAAAAGAAAGGGATGGATGACTCGATTCCTAAGGAATCTCGAGACCCCTAATGGGTTTGGAAAGTTAGGTATGTGTGGGGAAGGTGAGAAATGGATCGACACCCCCATAACACCCGGTTCATTGGAACCAGCCTCTTTTATAGGTCTTAATATTATAAATTCTTAAGTATAACAATATTATCCATATTACAAACAACAATTAAAATAAAGCATCATTATATTAAAATCAAAGTAATGTCCAAACAAAACAAATAAATGGACACCCATCCGAAGATGGAAACATGTCCTTACATCATCCATGTCTAAACTAAATAGGACACCCACCAAAAGGTAGAAACATACCCTTTACATAGGTCCAAAATATAAAAGCAATTTAAATTACATGATATTTAACAAATGAGGTACCCACAAAGTGGAAACATACCTCTTACAACATTTAGAAATCAAAATAAATCGATAAAAGTAAATAACAATTCATCATAAATAAATCATTCATCAAAGATATTAAGCATCAATCCAAATATATAATAAACATTCATCCATGATAAATTAAATCAAGCATTGCAAATATATCAAAGCATATAATGAACTGCATAATTAAATCTAAAAATAAAGCAAGTAAAGATACAAATTATGGTTACTATTTCTATTTAAAATTCTTTAATTAATATTTTGGATTTTGGGATTATAGTATTACATTTGTTATTTTTTTAGCCTACTGTAAAGGTTTTGGAAAATTGGAATGGATTAGGGTTTCATGAATCAAATTAGGGTTTATGGGTAACATTATGAAATTAGGGTTTTAGAATATTAAAACATTAGGTTTATAATTCTTGGTTACTGGATTGTTGTTTTTAGGCATTGTTGTTTTTAGGCTTACTATGCTGAGTTTGAATGTTTAGGTTTATAAGATTTTAAGGTTTTAAGGATTAGGGTTTAGAAAAATTAGGGTTTATAGTTTTATGGGAATTAGGGTTTAAGAAAACTTAGGGTTTAGGTTTACTAGTTTGGAGTTTACTATTTTAGGTTTTGAAGTTGAATTAGGGTTTTTTAGTTTTTCGGAAAATATATTTGATTTTAAATTTGAGAAAATAGTTTATAGTTTTATAAAGCTTTATGTGATTTTTAGAAACTGTAAGGTAAATTTAGAGTTTGGATATTTAACAAAACATTTGAGAATTTTAAAAAAGTGAGAGGAAAACAGTTTAGGGTTTTTTAAAAGCTTTTTGAAATAGGAAAAACGTTTTAAGGTTTTTGGAAACAAAAGAGTATTTTTTAGGATTCTTAAGGTTTAGAAAAGACATAATTAGGGTTCTTAAATTTTAGAAGAAACAAAATTAGGGTTCTTGAGTTTTTAAAAGAAACAGAAGGAACGATTTAAGATTTTTGGAAACAAAGATCAAGTTATTACATAATCAAAGACCATAGTTTTGTATGTATAATCTTATAAATCAAAGAAACAAAGCTACTGTAAGAAAATAAAAAGAAATTAGAGATTCAAACCTTCGTTTGTTGGTTCCACCCAAAATTGCTTCTTGGATGAACAAGGACAATGGCAAAGTTGACGCCTTTGATGAATCGTTGATTTGCTTGCTTATTGCTAGAATTTTCAAAGTCCCACTATCCGATTTAAAGTTTTTCTTTTAGTTTTTTTTTATTGTCCTCCCCTTTTTCTGTGTCTTTTTAGTGTTATTTATAGGAAATTTTGCAAGCTTAATTCCAATTGTTTAAGGAATTTATCATTAATTAGGAAAAGGAAACCGAAAACAAATAGAATTTGGTTTCGGAAAAAATTGCATAGGAAAAATTTCGCTGGCAAAAAAATTGCTGCGGGCTGTTGCGAGGAACTGCGTCGAAAAATTGCGAGGGGTGGGCTGTGGGCCATTTCGCCCACAGAAAAATCCAGCCGGCAAAATGGCCCAAGGCCAGTTCTTCCACTGGTTTTCGGCGACGAATTTTTGCCGATTTTTCCGTCACCGATTTATTTTTATTTTTATTTATTTATTATTATTATGATAAAAGATAAATACTAAAATAAATATTATTTAATTAAGATAACACAAAAATTATTTTTGACTAATTGAAATATATTGGACCGAACTGGGTCAAAATTTAAGGGTCTACAGTTTGTTCCCTGCTTGAACAATTTGAGACTTTAGTAAAAGAGAGTGAAAAGCAATAAGACTTAATTTCTCTGAGATAGTTGAGGTTTTGGGTTCTATACCCGGTTTGAATTCTGGATTCAAGGATAATTTTAGGTTCTGGACCTAATGGTAATTTTGGGTTCTGGACCCGAACTAAGTTCCGGACTTAAAAAGAGATTTTAGGTTCTGGACCTAGAGGTAATTTGGGTTCGGGACCCGAGCTAAGTTCTGGGCTTAGAAGAAATTTTAGAATATGGACCTAATGGTAATTTGGGTTCTGGACTCGAGCTAAGTTCTGGACTTAAAAGAGATTTTAGGTTCTGGACCTAAGTATAATTTGGGTTCTGGACCTGAGAGATTTGGATACTCGATCCTAAACTAGACTTATATACTCGATCCTAAACTAGATTCGGATACTCGATCCTAAACTGGATTTGGATACTCGATCCTAACTGGATTTGGATACTCGATCCTAAATTGGATTAGGATACTTGATCCTAACTGGATTTGGATACTCGATCCTGAGCTAGACTTGGATACTCGATCCTAAACTGGATTGGGATACTCAATCCTAACTGGATTTGGATACTCGATCCTAAACTAGAGTGGGATACTCGATCCTAAACTGGATTTAATTTGGGTACTTGGACCCGTGACTGGGTATTTGGACCCGATATTGAATTGGATTTGACTGAACTTTTATCAGTTGAGGATTCTGACTGCTCCGGCTGTTCTATGCATTGTGGTTCTTCACCCTCAAAATGGATCTTCATCATTGGACCTTGTATCTTCATCCTTAGCATCGGATCTTCACCTTTGAAAATGGATCTTCATCCTTGGAGATCAGGTCTTCTCCCTTGTAAGTGGATCTTCATCCTTTGAGATCAGGTCTTTACCCTTGAAAATGGATCTTCATCCTTTGGAGATCAAGTCTTTACCCTTGAAAAGTGGATCTTTATCCATTGGAGGTCGGGTCTTTTGTAACACCCCTATACCCTGTATACGTACACAGCATGCTATTACGATCGTAATATGTAACACCCCTATATCCCGTATACGTACCAAGCATGCTTAAACGATCGTAAAATATGTATACTGAATATAGAAAATGCCACAGTTTAAAAAGACACAACAAATATATTTTTATAAATAAGTGAAACCAATCTCAAACATTTAAAAGAAATCCAAAAGACACCATATATATATAAAAACATTTATTAGTTCACAGCGGAAGTTATTACAAATATAATATAAATCAAAGTTTACAAAACATAAAATATATACATGATTGGCAGCTCTTCTCCGATCTTTAAGTCCCAAAATAACTCTTCAATGTCTACTCTCACTCGGTCTCGAGGAGATTTCGGGTTCAACTCTGTTACCTGCGCGATCAAACACTATCGCTAAGCCATCGGCTTAGTAGTACAAAATATACCAACATAATACTTTAAGGCAATGTAATGTCACACATCTAAATCATAAAGTGAACATCATAAGTGAAGAGCTAACATCATACCTATATATTTCATAAACCACACACATAGAAGCACATCACATTACCACATCATACTACATTTAATGTCATAACAATAATCATATTACATCTTCATAGTTTCATAGTTTTTACCATTCAAGAATCTCATATTATATACAAAGACAAGCATGGGCCCAAAACACACTAATATGCCATTCAATTTTCAGAGTTAATGCTTTGGTTTTGTTATCACATTTATCATTATCATAAACCCAACTAGGCTTCAAGGATTTAGGTTCAACCAAGCTTCAAGGGGAACAAAGCATGCTAAGTATCAACCCAACTTGGCTTCAAGAACCAATCCAACCTAGCTTCAAGGGTTGTAACATCTCAATTAGGCTTCAAGGATCCAATCCAACCTAACTTCAAGAGAATGTTACCAATAGGCATGCCACCAATAACAAAACTCTGAAAATGAATAACACATTAGACACACAATTCATTTATTATTTCATTCTCAATTCTCATCATCAATTACGCAAACATGCCTTATGTTCTTTCAATTGAATCATCATAGCCAAACACAATGGCTTCACATCACATTTGAGTTATCATAGCCAATCACAATGGCCTCATATCATGTTGTATCTCAATTCATATTATTCACCTAGCATCGTCATATTATATCTCAATTCATATTATTCACATAGCATCATTGGTATAACATTTCAAGATACATTATTCATATAACACATTGCCATTCACAAGTTTCATAATGCACAATACCTAATCTTGTTCATATAATATCATATGCATTATCAAGTGTAAGTTCAATCTCAACCATGTAAGAAGAGAAAGGAAAAGTCACAGTAGCCAACACACTCAAGGGACACGGCCAAGCTTGTGGCCGTGTCTCTCAACCAAAAACCTCTCAACCAAAAGCAACAGAAGCCAACATGGGCAAGGGACACGGCCGTGTCTCCTCCAAAAATCACCCAACATGGCCAAATTTCCATGGACTTGGCCGTGTCTCTCATGAATTGGCCGTGTCTCTCCTTGCTTTTGGCCGTGTCTCTCATGAATTGCAACCCTAACATGTTCAAGTCCCCTTTAGTTTCTCTCAATTACATTATACACAATATAGCATAATTCAATTGAATGTAATCCATGTTCTAAACACATATTTCACATGTTTACCACAATATTCACCTTAACAACCCATCATCAACACATTTAATCACCTTCCACTTCAAAACCCTAAAAAAAAACAACATCACTTTTAACCTACCATCTTCAACCAAAACCAAACCAACACTAAATTAACTCACAATCAATTTCAACATTTAGAAACTCATCTCAAACATACCAAATCATAATATTATCAAATCACAACACACTTCAAACACATCTTCAAAATACCAAAAGAAAACAAGAGAGTACTTACCTTAAATGAAGAAATTTCACAAATCTCCAACCAACTCCTTTTGATTTCTCCTTCAATTTGATTCTAGCATCAAGAACACCTCTCTTGCTCTCCCCTCTCTTGAATAGCCGGCACACAAAGGAGAAGAAAAGAAAATAATCACAAGTCAAACTTCTTTTCTTCTTTAAATATCCACCAAGCAATTTTAACAAAGCAATTACCTAAATGCCCTCACCCATTTAACTTAACCTTTGTCACTTATATGCCCATTTAAGTAATTTCACATATCACACATAAAAATATCTTCTTCCATTGACTCTCCATTTGACTTATGTATATGTTATTTATATTAACATATATACAACATATACATTTCCTTTCGTCACATAACTTTCCTTTGCAAAAACATATGTACATTAAATTCAAATCAAACAACAATTGTATTAAAACTTCTAGGGCATGCATTGGGATATTACATAATATATGTATACTGAATATAGAAATGCCATGGTTTACTAAACAAATGACTCACTTCTTTTCAATAATATGAGCAAATTTAAAACATTTAAGGAAAATTTATAAAACATAATAAATAGAATGTTTATTCAAAACGCAGCGGAAAATATATAACAAATAATTACAAATACATATACATCAAAACCCAAGTTTTACAAAACATAAAATATATACATGTTTGGCAGTATGTCTTTGATCTTTAAGCTTCACTATCAACACCTCAAGATCTAGACTCTACTCGGCCTAGAGGAACTCTCCGGTTCTTCCCTGTTACCTGCACGATAAACCATAATCGCGCTAAGCCAACGGCTTAGTGGTACAAACTACATACTATGTTTCGATGCAATGCCAATGTCACACAATCAATTTCATACACCATTCAAAAGAATATTATGTTTCAACATTTTACTTTGTTCAATGTCATATCAAACATTCATATTATATCTTCATAGTTTCATTACTCAACGTAGCTTACCATGCCACATTCATTCTAAATAAAATACTTATGCATTATAATCATCTTATTATTCATTGGTTTCACCATTCAAGAATCACATTGAAAACAAAGACAAGCATGGGCCCAAAGACACTAATATGCCATTCAACTTTCAGAGTTAATGTTTTGGTTCAATTATCACAATTATCATTATTATTATCCCAACTAGGCTTCAAGGATTTAGGTTCAACCAAGCTTCAAGGGGAACAAAGCATGCTAAGTATTAACCCAACTTGGCTTCAAGAACCAAACCCAACCTAGCTTCAAGGGTTGTAACATCTCAATTAGGCTTCAAGGACTAGACCCAACCAAACTACAAGGGGAGTAAAGCATGCTCAACTTCAACCCAATTTGGCTTCAAGGATCAAGCGCAACCTAACTTCAAGAGATTGTTACTATAGGCATGCCACCAATAATAAAACTCTGAAAATGGAATAACATATTAGACACACAATTCATTTATTATTTCATTATCAATTTCATTCTCATTTCTCATCATCACTTAGGCAATCATGCCTCAATCATTTCATTTGTATCATTAACATTATAGCCAACAACCATGGCTCCTCATCTCATCAATAGAGTATACATAATTAATTGCATTGAATATCATCATCTAGGCAAACATGCCCCACTTATTTCATTTGAATCATCATTACCAATCACATTGGCTTCCCATCTCATTATATCTCAATTCATATTACATCAATTTATTATACAAATCATAACATTCATCAATTGTAATAACAATGTAATCAATTACTTAACATATATACAACCAAATATGTTAAGTATCAAAATCATGTAAGTGTATGCAACCATATAATTTGTACTTACCTCAAAACCAACTCAAACCAATCTATACACTTCCTCTTCCAAGAATCCTTCACACTCAAGTTAGGTCAACTCAACCTCTTCACAACCTAATTCAAAAAGGAATATTACACATGAGATAATAAGACTAAGAACCAACTAGGGCAAACTCTACACATGACATGCTCAACAACACGGGCGTGTCCCTGACCGTGCCCTAAACTCACAACACAGAAGCTTTGACACGCTCAGAACCACGGGCGTGTCACTGAACGTGTAGTACATTCTGTCTCACAGAAACATTGACACGTCTAACAACACGGACGTGCTCATGGCCGTGTCAATTCTTCAACCACACAGTAGCTATGACACGCTCAGTGACATGGGCGTGTCACTGGACGTGTAAATGCTACTGCAACACAAAACCATTGACACTGTAACACCCCTATACCCTGTATACGTACACAGCATGCTAATACGATCGTAATATACGTATACTGAATTTAGAAATGCCACGATATACTTGATAAATGACTTATCCGCTTGCAAAAGCATGAATAAATTTAAAACATTTAAAAGAAATTATAAGAGACAAAAGATGAAATGTTTATTTAAAAGCAGCAGAAAATACAACAAATATTTACAAATTCTTATACATCAAAACTCAAGTTTTACAAAACATAAAATATATACATGTTTGGTAGTTTGTCTTCGATCTTTAAGCTTCACTAGCAACACCTCAAGATCTAGCCTCTACTCGGCCTAGATGAACTCTCCGGTTCTTCCCTGTTACCTGCGCGATAAATCATAATCGCGCTAAGCCAACGGCTTAGTGGTACAAACTACAATAATACTATGTTTCGATGCAATGCCAATGTCACAATCAATTTCATACACCATTCAAGAGAATATTACATTTCAACATTTTACTTTGTTTAATGTCATATCAACATTCACATTATATCTTCATAGTTCCATTAATTTCACCATTCAAGAGTCATATTAGATACAAAGACAAGCATGGGCCCAAAAGAAACTAATATGCCATTCAACTTTCAGAGTTAATGTTTTGGTTTAATCATCACATTTATCATTATCATTATCCCAACTAGGCTTCAAGGATTTAGGTTCAACCAAGCTTCAAGGGGAACAAAGCATGCTAAGTATCAACCCAACTTGGCTTCAAGAACCTAACCCAACCTAGCTTCAAGGGTTGTAACATCTCAATTAGGCTTCAAGGACTAGACCCAACCAAGCTTCAAGGGGAGTAAAACATGTTAAACTTCAACCCAACTTGGCTTCAAGGATCAAGCCCAACCTAACTTCAAGAGATTGTTACTAATAGGCATGCCACCAATAACAAAACTCTGAAAATGAATAACATATTAGACACACAATTCATTTATTATTTCATTATCAATTTCACTTTCAATTCTCATCATCATCTAGGCAAACATGCCCAACTTATCTCAATTGAATCATCATAGCCAATCACAATGGCTTCATATCTCATCATGTCTCAATTCACATTAAACATCCATTAAGAATGATCATCATTGATATATACATATATAATTTACCTTATTCTTAGATTTAGAATCTTCAACATACATTTCACATAATCCACATTGTACACAACATAGCATTATTCATATGCATCATCAATGTTCACACTATTCAACATAACATTATTCATATGTATATACAACAAATGACATGAACATACCTTTGACAAGCTCACTACAACATAAACATGATACCAAACAATACATTACTAGTATGCACCAACAATGCCTTAGATTTCTTAACACCTTTTATAATCAAGTGTGTGTTAAGTTTCAACATCATATGAATGTATGCAATAATGTAGTTTGTACTTACCTTAAGTACCACTTATACAACTCTATACACTTCCTTTTTCCAAGAATTCTTCACTTCTCAAATTAGGGCAAATCACCTTCTTCCAAAACCTAATCCAAAAATTGATAAAATATATCAATTCCAAATATAAATATTCACTTAATAACCTCTTACTAAACCCTTAAATCACAAACTACACTTCAACATCACTCACTAAGGCCCACGGCCGTGGTCACCTCAACCCCCACGGGCGTGGGATAGAAAATGGGTCTGCCTCCCTTGCTCCAAACCTCCACGGCCATGGCTAGAAATGGCCACGGCCATGGCAACCAAGGCCACGGGCGTGGCATCCCAAATGCTACTGCCTTCGACCAAATTCACATATTCTAAGCTTACAACTGCAACAAACACAAACAACATGAAAATCTATGAAAATAATTGATCAAACTCAAGTTAAACATCACTTACCCCTTCAAAACCCTAAAACCAACAACACTCCTACTCTTCCAACACCAACATCAACCTATCTTTTTATTTTCCACTCAAAACCAACACCACCATCAATTTAAATCAAACACACACCAACATACTACCATAAACACAACCTTACTTTCAAATATCCACAATCAAACTCACAAACAACTTAAAATAAAACAAGAGAATCAAGAGAGACTTACCAAAATAATGAATCTTCTTGGATTTCCACTTAATCACTTGAAAACTCCTTCAATTTGAGCTTTAGACAGCAACTCACTCTTGCTCTCTCTTTTTTTTAGGATGGCCGGCCAACTAAAGGGAAAAGGAAAGAAGAAGAAATGAAGAAAAGTCAAATTTCTCTTCTCTTTAAACCTCCACCATGCATTCCAAAAAGTAAATTACTTAAATGCCCTCATCCATTTAACTTAACTTCTTTTCACTTATATGCCCTTTTTAGTAATTTCACTCATAACAAATAAATATCCTCTTCCTTTGACCATCCATTGTGACTTATGTATATGTTATTTATACTTCCATATATACAACATATACACTTTCTTTTAAATTCTTTCTCTTTCAAATTAACATATACATTCAATCCAATTAAAACAACAATAATATCTAAAACTTCTAGGGCATACATTGGGATATTACAGACATGCCCAAAGACTTGGCCGTACTCATGGGCGTGTCAGGCCAAAAATGCAGATTCCGGCAACTACAACCTCACATCCAACAATCCACTTATATCCACCATCTTCCACTTCAAACAACTCAACTAAACACACTCAAAAACCATACTAACTTGCAAAAACACCAAAATAATACAAAACATACATCAAACACAATTTATAAACATCATCACAAACTCAAAACACAACCACAACACTTTCTCTTCCAACAACTTATTCTTTTCTTCAATCCAACCCCAAAAATCCAATATCAATTGAACCAATACCCTTAAACACACCACAATCAAACAAATACATATCAACCACAATCTCAACTCACAAACTCAATCACAACTTCAACTAAAACAAAAGAAATCAAGAGGAAACTTACCAAAGTTGATGAAACTTCACAAACTTCCAACTTAATCTCTTGAAGCTTCCTTCAATTTGCTCTTAGAAATCAAAACCTCTCTTGCTCTCTTGTGTCTTTGTGATGCCCGGCCACCCAAATGGAAAAGAAGAAAATGAAGAGTAAAAAGAAGTAAAGTCAAATATTTGTTCTTCCATTAAATCTCCACCAAGCATTTATAATATTAAAATAATCCAATTTCTCTCTTCCACTTATTTAACTTTTCCTTAATTACTTAATTTCTTTAAAATAACTAAATATCTTCCTTGATTAACCCATTTTAACTTGTATATGTTGTATATATATACAACATATACACTCTCTCTTAAATTCTTTTCTCTTTCAAATTTAACATATACACTTAATCCAAAATAAAACAACAATTATATCAAAACTTATAGGGCACACTTTGGGATATTACAATTCTCCCCCTCTAAAAAGAAATTTTGTCCTCAAAATTACTTGATATCAAGTCTGAAACAGTTAAGGATACTGATCTCGAATTGCTTGCTCACTCTCCCAAGTTGTCTCTTCTCTACCACGATTCTTCCAAAGAACCTTCACCAGTGGCACTTTCTTATGTCTCAACACTTTCACTTCATGTGTCAAAATATCAACTGGTTCTTCTTCAAATGTCATATCTGAACTCACCTCAATAGATTCAACTGGCAAGTTATGAGATGGATCTGATCTATACCTCCTCAACATAGAAACATGGAATACATTATGGATCCTTTCCAACTCAGGATCAATAATCAAGAGAATAGCTCATTCTAACTGGAAGAAAATGAGCTGTCTTTGTCATCCGATCAATAATCACCCAAATAGCATCATGCTTCTTCTGAGTCAATGGCAAACCAGACACAAAATCCATTGTTACTCTCTCCCATTTCCATTCAGGCACTGTTAAAGGTTGAAGCAACCCTGTTGAAACTTGATGCTCAGCTTTTACCCTCTGACAAGTGAGACACTTAGATACAAATTCAGCTATGTCTTTCTTCATACCAGACCACCAATAATGCTGCTTCAAATCTTGATACATCTTTGTACTTCCAGGATGCATAGCAAAGACTGATTGATGTGCTTCCTCCAAAATGATCTTTCTCAAACTATCATCATTAGAAACACACAACCTATCCTTGAACCAAATACTACCATCACTTTTCACATGAAAATCTCGGCTCTCCCCATTTTGGCAATCTGACACAATCTTCTGAATTTTCTCATCAGCCAATTGAGCCTCCTTAATTTGATCCAACAATACCGGTCTCAACTGTAACTGAGCTAACAATGCACCATCATCACATGATTCAAAATTAACATGTAACGCTCTCAACTCAACAAGCAACGAGAACGAATACATAGCCAAACCTGCTAAAGACTTCCGACTCAAGGCATTAGCAACTACATTCGTCTTACTAGGATGGTAATCAATCAAACAGTCGTAGTCTTTGATTAGTTCTAACCATCGCCTTTGCCGAAGATTCAGCTCCTTTTGAACACCCAAATATTTCAAACTTTTATGATCCATATAGATAAAACATTTCTCCCCATATAAATAGTGTCGCCAAATCTTCAAAGCAAAAACTATAGCCGCCAACTCCAAATCATGAGTCGGATAATTAAGCTCGTGCGGCTTCAACTGCCGAGAAGCATAAGCTATGACTTTACCCTCTTGCATCAAAACACATCCTAAACCATTATGTGAAGCATCACTATTGTAATATCCTCATATATGCTCTAGAAGTTTTGATTATGTTGTTGTTATTATTGTTGTTGTTATGTTGGATTGAATATATGTGTTAATTGCAAGAGAAAAGAAATTGGGAAAGAAAATAGGGTTTAGAGGGAATGGTATATGTTGTGTACATGATGATATATATAACATATAAATTGGTCAAATGAAGAGTCAAGGTGATGGTTAAGTGGAAGAAGATATTTTTGGTTGTTATTGAAATTACTATAAAGGGCATGCATAATGAAAAGAAGTTTAACTATGTTAAAGAGGGCATTTTGGTAATTCTTCTTTTAAAATTGTGTGATGGAGATTAATAGAGAGTTTGACTTTTATTTTGATCAATTTCCTTTCTTCTTTTCACGTGTGGCCGGCCAACCTAAAGAACAAGAGAGAAAGCAAAGGTTTGATGATATTTTGAGCTCAAATTGAAGAAGTTCTAAGTGGTTAAGTGGAAATCCAAGAAGATTCACTATATTTGGTAAGTTTCTCTTGATTCTTTTAAGTTATTTAAGTTGTTTGTGAGTTGATTGTGGATTTTAAAGTGTGGTTGTGTTGATTGTTATATGTTGGATTTAATTGGTTGTGGTGTTGGTTTTGGATTTGAAGATGATAAGTTAAGAGTGATGTTGGTTTAGGGTTTTGGAATTGGTAAGTGATAAATTATATTGTGTTATTTTGGATTAGGTTTTTGGAAGAAAGTGATTTGCTCTAATTTGAGAAGTGAAGAATTCTTGGAGAAAAGGAAGTGTTTAGAGTTGTATAATTGGTGCTAAAGGTAAGTACAAACTATATGGTTACAAACATGCATATATTGTTTAATCTTAAAACACTTTTGTTTGTAAATGTGATAAGGTATCAAATGTATTGTTAATGAATGTTGGTGATGAAAATATTGTGATGAACATGTAAAATAATTGCTAATGATGTTGATTATGTCCATTTGAATGAGGTTATGTTGTGTACAATGTGTTTTAAGTTAACCAAAAGAAATTTGGCTACATTTAGGGTTTATGCATGAGAGACACGTAATTTGGGACGGTCGCTATTATTCATGTGCGGTCGCGACTTAGGTCGGGCTTCTGGCCGCGAAACCTACTGTAATAATGTTTCATCTTTTGATTGTGAAGTGCGGTCGTGACTTAGGTCGGGCTTCTGGCCGCGAAACCTACTGTAATAAGGTTTCATCTTGTAATTGTATGGCGCGGTCGTATTCAGGTGAGGCGCGACCGCTAGAAAGGTTCTGTTCACCTTATTGGAAGCAATCTAATCCTACAACAAGATTCTCAAATACATGTTAAATAGATCATCCATTTGAGTTGTCAAGGATCAAAATAGAGATCATTTGTCTAACATCATTGTTGAATCATGAAATGTGAGATGATATGGAATTGATAATGCATATGATATTACATGAACAAGGTTATGTATTGTGTATTGTGAGGCTTGTGAATGGTGATGTGTATTATGAATAATGTACTTTGAAATGTGATACTAATAATGCTATATACACAATATGAATTGAGATATGAAATGCTATAAAGCCATTGTGATTGGCTATGATGGTTCAATTGAAAGATATATGGCATGTTTGCCTAATTGATGAGAATTGAGAATGATATGTAAATGAATTGTGTGGCTAATGTGTTATTCCATTTTCAGAGTATGTTATTGGTGGCATGCCTAATGATAGTAACAATCTCTTGAAGTTAGGTTGGATTGAATCCTTGAAGCCTAATTGAGATGTTACAACCCTTGAAGCTAGGTTGGGTTGGTTCTTGAAGCCAAGTTGGGTTGAAGCTTAGCATGCTTTGCTCCCCTTGAAGCTTGGTTGAACTTAATCCTTGAAGCCTAGTTGGGTAAATGATAATGATAGATGTGATAACAAAACCAAAGCATTAACTCTGAAAATCGAATAGCATATTAGTATGTCTTGGGCCCAATGCTTGTCTTTGTTTAATGTGAGTCATGATTTGTTTAATGTTGTTCATGAATGGTTAAATGAATAACTAATGAGGCATATGAAATGTAAAGGTATGTTGTTAGCCTTGCATATATGATGTTACATGTATAATATGGATTGAGAATTGGCATTGCATTGCACTAAAGCACAACACTAGCACATTTTGTCTTACTAAGCCGTTGGCTTAGCGCGATAGTGTTTGATCGCGCAGGTAATAGAGTTGAACCCGAGAGTTCATCGAGATCGAGTGGGAATAGACCTTGAAGAGTTGATTTTGGGAACTTAAAGATCAGAAGAGATTTGCCAATCATGTACTACTTCTTTTTAATTTTGTAAAGTAATATTTATAATGTAAAATATGGATTTAAATGTTTCATATATGTAAATATTTTATAAATTCCGCTGCGTATTAACTAAATGTATCTATATATCTATTTTGTTTTGTATTATAAGTAACTACCTATTTTTCTATAATGTATACAATTGAAAGATTATGGTATCGTTTAAAATGTTTTGAATGTTAAGAAAATCCGTAGCATCCCTATGTTTAGTGCATGTATACTACATTGTGGTGTTTGTAGTGTGCATGTATTGAATATAGGGGTGTTACAACTATAAATCACATATGGTTTATCTTCCACGGGTAAAGTAAGAACAGGCGCTTGAGTCAACATTTCTTTCAACTGCTCAAAGCTAACTTGACACTGATCCGTCCACACAAATCTAACTCCCTTCCGAAGCAATCTGGTGAGTGGAGTAGCTATCAAAGAAAAACCTTTCACAAACCGTCGATAATTGCCTGCCAAACCCAGGAAACTTCTAACTTCAGTCACTGACTTTGGTGGACTCCAATTCAGAATAGCTTCAACTTTACTTGGGTCGACTCTTATGCCATCCGCTGAAACTATATGACCTAGAAAAGTAACTTGGTCAAGCCAAAACTCACACTTCGACAGCTTAGCATACAACTGCTTCTTTCTCAAGATCTGTAATACAATCCGTAGATGCTTGTCATGTTCCTCCTTATTATGTGAATACACCAAAATATCATCGATGAAAACCACCACAAACTGATCCAGATAGGGCCTAAACACCCTATTCATCAAATCCATGAAAGCTGCAGGTGCATTCATCAACCCAAAAGGCATCACCAAAAACTCATAATGGCCATATCTTGTGCGGAAAGCTGTTTTAGGAACATCTTCAGCTCTAACCCTCAGCTGATGGTACCCTGATCTCAAATCAATCTTGGAAAACACTACGGCTCCCTTCAATTGATCAAAGAGATCATCAATCCTAGGCAAAGGATATTTATTCTTAATAGTCACTTTGTTCAATTACCTATAATCAATGCATAACCTTAAAGTACTATCCTTCTTCTTCACAAACAATACAGGAGCTCCCCAAGGAGAAACACTAGGGCGAATAAACCCTTTATCCAACAACTCCTGTAACTGCACCTTCAACTCTCTCAATTCAGCAGGTGCCATTCTATAAGGAGTGATAGAGATGGGAGTGATACCAGGCAACAAATCGATACCAAACTCAACCTCTCTCTCAGGGGGTAACCCTGGCAACTCCTCAGGAAACACATCCAGAAAATCTGCAACTGTGGTTATATTATTAAGTTGAGAACCCACTACTCTAGTATCCACCACATGAGCAAGATAAGCATCACACCCTTTTCGAATCAACTTTCTAGCTGTTATAGCTGATACAAACAAGGATGCAAGTTGTCTCTGCTCACTAGATACCATCACACTCCTACCACCACTGGTTCTCAAAGTGACACACTTCTTTTGAAAATCTACCACAATCCCATGCTTAGACAACCAATACATGCCTAAGATCAAATCATATTCTTTAAAAGGCATTTCAATCAGATCACCAAGAAACTCCTCACCTTGCACCACAACAGTACTATCACGATGCACCTTACTCACCACAACACTATGTCCTAAAGGATTTGTCACTAAGACATCAAATCCTAAAGACTTAGAATGCAATTCAAACACAGGCAAGATAGATGCACTTATGTATGAATGAGTAGATCTTGGATCAATTAAAGGAAGTACTGAAATGCCAAAAAAAGAAAATGTACCCGCTATAACTGCTGAAGCATCCGGCTGCCTCTGCATCACATATACTCTCTGAGAAGATCTGGCCTCATCTGGCCTACTACCTCTGGATGAAGATCCTCCTCTCTGACTAAACCCGGGTCTACCACCTCTACTAAAACCTCTGCCCCCTCGACCACCTCTGCTGACACTGGGTCGAGAAACTGCAGTATCAGTCTGTCTATCATCTTGCATCTCCGGGCAATCTTTAATAAAATGATCTGGTGACCCACATCTAAAGCATACTCCAGATACACCAGTCTTCCAACAAACACCCCTTATGGGGCCTACCACAGTGAACACATACAGGCGGAGTAGACCTCTAAACTACTGGAGTCGGGGCACTAGCTACAGAGACTGTCGATCTCGGCCTCTGCCTCTGATACTGCACTGATCTGCCTGACTGCCTCTGACTCCTACTGATCCTCGGAACAAAACTTCCTCTACCCCTCTTCACAGATGAAGACCCTGCCTCAAACTGGGGTCTCCTTACCCTAATCTCCTCCTCAGTAGCAGCTGCTGCAATGCCCTGCGCTCTCTCAACACTTCTAGCTGCTGCAACTAGCTGAGAGAAATCATGGTACCGAGAACCAGCCACAATGCAAATAATAGAGGGCCTCAATCCCTCTTCGAACCTTCTGCACCGGTCTATTTCATCATAAATAATTCCCCCGGCATAACGACTCAACCGGATGTACTCAATCTCAAATTTTGTCACTGTCCTGTTGTCTTGCTTAAAATTCAAGAATTCCATCTTTTTAATATCTTTATACTCCCTCGGAGTATACTTCTGCTCGAACTCCCTCAGGAAATCACCATATGATAATGTAGGTGGATCATCCATGGCATGACGAACCGTCTTCCACCAGTCATAGGCATCTTTCTGCAGGAGGGATCTGGCATAGTCAAATTTCTCATCTGAAGTAGCTTGCAACTAGATAAATATTCTCTGCACTTTATCCAACCACTGCTCAGCTACTACAGGATCGGTAGTGCCCAAGAAATCTTTAGCCCCATATTTTCTCAACTTATCATAATGTCTTACCGGCACCTAAGGCTGTGGTGGTGGTGGCTGCACTGGAGCTTGTCTAAATATTTCTACCATATGCCTTAACCAACTGGGCGAACCCTCCTCTGCAGCTGATCTCTCTAGCACAGAAGCAGGTGCCTCACTAACCCTCTCAATCCTAGCTCCATCTCTACTCTCTTCAGGAGCTACACTTTCCGCACTACCCTCAATAGAGTGTCGTGAATGAGATGCCATCTCTACCTATATCTGTAATTACATCAGAATATTCCTCATTAAAGATCAAAGACTGTCATACCAAAACATGTATTTTACTCAAAAACCAACTTTTAAAATCAGAAATATTCTTTTTTCTTACAATTCACCTAGGTTGAGAATCTCAAACCTAGGCGCTGATACCAAAATAATTGTAACACCCCTATACCCTGTATACGTACACAACATGCTATTACGATCGTAATATACGTATACTGAATATAGAAATGCCATGGTTTACTAAACAAATGACTCACTTCTTTTCAATAATATGAGCAAATTTAAAACATTTAAGGAAAATTTATAAAACATAATAAATAGAATGTTTATTCAAAACGCAGCGGAAAATATATAACAAATAATTACAAATACATATACATCAAAACCCAAGTTTTACAAAACATAAAATATATACATGTTTGGTAGTATGTCTTTGATCTTTAAGCTTCACTATCAACACCTCAAGATCTAGACTCTACTCGGCCTAGAGGAACTCTCCGGTTCTTCCCTGTTACCTACGCGATAAACCATAATCGCGCTAAGCCAACGGCTTAGTGGTACAAACTACATACTATGTTTCGATGCAATGCCAATGTCACACAATCAATTTCATACACCATTCAAAAGAATATTATGTTTCAACATTTTACATTGTTCAATGTCATATCAAACATTCATATTATATCTTCATAGTTTCATTACTCAACGTAGCTTACCATGCCATATTCATTCTCAATAAAATACTTATGCATTATAATCATCTTATTATTCATTGGTTTCACCATTCAAGAATCACATTGAAAACAAAGACAAGCATGGGCCCAAAGACACTAATATGCCATTCAACTTTTAGAGTTAATGTTTTGGTTTAATTATCACAATTATCATTATTATTATCCCAACTAGGCTTCAAGGATTTAGGTTCAACCAAGCTTCAAGGGGAACAAAGCATGCTAAGTATCAACCCAACTTGGCTTCAAGAACCAAACCCAACCTAGCTTCAAGGGTTGTAACATCTCAATTAGGCTTCAAGGACTAGACCCAACCAAACTTCAAGGGGAGTAAAGCATGCTCAACTTCAACCCAATTTGGCTTCAAGGATCAAGCCCAACCTAACTTCAAGAGATTGTTACTATAGGGATGCCACCAACAACAAAACTCTAAAAATGGAATAACACATTAGACACACAATTCATTTATTATTTCATTATCAATTTCATTCTCATTTCTCATCATCACTTAGGCAATCATGCCTCAATCATTTCATTTGTATCATTATCATTATAGCCAACAACCATGGCTCCTCATCTCATCAATAGAGTATACATAATTAATTGCATTGAATATCATCATCTTGGCAAACATGCCCCACTTATTTCATTTGAATCATCATTACCAATCACATTGGTTTCCCATCTCATTATATCTCAATTCATATTACATCAATTTATTATACAAATCATAACATTCATCAATTGTAATAACAATGTAAACAATTACTTAACATATATACAACCAAATATGTTAAGTATCAAAATCATGTAAGTGTATGCAACCATATAATTTGTTCTTACCTCAAAACCAACTCACACCAATCTATACACTTCCTCTTCCAAGAATCCTTCACACTCAAGTTAGGTCAACTCAACCACTTCACAACCTAATTCAAAAAGGAATATTACACATGAGATAATAAGACTAAGAACCAACTAGGGAAAACTCTACACATGACATGCTCAACAACACGGGCGTGTCCCTGACCGTGCTCTAAACTCACAACACAGAAGCTTTAACACGCTCAGAACCATGGGCGTGTCACTGAACGTGTAGTACATTCTTCGACCACACAGTAGCTATGACACGCTCAGTGACACTGGACGTGTAAATGCTACTACAACACAAAACCATTGACACGCCCAAAGACTTGGCCGTGCTCATGGGCGTGTCAGGCCAAAAATGCAGATTCCGGCAACTACAACCTCACATCCAGCAATCCACTTATATCCACCATCTTCCACTTCAAACAACTCAACTAAACACACTCAAAAACCATACTAACTTGCAAAAACACCAAAATAATACAAAACATACATCAAACACAATTCATAAACATCATCACAAACTCAAAACACAACCACAACACTTTCTCTTCCAACAACTTATTCTTTTCTTCAATCCAACCCCAAAAATCCAATATCAATTGAACCAATACCCTTAAACTCACTACAATCAAACAAATACATATCAACCACAATCTCAACTCACAAACTCAATCACAACTTCAACTAAAACAAAAGAAATCGAGAGGAAACTTACCAAAGTTGATGAAACTTCACAAACTTCCAACTTAATCTCTTGAATCTTCCTTCAATTTGCTCTTAGAAATCAAAACCTCTCTTGCTCTCTTGAGTCTTTGTGATGCCCGGCCACCCAAATGGAAAAGAAGAAAATGAAGAGTAAAAAGAAGTAAAGTCAAATATTTGTTCTTCCATTAAATCTCCACCAAGCATTTATAATATTAAAATAATCCAATTTCTCTCTTTCACTTATTTAACTTTTCCTTAATTACTTAATTACTTTAAAATAACTAAATATCTTCCTTGATTAACCCATTTTAACTTGTGTATATGTTGTATATATTTCCATGTATACAACATATACACTCTCTCTTAAATTCTTTTCTCTTTCAAATTTAACATATACACTTAATCCAAAATAAAACAACAATTATATCAAAACTTCTAGGGCACACTTTGGGATATTACATCTTTACCCTGGCTTCAGCTCTTTTAGCTAGACTGATCTTTTGTCTTTTGCATCTTCATTCTTTTGAGAATTCTAATTTTCTTTTTTATTCCATTGTTTTTTGTTCTTCCTTTGCACTTTTGCAAAAAATTCAGCCCTTTTTAGCTAGCCTTCATATCCTCTCCTTGCCCCCCGCGTGGCGAGATATTTGCAAGTGAGTTTGAAAATGTTTTATATATAAACTCAAAAAATTGAAAAGGAGAAACTTTGCCCCCTGTATAGGCTCAAACCCCTGATTTTTCTATGCGGGCTCTGATTGATGTTCTTGTTGTCTAGTTCTTCGCAAAAGCACGCATTTCTTCTCTTTGCAAAATTACTAGAACTTTCTCAAGCAATGGGCTTTCCATGCCCTCCTGATTTGATATCTTCTTTTGATTGTTTACTTCACAGGGTGTTTGCTGTTTACTTTAATAAAGTATAGACAATACAAGACAAGAGAGTGCGATGCGATATGCTCATGTATGCATTATATGCATGAATAATACTTACAATGGTTCCATCGACCCACAGACCGAGGTGATCAGTAGAAGTGTTCTCATTGACACCTTTGAGATGCCCATTCAGTTCTTGCACTTGGAATGATAGAAAGTTTTGCATTTATGTCTTTTATCTTCAAGATGTTGAGAACTTGAGTGGTGGAGACCCCAAGCAATAGAGTTAGGGATACATCCATTTCAAACTATGTTTCAGCATGTCAGTTGGTAGCTTCTTCATTTACTTTGCCCAATGTGTCCTTCGAGGTTTGACAGTTCAACATACTTCCCTTAACTTGAAGGTTTTGTGTGACAAAAACATTTTTTATTTTTTGAATTTTGATTTTGAAATCAGATGTTGGCTTTGCCAAATCAATGTCAATGTACCTCAGGGTTTGATTTTCCAAATTAACATATCTATAACATGACAGCCCTAGTTACCATACTAAACTCAGGAATTATTTCTATTTAAGCAAGAAATGTTGCACTTCAGATAGGCACATACACACTGCTTAGCCAAAGGTCTTATTGAGTTTAAATATTATCTATCTCATATGCATGCTTATTCAAACTATCTCCACTAATAGACTCTACCTACCAAGAGAGATCAATAGGTCTTTGATAGGCTTGAAATGGTGTCTATAAGGGACATGGGTTAAATTGAAGGCCTTTTGTAAGTTGGAGCCGATGTGACACAATGGACAAATCTTCACACTACAAACTTCTTATTTGAACTTTAGGTAGCTTGGAGGCAATATGCTAGACTCTAAATTCCTTCTATCTTCTTGTCATTAATCTAGATCTCGATTGGAACAGTCTTTTCCCTTGCATAAAGTTTAGTACCCAAATTCGTTTCTTTTCTTCTTCTCCCTTTTATTTTTTTTTATTTCTCTTACTCTTTCCTTTCTTTGAGCATTTTATCATTTTGTCCTTCTTTCCTGTAGAACTGTCAAGTATAGAACTTTCAAGAACTGGATGGTCTTTTTTCCCTTTTCTTTAATTTTGATCGAATCTTTGGTTGGGTTGGACCAATTCAAGTCAAAATGTCCTTATGAAAATGGAAGCATTTTGTTGCTTTAGGTAAAAGAGAACTCAGTAGGCTTTCTGAACCGTCTTTTTAGGTTTTATCTTTCTTTTTTCTTTTCTTTTTTCTTTTCCCTTTTTCTTTTGTCCTTTTTCTTTTTTTCTTTTGTCCTTTTTTTCTTTTTGTTTTTTTAATTTTTTAATTTTATTTTTTTTGGGTCTAGCTCTAAAAGAGTTGTCTTGTTTGTGCCAACTTGGTTTCCAATAATGGATGAGTGGAGTGACATAAATCTTCTTTAACAGGGATAAATCATTTGTTACTCTGATATTGTCTTGATATATTGGAGATCAACTATCTTTATGGTCTTGAGAACTTCAACAATCTTCATGGTCTTGAGAACTTCAATTATCTTCATGGTCTTGAGAACTTCAACTACCCTCATGATCTTGACTAATCATTGCTTTCTTTGATCTTCTTGCCTCTTCACCTTAGTGATCATAAGACTTGTCAAAAGTATCACATCTCAAGGTAGGTTGTTGGGGTTATATGCCAATGAAAAGAAAGCTAAAATTTCATGAAGGCTCAAAGGGACAACTAGGGATTGAAATTTAATAGGGTGGATACAAGTTGTTGGCTAACTAAACAATGCCTAGATCATCTCTCCCTTAAATAAGAAGAGTTCAATTTTGCCTTGAAAATTTTTCAAAGCATGTTCTAAGACTGGCCAGGACCTAGACAAAGGTAATTATGCAGGAGCCCTCTCTAAGTAAGCATACACAACTCAATGCTATAGAGCAATTCCCTTACCTAGTAAAGTCTTTCAAGTCATGATGCCTAGATACAATAATTTATAAATATCAAGATAGATTCCTCATTGGTTGAGCACCAACAAAAATTTTGATGAAAGTAGTTTATTTCAAGCAACTTTAAATTTGAAAAACACAATAGTTCTAAAATATTAAAGAAAGTAAAATTGAAAAGCAACATTCAAGCTAAGGAAAGTTTGTTGAGTTTAAGCTTCTTTTCCTTTCACATATTCAATATTTCCATCTTGAAAGGATGATAAAACAAAATCTTCTTCCAATCCTTTTCCCACCATGAAGGTTGCCGGTGGTGGCACTCTTCCAAATTTAGGCAAAGGGTTATTCTTGGTATTGGGCTTATCCGGCTTTGGTAGCTTACCATTATCAATCAAATCTTGGATCTCATGCCTTAGATGAGCACATTTATCTATTTCATGCCCTCACATTTGATGAAATTGACAAAAGGCCTCAGCATTGAAGTTTGGTAGCAGTGGATTATGCAACGGTCGAGGAGCTAACGGTTGTAACAACCCTTTCTTTTGCAGCTTGCTAAAAACCCAAGATAGAGGTTTCCTCAATTCTGAGAATTGTCTTTTATTTCCTTGACCGGTCACATTAATATCAACTTCTTTTTGCATGCTTTGATTACTAGGCTGATAAATCCCTTTCTCATTCCTTCTTGTTGAAAAGTGATTTTTCTCTCTTTCCCGCTCTTCAATTTGTAGACTAGCTTGGAGTAGATCTTTGAAATCAAGGATGAGTGCATGAGACATCCTTTTACGAAGACTAGGCAACACCCCTCTCACAATCATCCTTATTTGATCAGATTTATCGGGCCTCTTCTTAAGCAAAGCAGCCTTATTTCTCCATATTTTCACATAGTCCACAAAATTCTCATTTGGCCTTTGTCTAATGGACTCAACTTCCATTAAGGCAACTTCCAACTCGACATTGTATCCATATTGTTGGATGAAGGCCTTGTATAGCAGATCCCAATTCTTTTGTGTGCCATCATCTAAGGTATTGAACCAATTTTGGATAACAGGGTCCAATGAGAGCATGAAGTACCTTAGAGTTTGAGCCTTAGTAGCTCGGGCAGACTGCATAGCAGTGATGTACTGCTTCACATAGAGGTGAGGATTTCCGATTCCATCAAATTTTGCAAAAGATGGCATCTTGAACTTATAAGGGACCTCCTCATCTTGTTTAAATAGTTTGTCAATCTCGGACATTTCTTCGGTTTTCAGCTTCTTCTCAAATTTCTTTTCTAAATCAGCAATCATCTTCTCAACATCAGATGTCTCGGTCTTTTCAACAGTTGCCTTTTCAACAATCTTTGGCTCCTTTTTATCTTGAGGATCTTGGAAGTATTGAGCCTAATCATCATCATCAATGATCACCTTATCATCATCAAAACCAACTTTAGCCTTTCCCTTGTCTTTCTTGGTGCTAGCAGATGCTTCGGCATTGTTTCCTAAAATTGTAGCTAGTTGATTCTTTATGGTCTCGGCCATGGCCTCTTTTATTTCTTCCATCTTGGCATTGAGGGCATCATCCACCATTCTTTGAATTTGTTCGGGCTCCATTGCTTTGGGTGAAAAAGAGATTGAGTCGTTGCTAGATTCTTCATCTCTGGCGTAGGTCGGATTATCGTAAGCTTTTGAACTGTCGTAATCCAAGGCTGTGAGCCAGAAAGGATTAATGATATGAGATGAAAATGTATGCATGTATGCATGTATGCATAAACAATAGACAAAGATAAGTGGAACGTTTCTTCCAACCTTATAACATCCATACATGAATGGCGAATCTCTTTTTCTAGGTATATGGTCAACAAAATACTAACGTGGGGTATCTTGTTTTCAAATATTTCCCTCGAACGTTTCAACCAATAATTATATTTTCGAAAATGGAAATCAATTTATGATAATTCCCATTAATTAGGTTTTAATCCATTCAACCAACTATAGTAGCTTTTATGCTATATTGGATTAAAACAAAATTAAGAGATTTATTATAGATAGATTTCTCACTTGAAAAAGTAACTAATGATTCATGCCAAAAATTAGCCCATGATTAGTAACTCTTAGTATAAACTAGGCTCACAATTGATTTTTTGTATTTCGTAAATTACCTAAATAATTTTGCAAGCTCTTTGTAAGAAAAAGTTGGATGAAAATAATTTTGTTTCTAAGCCCATTGTAAAAAGATTTTAGAAAAAATGGATTTTGGGCTTAGCATTTTGGGTCATGAGAAAAAGAATTTTTGATTTGTTTTTAGAAAAGTATTATGCCCAAAGACCATCATTAAAAGTTTTGAAAATAGCTTTGGTCTTTTGGATTTTAAAGAAAAATTTATTTTGAGCTTACAATATAGTTAGGTCATATTAGAAAAAGAACAAACCAAATAAGCCATGATTTAAGCCAAGACAAATTAACCATAGTCAAACAACATGCATTTGGGGTAAAAACCTAAGGAAAGTAACTAGGCCAATTACATGAGCTTTAGTCTTTGGGTTAAAAGGCTTAGGTTCCCATAGCAAGTATATACCAAATGGTACGAGGCTATGAGTGGTTGTGCCATGCTCGATCTCCATACCTTGAGTGAAAGTATGGTATCCCTTACATAACACAACAAGGGTAACACGGGCGTCCTAACTCACGCACACGATGCAATCTAATATGATGCAATGGATAATATCATTATAAGAAAAAATAGAATAATAAAAAGACCAACGAAATCAACTTCTCTTATTCCCAGTGGAGTCGCCACTATGAGCGGGGATTTTTTCCCCCACTCCCGGTGGAATGATTCTTACAACTTCGGCATTGTTTAGGCTCAGGGCCTTAGAGAACATGGACCTAAGTCCGGAGAAAATGGAGTCGCCACCCGGACGGGCCAAGAAAAAGAAAGGGGTGGATGACTCAATTCCTAAGAATCCCCAACCCCCTAATGGGTTTGAAAAGTTGGGCACGTGTGCAGAAGGTGAGAAATGGCCCAGCACCCCCCACAACGCCCGGTTCATTGGAACCGGCCTCCTTTATAGGTCTTAATATTATAAAATTCTTAAGTATAACAATATTATCCATATTACACACAACAATTAAAATAAAGTATCATTATATTAAAATCAAAGTAATGTCCGAGCAAAACAAATAAATTGATACCCATCTGAAGATGGAAACATGTCCTTACATCATCCATGTCTAAACTAAATAGGACACCCACCAAAATGTAGAAACATGCCCTTTACATAGGTCCAAAATATAAAAAGCAATTTAAATTACATGAAATTTAACTAATGAGGTACCCACAAAGTGGAAACATACCTCTTACAACATTTGGAAATCAAAATAAATCGATAAAAGTAAATAACCATTCATCATAAATAAATCATTCATCAAAGATATTAAGCATCAATCCAAATATATAATAAACATTCCTCCATGATAAATTAAATCAAGCATTGCAAATAAATCAAAGCATATAATGAACTACATAATTAAATCTAAAAATAAAGCAAGTAAAGATACAAATTAGGATTACTGTTTCTATTTAAAATTCTTTAATTAATATTTTGGGTTTTGGGATTTTAGTATTACATTTGTTATTTGTTTAGCCTACTGTAAAGGTTTTGCAAAATTGGAATGGATTAGGGTTTCATGAATCAAATTAGGGTTTCTGGGTAACATTAAGAAATTAGGGTTTTAGAATATTAAAACATTAGGTTTATAATTCTTGGTTACTGGATTGTTGTTTTTAGGCTTACTGTGTTGAGTTTGAATGTTTAGGTTTATAAAATTTTAAGGTTTTAAGGATTAGGGTTTAGAAAAATTAGGGTTTATGGTTTTAGGGAATTAGGGTTTAAGAAAACTTAGGGTTTAGGTTTACTGTTTTTGGTTTTGAAGTTGAATTAGGGTTTTTTAGTTTTTTAGAAAATATATTTGATTTTAGAATTTAAGAAAACAATTTATAGTTTTATAAAGCTTTATGCTATTTTTAGAAACTGTAAGGTAAATTTAGAGTTTGGATATTTAACAAAACATTTGGGAATTTTAAAAAAGTGAGAAGAAAACATTTTAGGGTTTTTTAAAAGCATTTTGAAATAGGAAAAACATTTTATGATTTTTGGAGACAAAAGAGTATTTTTTTTTTAGGATTCTTAAGGTTTAGAAAAGACAGAATTAGGGTTCTTAAATTTTAGAAGAAACAAAACTAGGGTTCTTGAGTTTTTAAAAGAACAAAAGGAACGATTTAAGATTTTTGGAAATAAAGATCAAGTTATTACATATTCAAAGGCCAAAGTATTGTATGTATAATCTTATAAATCAAAGAAGCAAAGCTACTGTAAGAAAATAAAAAGAAATTAGAGATTCAAACCTTCGTTTGTTGGTTCCACCCAAACTTGCTTCTTAGATGAACAAGGACAAAGGCAAAGTTGTTGCCTTTGATGAATCGTTGATTTGCTTGCTTATTGCTAGAATTTTCAAAGTCCCACTATCTGATCAAAAGTTTTTCTTTTTGTTTTTTTTTTATTGTGCTCCCCTTTTTCTGTGTCTTTTTAGTGTTATTTATAGGAAATTTTGGAAGCTTAATTCCAATTGTTTAAGGAATTTATCATTAATTAGGAAAAGGAAACCAAAACCAAATAGAATTTAGTTTCAAAAAAAATTGCGTCGGAAACATTTTGCTAGCAAAAAAACTGCTGCGGGCTACTGAAAGGAACCGCGTCAAAAAATTGCGAGGGGCGGGCTACGGGCCATTTCGCCTTACAGGAGCTTCCTGGGGGCGAAATGGCCCAAGGCCAGTTCGTCCACTGGTTTTCGGTGACAAATTTTTTCGTCGCTGATTTATTTTTATTTTTATTTATTATTAATATTTGTTATGATAAAAAATAAATTCTATAACAAATATTATTTAATTAAGATAACACAAAAATTATTTTGGACTAATTGAAATAAATTGGACCGGACTAGGTCAAAAATTAAGGGTCTACAGAATGAAAAAGGGTTTAAGAAAGCGGTTTGTTGGATAGGGCATTTTTGGTGTCGATTTCAGGTTTTTGGCCTGACACTCCCAGTAGGACGGCCATGTCCTTCAGTGTGTCATTGATTCTGTTTTCAGTATGGGTGACACAAGCAATTGCAGGCCCATGTCACTGAGCATGTCACAGCTTCTGTGTAGTGGTAATATTGACACATCCAGTGACACGCCCATGTCACTGAGCATGTCATAGCTACTGTGTTGTTGGAAGATTGACACGTGCAGTGACATGCCCATGTCACTGAGCATGTCACAACTTCTATGTAGTGGTAGTGTTGACACATACAGTGACATGCCCATGTCACTAAGCGTGTCATAGCTACTGTGTTGTTGGAAGATTGACACGTGCAGTGACACGCCCATGTCACTGAGCGTGTCAAAGCTTCTATGTTATGGGTTTAAGGCATGATCAGGGACACGCCCGTGTTGTTGAGCGTGTCATATGTGGGGTTTACCCTAGATAGTTCTTATCCTTATTTTCTTATGTGTATCATTAAGTGAGTGTGTATAATCGTCTTTGGATTAGGTTTTGAAGAGATTAGAGGTAACCAATCCAAGTGTTGAAGGATTCTTGGAAGAGGAGGTTGTTAGATTGGTGTTTGTTGCACTTAGAGGTAAGTACAAACCTTCCATGATTGCATACATTTACATGACTTTGGGACTTAACAATTTTGGTTGGAAAATGTGTTAGGTTACCTATTATATTGTTGTTATATCAGAATGGTGCTATGATTTGTATTATGTAAGCTATGTGAAATATATATTGAGGATTCTAAATGTATGATCAATGTAATTTGTGATGTGCACTCTAATGATGATATGTTAAGCCATTGGTGATGGCTATATTGATATAAATGGGATATTTGAGGCATTGTGCTTACGATGATCATGAGAAAATGGGAAAAGATTTGATAATGAAATAATGAAAGAATTATGTGCCTAGTATGTTATTCAATTTTTAGAGTTTTGTTATTGGTGGCATGCCTAAAAGTAACAATCCCTTGAAGCTAGGTTGGGCTTGGTCCTTAAAGCCAAGTTGGGTTGATGCTCAGCTCCCCTTGAAACTTGGTTGGGCCTAGTCCTTGAAGCCTAGTTGGGATGTTACATATGAGGTAATCCTCATTGTGATAATGATTCGCCTACGGGATTGATAAATGTGATTATTGAACCAAAGCAGTAACTCTGGATTTGAATGGCATATTAGTTTCTTTTGGGCCCATGTTTGTCTTTGCTTTAAAGTGAATTATGAATGATGGAACAATTGAACAATATCATGAGATTTAATTTTATGAAATATGATATCCTTGTATATTACTTCTAATTCTTGAAAGTGTGACATTGGCATTACATTTGAACCATATTGTTATCATGGTTTGTACCACTAAGCCTTTAGCTTAGCGCGATTGTGATTTATCACGCAGGTGACAGTGTAGATCCGGTTGAACCAGAGAGTTCAGCAAGACCGAGTCGAGTCTAAATGTGATCCCTTGTGAAGTGTTGATTTTGGGCATCAAGATCAGCGACGAACTGCCAGCATGTATAAACTATATATTTTTGTAAATATTGATTTTGATGTATACATATGTATATTCCACTACATTTTCCGCTGCTTATTAAACATATGTTTTGGATAAACTTTTGGGTAATAAAGATGTATATATATATGTATTTTAATAAAGGATGTTTCAATTATTACTTTCTATAATATAAGTTAAATGTTTTATGTTTACTCAAATTGTAGAAATGAAGATTTGAAGTAAAGTTTTATAGTGTGGTTTGGGGTTGTTTAAATGGACTGCGACACTCTTATATCCTTTATACGTATATCACTTATAGTGTGTATATGTGGTGTCTATATATTGGGTGTAGGGGTGTTACAGCATGTTTCCACCTTTTGGTGGGTGTACTATTTAGTTTAAACATGAACGATGTGAGGACATGTTTCCATCCTCGGATGGGTGTCCATTTATTTGCTTTGTTTAGACATTGCTTTAATTTTAATATAATGATGCTTTATTTTAATTGTTGCATGTAATATGGATAATATTGTTATACTTAAGAATTTTATAATATTAAGACCTACAAAGGAGGCCGGTTCCAATGAACAGGGCATTGTGGGGGGTGCTGGGCCATTTCTCAACTTCCCCACACGTACCCAACTTTCCAAACCCATTAGGGGGTTGGGGATTTCTTAGGAATTGAGTCATTGTAGACCCTTAATTTTTTACCCAGTCCGGTCCAATATATTTTAATTAGTCCAAAATAATTTTTGTTATCTTAATTAAATAATATTTGCTTTAGTATCTAATTTTTATTACTAAAAAATAAAAAATAATAATAATAAACAAAAAAATAAAAATAAAAATAAGCGACGATTCAACGACGAAAAAATCAGTGTAGTGAAAATCCTACGAGCGAAATGGCCCGCAGGCCAATTCTCGCCCTCTGCGACAGCTTTTTTTGCCAGCACAATTTTTCCACAGCAGTTTTTTTTGCCAGCGAAATTTTTCCGACGCAAATTTTTCTGAAACCTAATACAATTAGGTTTCGGTTTTCTTTTCTTAATGAATGTTATATTCCGTGAATAACTAGAATTAACCATAAAAATCTTCTATAAATAAGGACTAAAACAACACAAAAAGGGAAAGAAAAAAGAGGAAATCGATCGAATTTTGGGAGGAAAAATTGAGACTAAAATTGAGAAGGAAAACTTTGAATGAATCTAATTTTTTGAGAGAGCAAACAAACAATTCAATCCGTCAAAGGCAGCAAAGCTTGTCTTTGTTCTTGTTCATCTAAGAAGTGATTTTTAGTGGAACCAACAAACGAAGGTATGAATTTCTCTATTTGTTTCATTAATTCACAGTAGCTTCATCATTTAAAAATCTAAAAAAAAAAATTTGTTTATTCAAAATCAAAAAAACCTAAGAACCCTAATTCACCTTTTCTAAAGTTTAAAAACCTTAATTCGTTGCTTTGTTTTCCAAAAAGCTTAAAATTGTTGTTTTTGTTTCTTCAAAATCTCAAAACCCTAATTTGCTTTCCAAATTTTCAAAATCATAAATTAAATCCGTTTCTTTCCAAAAACCCTAAAAAAAATCTTTTCTGTTTCTATAAACCTTAAATCGTTTTGTTTATTCTCATAAAGCTTCATAAAATTATCAATTGTTTTTCCAAATTCTAAAACCTAATGCATTCTCTGAAACCCTAATTCAACTTTAAAATCCAAAATAGTAAACCCTAACTCCCTTAAAACCTTAAACCCTAAAGTTTTCTAAACCTTAATCCTTTAAACCTTAAAACCCTATAAACATATTCAAACACAGTAAGCTTAAAAACACAATCCAGTGACCGTAAATCATAAATCTAAATGTTTTAAAGTGTCCAAATCCTAGTTTTATGATTTCACTTCTTAAACACTAATTTGGTTAAACAAAGAACTTTATCAACCTCTTAAATTCTAAAACTTTGCTCCATTTCAATTCTTTTAAAATTCACAGTAGCTTGACCAATAAATTCCAAAATCCTAAACACATGAAATAAAGAATCTTAAATAGAAACAGTAGCCCTAATTATCTTTATTTTCCTTATTCAATTTCATATTTGATTATGCTTTGATTTTATTTTATACGATTTAATTTATTTAAATTCAATGTTTGGTCTATTTAGTTTATCATGGATGGATGTTTACTTTCTATTTTGATTGATGTTAAATATCTTTGATGAATGATTTTATTTATGATGAATGGTTATTTACTTTTATCTATTTATTTAGATTTCCAAATGTTGTAAGAGGTATGTTTCCACTTGGTGGGTACCTCATTAGTTAAATATCATGTAATTTAAATTGCTTTTCTCTTTTAGAACCAATGTAAAGGACATGTTTCTACCTTCGGATGGGTGTCCATTTATTTGTTTTGCTTGGACATTGTTTTGATTTTCAATATATCGATGCTTTATTTTAATTATTGTGTGTAATATGGATAATATTGTTATGTTTAAGAATTTTATAATATTAAGACCTATAAAGGAGGCCGGTTCCAATGAACCGGGCATTGTGGGGGTGCTGGGCCATTTCTCACCTTCACCACACGTACCCAACTTTTCGAACCCATTAGGGGGTTGGGGATTCCTTAGGAATCGAGTCATCCACCCCTTTCTTTTTCCCGGCCCATCCGAGTGGCGACTCTATTTTCTCCGGACTTAGGTCCGTGTTCTCTAAGGCCCCGAGCCTAAAGAGTGTCGAAGTCACAAGAACCATTCCACCGGGAGTGGGGGCAAAAATCCCCTCTCACAGTGGCAACTCCACTGGGGACAAGAGAAGTTGATTTTGTCGGTCTTTATATTATTCTATTCTTTCTTATAATGATATTATCCATTGCATCATATTAGATTGCATCGTGTGCATGAGTTAGGACACCCGTGTTACCCGTGTTATGTTATGTAAGGGATACCATACTTTCACTCAAGGTATGGAGATTGAGCATGGCATAACCACTCATAGCCTCGTAGCATTTGGTATATACTTGCTATGGGAACCTAAGCCTTTTAACCCAAAGACTAAAGCTCATGTAATTGGCCTAGTTACTTTCCTTAGGTTTTTACCCCCAAATGCATGTTGTTTGACTATGGTTAATTTATTTGGTTTGCTGTTTTTCTAATATGACCTAAGTCCATTGTAAGCTCAAAATAAATTTTTCTTTAAAATCCAAAAGACCAAAGCTATTTTCAAAATTTTTCAAGATGGTCTTTGGACATAAGACTTTTCTAAAAATAAATCAAAAATTCTTTTGCTCATGGCCCAAATACTAAGCCCAAAATATGTTTTTTTTAAATCTTTTTACGATGGGCTTAGAAACAACCCAACCTTTTCTTACAAAGAGCTTGCAAAAATATTTAGGTCAATTATGAAATACCAAAAATCAATTGTGAGCCTAGTTTATACTAAGAATAAATTAACCATGGGCTTGTTTTTGGCATGAATCATTAGTTACTTTTTCAAGTGAGAAATCTATCTATAATATACCTCTTAATTTCATTTTAATCCAATAGAGCATAAAAGCTACATTAGTTTGTTAAATGGATTAAAACCTAATTAATGGGAATTATCATAAGTTGATTTCCATTTTTGAAAATATAACTATTGGTTGAAACGTCCGAGCGAATTATTCGAAAACAAGATACCCCATGTTGGTATTTTGTTAACCATATACCTAGGAAAAGAGACTCACCAATCATGTGTGGATGTTATAAGGTTGGAAGGAATGTCCTAATTATCCTTGATTGTTTATGCATACATGCATACATTTGCATCTCATATCATTGATCCTCTCTGGCTCACTGCCCTGGATTACGACAGTTCAAAAGCTTACGACAATCCGACCTACGCCGGAGATGAAGTATCTAGCAATGACTCAATCACTTGCTCACCAAAAACAATGGATCCCGAACAAATTCAAAGAATGGTGGATGAAGCCCTCAATGCCAAAATGGAAGAAATAAAAGAGGCCCTAGCTGAGACCATGAAGAACCAATTGACTGCAATCTTAGAAAATCATGCTGAAGCATCTGCTAGCACTAAGAAGCCAAAGGACAAAGGGAAGGCTAAAGTTAGTGAAGTGGTTTTTTATGATGAAAAGGTGATCATTGATGATGATGATGATTGGGCTCAATACTACCAAGATCCTCAAGACAAGAAGAAAGAACTGAAGATTGTTGAAAGATCAACTATGGAGAAGACTGAAACTTCTAATGTTGAAAAAATGATTACTGATTTAGAAAAGAAATTTGAGAAGAAACTGAAAACCAAGGATATGTCTGAAGTTGAAAAATTATTTGAGCTAGATGAAGAAGTTTCGTACAAGTTCAAGATGCCATCTTTTGCGAAGTTTGATGGAACCGAAAATCCTCATCTCCACGTGAAGCAATATATCACTGCCATGCAATATGCCCGAGCTACTAAGGCTCAAACCCTAAGGTACTTCATGCTCTCATTGGACCCTATTGTCCAAAATTGGTTCAATATCTTAGATGATGGAACACAAAAGAGTTGGGATCTGTGGTGCATGCGAGCTGGCTATAGCAATACCGCAAGTGCACGGGTCGCCCAAGTAATAAAGTAGTGTGTTAGGTATCGTTCCACTGGGGACAAGGCCAAGTACTAGTGCAAACCTTAACCATTGTTTAGCAAATTAATAGTTGTGTGATGCTTTGTAATTGAATACAACTAATTTAATAACTGAAAGTAAAGGGAAATTAAATGTTGTACAAAAAGGATTGATAATAATAATACTATCCAGATATTGAATCCCCCTAGCCTCAATGATATTTATGAACAATCAATTCAGTTAAATCATTCAATAGAGTTGAGTTGGAATTCCTCTAAAGTAGACTAAAACCTCTCTCGAGTGAATTAATCCCTAATCACTAAGTAGAGTGCCAGAATCTCTTCTCAAACACAATTAAATAGATCATGCATTAAGCACAAGGAACTATAAACCAAAGGATCTTGTAAGTCTATCTCTAGCACCCCAATCAATCCTCAACCCTTATGAATAATCAATTCATATCAAGCTTTCTCAAGTCAATAATATGAAAATTGCAACCAATCAATAAGCATGCTATTATCAATTGGAAATAAATCATTAAGCATCATAAGAATAAAACAACTCAATCAAATGATTCAACTAAATATAATTATTCAATCCATACAAATAAGCTAGGGTTCATCAATATCTAGATAGAGAAGGAATTAGTTCATGTTCAAAATGTAATATCCCAATGTATGCCTTAGAAGTTTTGAATATTGTTGTTGTTTTAAATTGGATTGAATGTATATGTGTTATGGGAAAGGAAAGAGTGTATAGAGAGAAGTGTATATGTTGTTTATATGATAATATATATAACATATATGCAAGTCAAAAGAGTGGTCAAGGGAAGAAGATATTTATTTGGTTTTTTGTAAAATTACTAAAAGAGGGCAAGTGCTTTAAAGGAAATCAAAACAAATTGTATAAGGGTGTTTAGGTAATTGCTCATGTTGAAATACTTGGTGGAGATTTAAAGAGGAGTTGACTTTGTTTCTTCATTGTTCTTGTAACGACCCTCCCCAACCAGGTCGGTATCCCAAGGTCGGTTGCCCAGCCCACTGGGTCCGCATGGTCCGCAGGAGGCAAGCGACCGCTACAGTACTGGACAGCCCTCGCGGCCCACCCAGCAGGATTTGTTTATTTGGCTTAATTCCTTGGAATTAAGTCGCCTCCCTGGATCGAACCCCTGACCTCCCACTTAAGAGAGCCAGCGAGAACCATCCAGTACCATTTCTGCTAAACAATTGTAACACCCCTATACCCCGTATACGTACACAGCATGCTAATACGATCGTAATATACGTATACTGAATATAGAAATGTCACGGTTACAAAACACACATGACATGACTCTTATATACTATGAACAAATTCAAAACTTTTAAATGAGTTTATAAAACGAAATAGATAGAAAGTTTATTTAAAACGCAGCGGAAAATATAACAAATGTTTCCCAATACATTTGCATCAAAATCAAAAGTTACAAATATAAAATATATACATGAGTGGCAGCTCTTCTCTGATCTTTAAGTCCAAAAATCAACTCTTCAACGCCTAGACTCACTAGGTCTAGAGGAACTCTCGGGTTCAATCCTGTCACCTGCGCGATGAACCACAATCGCGCTGAGCCAACAGCTCAGTAGAACAAACTATAATGATATTATGCTATGTCATACATTCAAACAATATAGATCATACTCAATACACTTTATTTTATGGATGTTACATTTCATTATTTCAATAATTGTATCATCATCCATTACTCACACATTTAACATAGACACACATGGGCCCAACAAGCATTTAATATGATATTCAAAGTTCAGAGTTACTGCTTTGGTTTATAATCACAATGATCAAGCCCGTAGGCAATATATATCATATCTCTATCCATGGATAGTGTAACAGACCCAGTCTCTTGGACCATCAACCCATTAACATGAGGAGATCCTCAACCCGGCTAGACTGTTACTAGTAACAGACCCAGTCTCTTGGACCATCAACCCGACTAATCGAGGAGATCCTCAACCAGGCTAGACTGTTACTTTTCATAAATTTCATTTTCACATTTCATTTAGTGTAACAGACCCAGTCTCTTGGATCATCAATTCAATTCAATTGAAGAGATCCTCAACCCGGCTAGACTGTTACCTTTATATAGGCATGCCACCAAAACCAGTACTCTGAAATTTGAATAAACATATTAGGCACACAACCATTTCATATATCTCTTTATAAATCTTTTTCTCAATTCATTTCTCATTCCACAATCAACTAGGCAAACATGCCGCATTTGAATCGATATAGCCAATCACAATGGCTTTACACATCATCTTATCATCACATCTTTCATTTTCATAACACATACATATACCATATTACATTTCATGAGGTTCATATTGTATAAAACATAACATTATTCAAACATATCAACAATACAATGAAATTACTTAGTACATTCACACTCAAATGTATAAGTTCCAAAATCACATGAATGTATGTTATAATGCAAGGTTTGTACTTACCTCAAAAGAAATCCACACAATTCTAAACACTTCCTCTTAACAAGTCCTTCACCAAATAATTAAGGCAATTCACCTTCTTCACAACCTAATTCAGAACAATGAGGAAACTCACATAAGATCATAAGGCTAAGAATCAATTAGGGCAAACTCTAAACTGGACACGCTCACCCACACGGGCGTGTCCCTGACCGTGCCCTTACTCCACAACACAGAAGCATTTACATGTTCAGGACCACGGGCGTGTCACTGGGCGTGTAATACCTACTGTCTCTCAGAAGTATCGACACGTCCAACATCATGAACGTGTTCCTGGCCGTGTCAATTCCCCAAAATCACAGTAGCTATGACACGCTCACTAACACGGGCGTGTTAATGGCCGTGTCACACCTACTGCCATCCAACACAATTGACACGCCTAAAGACCTGGACGTGCTCCTGAGCGTGTCAGGCCAAAAACCCAGATTCCGGCCAAAACAACAATCCAACCAACAAACAACAATTTTCCACCATCTTCCACTTCAACAAAACTCAACTAGACACACCCAAAACCATAACAACCTTGCAAAAACACCAACACAACTCAAAATACACATCCAACACCAAATCACAACATCATCAAAAACTCTAAACACAACCACAACTCAATCTTAACCAACAAACTTATTCTTCCTTTCAATCTTACTCTTTTCTTCAATCCAACCCAAGAATCAAAGATCAAGTAAACCCAACACTCTTAAACACAACACACTCAAAGAAAACAAGGGAATCAAGAGGAAACTTACCAAGAATGAAGAAAACTCTTAGATTCCTCCTTGATCTCTTGAAAACTTCTTCAATCTTGAGCTTGGAAGGTCAAATCTCTCCCTCTCTCTTGTTCTCTTGCTGCTGCCGTCCAAAGCAAAGAAAGAAGAAGAAAAGGAAAATGAGAGACACGAGAAGAGAGGAAGAAGGAAGAAAAGGAAAAGAAAGAAAAGTCAAACATTAACCCTCTCTCTCCTCAAAACATTCTCCTCCACACAAATAAAAAATAAAAATAATCTCAAACATCACCATCCACCCATCTTAATCCACTAACTCAATTTCAAAATAATTACCTTTATACCCTTCAAACAAATATTTGTATATGTTAAGTATATCACAATATATACAACATATACACATTACTCTAACCTCAACTCTCTTTCCAATAAAATAAATACACTTAATCCAATAATAACAATAATTACTCCAATACTTCTAGGGTACATTTTGGGATATTACAATTCTCCCCCTCTAAAAGAAATTTCGTCCTCGAAATTACCTGAAATCAAGTCTGAAACAACTGAGGATATTGTTCTAGCATCGTTTGCTCATTCTCCCAAGTTGATTCTTCTCTACCATGACTCTTCCAAAGAACCTTCACAATTGGCACTTTCTTATGTCTCAACTCTTTCATCCCATATGCTAAAATAGCAACCGGTTCTTCTTCAAAAGTCAGATCTGGACTCACCTCAATAGATTCCACTGATAACACATGAGATGGGTCTGACCTGTACCTCCTCAACATAGAAACATGGAAGACATTATGGATTCTGTCTAACTCTGGTGGCAAAGCAAGCCGATAAGCAACCGGTCCCAATCTTTCCAATACTTCATATGGTCCAATGAAACGAGGACTCAGTTTCCCTCTTCGACCAAATCTCAAAATCTTTTTCCAAGGAGACACTTTCAAAAATACTTTATCTCCCACATTATACTCAATGTCTCTCCTCTTCAAATCCGAATAAGATTTCTGCCGATCTGAAGCTGTTTTCAACCTATCTCGAATTATTTTCACTTTATCTTCTGTCTCTTTAACCAAATCAGGACCAATTAACTTACCTTCACCAGTCTCATTCCAACATAAAGGTGTTCTACACCTTCTTCCATACAATGCCTCAAATGGTGCCATACCAATGCTAGATTGATGACTGTTATTGTAAGCAAATTCCACAAGTGGCAACAATCTGTCCCAACTTCCTGAGAAATCAATGACACAGCTTCTCAACATATCCTCAATAATCTGTATCACTCTCTCTGACTGCCCATCTGTCTGCGGATGGAAAGCAGTGCTAAAGTGTAATCGAGAACCCAAAGCACCATGCAAACTCTTCCAAAACCTCGATGTGAACCTCGGATCTCGATCAGACACTAAAGAAATTGGGACTCCATGCAATTTCACAATCTCACTAATATACAGCTCAGCCAATCTCTCAAGAGAATAATCCATCCGAACCGGAAGAAAATGAGCTGTCTTAGTCAACCTATCAACAATCACCCAAATGGCATCATGTTTTCTCTGTGTCAATGGTAAACCAGACACAAAGTCCATAGTCACTCTTTCCCATTTCCACTCAGGCCCTGATAAAGGTTGAAGCAACCCTATTGGGACCTGATGCTCTGCTTTAACCCTCTGACATGTGAGACATTTGGATACAAACTCTGCAATGTCTCTCTTCATACCAGACCACCAGTAATGCTGTCTCAAATCATGATACATCTTCGTACTGCCCGGATGCATAGCAAAAACTGATTGATGTGCTTCTTCTAAAATAATCCTTCTCAAACTAATATCATCTGGCACACACAGTCTACTCTTAAACCATAAGCTCCCATCACCTTTCACAAGAAAATCTCGGCTCTCCCCTTTTTGGCAATCTGAAACAATCTTCTGAATTTTCTCATCAATCAATTGAGCCTCTTTAATCTGATCTAACAACACTGGTCTCAGTTGCAATTGTGCCAACAATGCACCATCATCACAAGATATAAAGCTAGCATGCAACGCTCTCAACTCAACAAGCAACGAGAGCGAATAAGCAGTCAAACCTGCTAAAGACTTCCGACTCAAGGCATCAGCAACAACATTTGCTTTACCTGGATGATAATCAATCAAACAATCGTAGTCTTTAATCAATTCCAACCACCGTCTCTGTCGAAGATTAAGCTCTTTCTGAACCCCCAAATATTTCAAACTTTTGTGATCAGTGTAAATAAAACATTTCTCTCCATACAAGTAATGTCGCCAAATCTTCAATGCAAACACAATGGCTGCTAACTCCAAGTCATGGGTTGGATAGTTTAGCTCATGTGGCTTCAACTGTCGAGAAGCATAAGCTATCACTTTACCCTCTTGCATCAAAACACAACCCAAACCACTATGTGAAGCATCACTGTAGATCACATATGGTTTATCTTCCACAGGTAAAGTGAGAACAGGTGCTTGAGTTAACATCTCTTTCAACTGCTCAAAACTAGCTTGACACGGATCAGTCCACACAAATCTAACTCCTTTTTGAAGTAATCTGGTAAGTGGAGTAGCTATCAAAGAAAATCCTTTCACAAAGCGTCGATAATAGCCTGCCAAACCCAGAAAACTTCTAACTTCAGTCACAGACTTTGGTGGACTCCAATTCATAATAGCTTCAACTTTACTCGGATCAACTCTAATGCCATCTGCTGAAACTATATGACCGAGGAAAGTTACTTGATCTAGCCAGAACTCTCATTTTGACAGCTTAGCATACAATTGCTTCTCTCTCAAGATTTGCAATACAATCCGCAGATGCTTGTCATGCTCTTCTTCATTACGAGAATACACCAAAATATCATCAATGAAGACTACCACCAACTGATCCAGATAGGGCCTAAACACCCTATTCATCAAATCCATGAAAGCTGCAGGTGCATTCGTCAACCCAAAAGGCATCACTAGAAACTCATAATGCCCATACCTGGTTCGAAAAGCTGTCTTGGGCACATCCTCAGCTCTGACCCGCAACTGATGGTACCCTGATCTCAAATCAATCTTGGAAAATACTGCTGCTCCCTTCAATTGATCAAAGAGATCATCAATTCTAGGCAAAGGATATTTATTCTTGATAGTCACTTTATTCAATTGCCTATAATCGATACACAATCTCATAGTACCATCCTTCTTCTTTACAAACAAAACAGGAGCTCCCCATGGCGAAACACTAGGGCGAATGAATCCTTTATCCAGCAACTCCTGCAACTGCACCTTCAACTCTCTCAATTCAACAGGTGCCATTCTATAAGGAGTAATAGAGATAGGAGTGGTACCTGGCAACAAATCAATACCAAACTCGACCTCTCTCTCAGGAGGCAATCCTGGCAACTCCTCTGGAAATACATCTGGAAACTCAGCTACTGTGGGAATGCTATCAAACTGAGAACCCTCTACCCTGGTATCCAAAACATGAGCGAGATAGGCATCACACCCTTTTCTAATCAGCTTCCTAGCTGAAACAGCTGAAATCAACAAGGATGCAAATTGTCTCTGCTCGCTAGATACCATCACAATTCTATCATCACTAGTTCTCAAAGTAACACACTTCTTCTTACAATCTACCACAGCTTCATGTCTAGACAACCAGTCCATGCCCAAAATCAAATCATACTCTTTAAATGGCATCTCAATCAAATCACCAGGAAATTCCTCTCCTTGCACAACAACTGCACTATCTCTGTGCACCTTACTAACAACCACACTATGCCCTAAAGGATTTGTCACCAAGACATCAAATCCTAGGGACTCAGAATGCAAATCAGTCACAGGCAAAATGGATGCACTTATCTATGAATGAGTAGATCCTGGATCAATTAAAGCAAGTACTGAAATGCCAAATAAAGAAAATGTACCAGCAATAACAGCTGAAGCATCTGGCTGCCTCTGCATCACATAAACTCTTTGGGAAGGTCCAGCCTCATCTGGTCTACTGTCCATAGATGAAGAGCCTCCTCTCTGACTGAACCCAGATCGACCCCCTCTATTAAAACTTCTGCCTCCTCTACCTCCTCTGCTAAAACTAGGTCGTGAAGCTGCAGTATCCACCGACCTCTGCTCCTGTACCTCAGGACATTCTCTAATGAAATGATCAGGGGATCCGCATCTGAAGCACACAGCTGGTCCCCTACTTATCCAACAAACGCCTCTATGTGACCCCCCCCACACTGAGCACATATAGGTGGAGTGAACCTCTGAACCGTTGCAGTCGGAGCACTCGTCACTGAAACCGTAGGTCTCGATCTCTGTCTTTGAAACTGCACTGACCTACCAACTGGCCTCTGACTCCTGCTGGTCCTAGGAACAAAGCTGCCTCTACCTCTCTTCACAGATGAAGACCCTGTCTCAAACTGGGGCCTTCTCACTCTAGTCTCCTCCTCAGAAGCAGATGCTGCAATGCCCTGGGCTCTCTCTACACTCCTAGCTGCAGCATCAAGCTGGGAGAAATCCTGGTATCTGGAACCAGCCACAAGACACAAAATAGAGGGCCTCAATCCCTCCTCAAACCTTCTGCATCTGTCAATCTCATCAGATATAATACCTCCAGCATAATGACTCAATCTGATGAACTCGACCTCATACTCTGTTACTGTCCTGTGGTCTTGTTTCAAACTCAGAAACTCCATCTTTTTAACATCTTTATACTCCCTAGGAGTATACTTCAGCTCAAACTCTCTGAGAAAGTCAGCATAAGACAAGGTAGGTGGATCATCCATAGCGTGAGGCACTGTTTTCCACCAGTCATATGCATCCTTCTGCAATAATGACCTAGCATAATCAAATTTTTCCTCTGGAGTGGCTTGCAACTGAATAAAGATCCTCTGTACTTTATCTAGCCACTGCTGGATCTATAGTACCCAGAAAATCTTCTGCCCCAAACTTCCTCAACTTATCATACTGTCTCACTGGTACTTGAGGCTGAGGTGGTGGTGGCGGTGGTTGCACTGGTGTTTGTCTCATCACTTCCATCATATGCCTGAACCAAGCTGGTGGAACCTCATCACCAACTGGTCTCCCTGACCCAGAAGCAGGTGCCTCACCGGCTCTATCAATTCTAACCTCATCTCTACTCTCTTCCGGAGCTACACTCTCCGCACTTCCCTCAACAAACTGACGTGAATGAGGATCCATTACAACCTATATCTGCAAACATAGCAGAATACACCTTATTAAAGATCAGAGACTGCCAATACTAAATATATATTTTATTCAAAACCAACTTTTAAAATCAAAATATCCTTTTTCTTATAGTTTACCTAGGTTGAGAATCTCAAGCCTAGGCTCTGATACCAAAACAATTGTAACACCCCTATACCCCGTATACGTACACAGCATGCTGTGTACGTATACGGGGTATAGGGGTGTTACAGTTCTTTTCTTCTTTTCTTTTTGTTGTGGCTGGCTCCTCCATAGACAAGGGAAAGCAAGTGAGCAAGAGAGGATTTTGATGTTCTAAGCCCAAATTGAAGGAAGATCTAAGTGATCAAGTTGGTGATTCAAGAAGTTTTATAACTTTGGTAAGTCCTCTTTTGATATCTTTGCTTATTTGAAGTTATGTTGTGAAATTGATAGATGATTTAAGAGTGTGTTGTTTGATTGTGATATGTTTAAGAGTTTTGATTAGATTGATTATGGATTGTAAGGATGGATTGAAGAAAAGAGTAAGTTGGTTGGAAGAGATGGTGTTGTATTTGTGTTTAGGGTTTTGTGATGATATTTGTGATTTATGTTTGTTATAGATGTGGAGTTGTTTTGGTGTTTTTGTAAGTTTAAGGTGGTTTTTGGGTATGTTTTGTTAAGTTTGTTTGAAGTGGATGTTGGTGAAAAGAAGTGTTTTGATGGGTGTTTTGTGGTTTTGGCCGGAATCTGAGTTTTTGGCCTGACACGCCCGGGAGCACGTCCAGAGTTTTAGGCGTGTCAATTGTGTTGGAGGCAGTAGGTTTGACACGACTAGTAACACGCCCGTGTTATTGAGCGTGTCATAGCTACTGTGAGATTGGAGAGTTTACACGGCCATGAGCACGCTCACGCTGTTGGACGTGTTGATATTTTTCAGAGAGGCAGAATGTATTACACGCCCAGTGACACGCCCGTGGTTCTGAGCGTGTAAAAGCTTCTGTGTTGTGGAGTTAGTGTAACACCCCCACATTCAGTACACACACACTACAACACCACAATGTAGCATATGTGCACCGAACATAGGAGTGCTACAGCTTTTCATCAACATTCAAAACATTTTTATATAATACCATCATCTTTCTCAATATACATTATAGATATATAAATACATTTAAGTAGTACACAGCGGAAGTTATAAAATATTTACACATATGAAAACATTTGAGTACATATTTATCATTACATATATATTTACAATATAAACAAAATCTTTACAAAATATAAAAGAGTTATACATGATTGGCAAATCTCCTCTGATCTTTAAGTTCCCAAAATCAACTCTTCAATGTCTACTCTCACTCGGTCTAGAAGAGCTCTCGGGTTCAACTCTATTACCTGCGCGATTAAACACTATCGCGCTAAGCCAAGGGCTTAGTAAGACAATTCATGCTAATATTATGCTTTAGTGCAATGCAATGTTTCATATATGTATTAACAAATCAACATCAATGATACACACTCAATCAATAAAGATCATAATCAACAAACAATATTCCGTGAATAGTCCGTTTCATCATTTAAGTAATATTAACATTTCATTACATTAGAACATCATTTATGATATACATAAAACCTAGACACCTATGGGCCCATCAAGAACTTAATACGATATTCAGAAATTCAGAGTTGCTGCTTTGGTTCATAAACACAATTATCAAGCCCGTAGGCAACATATACATATATATATCTCTATCCATGGATAGCGTAACAGACCCAGTCTCTTGGATCATCAACTCATCTAACTCGAGGAGATCCTCAACCCGGCAAGACTGTTACAAATCAAATACCTCATAATATCAATTATCATTGTGTAACAGACCCAGTCTCTTGGACCTTAATTCAATTCAATTTGAAGAGATCCTCAACCCGGCAAGACTGTTACCTTTCATTAAATAGGCATGCCTCCAAAAACCAGAACTCTGAAACTGAATATCATACTAAGCATACACTAATTTCATTATTCTCTTTATCAAACTCTTTCTCAATCTTCCTCATCAATTAGGCAAACATGCCATACATCATTCAATTATATCATCATAGCCAATCACAATGGCTTTACATCACATTATTATTTACAAGATTCACATTACATATAACATACCATTGTTCAATCTCAACAATGCAATTAAGGCAAAGAACAATCTACATCATTCATAGCTTTGGAATCTTCCACATATGTTTGATTAGGTCATTCTTGTGTTTGAAGTATGTTTAAAGTGTTTATGTTTAGGTTTAGGAGCAATACAACCTTTGAAGAATCAAAACAATGCAAAAAGAACCAAAAGTAAAAACATTAACTCATACATTTGAGGGACACGGGCAGCACATTTGAGGGACAAGGCCAAGCTTGTGGCCGTGTCTCTCAACCATAAAATCCAGTAGCCAACACGGGCAGATGACACGGCCGTGTCTCTCAATCCAACTTAGGCAGTAGCAAACACATTCAAGGGACACGGCCAAGCCAGTGGCCGTGTCACCCCAAAACCTATCCAACACGGCCAAAATCCCTTGGCTTGGCCGTGTCACACATTGCTTTTGGCCGTGTCTCCCAAAACACAAACCCTAATATGCACAACTCTCCTCCAATTGCACTCAAACTCATCAAACACCATATAACATGTTTCAAATGAATGGAATCAATGTTCTAAACACAAATTCTACATGTTTATCACAATATTCCTTATTAAAACACATCAACCAAAACATTTAGACACATACCATCTCAAACCCTAAAACCAACTTTACACTTGAACTTCCACTATCAAAATCCATTTAAACTTACAACCTTCACAACCAAACCAACCTCAATTCAATCTTTTAACTAACAATCAACTTTAACACTTGTAAACACATATCAAACACACCAAATCATCACATCAACAAATCACAATTCAATTTAGACATAACCTCAAAATTACCAAAGGAATTCAAGAGATTTCTTACCTAAGATGAAGAAATTCCACAATTCTCTTGTCAAATCCTTTGATTGCTTCTTCAATTTGCTTCTAGCACCATGAATACCTCTCTTGCTCTCTCTTCTCTTCAATGGCCGGCCTCTTCAAGAAAGAAAGAAGAAAATGCACAAGTCAAACACCTTTTCTTCTTTTAATCTCCACCATGCATTCCACTACAAGCAATTACTCAAATACCCCTCATCATTTAACTTAGCTTTTGTCTCTTATAAGCCCAATTAAGTAATTGCACATTCCACATAAAATATCCTCTTGCATTGACCAACCCTTTTGACCAATGTATATGTTATATATATCATCATATACACAACATATACCACTCTCTCTAAACCCTAAATTCTTTCTCAAAACACATATACACAAACATCTTTCCTCAATTCTTTTTCTTGCAATATAAAACAACAACAATAACAACAACATAACCAAGACTTCTAGGGCATACATGAGGATATTACAGTTAGGGCACGGTCAGGGACACGCCCGTGTGGTTGAGCGTGTCATGTTTAGGGTTTGCCCTAGTTAACTCTTAATTTGATTATCTCATGTGTATCCCTAAGCAAGTGTATGTTATTATTTTGGTTTAGGTCTTGAAGAAAGTGATTTATCATTGATCTAAGAAGTAAAAGAATCTTGGAAAGGAAGTGTTTAGAGTTGTGTGAATTGTTATTGGGGTAAGTACAAACCTTGCATTGTTGCATACATTCACTTGATATGACATTATTGTTATATATGAATAATGTTATGTTTTGCACATTGTGAATCTTGTGAAATGTACTATATGTATAATGTGAAATGAGATAATTGAGATATGTATGCATATATGATTATGTTCAATGTAATTGATTATGAATATGTGAAAGATGATGTATTATATTGTGAATTGAGACATGATGATTTAAATGTGATGAGAAGCCATTGTGAGTGGCTATGGTTATACAAATGAAAGTGTTGAGGCATGATTGCCTATTTGATATTGAGATACAAATTGAGAAAGAGAATACTGATATAATTGTATGTTTAATATGTTATTCAGTTTCAGAGTTCTGGATTTGGGTGGCATGCCTATGAAATTATGAATAGTAACATTCTTGCGGGGTTGAGGATCTCTTCAATTTGAGTTGAATTGAGGTCCAAGAGACTGGGTCTGTTACATTATGAGAATTGTGATTATGAGATATATGATTGGTAACAGTCTTGCCGGGTTGAGGATCTCCTCGATTTGTTGAGTTGATGGTCCAAGAGACTGGGTCTGTTACACTATCCATGGATAGAGACATATATATATGTTGCCTACGGGCTTGATTATTGTGATTATGAACCAAAGCAGTAACTCTGAATTCTGTATATCGTATTAAACACTTGTTGGGCCCATAGGTGTCTATGTCATGTTGATGTTATGAATGATGTTGTAATATGATGAAATAATGTAATACTCATGAAATATTGTATATTGAGTATGATCTTTATTGTTTGATTGTATATCATTGTTATTGATTAAGCATAATAGCATTATGGTTTGTACTGCTGAGTTGTTGGCTCAGCGCGATTATGATTCATCGCGCAGGTGATAGAGGTGATAGAGTTGAGACGGAGAATTCCTCTGGACCTAGTTGAGGTTGTTTTGATTGTGAAGAGTTGGATTAAAGATTAAAGATCAGAGAGTCAAGCTGCCAATCATGTATATATTTCATATTTTGTAATTTTTGAGGTTTAATGTATTTACACTTGTATGTTTTGGATGAAACTTCCGTTGCGTAATAAACAAACGTTTTTATCTATTGTGTCTTATGATTTTCATTTCTCTTTATTTGGTATTTCTTAAATTTGTAGTTTTACTTTAAATATGATTTGTGTATTTTTAATTTGTGTCATTTCTATATTCAGTATACGTATAATACGATCATATAAGCTTGCTTTGTATGTATACGGGATATAGGGGTGTTACAATTGTTTTGGTATCAGAGCCTAGGTTTGAGATTCTCAACCTAGGTAAAATGAAAGAAAAAGAATATTTTGACTTTAAAAGTTAGTTTTTGAATAACATACATGTTTGGTATTGGCAGTCTCTGATCTTTAATGAGATGTATTATGCTGTGTTTGCAGATAAAGGTTGTGATGGATTCTCATTTACGTCAGTTAGTAAAGGGTAGTGCGGAGAGTGTAGCTCCTGATGAGGTTAGAGAGGGAGCAAGAGTGGATAGTGCTGGAGAGGTACCTGCTTCTGTGTCGGGGAGACCAACTGGTGAGGAGGTTCCGCCAGTTTGGTTTAGGCATGTGGTTGATTTGTTGAGGCAAGCACCAATGCAACCACCGCCACCACCCCCACAGCCTTTAGTATCAGTGAGGCAGTATGATAAATTAAGGAAGTATGGAGCAGAAGATTTTCTGGGTACTATTGATCCAGCTGTAGCTGAACAGTGGCTAGATAAAGTACAGAGAATATTTGTTCAGTTACAAGCCACTCCAGAAGAAAATTTTGATTATGCAAGATCATTGTTGCAGAAGGATGCATATGATTGGTGGAAGACAGTGTCCCATGCTATGGATGATCCACCAACATTGTCCTATGATGATTTCCTACGGGAGTTTGAGCGGAAATATACTCCAAGGGAGTATAAAGATGTGAAGAAGATGGAGTTTCTGACCTTGAGGCAAGATCACCGGTCTGTGACGGAGTATGAGTTAGAATTTATCCGGTTGAGCCACTACGCCGGGGGAATTATTTCTGACGAGATTGACAGGTGTAGAAGGTTTGAGACCCTCAATTATGTGTCTTGTGGCTGGTTCTAGATACCAAGACTTTTCCCAACTGGTTGCAGCAACTAGGAGTGTGGAAAGAGCTCAGAATATTGTAGCAGTTGCTTCTGAGAAAGAGATCAGGGTTAGTAGACCCCAGTTTGAGGCAGGGTCTTCTTATGTGAAGAGAGGTAGGGGAAGTTTTGTTCCCAGAATCAGTTGGAGTTAGAGACAGGCTGGTAGGTCGGTTCAGTATCAGAGACAGAGATCGAGACCTACAGCTTCAGTAGCGAGTGCTCCTACTCCGGTAATTCAGAGATCCCCTCCACTTGTGTTTGCTCAGTGTGGTGGAACACATAGGGGTGCTTGTTGGAGGAATAGTGGACCAGCTGTGTGCTTTAGATGTGGATCTCCGGATCATTTTATTAGAGAGTGTCCAGAGATGCGAGAACAGAGGTCAGTAGATTTTGTAGTTTCTCGACCTAGTGTCAAAGGTGGTCGAGGGGGCAGAAGTTTTAGCAGAGGGGGTAGACCTGGGTATAGTCAGAGAGGATCTTCATCCAGGGATACTAGACCAGATGAGGCTGGGCCTTCTCAACGAGTTTATGTGATGCAGAGGCAACCAGATGCTTCAGCAGTCATAGCTGGTACTTTTTCTTTATTTGGTATTTCAGTACTTGCTTTGATTGATCCAGGATCTACACATTCATATATTAGTGCATCTGTTTTGCCTGTGTCTGAATTGCATGCTGAATCCCTAGGATTTGATGTATTGGTGACAAATCCTTTAGGGCATAGTGTGATTGTTAGTAAGGTGCATCGAGACAGTGCAGTAGTGGTACAAGGTGAGGAGTTCCTTGGAGATTTAATTGAAAAGCCTTTTAAGGAATATGACTTGATCCTAGGCATGGACTGGTTATCTAGACATGGAGCTGTGGTAGACTGTCAAAAGAAACTTGTTACTTTGAGAACTGGTGATGGTAGAGAGGTGACAGTATCTAGTGAGCAGGGACAGTTAGCTTCCTTGTTTGTTTCAGCTGTTGCAGGTAGGAGATTGATTAGAAAAGGGTGTGATGCTTATCTTGCTCATGTGGTGGATACTAGAGTAAGAGTTTCTCAAATTGATTGTATACCTACAGCTGCAGAGTTTCCAGATGTGTTTCCAGAAGAGTTGCCAGGGTTACCTCCTGAGAGAGAGGTGGAGTTTGGTATTGAATTATTGCCTGGTACCACTCCTATCTCTATTACTCCTTATAGAATGGCACCTGTTGAACTGAGAGAGTTAAAGATGCAATTGCAGGAGTTGTTAGATAAAGGGTTTGTTCACCCTAGTGTTTCACCGTGGGGAGCTCCTGTTTTGCTTGTGAGGAAGAAGGATGGTACTATGAGATTGTGTATCGATTATAGGCAATTAAACAAGGTGACTATTAAAAATAAATATCCTTTGCCTAGAATTGATGATCTCTTGATCAATTAAAGGGTGCAGTAGTGTTTTCCAAAATTGATTTGAGATCAGGGTACCATCAGTTAAGAGTTAGAGCTGAAGATGTTCCTAAAATAGCTTTTCGTACAAGGTATGGGCATTATGAGTTTCTAGTTATGCCTTTTGGTTTGACGAATGCACCTGCAGTTTTTATGGACTTGATGAATAGGGTGTTTATGCCCTATTTGGATCAGTTTGTGGTAGTTTTTATCGATGATATTTTGGTGTATTCGCGTAATGAGGAGGAACATGACAAGCATTTGCGGATTGTGCTACAGATTTTGAGAGAGAAGCAATTGTTTGCTGAACTGTCGAAATGTGAATTTTGGCTTGACAAAGTGACTTTTCTCGGTCATATAGTTTCAGCAGAGGGTATTAGAGTTGATCCGAGTAAAGTTGAAGCTATTTTGAATTGGAGTCCACCAAAGTCTGTGACTGAAGTTAGAAGTTTTCTAGGATTGGCAGGCTATTACCGACGGTTTGTGAAAGGATTTTCTTTGATAGCTACTCCACTTACCAGATTACTTCGAAAGGGAGTTAGGTTTGTGTGGACAGATCAGTGTCAAGCTAGTTTTGATCAGTTGAAAGAAATGTTGACTCAAGCGCCTGTTCTTACTTTACCTGTGGAAGATAAACCATATGTGATTTATAGTGATGCTTCACATAATGGTTTGGGGTGTGTTCTGATGCAAGAAGGTAAAGTTATAGCTTATGCTTCTCGACAGTTGAAACCGCATGAGCTCAATTATCCGACCCATGATTTAGAGTTAACAGCCATTGTGTTTGCATTGAAGATTTGGAGACACTATTTGTTTGGGGAGAAGTGTTTTATCTATACAGATCATAAAAGTTTAAAATATTTGGGTGTCCAAGGAGAGCTCAATCTTCGACAGAAGAGATGGTTGGAGTTGATTAAAGACTATGACTGTTTGATTGATTATCATCCTGGTAAAGCAAATGTTGTTGCTGATGCCTTGAGTTGGAAGTCTTTAACAAGTTTGACTATTTATTCGCTCTCGGTTCTTGTTGAGTTGAGAGCATTGCATGTTAGCTTTGTATCTTGTGATGATGGTGCATTGTTGGCACAGTTGCAATTGAAACCGGTATTGTTAAATCAGATTAAAGAGGCTCAATTGGTTGATGAGAAGATTCAAAAGATTGTTTCAGATTGCCAGAATGGAAAGAATCGAGATTTTATTGTGAGAAGTGATGGGAGTCTTTGGTTTAAAAACAGATTGTGTGTACCTGATGATGCTAATTTGAGAAGGATCATTTTAGAAGAAGCACATCAATCAGTATTTGCTATGCATCCGGGCAATACAAAGATGTATCATGATTTGAAGCAGAATTACTGGTGGTCTGGTTTAAAGAGAGACATTGCAGACTTTTTGTCCAAATGTCTCACATGTCAGAGGGTAAAAGCTGAGCATCAAGTTCCAACAGGATTACTTCAACCGTTATCGGTGCCTGAATGGAAATGGGATAGAGTAACCATGGATTTTGTATCTGGTTTACCATTGACACAAAGGAAGCATGATGCTATTTGGGTGATTGTTGACAGGTTGACTAAGACAGCTCATTTTCTTCCGGTTCAGATGGATTACTCTTTGGAAAGGTTAGCTAAGCTGTATATCCATGAGATTGTGAAGTTGCATGGTATCCCAATTTTTGTAGTGTCTGATCGAGATCCCCGATTTACTTCAAGGTTTTGGAAGGGTTTACATGATGCTTTGGGTTCTCGATTACACTTTAGCACTGCTTTTCATCCGTAGACAGATGGGCAGTCAGAAAGAGTGATACAGATTATTGAGGACATGTTGAGAAGCTGTGTCATTGATTTCTCTGGAAGTTGGGATAGATTTTTGCCACTTGTGGAATTTGCTTACAATAATAGTCATCAATCCAGCATTGGTATGGCACCATTCGAAGCATTGTATGGAAGACGGTGTAGAACACCTCTATGTTGGAATGAGCTTGGAGAAGGTAAGCTAATTGGTCCTGATTTGATTAAAGAAACTGAAGAGAAAGTGAAAGTGATTCGAGATAGGTTGAAAGCAGCTTCAGACCGACAGAAATCTTATTCAGATTTGAAAAGGAGAGACATAGAGTTTGATGTTGGAGATAAGGTATTTTTGAAAGTATCTCCTTGGAAGAAGATATTGAGGTTTGATCGGAAAGGGAAATTGAGTCCTCGTTTCATTGGACCGTATGAAGTTTTGGAAAGAGTTGGGCCAGTTGCTTATCGGCTTGCTTTGCCACCTGAGTTGGATAGGATCCATAATGTATTTCATGTTTCTATGTTGAGAAGGTATAGGTCAGATCCATCTCATGTTTTGCCAATTGAATCTATCGAAGTAAGTTCAGATCTGACATTTGAAGAAGAATCAATTGCTATTTTGGCACGTGAAGTGAAAGAATTGAGAAATAAGAAAGTGCCACTTGTGAAGATTTTGTGGAAGAATCATGCAAAGGAAGAGGCAACTTGGGAGAGTGAGCAAGCAATGCGAGATCAATATCCTCAGTTGTTTCGGACTCAATGACAGGTAATTTCGAGGATGAAATTTCTTTTTAGAGGGGGAGAATTGTAATATCCCAATGTATGCCTTAGAAGTTTTGAATATTGTTGTTGTTTTAAATTGGATTGAATGTATATGTGTTATGGGAAAGGAAAGAGTGTATAGAGATAAGTGTATATGTTGTTTATATGATAATATATATAACATATATGCAAGTCAAAAGAGTGGTCAAGGGAAGAAGATATTTATTTGGTTTTTTGTAAAATTACTAAAAGAGGGCAAGTGCTTTAAAGGAAATCAAAACAAATGTATAAGGGTGTTTAGGTAATTGCTCATGTTGAAATACTTGGTGGAGATTTAAAGAGGAGTTGACTTTGTTTCTTCATTGTTCTTTTCTTCTTTTCTTTTTGTTGTGGCCGGCTCCTCCATAGACAAGGGAAAGCAAGTGAGCAAGAGAGGATTTTGATGTTCTAAGCCCAAATTGAAGGAAGATCTAAGTGATCAAGTTGGTGATTCAAGAAGTTTTATAACTTTGGTAAGTCCTCTTTTGATATCTTTGCTTATTTGAAGTTGTGTTGTGAAATTGATAGATGATTTAAGAGTGTGTTGTTTGATTGTGATATGTTTAAGAGTGTTTGATTAGATTGATTATGGATTGTAAGGATGGATTGAAGAAAAGAGTAAGTTGGTTTGAAGAGATGGTGTTGTATTTGTGTTTAGGGTTTTGTGATGATATTTGTGATTTGTGTTTGTTATAGATGTGGAGTTGTTTTGGTGTTTTTGTAAGTTTAAGATGGTTTTTGGGTATGTTTTGTTAAGTTTGTTTGAAGTGGATGTTGGTGAAAAGAAGTGTTTTGATGGGTGTTTTGTGGTTTTGGCCGGAATCTGAGTTTTTGGCCTGACACGCCCGGGAGCACGTCCAGAGTTTTAGGCGTGTCAATTATGTTGGAGGCAATAGGTTTGACACGACCAGTAACACACCCGTGTTATTGAGCGTGTCATAGCTACTGTGAGATTGGAGAGTTTACACGGCCATGAGCACGCTCACGCTGTTGCACGTGTTGATATTTTTCAGAGAGGCAGAATGTATTACACGCCCAGTGACACGCCCGTGGTTTTGAGCGTTTAAAAGCTTCTGTGTTGTGGAGTTAGGGCACGGTCAGGGACACGCCCGTGTGGTTGAGCGTGTCATGTTTAGGGTTTGCCCTAGTTAACTCTTAATTTGATTATCTCATGTGTATCCCTAAGCAAGTGTATGTTATTATTTTGGTTTAGGTCTTGAAGAAAGTGATTTATCATTGATCTAAGAAGTAAAAGAATCTTGGAAAGGAAGTGTTTAGAGTTGTGTGAATTGTTATTGGGGTAAGTACAAACCTTGCATTGTTGCATACATTCACTTGATATGACATTATTGTTATATATGAATAATGTTATGTTTTGCACATTGTGAATCTTGTGAAATGTACTATATGTATAATGTGAAATGAGATAATTGAGATATGTATGCATATATGATTATGTTCAATGTAATTGATTATGAATATGTGAAAGATGATGTATTATATTGTGAATTGAGACATGATGATTTAAATGTGATGAGAAGCCATTGTGAGTGGCTATGGTTATACAAATGAAAGTGTTGAGGCATGATTGCCTATTTGATATTGAGATACAAATTGAGAAAGAGAATACTGATATAATTGTATGTTTAATATGTTATTCAGTTTCAGAGTTCTGGATTTGGGTGGCATGCCTATGAAATTATGAATAGTAACATTCTTGCGGGGTTGAGGATCTCTTCAATTTGAGTTGAATTGAGGTCCAAGAGACTGGGTCTGTTACATTATGAGAATTGTGATTATGAGATATATGATTGGTAACAGTCTTGCCGGGTTGAGGATCTCCTCGATTTGTTGAGTTGATGGTCCAAGAGACTGGGTCTGTTACACTATCCATGGATAGAGACATATATATATGTTGCCTACGGGCTTGATTATTGTGATTATGAACCAAAGCAGTAACTCTGAATTCTGTATATCGTATTAAACACTTGTTGGGCCCATAGGTGTCTATGTCATGTTGATGTTATGAATGATGTTGTAATATGATGAAATAATGTAATACTCATGAAATATTATATATTGAGTATGATCTTTATTGTTTGATTGTATATCATTGTTATTGATTAAGCATAATAGCATTATGGTTTGTACTGCTGAGTTGTTGGCTCAGCGCGATTATGATTCATCGCGCAGGTGATAGAGGTGATAGAGTTGAGACGGAGAATTCCTCTGGACCTAGTTGAGGTTGTTTTGATTGTGAAGAGTTGGATTAAAGATTAAATATCAGAGAGTCAAGCTTCCAATCATGTATATATTTCATATTTTGTAATTTTTGAGGTTTAATGTATTTACACTTGTAAGTTTTGGATGAAACTTCCATTGCGTAATAAACAAACATTTTTATCTATTGTGTCTTATGATTTTCATTTCTCTTTATTTGGTATTTCTTAAATTTGTAGTTTTACTTTAAATATGATTTGTGTATTTTTAATTTGTGTCATTTCTATATTCAGTATACGTATAATACGATCGTATAAGCATGCTTTATTCGTATACGGGATATAGGGGTGTTACACAAAACCAGAAAAACAGAACAAGAGAAATGAGTAAAAGAAACCAAACAATCCATGGCGAATAATTTGTATTTCTTCACTTTAATCCTTGATTCTTGGTTTAGGGCTTGTACAAGATGTATCTCCTTCTTCAAACTCAGCTCAAAACCCTCCTCTTTTCTTAAGTTGTTGGCTCCTTCTCCCTTGTTCCAGCTCCCACGTTTCAAGCTTAGAATTCCCTAAAAACTCCCTCTTCTTCTCTTTTTATTTCCCTCCAAAGCTTAAGTCATGCTTCCAACTCACTTTGTCTCCCACATTCCCTTTGTTCAATCTTTCTTTTCCTCAAATTAGGCAAGCTTTTCTTTTGTCTAATATTACTTTTGACTAAAACTAGTCTTTGTTCCCCACTTGTCTGCAAAAAAATTTGAACATTTCAAAGTTGCCCTAGGTGACACGGCCAAGCTTGCTAGCCGTGTCACCTTCTGCCCTTTCTTTCCTTGTTTTCTTCTAGGTGACACGGCCAAGCTCCTAGCCGTGTCATGTGACACGGCCAGTGGCTTGGCCGTGTCATGTGGGTGTGTCACTTTCTGCTTCTAGCTTCATCAACTTGCTTTCTTTGTTTCCAAGGGTGACACGGCCAAGCTTGTGGCCGTGTCACTGGCTTGGGCGTGTCACCTGAGTGTGTTGGCTTCTGGTTCATTTCTTTCCTTTCTTGGTTCTTTGGCTTGGATGGGACACGGCCAAGCTTGTGACCATGTCATGTGACACGGCCACTGGCTTGGCCGTGTCACTTGCCAGTGTCTTCTTCTGCCAAATTTTCTTTCCTTTCTTGGTCTCTTTGATTTTTGCTCTTTGGGCGAGACACGGCCATAGGTTTGGCCGTGTCTCTTGGGCGTGTCATATACTGCCTTGAATTAATTTTGAGGGACACGGCCAAGCTTGTTTTGGCTTGGCCATGTCTTGCTTGATTCATGCTCTTTCTTCATTGTTTTGATCATCTAAGGGAGTTTTTGCACTTTGACCTAAAACAAACATTTAAAACAAACTTTAAACCAAAATCAAATGAAACATTAACTAAAAACACATAGAAATCATACTAAAAACAAGTATAAAAATACTCTTATCAAATACCCCACACTTAAATCCTTGCTTGTCCCCAAGCAAGGCTAAACTCAAAACAAACTAAACATAAAAATTTTGTCAAGTTCAAGAGTTATAAAAATTGCATCAAGACTTCCCTATCCTTAAATCCACAATCAATATTAAATCAAACAAAATCGATACCAATGCAATTAAGTGGCTTTCCATGCATAACCTATGTTGACACTCCCTCACCAACTCTTAGAAAGTGTTTGATCAAGGTGGTGTTTACACTCATAACAATCAATGAAAGATTACTGCCATAGGCTTGCTTATCTATCAAACTCCACTACTTAATTACAATCAAGCATCAATCAAAAGGTCTTTTATTGGGTTGTAATGGGGTTAAGGTAGAGGCATGGCATTTAGGAAATGTGAGCTTAATCATTAAGTTCAAGAACACTTCAAGAATGAAGCAACCAATCATATAAATAACCCAACGATCCCAAAACACCTTCCTCTTATCTATCCCTTGACATTTAAAGAACTTTTCAAGGGAACTCACTTATTACATCTCATAACATATTCCAACCCTTTTAACAAGAACAATTATTCTTATTTTTCTCCTTTTTATTTGATTTTGATTTTTTTTACAATCTTAAACCTACTAAATTTAACCCCACACTTAATTCAACACAACACTTGGTCATAAACGCTCTTAAAATGCTCTTGACCTAATGAAAGGGTAAGAGTTAAAATAGCAAGGTTCAAGCTAATGATGTTGTGAAAAAGAAAGAGAAGGAAAAACGAAATAGGCTTAAAATTGGTTAACTAAGGTTAAAAATAGGGTTGGTCTTTTTAAGCCAAAGTGGGTTCACCTAATTGCCTTAATCATCTTGATGCCTAATTGAAATTTTTATGTAATCTTAAAATGTATGTCAAAGCAAGTTCTAGCAAGTTTTCAATCAAAGATGTCCACACATAAAAAAATAATAAGTTGATGGCTCAATTCCTCACTAGGTTGATGGTAATGCAAAGAAAAACCAACAAAATTGACAATAAGCACCAATTCTACTCAATTCTCAAATTCATGCTTCAAAAATTCAAAGGTCATCAATCAACAATATTTATAACAATTGAACTTTCCAAAATTTATTTATTCAAAGAAAACATGAAAAACATTAACTAAACTAACACAAAAATAAGTTAAAATTAAAAACACAAAACACAATATGCAATTAAAAATGAAAACACAAAACATAAAATGCACCCCACACTTAAAATTTCACATTGTCCTCAATGTGAGTATGCATAAACTAAAGGAGAGTTTAGAAGAAACCCCAAATTTTTTTTTTCACAAACCAAAAATACAAGAATTAAAGACAAAATTTAAAGAACGAATAAAATGGTGGGTTGCCTCCCACCCAGCACTTCTTTAACGTCGTATTAGTTGGACGTTCAGGGCAGATGGTCCTAGTCTTGGAGGTGTAAAACCTCCTTTAGGTCCTGTATTTCCCCTCCAAAATAAAATTTGAGCCTGTGCCCATTGACTTTAAAATCACCTTTTTCCGGGTGGGTTATTTCAACTACTCCGTATGGAAAACTTCCTTAACAGTAAAAGGACCAGACCATCGAGATTTCAACTTACCTGGAAAAAGTCGAAGCCTTGAATTGTACAGTAATACCTGATCTCCCGCTTGAAACTCTTTCATTTCCTTAATGTGAGCATCATGCCATCTCTTGGTACGTTCCTTATACATTTTCGCATTATCATAAGCTTGCAATCTCCACTCGTCTATCTCGTTTACCTATAATTTTTGCCTTTCACCTGCACAAGCTAGATCAAGGTTAATCTATTTTATGGCCCAATATGCATTATGCTCTATTTCAACAGGTAAATGGCAAGCTTTTCCATATACCAACCTAAATGGTGTAGTGCCCAAGGGAGTTTTGAATGCAGTCCTAAAAGCCCATAGAGCATTGTCTAATTTCTCGGACCAATCCTTTCGGGATCTCTCTACAGTTTTTCCAAAATTCTTTTAATCTCCCTATTCGTGTTCTCAACTTGGCCACTAGTTTGGGGATGATAGGGAGTAGCAAACCTATGTGTAACTCCTAATCTTTTGAAATCTTTCACAAGCTGAAAGTTACAAAAGTGAGTACCCCTATCACTTATAATTGCTTTTGGTGTACCAAATCGAGAAAACAACTTCTTCAAAAATTTCACCACAACCCTAGCATCATTGGTTGCCAAGGCTTGGGCTTCAGGCCATTTAGATATATAGTCTATTACTACAAGAATATATTTGTTACCAAATGAATTTGGAAAGGGTCCCATAAAATCTATCCCCCATACATAAAAAATTTCACAAACTAAAATCCCATTTTGGGGCATTTCATCACGAGATGAAATATTTCCAGTTCTTTGGCAATGATCACAATGATTTACAAATTCGTAGCTATCTCTAAACATAGTGGGCCAATAAAATCCTGATTCTAGTACCTTTTGAGCAGTCCTATTGGTTCCCATATGACCACCAGCTGGTCCAGCATGGCATTGACTAAGAATGTTCATTGTTTCGGGCCATGCCACACATCATCGGATAATGTGATCCTTACATAATCTAAACAAAAAGGGATCATCCCAAAAATAATACTTTAAATTAGAAAAGAATTTCTTCTTTGCTTGATAGGTTAATTCCTTTGGAAGTTCTCTAATAGCTAGATAGTTAGCAAAATCTACAAACCAAGGTGTTTCAAAATTTAAGTTACTTACCTCACTTACCATGGCGTGCAGCTGCTCATCGGGGAAGTGATCATCAATGTCCCCTTCTTCAAACCTCTCCAAGGTTGGATTCTACAAGCGAGAAAGATGATCTGCTGTAAGATGTTCAGCTCCCTTCTTGTCTTGAATTGTCAAGTCAAATTCCTGTAACAAAAAAACCCAATGGATTAGCCTAGGCTTTGCATCAATTTTTGCAAATAAATACTTTAAAGCCGAATGGTCTGTATAAACAATCACTTTTGACAAGATTAGGTATGATCTAAACTTGACAAAAGCAAAAACTACAACTAGCAGCTCTTTCTTTGTAGTTGTGTAATTTGCTTGAGCTGTGTTCAAGGTCTTGCTTGCATAGTAGATAGGCTGAAAGTATTTCTCCTTGCGTTGACCCAAGACTGCTCCCACTGCAAAGTCACTTGCATCGCACATTAGTTCAAATAGTAGATTCCAATTAGGAGCTACCATGATTGGAGCATGGGTCAATTTCTCCTTAAGAGTTGTGAATGCTCTCAAACATTCCTCATCAAAAACAAAGTTCACTTCTTTCTCAAGGAGTCTTGTTATTGGACGGGCTATCTTAGAAAAATCTCTAATGAACCTCCGATAAAAACCCGCATGTCCTAGAAAACTTTTGATGGCCTTCAAAGATGTGGGTGGTGGTAACTTCTCAATTATATCTACCTTTGCCCGATCCACCTCAATGCCCTTGCTTGAAATTTTGTGTCCCAACACGATTCCCTCTTGAACCATGAAATGACACTTTTCCCAATTAAGCACTAGATTGGTTTCCTCACATCTCATGAAGACTCTTTCAAGGTTTTCCAAACATCTTTCAAATGAGCTGCCATAGACTGAGAAATCATCCATAAACACCTCCATAATATCCTCTATAAGCTCATCAAAGATTGCTACCATGCACCTTTGGAAAGTTACAGGTGCATTGCACAACCCGAATGGCATTCTTCGATATGCGAATGTCCCATATGGACAGGTGAATGTAGTTTTCTCTTGGTCTTTCGGTGCAATAGGAATTTGGAAATAGCCTGAAAGGCCATCCAAAAAGCAGTAGTACTCATGGTCGGATAACCTCTCCAACATCTGATCAATGAAGGGTAAAGGAAAGTGATCCTTTCTAGTTGCATCATTCAATTTTCTGTAGTCAATGCAAACCCTCCAACCGGTAACTGTTCTTGTTGGAATCAGCTCATCATTTTCATTAGGGACCACTGTCATCCCTCCTTTCTTTGGTACTACCTGAACTGGGCTCACCCAAGAGCTATCCAAGATCGGATAGATAATCCCTGCATCAAGTAGTTTTATTACTTCAGTCTTCACTACATCTTTCATCTTTGGGTTTAGTCTCCGTTGCAGTTGCACTACTGGTTTGAATTCATCTTCCATCAATATCTTGTGAGTGCAATAGGATGGACTGATACCCTTTATGTCTGCTATCTTCCAAGCTATCACTTGCTTATCTTTCTGCAACAACTGAATAAGCTTCTCCTTCTGTTCAAAATATAGATGGGAACTCAAAATTATTTGCAGTTTCTTTTTCTCTGCCAGAAACCCATACTTAAGGTGATCCGGAAGAGGTTTCAGTTCCAAGTCGGATGGATCAATCCGATGGTTTTGGCTTTTCTTCCTTTGGCATCTCAATAGTCTCATATGCCCTGCATTTGAATGATTTGCTTGCTTCAAGAAAAGCAAGCTGCTCCATTGCTTCTTAACCCTCAACATTTTCCTGCAATAAACACAACTCAAGGAGATCCTTGGAAACAATGTTAGTAACACAATTTACGTTCTCATGCTCAACAAACATCATTGCATGATTCCGCTTCATCAAGTGAAAGTGAATGTTTCATGGCATCATGTATCATAAAAATAACTTGCTCATCACCCACTCTCAAAGTTAATGTGCCATCATGTACATCGATAAGGGCACGAGCTGTATTTAAAAATGGCCTACCAAGAATAAGTGAAACATCTGCATCCTCATCAATATCAATGACAAAAAAATCATTGAGGAAAATGAAATTCCCAACTTTTACCAACACATCTTCTATAATGCCACAAGGGTGGATTACTGACTTATCAGCAAGTTGGATGGTCATGAGTGTTGGTTTAGGTTTACCATTGCCTAACACTTTAAACATTCTATAGGGCATAACACTTATGCTAGCCCCTAAATCAGCTAATGCACTTTTAACCTCAAGATTACCTATCAAACATGGAATGGTAAAACTACCCGGATCTTTTAACTTCTTAGGTAACCTTCTTTGCAAAATTGCCGAACTCTTTTCAGATAAATGCACTAAAGACACTTCCTCAAGTTTCCTTTTTTTAGAAAGGATATCTTTCAAAAATTTAGCATACTTAGGCATTTGTGACAAAGTTTCAGCAAATGGAATATTAATGTGCAATTATTTAAAAAGTTCAAGAAACTTACCGAACTGAGCATCAATCTTGTCCTTGTTCAACCTTGCCGGATAAGGTACTCTAGGTCAGTATTCCTTCAATATGGGACTGCTTTCTTGTGGCTGCTTCTTCCTTTCACTTTCTAGTGCAGCTTTCTCTCCCGAAGTGACAGGAGGATCATCTTCTTTTTCTTTTTCTTGTACTTCAGCCCTTTTCTCTTCCACATTGCCCTTGATCTCTTTTCCACTCCTTAGTGTAATTGCCTTAAGTTGCTCTTTAGGATTTGCCTCAGTGTTGCTAGGTAAACTCCCTTGTGGTCTCTCACTAAGCATCTTGGCAATTTGTCCCACCTGATTCTCCAAATTATGAATAGAGGCTTGCTGATTTCTTAGGGTGGTTTCAGTTGATTGGAGCCTAGTTTCAGAAGCTGCTATAAATTTCTCCATCATGTCCTCCAAACTACTCTTTCTTGGAGGGGCTGCTTCTTGATGTTGGGGCTGCTGGAATCCAGGAGGAGGTCTTGGATTATTTTGGTTATTCCATGAGAAATTTGGATGATTTCTCCACCCCGGATTGTATGTGTTGTTGTAGGGGTTATTCTGTTGTTGCCTTGGCATATTTCCCACGTAATCTACTTGCTCTTGCCTAGCAAACATGTTGCCACTTTGGCAATCTTGACTTTGATGTCCACCCCCACACCATTCACAAGACATCACTTGCATTACTTTCCCAGAAGAAGAGGCCAAGGAATCAAATTTTTTATTCAATGCTTCCAATTGGGCTGTCAAAGCCACCACAGGATCTAATTGGTGTGAACCCATGACCTTCAGCTTTCCTTGCTCCCTTGGGACTTGCCACTGATAATTGGTGATAGCCATTTCTTCAATTAAATCCCTTGCTTGTTTAGGTGTCTTGTTGTTTATGGTACCACCAGCTGCTGCATTAATGGATTGCTTACTTACATAATTCAACCCATTGTAAAATGTTTGAATTTGAAGCCATAGTGGAAGTCCATGATGAGGACACCTTCTCAGTAAATCTTTAAATCTTTCCCAAGCATCACATTCCTCAACTTAGCAGTTTTGGATGGTGGGAAGTATTTCTCTAGGAATTTCTCTGCCAACTGACCCCATGTGGTGAAGGTTCCTAGAGGAAAAGATTTCATCCACTTTTTTGGTCTATCTCTAAGGGAAAATGGGAACAACCTCAGCCTAATTGCATCATCTGAGACATTATTTATCTTGAATGTGTCACATATTTTCAGAAAATTCTTGATATGTGCATTAGGATCTTCATCAGGAAACCCATCGAACTGACAAGTCTGCTGCACCATTTGAATTACGTTTGCTTTTATTTCGAAGTTGTTTGCAGCAACTGTCGGCCTCCGGATACTAGATTCAGCTCCATTGAGATTAGGCTTAGCAAACTCCTACATTGTTCTTGGTCCAGCTCCTTCCATCACTTCAAACTCTTCTACTTCATCTATTTCCAGATTTATTTCTGTTTCTGCGTCTTCCAAAACTGCCTCCCCTTCTTCCTTTCGCTTTCTCCTTAATGTTCTTTCTAGCTCTGGGTCTAACTCAAACAATTGGGATGAGTTACCTCTGGTCATAAACAGGGAGGAATACCTAAAATGATAATCGACAAGCAAGAACCAATGTCAAAAACAAATGAAAATAAAAACTAAATCAACAGTTTTGATTATATTACTAACATTGAAACTGTTGCCCCCGGCAGCGGCTCCAAAAACTTAGTGCGCGCGAGCTGGCTATAGCAATACAGCAAGTGCACAGGTCGCCCAAGTAATAAAGTAGTGAGTTAGTTATCGTTCCATTGGGGACAAAGCCAAGTACTAGTGCAAACCTTAACCGTTGTTTAGCAAATTAATAGTTGTGTGATGCTTTGTAATTGAATACAACTAATTTAATAATTGAAAGTAAAGGGAAATTAAATGTTGTGCAAAAAGGATTGATAATAATAATACTATCCAGATATTGAATCCCCCTAGCCTCAATGATATATATGAACAATCAATTCAGTTAAATCATTCAATGGAGTTGAGTTGGCATTCCTCTAAATTAGACTAAAACCTCTCTCGAGTGAATTAATCCCTAATCACTAAGTAGAGTGCCAGAATCTCTTCTCAAACACAATTAAATAGATCATGCATTAAGAACAAGGAACTATAAACCAAAGGATCTTGTAAGTCTATCTCTAGCACCCCAATCAATCCTCTACCCTTATGAGTAATCAATTCATATCAAGCTTTCTCAAGTCAATAATATGAAAATTGCAACCAATCAATAAGCATGCTATTATCAATTGAAAATAAATCATTAAGCATCATAAGAATAAAACAACTCAATCAAATGATTCAACTAAATATAATTATTCAATCCATACAAATAAGCTAGGGTTCATCAATATCTAGATAGAGAAGGAATTAGTTCATGTTCAAAACCAGAAAAATAGAACAAGAGAAATGAGTAAAAGAAACCAAACAATCCATGGCGAATAATTTGTATTTCTTCACTTTAATCCTTGATTCTTGGCTTAGGGCTTGTACAAGATGTATCTCCTTCTTCAAACTCAGCTCAAAACCCTCCTCTTTTCTTAAGTTGTTGGCTCCTTCTCCCTTGTTCCAGCTCCCACCTTTCAAGCTTAGAATCCCCTAAAAACTCCCTCTTCTTCTCTTATTATTTCCCTCCAAAGCTTAAGTCATGCTTCCAACTCACTTCCAACTCACTTTGTCTCCCACATTCCCTTTGTTCAATCTTTCTTTTCCTCAAATTAGGCAAGCTTTTCTTTTGTCTAATATTACTTTTGACTAAAACTAGTCTTTGTTCCCCACTTGTCTGCAGAAAAATTTTAACATTTCAAAGTTCCCTAGGTGACACGGCCAAGCTCCTGGCCGTGTCATGTGACACGGCCAGTGGCTTGGCCGTGTCATGTGGGTGTGTCACTTTCTGCTTCTAGCTTCGTCAACTTCCTTTCTTTGTTTCCAAGGGTGACATGGCCAAGCTTGTGGCCGTGTCATGTGACACGGCCACTGGCTTGGGCATGTTTCTCTGGTTCATTTCTTTCCTTTCTTGGTTCTTTGGCTTGGATGGGACATGGCCAAGCTTGTGGCCGTGTCACTTGCCAGTGTCTTCTTCTGCCAAATTTTCTTTCTTTTCTTGGTCTCTTTGATTTTTGCTCTTTGGGTGAGACACGGCCACAGGTTTGGCCTTGTCTCTTGGGCGTGTCATCTACTGCCTTGAAGTAATTTTGAGGGACATGGCCAAGCTTGCTTTGGCTTGGCCATGTCTTGCTTGATTCATGCTCTTTCTTCATTGTTTTGATCATCCTAGGGAGTTTTTGCACTTTGACCTAAAACAAACACTTAAAACAAACTTTAAACCAAAATCAAATGAATCATTAACTAAAAACACATAGAAATCATACTAAAAACAAGTATAAAAATACTCATATCAATCTGCTTTAAAAAGCCTTCATCCAACAATATGGATATAATGTCAAGATGGAAGTTACCTTAATGGAAGTGGAGTCCATTAGGTAAAGGTCGAATGAGAATTTTTTAGATTATTTGAAGAGATGGAGAAACAAGGCTGCTTTACTCAAGAAGAGGCCTGATGAATCCGATCAAATTAGGATGATTGTGAGAGGGGTGTTGCCTAGTCTTCGCGAGAGGATGTCTCATACACTCATCCGTGATTTCAAAGACCTTCTCCAAGTAGGTTTGCAAATTGAAGAATGGGAAAGAGAGAAGAACCATTTTTCAACAAGAAGGAACGATAAAGGGAACTATCAATCTTGTAGCCAAAGCATGCAAAAGGCAGTCGGTGTTAATGCTACCAACCAAGGAACAAGGAGATAATTTTTGGAATTGGGGAAACCGATGTCTTGGGTTCTCAATAAGCTTCAAAGAAAGGGATTGCTATAACCCTTAAATCCTCATCCTTTGCCTAACCCTCTCCCACCTAATTTTGACACTAAAGCATTTTGTCAATTTCACCAAATGCAAGGGCATGACACGGATAGATGTGTGAGGTTGAGACATGAGATCCAAAATCTAATTGATAATGGGAAGCTACCTGAGCCCAACAAGCCAAACACCAAAGACAACCCATTACCAAAGTTCAATAGAGTACCACCGCCTGCAACCTTCATGATTGGAGGAGGTTTGCATGAGGATTTTGTCATGTCTTCTTTTCAAAATGTGGGTGGAGAAGCAACCAAAGAAGAAGAGGTATTTGGTGAAATTGAATAAGCTATGGTGAGTAAAGAGGTAACAATTTGTGTTGTCAATGGGTTTTGGGATTCAAGCGATAGTGATGATGATCTTGTATCCAAGAAGGAGGAGTGGACTTGGTCCGAGCCCGAAGAAGATGAAGTAATGAACACTAGATCTGGTAAGCCTTATGCAAGGCCACCACTTAAGGAGGTAGAAACTAATAAGGGTAAGGAAGTTGAAGTAGGAAATAAAGAAGAGGAAGATGATGTTGTGCTCAAACAATTGAAAAGAACACAAGCAAGTGTTAACATTTGGGACTTGTTAGCTACTTCTAAAAAGCACCGAGAAACTATGGCCAAAGCCTTGGCTAGCACGCCAATTTCTACCTCTACAACACCGGAGGAGCTAATCAACTTCATAAAAATTGGAGGGGTAATAAAATGCGAAGAGGTTCAAGAAAAGAGTGAAGTTAATATGGGAGCAGTTTCTTTTTCGGATGCGGACTTATCGGAGGAGGGGAGAGATCACATCTGCCATCTCTTTATCAAAATAGAAGTCAAGGGGAAGAGGACTCCCTATGCAATGAATGATGATGGGTCCGCCATAAATGTATGCCCACTTAAGATATTGCCAAAGCTAGCCATGTCAACAAGGGCTCTAAATCCAACCGAGGTAACAATTCGGGCTTATGACAACACTAAGAGACATGCCGAAGGGACTTTCAAAGCTGCTGTCAAGGTTGGTCCAATTGAATCTATTGTTGAATTTGTTGTTTTAGACATACCGGTTACCTTCGCCTTACTCTTGGGGCGACCATGGTTTCATCCTCTTGGTGGAGTTCCTTCCACCCTTCATTAAAAGATCAAGTTCCCCAATGGAGATGAGACAGTGGTCATTGAAGTCGAAGATAATGAGATTGTTAACGTTCTAATGATTGATAGGCCTCTCAATGGTTTCCAAGTAGCTGCAATTTCTGATTATGAAGTAGTGGACTCCAAAGTCTTGAATATGATGAAGAACATGAACTACCTTCCCAGAGCTGGTCTTGGAAAGGGTAAGGCCGGTTTGACAAAGCTGCCAGATTTTAGAACTCAAACTTCCAAGAAAGGGTTTGGATATGATGAAAACAACGATGTCCAGCCAAAGAAGAGTGAGAAGATGAGCTTCCCACCACTTGAAGAGATTTTTGTCAAAGCTCCAAATATGGGACCACTCCAAGGAAAGCCCGAGCCGATCATGTTCATGGGTAAGTTGATCCCAGGTTTTTAAATTTTTGCAGATGTGGCCGAGCTAGTGGACCAAGTGAAGAAAGAGCTCACCTTGTCATCCAATAAAGAATCCAATCCAAAAGAGAAGAATGAAGCTATCCTGAAAGCCGAGAAGACTCTGAAGGAGATTGCTGCCCTGGTTGAAGAAAAGTTTGAAGACATCCTGCCTTTTGATTTCAAGAACAATGATTTTGATTTTGATTTTAATTTGTCTGCTTTGTATGAGGATGATGATGTTTTCTTTTCCAAAATAAATGCAATAAAGTCTGATTTTGCTTACTTGTGTGATGTTTCTCCTGATGGTTGCATACATTCAAATAATAGTTACATGAGCATCTTTAATATTAATTTTGTTAACACACAATCATTAAATTTGGGAACAACCGAAAATCCTAAAAACATTAGCATAGCATCCGACCTTACTCCTAATGAGAGAGAGAGATTTGAAAAATATGAAGAAGTGTTTGCTTGGTCTTATGAGGATATGCCTGGAATAGATCGAGACATAGCCGAGCATCATATTCCTACTTACACTCACATGAAACCTGTCAAACAAAAGCTTAGGCGATTAAGGCCTAAGTGGGCTGAATTGGTTAAAGAAGAGGTCATTAAGCAGATACAAGTGAAGTTCCTTGAAGTGATAGAATATCCAGATTGGTTAGCCAACATTGTAACACCCCGATACTTCATACAAGTACTATACATACACCTGGTATACATACAGTAAGTATATAAAGTATAAGGATGTCACTTTTCGTTACATTTTTTTAAAACCTTTAACAGAGTTCAAACCACAATACATCTATTTAAAGAACATTTACAAAATCATTATACTTTTAATGATCATACATATATATATTAATCTTATCTTTATCATAACTTCATTTCTACATATAAATACACTCTTGTCAGAAATACATCATAATTAAAAATCATACATGTATGCATCACCCTCTAGTTGGTCTCGACAAACTCTTACTCTTCTCGTGGCATAACGAAAGACTTCATATCTTCCACCTAGTCACCTGCGCGATTACACATCCGCGCTAAGCCCAAAAGCTTAGTAGTACAAATATAAAATATAAACATACATTATAGAAATTCTAACATATAATGAAATATCACTTTCATATACCAGTAATATCTTATCATGTTTTTCCTTTTGAATTGTATCCTTCATATATCTTGACTAATTCCATTTATAATATACATATCATTATCACCAACCACAATCCATCATTAATACTCACAATCAATATATCAATATACACATTACACATCATACTTCATAACATTGTTTTATTCACAATTCATCAATCATAATCCATCACTAACACTCACAATCAATATATCAATACACACATTACACAACATACTTCATAACATTATATTACTCACAATTCACCAATCATGAATCACATTTCCAACAAAGTCAACCATAGATCTCACTTATTTCAACATTTGTATATCATATTGACAACAAAGACAAACTCGGGCCCAAAAGACACTAATATGCCATTCGACTTTCAGAGTTAATGCTTTGGTTTTATTATCACATTATCATTATCATTATCCCAACTAGGTTTCAAGGATTTAGGTTCAACCAAGCTTCAAGGGGAACAAAGCATGCTAAGTATCAACCTAACTTGGCTTCAAGAACCAATCCAACCTAGCTTCAAGGGTTGTAACATCTCAATTAGGCTTCAAGGCCTTAGCCAACCTAACTTCAAGAGATTGTTACTATTATTAGGCATGCCACCAACAACAAACTCTGAAAATGGAATAACACATTAGCTACGCAATTCATTTATCAATTTCATTCTCAATTCTCATCATCAATTAGGCAAACATGCCTTATGTCTTTCAATTGAATCATCATAGCCAATCACAATGGCTTCACATCACATTTGAGTTATCATAGCCAATCACAATGGCTTCACATAATACATATATCATCATAGCCAAACACAATGGTTTCACATCACATTTTATCTCAATTCATATTATACACTTCATCATTCAAGCATACATAATCAATTTCATTACACATGTATCTTAAATTCATCGTCATCTAAACAACATGTCCCTCTATTGCATTTCAATCATTATTAAAACATTCATCATAATAAATTGCATTGCACATACCTTTTTGGATGATCATTATAGCTTTCACCTTCAAGAACTACTCCCATCAAGCTATACATAATCAATTACCTCATCATATCCTTCACATTTTACATATAGCATCATGGATATAACATTACAAAGTACATTATTCATATAACACATTACCATTCACAAAATTAACATTGTATATAATACATAACCTTGTTCATTTAGTATCATATGCATCATCAGATGTAGGTTCAATCTCAATCATGTAAGAAGAGCAAAAACCAAACACAGTAACCAACACACTCAAGGGACACGGCCAAGCTTGTGGCCATGTCTCTCAACCAAAAGCTTCTCAACCAAAAGCAACAGAAGCCAACATGGGCAAGGGACACGGCCGTGTCCTCTCCAAAAATCACCCAACACGGCCAAATTTCCATGGACTTGGCCGTGTCTCTCAAAGATACCTTAGGTTGGCCGTGTCTCTTCCTTGGTTTGGCCGTGTCTCTCATGTATAAAACTCTAAACATAGCCAAAACTCCTTTAATTGAATTTAAACATATTAAGCACAACATAAACTCATTCAAATGGATGTAATCAAAGTCCTTAACACTTATTTTGCATATTTATCACAATATACACATTAACAATCCATTTAATCATCTACCATTTCAAAACCCTAAAACCAAACATCACTCTTAACTTATTATCTTCAAACCAAAACCAACATCAATTCAACCTTTTTAACTTATAACCAATCTCAACACTTATAAACTCATCTCAAACACACCTATTCATAATCTCAACACATCACAATCCCCCTAAAGCATAACTTCAAAAATAACAAAGATAAATAAGAGAGTACTTACCTTAAATGAAGAAATTTCACAAATCTCCAACCAAGACCTTTGATTCTTCCTTCAATTTGATTCTAGCATCAAGAACACCTCTCTTGCTCTCTCCTCTCTTGAATAGCCGGCACACCAAGGAGAAGAAAAGAAAAAATCAACATAAGTCAACTTCTCTTCTTCTTTAAATCTCCACCAAGCAATTCTAACAAAGCAATTACCTAAATGCCCTCATCCATTTAACTTAACCTTTGTCACTTATATGCCCATTAAAGTAATTTCACATATCACACATAAATATCCTCTTCCATTGACCATCCCTTTTGACTAATGTATATGTTATATATATAACAATATACCCAACATATACACTTTCTCTCTACACATTACTTTCCTTTTTAAACAATACATAAACATTCTCTTTTCAATTTCTTTTCTTATCAACATAACATATACACATAATTCAAACAAACAACAATTGTATCCAAACTTCTAAGGCACACATTGGGATATTACAAACATAGTACCTGTGCCAAAGAAAGATGGAAGGATAAGGGTTTGTGTGGATTATAGAGATTTGAACAAGGCTTCCCCTAAAGATGATTTCCCTTTACCTCATATAGATGTTCTCATTGATAGTGCAGCCTCTAGCATACTACACTCATTTGTAGATGGATTTTCTGGATACAATCAAGTGTTAATGGCCCAAGAGGATAAAACCAAAACAGCTTTCATTACCACATGGGGTATATTTTGTTATAGGGTGATGCCATTCGGCTTAAAGAATGCTGGAGCAACCTATCAAAGGATGGCCACCACACTATTTCATGACATGATGCACAAAGAAGTTGAAGTATATGTTGATGATATGATGGTTAAATCAGATACAAGGGAACAACAATTCCAAAACTTAGAATTATTCTTCAATAGAGCTTTGAAATATAAGCTAAGATTAAACTCGAAGAAGTGTGTGTTCGGTGTTACCTCAGGTAAATTATTAGGACATGTGATTAGTCCAAATGGCATTGAGATTGATCCTGACAAAGTTAAAGCAATTAGGGATATGCTAGCCCCTAAGACAGAGAGAGAAGTTCGAGGATTTATTGGTAAATTACAATACATTAGCAGATTCATAGCAAAACTCACAACAATTTGTGAGCCTATCTTCAAATTGCTTAAAAAGAATCAATCGGTCATATGGAATGAAGAATGTCAAAAGGCCTTTGAGTGAATAAAAGAGTATTTGTTGAATCCACCTATTTTAAAATCACCTAAACCCGGCAAACCTCTATTGTTATACTTAGAAGTGGAAGAAGAGTCAATAGGAGCCATGCTAGCCCAAGCAGATGAGTCAGGGATTGAGCATGCAGTTTACTATTTGAGTAGAAAGCTCCTACCTTATGAAATTAAGTATAGTATCATTGAAAAGACCTGTATAGCCATGGTTTGGTCTTCTAAGAAGTTTCAGCATTACTTTCAATCGTATAGTGTGCAAGCAATTTCTAGGTTGGATCCAATGAAGTACTTAAGGGAGACACCCTCTTTGATTGGGAAATATGGTCGATGGTTGATAATATTAGAAGAATTTGAGGTTGAATATGTAACCAGGAAAACAATCAAAGGTAGAGCAGTGGCAGAATTCCTAGCCCAACAACCATTACCAGATAGCGAAGAAGTAATCTTGGAATTTCCGGACAAACATTTAGAAGCAATTGAAGTACAAGGGTGGAAAATGTATTTTGATGGAGTAGTAAACAGGAAAGGAGTAGGTTTGGGAGTTATACTAGAATCACCCGAAGGGGAACTCATCCCTTTAGCCAACAAGTTGAAATTTAGGGCAACCAATAACATGGTGGAGTATGAAGCTTGTATTTTCAGTTTGGAAACCCTAATGATTATAAAGGTGGATAAGGTGGAAGTTTTTGGTGATTCATTGCTAGTAGTATCCTAAGTAAATGGAGAGTGGGAGTTGAAAGAAGAAAAATTAAAACCATACCACCACTACCTAACCATGATGAAGAAGAACTTTAAGGAGTGTAGGTTTATACACCTATCAAGAGAAGAAAATCAGATGGCTGATGCCCTGGCCACATTGGCTTCGGTATGGGAAAACCCTGTCAGCTTATTCCTTAAGCCTCTGATTTTGACCAGTTCATCAAATCCTTGCTATGAATATGAGACAATCATGGAAATTGATACAGACCATGATGCGTGGTATGATACTATAAGGCGATTTTTGGAAGAAATAGAATACCCGCCGGGGGCAACAAAGAAAGAGAGAAGAGCCATAAGGCGGTGGTCATTGCAATACATCACATTCCATGGAGAGTTATATCGAAGATGGCCTGATGGGGTGCATTTAAGATGTTTAAGGAAGCCTAAAGTGGAGCGTATCATGTCAGAAATACACGCAGGAAGTTGCAGTCCGCACATGATACTACTAGCAATGAATCACCAAAAAGATTATTTGACAAGGTTACTATTGGTTGACCATGGAGAAAGATTGTATTGAGTTTGTAAAGAAGTGTCAATAATGTCAGATGTATGGTAACTTGAATCACATGCCTCCTGAAGAATTGCATTCTATGTCTTCACCCTGGCCTTTTGCCACCTGGGGTATCGACATTATAGGAGAGATACATCCGACAGCTTCAAACGGTCACCGTTTCATTGTGGTGGTAGTAGATTATTTTTCAAAATGTGTCGAAGCCGAATCCTTCAACAAATTGGGTGCAAGTCAAATGGCTAGATTTATTAAAAAGAACCTCATCTGCCGGTACAGGGTGCCGCACAGTGTGGTATCAGACAATGGGGCACAGTTTCAAGGAGCAGTTAAGGATTTATTCTCAAAGTACCAAATCCATCATCATCGATCCTCTCCTTATAGACCAAAGGCTAATGGTGTAGTAGAAGCAACAAATAAGACAATTAAGCAAATTCTGTCCAAAATGACCAAGACTTACAGGGATTTGTCAGAGATGCTCCCCTTTGCTTTATGGGGATATAGGACAAGTGTGCGAACGCCTACTAGAATGACATCGTTCTTTTTGGTTTACGAAATGGAAGCAGTATTGCCATTTGAAATAGAAATCAAGTCATTGAGAGTAGTCTTGGAAGCTAAACTGCCTGAAACGGAATGGGTAGGGAGCATAAACACACAGTTAGCTTTACTAGAAGAGAGAGGGTTAAAGGCACTATATCATCACCAACTGTATCAAAAGAAGATAGCTCGGGCCTACAATAGAAGGGTTAAAGTTAGAAAATTCAGAGTTGGGGATTTGGTGTTGAAGCAATGTAAGCCTAATGTATCTGATCCAAGAGGGAAGTTTAGGCATAGCTGGGAAGGGCCATATGTCGTGAAACAAGTCATGAACAAAGGTGCGATAAAGTTATCAGACATGGATGGGAACGAGTTTAGTGAGCCAGTAAACATTGACAGGTTGAAGAGGTTTTATGAATGATAAAAAAAAAAAGAGCTCGCTAGGTTGAAAACCCAAAAAGGGTGGCCTAGGCAAAAGTTAGAGCAGTCCGCTAGTTCTGAAAACCCGAAAGGGCGGGCTAAGCAACAATTAGGGCTAGAAGAGAGAAAATCGTCAATTAGAAAACCCAAAAGGGATAGTTGGCAACAGGAGTAATCTTGTGTATACTGGCTTTATGTTTGGTTGTCCCCTAATTTAATAAAACAGAATTAATGTTAAAATTGTTCTATGTGCACTGTTATAAGTATTTGACCACATATGGATGAAATAAATAAACACAATAGCAAAAGGTGATGACAAATTATAAATGGAAAAGAAGCATCTTTTATTACTTTAATCATTTTTTCATCCTAACAATACACTTTCTGAATTGATAAATGCAAAATCTATGGCAGACGATAAGTATAACATGCAGGCCAACTTTGCCTTAGCGGATCCAAGTAGGCTTCAGTCAAGCAAGGCATGTCTAAATTGGGAGTGAAGTCGGAATCGCGAGGCTCAGCTCCGTACTGACGGGCAAGTCGGCGAGGATCATAGCATGTACCTTGACGAAGAGCAGCAAGGGGAACATACATCAAGTATGTCCACATGGTGATACGAGAAATCTTCCACCAAGGTACCAACCAACGGATATTGACTTCAGCGCGTGATTGGATCCAGTCAACCTAGTCAGCATATGAAGAAGCAGGATGGAGTAGTTTCCTAGCGGAATGGTGCCATGGCAAATATCTGGCAAAATTCATGGATGGAGTATCAAGCAAACAAAAATGCTCATGAAGCCAAATCTGTGAAGAAAGAAAAAAAGAATTAAAAAAAATTTTGCTAAGTTGAAAACCCGCAAGGGAAGCTTAGGCAAAAATTAGGACAGCTTGCTAGTTCCGAAAACCCACATTGGCAGACTATGCAAAAATTAGAGCAATAAAAAATATATGACAAAAAAGAAAGAGGTCCGCTAAGTTGAAAACCCACGAGGGAAGCTTAGGCAAAAATTAGGACAGTTCGCTAGTTTCGAAAACCCATACGGGCAGACTAGGCAAAAATGAGAGCAATAAAAAAAGAAGAAAAAAGAAAACCTAAATTAAAAACCTGAAAGGGTAGTTTAGGTAATTGCCTGAAGAAGCAACGGACTCCCAGTCAGTGTCTTTGAAAATCCTGATTTAAGTCGGTCTAATCCAACTAAAGTCTCTGCTAAGATCACAGGTACCGGCGATAAGCCTCCTTCCATTTGGTCCATAATATCCAATACTCGTGGATCAATATCACCGTCGGGAGAGATAAGCAGGAATTGGCCAAGTAAGCAAAGACAAAGCATGCGTCCCCATGCCTTAGTGGGAGCCAAATGAGAGAGACAAAAATCAATCAAGGGAGCAAGTAGAATTTTTTTACCTCTCATCAACTGAAGAACTTCGGGTTTTGGAATTTGAAATAACGTATGCATCTTCTGTTGAGTTTTGGAAATCAATGTGGTAACGCCATTTGTTGATTATTTGGATATCCAAGGATGGGCTCAAATTCTTCAATCAAGGGACATATTTCAAAGCCATTAATTTTAAATACCCTAGAATCCGTATTCCAAAAGGAAGCCACAACATGTAAGAAGGAGTGGTCCAATTTAACATTTTGAAAACATTTTAAAACATCAAGTTTTGACCATGAAATTTGCTTCGAATGAATGGCATCCATATTCTTAAATAGAATTTTTATCTTCTTTAAATGATGTTCGGTCATGATTGATGAATGAAGTAAAATCAAAACGGTTAAAGGATTTTTTTACGTTGAAATGGAAAGTTTTTGGTTTCTGTATGAAATATGGCATGAAAGGTGATTTATATAGAAGAAACAAGCCTTTCCTAAAGTGAAAAGGAAAAGGTGATGGGAAAGGGTGAAACCATATTCTGTAAGGAAAGGAATTGGCGACAATTTCCTTTACCGCGTTGAATTTGCTTTAGCAAAATGGTGCGGTGAAAGGGAAATTGTGATGCACTGTTTATGATGTGATAAAAAAAAAGTATAATAATTGTGGCGCAGTAATAAAAAAAAAGTAACAGTAAAGATAGAAATTGTATTTTTTCATTATTGTATAATGTTTATATAATTGATACAATATTTATACATCACTAAGAGGGTGGTGGTAGGTCATCAAATAAAGCCCTGAAAAAGTCACCTCCTGTTGGAAGAGGGGGCAAATCACTCGTCCCGAGTCCGCCCGAAGCAGGAGCACCAAAATTCGGCAAATTACTCATTTCGGGATCACCCGAAGAGGAAGCACTGAAATCCCTATTACCTTGAAGTTCGATCCATCAGAGTCCTCATAAGAAGTAGACGAAAGGATCTCATGGTCATCAATCTGGGGGCCTCTTGATGAAGAAGCGCCAGGATCCCTCATCCCCTAAAATCGGAAATCTCAAAAATTTTGTTCGGATTGATGATATAAATTTTCAAAATGAGAAGCCTGCTGATAACTTGCAGCCAACTCTTCTTGAAGTTTCCTATTTTGTTCTTCGAGCATTCGCTGTGAGCCAAAAAGGAAATTGGTAAGAGCATACATAATCATGCATACATATAGCATAAATTACCATGAAATAAGGAAGTTACCAGGTAATTCATATCAATGCCCTACGGATGAGATGGCATATCTGACGGGCTAGAATGAGCAAATGAAGGGGCAATAAAAGAAGGTCCAGCCTCATGATAAAATGACCCAGCAGCCTGCAACAATCATTAAAGAATAAAAAAAGAAAGAAGCAGTTGCAAGGGAAAAATGGTAAAAGTTTTACCTGAGAAGTAGTAGCCCCGAGATGTGGAACAAACTCTCCTGCATCTCCGTGATGTTCCTCTTCATCTCTACCCCTATTTTCTCTAAGAATCTTCCGCACACCAACAGGAGATACATCAAAGTTCAAGACCCTTCTTTGAATAAAATGGGCATAAGATGCACTCGGCAAATAGAGAAATCCTTCAATACCATAACCGTACCGAGCAGGCCACCAGGCATCCTCCAGCATCGACATAATATTTAAAGTGTATTTCGGGTAAGGCATCAAAATTCTCCACTGCTCTGGACCGAGAAACCATTCATAAACCCTTTACTTGAGAAACCAGCCACTAGACACTGGGCCAGCGATGACTCAGCGATAATGTTGGAAAGATAGCGCAACCCTCATGAAAGGAGACTAGTTTGTCCGCTCTTCTGGGTTCCACCAGGCCAAATTCACCTACAAAATAACATAAGGTAAGTAAACTTTCACATAAAAATTAAAGCATACTAATATTATTTTACCTGGTCCCAGGTTAAGCGGCTCAACACAAAGCGGTGAGTATGCACATGGCAAGAGCCGGAAACGTCCACACGATCTGACAACCAGAAATTTAATCTCGGATACCTAACTCTCTCTCGGGAAATACTGGGTACCCACACAAGGTTATGCTCATATGCCCATGCCTACAACAATAATAAAGATCACATTCATGCAAGAAAAGAGTGAAAATGACATTGGTGGAAGAAAAATACCTCGACAACCTCCATCAAGCAGACAAAAGACTTCTTATTTCGGCAAAGTTTATCAAGACCATGGTAAAGACAAGCGAGACCAGCTTCACCCCAGGCAGAAGATGGTATTATCCTAAAGTAAGAAAGGGCATTCAACACTGACAAGTGGATGGAGGATTCTTGAGCATACTGTTGGGTCGTGTCTCTGTGAATCCGTCCTTCGTAGTTCATCCAATAGCTACAAATCGGTTTAATTTTTATCTTAAAAGGCCCTTTATATGATGGTTCCATAATAATTAATTCCTGAATTTCTTCAAATGTTAAAATATCGTTGGTCAGAAGAACCGAAACACCATCATATCGAAGGTCGGTTATAGCAGAAAAATCGACCGGACTAATTGTCATCTCTCCAATGGGCAAGTGAAAAGTGTGGGTTGTGTCCAACCATAGCTCTGCAAGCGCCTGGACTACCCTTCAGTCTATCTGATATTCCTCGGATGGCAATTGTAAGATGAAGCTTTCAAAGCCACATTCTCGGATAATCTGCCTTACCCGAGAAGGCACTACATCGTACCATTGTCGGGCTTTGTAAATACACCCTCCAGCCCAAACAACGTAATGATCACGCTAACACGGAGCCAGGTAAGTACATATTATCCTATCTACTTAAATTAATATATTTTTCCTAAATTTTCTAAAAAAGATAATAATATTAGAATACAAAATAAGCAAACAAAATAAAAATAAAGGCAAACACAATAATAATAAAAATATAAAAAAAATATAACAAAAATCATAAATAATCATAAATAAAAAATCAAAAATAATAATAAATAATAACAGAAAAATAAAACAAAAACAATAAAACAAAAATAATAACAGAAAGATAAAAAAAACAGAAAGACGAAAAATCAAGAAAAAAGAAAAAGAAAAATAATTATCGTGCTCTTTTGGTTGGAACTACGATGAAGCGGCATCCCGGCTACTATATCTATATTTTCATCTTCATGATGCCGAATAAACTCCAATAACTCGGCATTAGAATGAGTCTCTAACCTTGAAGCATGCATTTTTTTGAAAACTATGTGCTAAATTTGAAAGAATTTGAGAGAATTATAGAAATTGAGAATTTTTGCTGTGAATCAAATGAAAGAATTAACTCGTTTATATAGAGAAACGGCAAGGGAAAAAATAAAATTCAAAAGTAAGTTTTACTGTTCATGAATAGTAAACTTTACTATTCATAAATAGCAAATTTTATTATTTATAAATAGTAAATTACTATTGATAAATAGTAAATTACTATTTTCAATAGTAAATACTATTTACTACTATTTCTGAATAGTAAATTACTATTTATGAATAGTAAATAGTATATGAACAGTGACTACACAGTAAAAATAAATAGTAAATTCAATTATTCACTTTAATCATTCAAATACTTGCTTGTGTATAAATATTTTTACACACAAGAGGCAAAGGAGAAGACATATGCATAAAAATTAGCCAAATTTTTGAAATAAAAAATTATTAGCTCGGGTCCAGAACCCAAATTACCCTTAGGTCCAGAACCTAGAATCTTTTCTAAGTCCAGAACTTAGCTCGGGTCCAAAACCAAAATTTTTCTTAGGTCCATAACCTAGAATCTCTTCTAAGTCCAGAACTTAGCTCGGGTCCATAAACCAAATTTTCCTTAGGTCCAGAACCTAGAATCTTTTCTAAGTCCAGAACTTAGCTCGGGTCCATAAACCAAATTATCTCTTTTAAGTCCAGAACTTAACTCAAGTCCAGAACTTAGCTCAGGTCCAGAACCCAAATTTTCCTTAGGTCAAGAACCTAGAATCTCTTTTAAGTCCAGAACTTAGCTAGGGTCCAGAACCCAAATTTTTCTTTGGTCCAGAACCTATAATCTCTTTTAAGTCCAGAACTTAGCTCGGGTCCATAACCCAAATTTTCCTTAGGTCCAGAACCTAGAATCTCTTTTAAGTCCAGAACTTAGCTTGGGTCTAGAACCCAAATTTTCCTTAGGTCCAAAACCTAAAATTACGCTTAGGCGAAGAACCTAAAATTATCCTTGAGTCCAGAACTCGAATCGGGTCCAGAACCCAAAACCTCAACCATCTCAAAAATTAAGTCTTATTGCTTTTCACTCTCTTTCACTAAAGTCTCAGATCATTCAAGCAAGGGGCAAACTGTAGACCCTTAATTTTTTACCCAGTCTAGTCTAATATATTTTAATTAGTCCAAAATAATTTGTGTTGTCCAAAATAATTTTTGTTATCTTAATTAAATAATATTTGCTTTAGTATCTAATTTTTATTAATAAAAAATAATAAAAATAAAAATCAGCGACGAAAAAATCGTCCCCGGAAATCAGTGCGGTGAAATGGCCAAAGCCTTTTCACCTACAGTTTATTTCTGCAAGCCATTTCGCCAGCAGGAATTTCCTACAAGTGAAATGGCCAGCAGGCCAATTCTCGCCCGCTGCCGCAGCCAGCTCAGCAGCTTTTTTCTCCAGCTCAATTTTTCCGCAGCAATGTTTTTTCGCCAGCGCAATTTTTCCGCAGCAGTTTTTTTTGCCAGCGAAATTTTTCCGACGCAAATTTTTTTGAAACCTAATACAATTAGGTTTTGGTTTCCTTTTCTTAATGAATATTATATTTCGTGAATAACTAGAATTAACCATAAAAATCTTCTATAAATAAGGACTAAAACAACACAAAAAGGGAAAGAAAAAAGAGGAAATCGATCAGATTTTGGGAGGAAAAATTGAGACTGAAATTGAGAAGGAAAACTTTGAATCGATCTGATTTTTTAAGAGAGCAAACAAACAATTCAATCCATCAAAGGCAGTAAAGCTTGTCTTTGTTCTTGTTCATCCAAGAAGTGATTTTTGGTGGAACCAACAAACGAAGGTATGAATTTCTTTATTTGTTTCATTAATTCACAGTAGCTTCATCATTTAAAAATATTAAAAATTGTTTTGGTTTCTTCAAAATCAAACAAACCTAAGAACCCTAATTCACCTTTTCTAAAGTTTAAAAACCTTAATTCGTTGCTTTGTTTTCCAAAAAGCATAAAATTGTTGTTTTTGTTTCTTCAAAATCTCAAAACCCTAATTTGCTTTCCAAATTTTCAAAATCATAAATTAAATCTGTTTCTTTCCAAAAACCCTAAAAAACATCTTTTCTGTTTCTATAAACCTTAAATCATTTTGTGTATTCTCATAAAGCTTCATAAAATTATCAATTGTTTTTCCAAATTCTAAAACCTAATGCATTCTCCGAAACCCTAATTCAACTTTAAAATCCAAAACAGTAAACCCTAATTCCCTTAACACCTTAAACCCTAAAGTTTTCTAAACCTTAAAACCCTATAAACATAATCAAACACAGTAAGCTTAAAAACACAATCCAGTGACCGTAAATCATAAATCTAAATGTTTTAAAGTGTCCAAACCCTAGTTTCATGATTTCACTTCTCAAACACTAATTTGGTTAATCAAAAACATTATCAACCTCTTAAATTCTAAAACTTTGCTCCATTTCAATTCTTTTAAAATTCACAGTAGCTTGACCCATAAATTCCAAAACCCTAAACACATGAAATAAAGAATCTTAAATAGAAACAGCAGCCCTAATTATCTTTATTTGCCTTATTCTATTTCATATTTGATTATGCTTTGATTTTATTTTATACATTTTAATTTATTTAAATTCATTGTTTGGTCTATTTAGTTTATCATGGATGGATGTTTACTTTCTATTTTGATTGATGTTAAATATCTTTGATGAATGATTTTATTTATGATGAATGGTTATTTACTTTTATCTATTTATTTAGATTTCCAAATGTTGTAAGAGGTATGTTTCCACTTGGTGGGTACCTCATTAGTTAAATATCATGTAATTTAAATTATTTTTCTCTTTTAGAACCAATGTAAAGGACATGTTTCTACCTTTCGGTGGGTGTCCTATTTAGGCATGGGATGTAAGGACATTTTTCCATCTTCGGATGGGTGTCCATTTATTTGTTTTGCTTGGACATTGTTTTGATTTTCAATATATTGATGATTTATTTTAATTATTGTGTGTAATATGGATAATATTGATATATTTAAGAATTTTATAATATTAAGACCTGTAAAGGAGGCCGGATCTAATGAACCGGGCGTTGTGGGGGTGCTGGGCCATTTCTCACCTTCCCCACACGTACCCAATTTTTTGAACCCATTAGGGGGTTGGGGATTCCTTAGGAATTGAGTCATAAACCCTTTCTTTTTCCTGGCCCGTCCGGGTGGTGACTCCATTTTCTCCGGACTTAGGTCCGTGTTCTCTAAGGCCCCGAGCCTAAATAGTGCTAAAGTCGCAAGAACCATTCCACCGAAAGTGGGAGCAAAAATCCCTTTTCACAGTCATCCACCCCTTTATTTTTCTAGGCCCGTCCGGGTGGCGACTCCATTTTCTCTGGGCTTAGGCTCGTGTTCTATAAGGCCCCGAGCCTAAACAGTGCCGAAGTCACAAGAACCATTTCACCGGGAGTGGGGGAGAAAATCTCCGCTCACAGTGGTGACTCCACTGGGGATAAGAGAAGTTGATTCCATTGGTCTTTATATTATTCTATTCTTTCTTATCATGATATTATCCATTGCATCATTTAGTTTGCATCGTGTGCATGAGTTAGGACGCCCGTGTTACTCATGTTGTGTTATGTTAGGGATACCATACTTTCACTCAAGGTATGGAGATCGAGCATGGCATAACCACTCATAGCCTCGTACCATTTGGTATATACTTGCTATGGGAACCTAAGCCTTTTAAACCAAAGACTAAAGCTCATGTAATTGGCCTAGTTACTTTCCTTAGGTTTTTACCCCAAATGCTTGCTGTTTGACTATGGTTAGTTTATCTTGGTTTAAATCATGGCTTATTTGGTTTGTCCTTTTTCTAATATGACCTAAATTACATTGTGAGCTCAAATAAATTTTTCTTTAAAGTTCAAAAGACCAAAGCTACTTTCAAAACTTTTCAAGATGGTCTCTGGACATAAAACTTTACTAAAAACAAATCAAAAATTCTTTACTCATGACCCAAATACAAAGCCCAAAATCCATTTTTTTTTTCTAAAATCTTTTTACAATGGGCTTAGAAACAAAATTATTTTCATAACCTTTTGAAACAACTTATAAATTATTTAGGTCAATTATGGAAATACTAAAAATCAATTGTGAGCCTAGTTTATACTAAGAATAATTAATTGTGGGCTTGTTTTTGGCATGAATCATTAGTTACTTTTTCAAGTGAGAAATCTATTTATAATAAACTTCTTAATTTAGTTTTAATCCAATATAGCATAAAAGCTACTTTAGTTGGTTAAATGGATTAAAACCTAATTAATGGGAATTATCATGAATTGATTTCCATTTTTGAAAATATAACTATTGGTTGAAACGTTCGAGGGAATTAATCGAAAAACAAGATATCCCATATTGGTATTTTATTAACCATATGCCTAAGAAAAGAGACTCGCCATTTGTGTGTAGAAATTATAAGGTTGGAAAGAACATCCTAATTATCTTTCTTTGTCCTTGTTTGTTTATTGTTTATGCATGCATACATACATGCATACATGCATCACATGACATATCATCCTTTCTGGCTCATAGACTTGAAGTACGACAATTCAAAAGCATACAACGATATCACTTACAGCGTTAATTTTTTATTCAAGTGCTTCATTGGGAGGATGGATGTAAACCAGCTAATGGATATAATCGATGAAGTTGTTAAAGCTAGGATGGCTGAGCTAAAAGATCAATTGGTTGAAATTATGAAGACCCAGTTGATTGAAATTTTGGAGCTCATCAACAATGCTAAGGCAACATCCATGGAGAACATGTTTACTAATAGAGATCGAATAAAAAATGATGGATCAATTCCTATTTTACGAAACCATCCGAATCATGTGCTATCTAAGTGGGGCAATAGGGGCAGCTACCACCCCAATGAGCAAAATCAAAGGAAAAGAAGAGATGTTGAGAAAAATGCAGCAACTAAACCAGCAAAGAAGCATAAATTTTTAGACTTGGGGGAACCTTTGTCGAAAATGTTGGAGAATCTAATGAAGCAGGGATTGTTATAACCCTTGACTCCTCATCCTTTTCCTAATCCTTTTTTGCCTAACTTTGATACTAAAGCATTTTGCCAATTCCATCAAAGGCTTGGACATAAAATAGACAATTGTATGAAGTTGAGGCATGAGATCCAGAATTTAATTGATAGCGAAAAGCTGCATGAGAAAAATCATTGGGGGCAAGGAGAAGATATGAAGGCTAGATAAAAAAAAAAAGAGTTGCAGTAAAAGTGCAAATTATATATCATCATTATTATTTTTATCATTATACTTATTATATAATATTTTCTCAATTGATACAATGCTCATACATCACTATGAATGAGGTGGTGGATCATGATCAAACAAAGCCTTAAAAAAGTCATCGCCTATTGAAGAAGGAGGCATATCACCCATCCCGAGTCAGCCCGAAGTAGGAGCACCTGAATCTCTATTACCTTAGAGTTTTGATCTGTAACGGTCCTCATCAGAAGTAGATGAATGGATCTTATGGTCATCAGCTTGGGGACCTTTAGACAAAGAAGCACCAGGATCTCTCATCCCCTGAAATCGGAAGTCTCAAAAATTTTCTCTTACTGATGGTGCAATTTTTCAAAATGGGAAACCTATTGACGACTAGCAGCCAGCTCTTCTTGAAGTTTCTTGTTTTGTTCTTCAAGCATCCGCTGTGAGCCAGAAAGGAAAAGAGTAAGAGCATACATAATTATGCATACATATAGCACAAATTATCATGGAATAAGAAAACCTACCAGGTAATTCATATCAATGCCCTATGGATGAGATGGCATCACCAGTTGATTAGATTGAGCAAATGGAGGAGCAGTAAAAAAAGGTTCCTCCTCATGACCAAATGAGCCAGCAGCCTACAATAATCATTAAAAAAGTCAAAACAAGTTAAGAAAGAAGTGATTGCAATGAAAAAATGGTAAAAGTTTACCTGAGAAGTGCTAGCCCCAAGATGCGAGAAGGACTCTCCTCCCTCTCCATTATACTCCTCTTCATCGCTATACTCATTTTCCTCAGGAAATCTCCCATACACCAATAGGAGATACGTCAATGTTCAAAAGTCCTATTTAAATAAACTGGGTATAAGATGCACCCGGTGGATAGAGAAAGGTTTCAACATCATAACCGTGCTGAGCCAACCACCATGCATTCTCTGGAATTGATGTGATATTTAAAGTATACTTCAGGCAACGCATTGGGATCCTCCGCTGCTCGGGACCAAGAAACCACTCGTATACTCTCTCTCTCTGAGAAACTAGCCACTAGACACAGGGCCGACAATGACTTGGCGGGTATGTTGAAAAGGCAGTGCGGCATTCATGGAGGCAGTCCAGTTCATCCACTCTTCTGTGTTCCACCAGGCCAAATTAACCTATAAAAGATATAAGGTAAGTGAAATTTTATATAAATTTTAAAGTATACTAATGCTATTTTACCTGGCCCCAAGTTAAGCAGCTCAAGACAAAGCATTGGGTATGCACATGGTGAGAGCCGGGAACTTCTACACGATCTGACAACCAAAAATTTAATCTCGGTACCCGACTCTCTCTCGGGAAATACCAAGCACCTTCATAAGATTGTGCTCATATGCTCATGCCTACAGCAATAATAAAAATCAAATTCATGCAAGAATAAGAATGGAATTTACATTGGTGGAAGAAGAGTACCTCAACAATCACCATAAAGCCAACAAAAGACTTCTTATTTCTGCAAATTATGTCCAGTACATGGTAAAGACAGGCAAAGCCAGCTTCATCCCAGCCCTAAAGTGGTACCATACTCATATCTGTAAGGGCCCTCAACACCGACAAATGGATGGCAGATTTGGTGCTGCCTAAAATGGTCGACCCGAGCAAATACAGTAAAAATCCTCGAGCATATTATTTAGCTATATCTCTGTGATCCCGTCCTTCGTAGTTCATCTAATAACTTCGAATTGGCTCAATTTTTATCTTAAAAGACCCTTTAAATGATGTTTCCATACCAATTAATTGTTGGATTTCTTCAAATGTCAGAATATCATTGGTAATAGGGACCGAAAGGCTATAGTACCGGATACCAATTATGGTAGTATAATTGACTGGGCCAATGGTCATTTCTCCTATAGGTAGGTGAAAAGTATGGGTCGTGTCCATCCACCGTTTCTGACAAAGCTTGAACTACACTCCAGTCTATCGAATACTCCTCGGATGGTAATTGCAAGATAATGCTTTCAAAACAGTAATCTCAGATAATTTGTCTTACCCGAGAAGGCACTATATCATACGGCTTTGTAGACACACCTTCCGCCCCGGATAATGCAACGATCATGCTAACACGGAGCTGTTAGGAAATTAAGGAGATCACTGCAAACCAAAAACACGCAGCGGAAAAATTTTTGATCTCTGATTTCCCACCAGGATCCATGCTGTTTGTTTAATTCGACGAAAGTGTTCAAAGAACTAACCTGCTGATGATTTGAAATCACATTTTAGAAGAGATGCCTCGATCGCGAAACACCCTCGATCGCGTATCCACACGAATGCTACCGTATGGAGTGCTAGCTCTCTGCAACGGCGAAGGTTGGAAAAATGTTTTCTCTAAAACGTATTAGGGTTCCTTTGTTTTCGTTCTCTTTCATTTTCTAATGTTACCTCTAAGAAGAATAACGTCTGAAGTGAATATAATCACTCCAGAATCCAATTCGAAATTGGATAAGGTAAGTCCAATTCAGAATCCAAATCTAATAAGGATTCTGAATATATTATCTAATAATATATATAAAAAAATGAAAATAATAATTATAAAAAATATTAATATCTAATATTAATATTATTAATATTATATCCAGCCCAAAGCGCATTCTTGTGTGTGACCCGATAGGCCCATATTAATTGGCAGTTAATTTAATCTCTATTAAGCCAACAAGTAGTAATTGGCCTCTAGCAAGGCGTTACAACTACCTAATTAATATAAGGAATGTCCAATTTGCCTAATAATAGTACATGCATTAATCCCTTTGTCACACGATATCTAGCTTGAACATAAGTCATGGTCAACATCATACTTATATTGTCCAAACTTATGATTACTCGATCTCCAAGTAGACTGATAAAAACAAATGAAATTGATCACACTATCAATTCATTTAAGAACGGCCATGCATTTCACAGTCTCACTTATCGAGGGGCCCAAAAGATATCTCTCTCAAAGAGAGGGACAAATTCTATCTTGATTGTTCATTATCCTCTACATAATTTCTATCTTATATGATCATAACCTTTATTACTATCCAGTTACGGATAATGTTTGATCATGTCAAAATATAATAGTCCTTATATTGGAAACTATGACAATCTCAAGTCAAAGAATTAATACATAACTATCATGAGATTTACTTATGACACTAACCCATGTAGTAATCTCATGATGGGTCTATCCAATACATTGTTCTCTAACAAGTATCTATGAAATTGATTTGTATCACTATACACATAACCATCTGATGATTATCAAATCAATGTTCATACTGGTTAAGAATTATTTTTTTTTATCTCTATAACAATAATAAACCAGGGACAAATATCAAAATTGTGTAACATGCAAACAAACAATAATGATAATAAAACCTCATTTATTAATAATGAATGTATAACATAAAGATCCAAATAAATGGCCTAGGGCACATACACTAACAGGAGCCAGGTAAGTTAACACAAGATAAGTATATCATCATATCAATACCACTGATTTTTAGGCTAAATTTATTTTTAGTTTATCTATTTACTTAAATTCTTAAATATATTCATCTAATTAATTTATTTTTCCTAAATATTTTAAAAAATCAAAAAAACAAACAAAACAAATAAAAAATATAAAGAAAACAAAGAGAAAAAATAACAAATAAAAAAAAAGAAACAGAAAAGGAAAATGAAAATGAAAAAAAATAAACACACAAAAATCAAAAGAAAAAGGAAAAAATAAACAAAAATATAAAAACAAAAAAATAATAATTTGCTGTTAAAATAAATAATTGAATAATTACCTTGCTCTTTTGATTTAAACTGCGATGGAGCAGCATCCCAGCTAGTAGATTTATATTTCCATCTTCATGTCGTCGAATAAACTCCAATAACTCAGCATTAGATCGAGTTCCTGATCTTGAAGCATGCATTTTTTCCAAAACTTTATGCTAAACTCTCTAAAATAAAAGATGTATAGCTATGAATGAATGAAATGAAGAAATTTGTTGTGAATGAAATGAAGAAATCTGCTGCGTTTATATGGAGAAATGGCACAGGAAAAAGACAAAACAAAAAAGCAAAAAAAAGTATTCTCGTAAAAAAAAGAGAAAAAGTAAATTTTACTATTGATAAATAGTAAGTTACTCTTTATAAATAGCAAATGAATAGTGATGAATAGTGTATAAATAGTAAATACACACAATAAATAAATAGGAAACTCAATTATTCAATTTAGTCATTCAAATATTTGCGTGTATATAAATATTTTTGCACTTTTAAAAAAAATTTTACACGCAGGGGGCAAGGAGAAGATATGTGCATAGTAATTAGCTAAATTTTTTGCGAATTCCTTTAGTATACTACTGACTACAATTATTTTTTACAGAAAATTAAATCTCTCTTGGCTTAGGTCCAGAACCTAAATTTACTCTTAAGTCCAGAACTTAGCTCAGGTCCAGAACCCTAATTACTCTTAAGTCCAGAACTTAGCTCGGGTCCAGAATCCAAATTACCCTTAAGTCCAGAACTTAGCTTAGGCTTAGAACCTAAATTCCCTCTTAAGTCCAGAACTCAAACCGGGTCCAGAACTCAAATCATCCCAGGTCCAGAACCCAAGTCTTTTTCAAGTTCAGAACTCAAACCGGGTCTAGAACCCAAACCATCCCGGGTCCATAACCCAAGTATTTTCAGAGTCCAGAACTCAAACCGAGTCCAAAACCCAAGTCTTTTCTGAGCCCAGAACCCAAAACATGAACCATCCCAGAAAAATTAAGTCTTATTGCTTTTCACTCTCTTTTGTTGTAGTCTCAGATCGTTCAAGCAGGGGGCAAACTATAAACTCTTTATTTTTTACCCAGCCTGGTCCAATATTTTTTATATAGTCCAAAATATTTTTTTTGTGGTATTTTAATTAAATAATATTTATTTTAGTATTTATTATTTATAATTTTTAATAAAAATAAAAATAGTAAAGTTAAATAAATAAAAATAAATAAATAAACAAAAATCTGTGACGAAAAAATCGACGACAAAAAAATTCATCGCCGAAGGTGAATAGGCCACGGGCCAATTCCTACGGTGAATTGGCTCTCGCCCCAGCCAGCTCGCAATTTTCACCCGCAATTTTCCCAGCCAGCACTCCCAATTTCGCCCGCAACAGTTTTTTTGCCAGCGCAATTTTCCATCGCAGTTTTTTCTGAAACCAAATTCTATTTGGTTTTGGTTTCTTTCCCTAATTAGTTTTAGTTTCCTTAGACAATTAGAAGTAGGTTTATGATTTTTCCTATAAATACCACATTAAAACACAGAATTTCTGGAGGTAAAAAATTGTTTTACAAGGAGAAATTATTTACTGGATCGAAGACTCAAAAAGTTCTATTGGCCAAAAGAGAATCCTAGCAAGCAAGAGACATTAGCAATAAGAAGTAATCAATCCATCAAAGGCAGCAGGATTGCCTTTGTCATTGTTCATCCAGAAGCCAATTGTGGAGGGACCAACGAACGGAGGTTTAATTTTAAATCTTTGATTTACAAAATTCTGACGTTTAGATTCATTAATTGTTTATAACCATTTGTTTTGATATTGAGTTAGTAACCTAAATTGTTAAACTTAGTAGTTTGTTTTACAGATCAAATTATCCATTCATTAAAAACCCTAAAATCATTCTTCTGCTTCCAAAACTTTAAAAACCCTAAAATCATTCTTCTGCTTCCAAAACTTTAAAAACCCTAAAATCATTCTTCTGTTTCTAAAACGTTAAAAACCCTAAAATCAATCTTCTGCTTCCAGAACTTTAAAACCCTAAAATTGTCCTCCTGTTTACTATTTCCTTAATCATCTAAATTTTAACTTTTTGTCCAAAATTTCCAAATGTCTTCTTAAATCTCCAAACCCTAATCTTCTTTACAATATCTAAAAACTTTAACCATAATTGTTTCTATAAAACTCTAAACTGTTTTCTTAAATCCTAAGATCAAATATGTTTTCCAAAATATCAAAAACCCTAATCCATTAAACCCTAGTTTTCCTAAACCCTAATTCTTAAAACATCAAAACTTTATGACAAGTTCATCAACACCTAAAACCATAATCCAGTGAACCTAAAATCCAATCTTTTAAAATTATAATCCTAACATCTTAAAAAAACCCTAATTTCATGATGTTTTCTTAAAACCCTAACTAAACCTACTTTTTAAAATCACAGTAACATTATTTTCAAAAAAAAATCCAAAAACCTTAAATCTTTTAAACATTGTTATGCAAAATAGTAGCTATGTTATTACCTTAAAATATTACCCAACTAATTAAACTAGTATATGCAAAACCCTAGTTATTGAACATAAAAACGTAAAAACCCTAATTGATGCATGAACCCCTAAAGTTAATATATTTACTGTTTTATTTAAATTGGATGGATATTTATTATATATTTTGATTGATGTTTGATATCTTTGATGAATGATTTATTTATTATGAATGGTTATTTACTTTTATTGATTTATTTTAATTTCTAAATATTGTAAGAGGTATGTTTCCACTTTGTGGGCACCTCATTAATTAATTTCTGTAACACCCCTTCCCAACCTACATATGTAAGCTGAGTAGAGGCGCCACACTAACCTAATGTTGCTACCAATTTTACTTAGTCAAATTTTAGTTCCGATTTTTACAAAATTTTTGCCATAGTTTCGCCTAAAAATTGAGTCCCAAGTGTCGACAAAACCGGTTTTTTTTCTTATTTTTAAAAACATTTTACACAAACCAATGCAAACAAAATCATTCTCAGTACACTCCCAATAAATCCCCCTTGTAACCTCAACTACAACCTGCAAAAAGGATTTACACTTCTAGTACAACATAAAATAAAGGTTTTGTGACAACCCCCATATTTAAATATTACACAGCGGAAGTTATAAAATATTTACATATTTACAAATTCATATACATCAAAACTCAAGTTTTACAGCACATAAAATTTATACATGATTGGCAAGTCTGCTCTGATCTTTAAGCTCCCAAAATGGATTCTTCAAGGTCTACTCTCACTAGGTCTTGATGAACTCTCGGGTTCAACTCTATCCACTCTACTACCTGCGTGATTAAACACTATCGCGCTAAGCCAATGGCTTAGTAAGATAAAACATGCTAACGGTATGCTTTAATGAAATGCAATGCCACATATGTTATTGATAAGATCAACATCATAAATATAAAGTTAACCACACAATTATGCATTTCACAAATCATAGTCATATGAGCATACCACATTTCAACATCTTTTCACATTCAACATTAATCAATCATACTCCATAACCAACATCTCATTTCATTAAACTCATAACATTATTTAGGACATTCATATAACCTTGACACCTATGGGCCCAACAAGTATTTAATACGATATTCAGAGTTCAGAGTTACTGCTTTGGTTCATAGTCACAATAATCACGCCCGTAGGCAATGTATATACATGTATCTCTATCCATGGATAGTGTAACAGACCCAGTCTCTTGGATCATCAACTCAACACATATGAGGAGATCCTCAACCCGGCAAGACTGTTACAAATCATATATCTCATAGTGTAACAGACCCAGTCTCTTGGACCATCAACTCAACACCTATGAGGAGGTCCTCAACCCGGCAAGACTGTTACCTTTCATCATTTCTTAGGCATGCCACCCAAATCCAGAACTCTGAAACTGAATAACATATTAAACAAACAATTCATTTCCATTCTCAATTCTCATCACATTTAGGCAAACATGCCTTCTTTCTTTCAATTACATCATCTTAGCCAATAACAATGGCTTCACATTTCATTTCACAATATAACATCTCATTATTCAAGTATATATATATATATATATATCTCATCCATGATCACATTATATCTCACATAGCATCATTCATAAATATCAACATTTCATTCCACATTACTCATGAAACACATTACCATTCACAATGCACAACATAACATTGTTCAATCTCAACAATGCAATTAGGGAAAAGAACAATTGATTATAACATTCATTGATTCAAGTGTGTTTAAAGTGTTTAGGGTTAGGTTTAAGGACCAACCTACCTTTGGAGAACCAAAGCAATGCAAGAAGAACAAAGAATTAAAACCCTAACCATAAATAGTACATTCTGGTTTTAAACTCCATTTTATCCTTATTTTGAAAAATTATATAAAATAATCTACTTGACTAAAAATTCTAAAATTTTTACAGAATTTAGTTTTGTATCTTAAAATCATCCCTTTAAAATTTCAGATCAAACTGAAAGCAAAATCTTGGTCAAATAGTTCACCTAACCAGACTGCCCCAATTGCCCTGCATCCTGGCAGCAGTTCTGAACTTTGTGAATTCCATAAATCAAATTCAATCAACGTGGTTCCAAATTATTTTTCTCAAATACTAGACTCACTAAGCAACAACATATCCAAAATTCAATTGAATATGATTTTTCTACATTTTATTAAAAATCCCGAAATAGAGCTGTCTCAGTTAAGGTACCTGCTGGAACAGGTCTAATGAAAATAATCTTTCTAAACTCATAACCATTCCAAAATCGAATCAACATATTTTTCAGTCATTCTAGACTCATAGAGGCACAACATATCAAAAATTCACTTCAAGAACATTTTTCTAAAATTAATTAAAAATCATACAAGTCACAGCCTTTACTAATCCTAAAACAGAAACAATTTCACTAAACACCAATCTTACTCTTCCATCACCCACACCAACCCAACTTCTCATCTATCAAGCAAAATCAATACTTACAATCATACCATAAGCAACTTAATCATACCACTTCAAAAGAATTGAAGAAATTAGAGAAAAGATCTTACCTTAGTTAAAAACTTCTTAAATCAACACTTGAACACTTAATCTTTCTTCAATTTAAGCTTGAAATCATCAAAACCATCACTTGTCTCTTTCTTTCTCTTTGGCTATGGAGGGCCGGCCATCAACAAGAAGAAGAAGAAGAAATGATGAAGAAAACACAAGTCAAACCTTCTTTAAATATCCACCATGTGATTTTATCCAAGCAATTACCAAAGTGCCATTATTCACATAATTATCTTTTTGTCTTATATGTGCCCAATTAAGTAATTTACCAATCTCAAATAAATATCTTCTCTTGCATTGACCAAGCCTTTTGACCACTTTATATGTCATATATATTAACATATACACAACATATAAATTTGTCTCTAAACCCTATTTCTTCCCAAAATACATATACATATACTTTCTCTTCTCAATTTCTTTTCTCTTACAATTTAACACATATATTCAATCCAATATATAACAATAACAACAACAACAATATGCAAAACTTCTAGGGCATAAATGAGGATATTACAAATTTCTATGTAATTTAAATTGCTTTTATATTTTGGACCAATGTAAAGGGCATGTTTCCACCTTTCTGTGGGTGTCCTATTTAGTTTAGACATGAACGATGTAAGGACATGTCTCCATCCTCGGATGGGTGTCCATTTATTTGCTTTGTTTGGACATTGCTTTGATTTTAATATAATGATGCTTTATTTTAATTGTTGCATGTAATATGGATAATATTGTTATACTTAAGAATTTTATAATATTAAGGCCTGCAAAAGAGGCCTATTCCAATGAACCGGGCATTGTGGGGGTGTTGGGCCATTTCTCACCTTTCCCACACGTACCCAACTTTCCGAACCCATTAGGGGGTTGGGAATTTCTTAGGAATCGACTCATCCACCCCTTTCTTTTTCCCAACTCGTCCGGGTGGCAACTCCATTTTCTTGGGCTTAGGCCCATGGTCACTAAGGCCCCGAGCCTAAATTGTGTCGAAGTTGTAAGAACCATTCTACCGGGAGTGGGAGCAAAAATCCCCGCTCACACCGGGGCTAGCACCTTTCAGGTAAACGTTTACCATTTTTCCATTGCAATTGCTTCTTTCTTAACTTGTTTTGACTTTTTTAATGATTGTTGCAGGCTGCTAACTCATTTGGTCATGAGGTTGGACCTTCCTTTACAGCTCCTCCATTTGCTCATTCTAATCAACCGGAGATCCCATCTCATCCACAGGGTATTTACATGATTTACCTGGTAGGTTTTCTTATTCCATGATAATTTATGCTACATGTATGCATGATTATGTATGCTCTTACTCTTTCCCTTCTAGCTCACATTGGATGCTTGAGGAACAAAACAAGAAACTTTAAGAAGATTTACCTGCTAGTCATCAACAGGTTGCCCATTTTGAAAAATTGTATCACCAGTCAAAGCAAGATTTTTGAGACTTCTGGTTTTAGGGGTGAGAGATCATGGTGCTTCGTTATCTAGAGGACCCCAAGCTGATGACCATGAGATCCTATCGTCTACTTTGGATGAGGACTGTTACAGATATGAATTCCAAGGTAATAGAGATTCGAGTACTCTTGCTTTGGGCAGACTCGGAATAGGCGATATGCCTCCTCCTCCAACAGGCGATGACTTTTTCAGGGCTTTGTTTGATCATGATCCACCACCTCCTTCTCAGTGATTGCAACTTTTGACTTTTAAAATTTTTCTTCTTCTTTTTTATATATTTTTTATCTAGCCTTCATATCTTCTCCTTGTCCCCTGCATGGTAAAATATTGAAAGTGAGTTTTAAAATATTTTGTACATACATAAACTCAAAAAATATTGAAAGGAGAAACTTTGCCCCCTCAAACCCATGATTTTTTCTATGCGGCTTTGGTTGATGTTTGTATATTGTCTAGCTCATCAAACAAGAATGCATTTCTTCTACTTTTGCAAAATTACTAGAGCTTCCTCAGGCAACGGGCTTTCCATGCCCCCCTGATTTAATATTTTCTTTTGATTCTTTACTTCACAAGGTGTTTGTTGTTCACTTTGACAGAGAACAGATAACACAAGACAAAAATGTAGTGTGATATGCTCATGTATAATATGCATGAGTAATACTTACAGTGGTTCCATTGACCCATAGACCGAGGTGATCAGCAGAAGTGTTCTCATTGACTCCTTTGAGATGCCCATTCAGGTCTTGCTTTGGAATGACGTAATGCTTCACATTTATGGCTTTTATCTTCAAGATTTTGAAAACATGAGTGGTGAGACCCAAGCGGCGGAGTCAGGGACACATCCATTCCAAACTATGTTTTGACATGTCAGTTGGTAGCTTCTTCATGACCTTGCCAATAATCATTTACTTTGCCCAATGTGTCCTTTGAGGTTTAATGGTTCAACATACTCCGCTTAACTTGAAGGCTTTGTATTTTTTTTCTTTTCAATTTCAAATTTTGATTTTGAAATCAAATGTTGGCTTTGCCAAATTAATGTCAATTTACCTCAAACTTTATAACACCCCGATACTCCATATAAGTACTATACATACACTGGGTATACGTACAGTAAGTATATAAAGTATAAAGATGTCACTTTTCGTTACATTTCAAAATAAACCTTTAACAGAATTCAAATTACAATATTTTAATTTAAAGAAGATTTACAAAACATTATATTTATTAACACTTCATTTATACATATACATACCCTCTTGTCAAAAATACATCATAGTTACAAAGTTATACATGTATGCATTACCCTCAAGTTGGTCTCGACAAACTCTTACTCTTCTCGTGGCATAACAAAAGACTTCATATCTTCCACCTAGTCACCTGCGCGATTACACATCCGCGCTAAGCCCGAGAGCTTAGTAGTACAAATAAATATTAAAATACACTTTACAAAAGAATCATACCTCATATTTTTAGCATCATGTTTTATTGTTTTCTTATCCTGTTTTTCCTTTCTTAGTGCATTCTTCATATACTCCCACTAATCTCATAGATTATATATATATACATAAAACATTCACAAAACTAAACTTACCATTGCTACCTCATATACATATTACATATTATATTACACTTCCAGAATCATATATCTCCACATAGCTTCTCAAAATCGAATCTCTTTTCAATAACTCATTTATACCATATTATCATTCCATACTTCATAACCTTATATTTCATTACACCATTCAATTAAATTATTATCCACAGTTCAATATTCATAAATCACATTTTCAACAAAGACAATCATTATACCATTCAATTGAATCATTATTTGCAATCCATCATTAATACTCATAATTAGTATGCCAATATACACATTTCACATCATACTTCATAGCATTATTTTGTTCACAATTCACCAATCATAAGTCACATTGCCAACAAAATCAACCATAGATCTTATTAACCATTTATTTCAACATTTGTATATCATATTGATAATAAAGACAGACTCGGGCCCAACAGACACTAATATGCCATTCAATTTTCAGAGTTAATGCTTTGGTTTTCATTATCACATTTATCATTATCCCAACTAGGCTTCAAGAATTAGGTTCAACCAAGCTTCAAGGGGAATAAAGCATGCTAAGTATCAACCCAACTTGGCTTCAAGAACCAATTCAACCTAGCTTCAAGGGTTGTAACATCTCAATTAGGCTTCAAGGATTTGACCCAACCAAGCTTCAAGGGGAGTAAAACATGTTAAACTTCAACCCAACTTGGCTTCAAGGATCAATCCAACCTAACTTCAAGAGATTGTTACTATCATTAGGCATGCCACCAACAACAAACTCTGAAAATAGAATAACACATTAGTCACACAATTCATTGATTATTTCATCATCAATATCATTTTCAAATCTCATCATCATCTAGGCAAACATGCCTTATTTTTTTTTCAATTGAATCAACTTAGCCAATCACAATGGCTTCATATCACATTTGAATTATCATAGCCAATCACAATGGCTTCACATCACATTATGTCTCAACTCATATTATGATATTTCATTATTCAAGTATCCATAACCAATTACCTCATCACCTCATTCACATTATACATATAGCATCATTGCTATAACATTACAAAGTACATTATTCATGTAGCACAATACCACTCACAAGATTTACAATACATAAAACATAACATTGTTCATATGCATCATCATTATAATACACTACATCAATCACATTAACCAAACAAACATATCATTATTCAATCTTATCACTCACATTATTACAATTCATAACATTAGTTTCACATCTCTTTATGTCTCAATTTACCTTAAAGTAATTCATCATAATAAATTGCATTGCACATACCTTTTTGAATGATCCTCTTCTCTTTTACACTATACAAGTCACATTATATTAACAACATAATAAATTTCTTAACATTGTTTTAAATATAAAATCATATAAAAGAATACATCTAGGTAAGTTTGTACTTACCTCAATAACACTCCACACACTATCAACACTTTCCTTTTTCCAAGATTCTTCACTTCCCAAATTAGGGCAATTCACTTTATTTCAAACCCTAATCCAAAAATAATACAATCCATCAATTCTAGTACCATTTAATCACTTAATAACTTCTTAATAAACCTTTAAATCACAAAATATCATTCAACATCACACATAGTAGCCCACGGCCGTGGTCAACTCAACCCCCACGGGCATGGGATACAAACCACTTCTGCCCAAAAGTGTTCATCCTCCCACGGCCATGGCACCAAAAGTCTACAAATGGCCACGGCCATGGCCAACCAAAACCACGGGCGTGGCATCCAGAAGGCTACTGCCTTCGGCCAAAATCTCATTTCAAAGTCTAAAATTCCAACAAACATCAACCACATGAAGATCTATGAAAATAATGAAGCAAACTCAAGCAAAACATCATGTAACACTTCAAAACTCTAAAACAACATCATTCTTATTCTTTCAATTTCAATAATCCATTATTACCCTCACAATTAATCATATTAACATCATCTAACTATCAATTCAACATATCTATAACTTTAATCTTTCATTAACATCACCATCACACACCAATCCTATTAAATCCAACTCAAACAATAGGAATCAAAACAAAGAATTGAATACTTACTTGAATATTTTGTCCAATCTTCAATCTCTTCCTTCAAATCTCTTAAAGCCCTAAAATTTTGATGACTCACATCTCTCCATCTCTCTCTCTCTCTCTCGTGCAAGAACCAAGAGAAGAAGAAAAAGAAGAAGAAAGAAAGAAAATATCTTTTCCTTCTTTTCATTTCTTTCCTCCTCTCACGTTAACCACATATATATATATATAATAATAATAATAATAATCAATTATTTCCAAAAATCCTCCACCACACCTTTCCTTCTCTTGACTTTTCTTTTGACCCACTTATATGTTATATATATTAACATATATACAACATATACATTCCATTAACACAATCATTTCCTTTGCAAAAACATATGTATACCTTCTATTCAAATCCAACAACAAGTGTATTAAAACTTCTAGGGCATACATTGGGATATTACAAACTTGATTTTTCTAAATTAACATATCTATAACATGACAATCCTAGTTACCGTACTAAATTTGGGAATCATTTCTATTTAGGCAAGAACTTATTGCACTTTAGATAGGCACATACACATTACTTGGTCAAAAGTCTCATTTGAGTTTGAATATTGTCTATCTCATATGCATGCTTATCCAAACTATCTCCACTAATAGACTCTACCTACCAAGAGAGATCAATAGGTCTTTGATAGGCTTGGAATAGGGTCTATAAGGAACACGAGTTAAATGAAGGCCTTTTAAGATCAGAGCTGATGTGACACTATTGACAAACCTTTACACCTTTGTTGGAGCCATAAGCAGTTGGAAACATGAAAAGATAGAGCTTTGAACATTCTTCTTTCTTTTTGGCATTAACCTGAATCTTGATTTGAATAGTCTTTGTCTTTGCAAAAATTTTGGTACCCATATTCATTTCTTTCTTTTTTTTTTCTTTTTCTAACTATTTTATCATTTTATCCTTCTTTCCTGTAGGACTGTCAAGTACAGAACTTTCAAAAACTAGATGGTCTTTTCCCTTTTTATCTGATTTTGATTGAATCTTTGGTTGGGTTGGACCAATTCCAGTCAAACTGTCCTTATAAACCAAATGGAAGCCTTTTGCTACTTTAGGTAAAAGAGAACTCGGTTGGCTTTCTGAACCGTTTTGGGCTTTCTTTTCTTTTCTTTTTTCCTTTTTTTTTCTTTTTTTCTTTTCTTTTCTTTTTTTTTTTTGGTTCTAGCTCTAAAAGAGTTGTCTTGTTTGTACCAACTTGGGTTTCAAATAATGGATGAGTGGAGTGACATAAATCTTCTTTAACAGGGATAAATCATTTGTTACTCTGATGTTATCTTGATAGATTGGAGATATTAGGTGAACTTCAACTACCCTTATGGTCTTGAAAACATCAACTATCCTTACGGCTTTGGCTATGCATTCCATTCTTTGATCTTCTTGCATCTTCACCTTAGTGATCATAAGACTTGTCAAAAGTATCACAATAGCTCAGGGTAGGTTATCGGGATTTGTAAGCCAATGAAAAGAAAGCTAAAATTTTATGAAGGCTCAAAGGGACAATTAGGTATTGATATTTAATTGGGTGGATACTAGTTGTTGGCTAACCAAACAATGCCTAGATCATTTTTCCCTTAAATAAGTAGAGTTCAATTTCGCCTAGAAAGTTTGTCAAAGCATGTTCTAAGACTGAATAGGACCTAGACAAAGGTAATTATGCAGGAGCCCTCTCTAAGTAAGGATACACAACTCAATGCTATAGAACAATTCCCTCACCTAGTAAAGTCATTAGAATCATGATGCATGGATACACTAATTTATAAATATCAAGTTAAATTCGACATCGGTTGAGCACCGAAATGAACAAAGACCAACAAAAATTTTGATGAAAATAATTTATTTAAACAAACATAATTTGAAAAACATAATTGTTCCAAATAAGTACTAAAGAAGGCGAAATAAAATAAAAAGAGCAACACTTCAAGCTAAGGGAGAATCATTGAGTCGGAAAAAAAATTTTCATTTATTTAGACATATTAAGGACAAGGATATTTTCATCATGAAGGATCATTGCTTCATCATCCACAGTTAGTCCAAACACATCATCTTTAGCAGCTTCTCTATCCATATCATCACAGGATGACATGATAGAACTCTTCATGAAGGTTGTAAGCGGTGGTGCCCTTCAAAATTTAGGCAAAGGATTATTCTTAGTGTTGGGCTTATTAGGCTCAAGAAGCTTTCCACTATCAATTAAATTCTGGATCTCATGCCTCAACTTCATACAGTTGTCCATTTCGTGTCCAAGCCTTTGATGGAATTGGCAGAATGCCTTAATATCAAAGTGAGGTGGAATAGGATTAGGCAAAGGACGAGGAGTCAAGGGTTGCAACAATCCCTTCTTTTGCAGCTTATTGAGAATCCAAGATACCGACTTTCCCAATTTTGAAAACTGCCTCATTCCTCCTAGACCAATGGCATTAAAATCAGCTTCCTTTTATGTATTTTGATTGCTAGGCTGATAATTCCGTTTTGCAGAAAAATGGTTCTTCTCTCTTTCCCTTCGACCTTGCCCACTAGGGTGGTAACCTCCCTTATTGCTCCATTTAGATAGCACCTGGTTCAGCTGGTCTCATAGAATATGGATTGAACCCTCATTTTTCATTCGATCTCTATTAGTGAACATGTTCTCCATTGATGCTGCCTTTCCCTTCTTTCTTATGTTGATGGGAGATGCCTCGTTAGCATTGTTGATGAGCTCCAGAATTTTAATTAATTGGATCTTCATAATTTCAACCAATTGATCTTGTAGCTCAGCCATCCTAGCTTTGACAACTTCATTGACTATGTCCCTTAGCTGGTTTGCATCCATCCTTCCAATGAAGCACTTGAATCAAAAATCAATGTTGTAGGTGGTGTCGTTGTATGCTCTTAAAATGTCGTACTCTAGGTCTATGAGCCAGTAAGGATTAATGATATGTCATGTGATGCATGTATGCACAAACAATAGACAAAGATTAGTAAAAAGTCCCTTACAATCTTATAACTTCCACACAGGGATGGCGAGTCTCTTTTTCTAGGTATATGGTTAACAAAATACCAACATGGGTATCTGGTTTTCGAATAATTCCCTCGGACGTTTCAACCAATAGTTATATTTTTAAAAATGAAAATCAGTTCATGATAATTCCCATTAATTAGTTTTTAATCCATGCAACCAACTAAAGTAGCTTTTATGCTATATTACATTAAAACTAAATTACGAGGTTTATTATAAATAGATTTCTCACTTGAAAAAGTAATTAATGATTCATGCCAAAAACAAGCCCATGATTAATTATTCTTAGTATAAACTAGGCTCACAATTAATTTTTGGTATTCCATAATTGACCTAAATAATTTGTAAGCTCTTTGTAATAAAAGGTTGGATGAAATGCAAAAAAGTTTTGTTTGAAAAACCCATTGTAAAAGGATTTTTGAAAAAATGGATTTTGGGCTTTGTATTTGAGTCATGAGAAAAGAATTTTTGATTTGTTTTTAGAAAAGTTTTATATCGAAAGACCACCTTGAAAAGTTTTGAAAATAGCTTTGGTCTTTTGGATTTAGAGAAAATTTTATTTTGAGCTTACAAATGCACTTGGGTCATATTAGAAAAAGAACAAGCCAAATAAGCCATGAATTAAACCAAGATAAACTAACCATAGTCAAACAACAAGCATTTGGGGTAAAAACCTAAGGAAAGTAACTAGGCCAATTACATGAGTTTTAGTCTTTGGGTTGAAAGGCTTAGGTTCCCATAGCAAGTATATACCAAAAGGTACAAGGCTATGAGTGGTTATGCTATGCTCGATCTCCATACCTTGAGTAAAAGTATGGTATCCCTTACATAACACAACACGGGTAACATGGGCGTCCTAACTCACGCACATGATGCAATCTAAATGATGCAATGGATAATATCATGATAAGAAAGAATAGAATAATATAAAGACCAACGGAATCAACTTTTCTTATCCCCAATGGAGTCGCCACTGTGAGTGGAGATTTTCACCCCCACTCCCGGTAGAATGGTTCTTGCGACTTCGACACTATTTAGGCTCTGGGCCTTAAAGAACACGGTCCTAAGCCCGGAGAAAATGGAGTCGCCACCCGGACGGGCCAAAAAAAAGAAAGGGGTGTATGACTCGATTTCTAAGGAATTCCCAATCCCCTAATGAGTTCGAAAAGTTGGGTACGTGTGGGGAAGGTGAGAAATGGCAGAGCACCCCCACAACGCCCGGTTCATTAGAACCGGCCTCCTTTGTAGGTCTTAATATTATAAAATTCTTAAATATAATGATATTATCCATACTACATGCAAAAATTAAAATAAAGCATCATTATATTAAAATCAAAGCAATGTCCAAACAAAATAAATAAATAGAGACCCATCCGAGGATGGAAACATGTCCTTACATCGTCCATGTATAAAACTAAATAGGACACCCACTGAAAGGTGAAAACATATCCTTTACATTAATTCCAAAATATAAAAATAATTTAAATTATATGAAGATTAATTAATGAGGTGCCCAATAATGGAAACATACCTCTTACAATTTTAGAACTAAGGCAAATAAAAAGAATATTCAAACATCTAATTATAAATAAAAACAAACCATTCACAAAATAAACCATTCATAAAATAAAATAAACCATTCATCATTAACATATAACAAATCACATAATCAAATAAATAAATAAAATTAGAATTCAATCCATTAAATAAACAAAGTTAAGGTTTAAGGTTTAGGATTTAAGAAATTAGGGTTCTGGGATTTAAAGTTTTTGAGTTTTTGGTTTTATTTATGGCTTTAGGCTACTGGAGGTATTAGATGTTGTTTTTATGATTTCTAAATTTTAGTTTTAAAGAACTAAGGTTTTGGCATTTAGAATTATTGTTTTAAAGAATTAGGGTTTGGGAAAAAGAATTTAGGGTTTTTGTCAAAACATGATTATTATGAAACTCTAAGACTATTTTAACATGGATTTTTGATAAATACTTATATCTAATATAACTACTGAACATTTAAAACATTATTTGAATAATCTAATACTATAGTGATTTAATGGAATAGGCTACTGTGATGATAATAAATAATAATTGATTAAGGTTTTAACTAAATAAGTTAGGGTTTAATTTAAATTAGAATTAGGGTTTCTAAGAAAACTATCACTATCGTATTCAATTTTGAAAGAGGAGGCTACTGTGAAGATTTTGGAAAATTTGATTTGATTAGGGTTTTTAAGAAAACATATTATTATAGCTTTTGGAAAAGTGTAATTAGGGTTTGTGATTTCAAAAATATGTGTTACGGGCATTAAGGCATTAGGGTTTTGGAAAAACTTTTTCTAGGGTTTTTAAATAAAGTTTGGATAATAAGCATAACCATTGATCAAGTAACAAAAATATGCATGTTTGAACAATTTATCAAATTGTATAATGAAGTTACTGTGAATATAAGCAAAGAAATAAAGATTCAAACCTCCGTTGTTGGTTCCACCACAATCTTTGAATTCTGGTTGAACAATAATAAAGACAGTGTAGGCTGCCTTTGCTGGATTGGTGTTGTTTCCTTACTACCTCTTGCTTCTTCAAGGTTTTCTTTTGGCCAAAAGAATTCAAGAGTCCCAAGTTCGGTTAAAAATTTCAGCTCAAGAATTTCCTCCCCCTTTTTTCTTTGTTTTAATGTTATATTTATAGAAAAAATAAAAAGCCTACTTCTAATTGTCTAAGGAAATAAAACCATTTAGGAAAAGAAATAAAAACCAAATAGAATTTGGTTTCAGAAAAAACTGCACTGGCAAAAATTACGATGGCAAAAATTGCTGCAGGCTACAGGCAGGCCAGCTACGAGAATCTGCGAGAATTACATGCGAGTTGTGGGCATGGGCCAGCATTTCCTACGGCGAATTGGCTTGTGGCGAATTCGTCATAAGTTTTTCCTGCGGCGAATTGTCCCAAGCCAATTCATCTTCGGCGACGAAAATTTATCGTCGCCAATTTTTATTTATTTATTATTTATTTTTTTTACTGTTACCTTTTTTATTTTTATTAAAAATAAATATTGTAAGTAATGAATATTAAAATAAATATTATTTAATTAAAATAGCACAAAAATTATTTTGGACTGTTTTAAAAAATATTGGACTGGACTAGGTCAAAAATTAAGGGTCTACAGAGTTGTTTTATCCTTTTGATTCTTAATTTTTTATTTCCAATTGATAATAGCATGCTTATTGATTGGTCACAATTTTCATATTATTGACTTGAGAAAGCTTGATATGAATAGAATTTTCATTTGGATTGAGGGTTGATTGGAGTGCTAAAGATAGACTTACAAGACCCTTTTGTTTGAATTTCCTTGTTCTTTTTACAAGATTTATTTAATTATGCTTAAGAATAGATTCCTAGCATTCTGCTCAGTGATTAGGGATTAATTCACTTGAGAGAGGTTTTGATCTAATTTAGATGAATGCCAATTCTGCTCTATTATTTGATTTAATGAATTGATATTCATAAATAATTTTATGGCTAGGGGGATTCAATATTTGGATAGTATTTTCTTCATCAACTCTTTTCGCACAATATTCAATTTTTCTTTACTTTAATTTATTAAGTAATTCATCTTTTATTTTAATCATCACAAAAACTATAGATTTGCTAAACAATAGTTGAAATTTGTACTAGTACTTGACCTTGTCCCTAGTGGAACGATATCTTACTCACTATTTTATTACTTGCGCGACCTGTGCACTTGCGGTAACACTGTGATAGCAAAATTTTGCTATCAAGTATAATCCTCATAACCCTTACAAGAGTTTTTCCAAGACTCACTCTAAAACCTAAGTGTTTCAAAGCTAACACTCAACTTACAATTGAGTTTTATATGCTCACACCCAATATTCAATCAATAAAAATGTTAATTTTGATACAAGAAATTAAAAGTAGTTTTCCTTGGCTATATCGATCACAATTACCCTCAAAGAGGAGGTTTCTTATGTTATTTATAGCCATTAGGATTTGAACTAGCAGTTTGAAGTGGTTCCCACATGTTTAGAACCTATTTTCCACTCAATTTGTTACTAAGATGCATTGTGCAGTGGCCATACATATTGAGCGGTCACACAATTCTAATGTTTCTCTAATGGCTAACTCTAACGATAAAATCTGGTTGTCTAAGAGGATCATATCAACCCATCCCACCATGTCTTCTGGTTACACAATTCTTTTTACCATTTTAATTTGAATTTCTTCTTCCATGTGTCCAATTGTCATCGATCCAATATGTTTGGCACTAAAATTCAAATTTGTTGCATTAGTGCAGTCTTACAATAAGGTGAGGCAATCATACAAATGTTTGAGCATCGAGGATTCATCACATAAGGTGACCGCAATTGCTTCCATAATTTTTATGTTTTTAGTTCATTGTGTTGTGCAGTCATGTAGGGACGTGGAGCAATCGTACAATAGGCTCGTGTTCAGGATTCACTGTACACTAAGACTGCTACCTTCTCTGTGATTTTGTTGATTATGCTTTAATACTTTATACGGTTGCTCTAGGCTATTGGGCGGTCACACAAAGTGTAGCGTTCAGTTTTGGAGGTGCCGGAGACTGTGATCTATTATGTGCTTCAAGTGTTTTTTTCTAATGACTTTTATACAATCACTCTACAAGTTGGGCGGTTGCACAAACATTAAGATATAGTGCCTACAAAAACAAACTTGTTTAAAATTATTAGCACATATCAATTTGATTGTCAATGATCAAATTAGAGTTCAATTGTCCAACAATCTCCCCCTATATCTTAATGTTTGTGCAATTCAATTGTCCAACAATCTCCCCCTTTTTTACTTTGGCAATCAAATTGAATTTAACATATAAAACAATTCAATGCATGATTCAATTTAATTCAAATGCAAGTGCCAATTATTGTTCGATTGTGATCTTTCTTATTAGATCTTCTTAGTTGCTCCCCCTTAATTCATTTTCCCTTTTAATTATTTCAAATGTATGTCTCCCCCTTTGTCATTTACATGGAATGTATGATCTAGTCATTCAATTCAATTCATGCAACTTCTCCCCCTTTGACAAAGGCAAAAAGGAAAGGGAAACAGCATTATTTGCATGAAGAGAAATAAAAAGAAACATCATTTCATTAATGTTTAGTTTCAATACAAAGGAAAGATAAAATGTAAAATAAAGGAAAATACAAAAGAAATGAAATTACTAAGAGACTAATCTATGACTTTCTCGTTCCCTTTTCTTGATGGAGGAGGATGTGGGGTACTTTCTTCTTCATCTACAGAAGGAGTAGGAGAATAACCATAAGAGGATTGGAAGGATTCTTCATAGGGGCTCTCAATGTGCTCACTCACATCCCATTCACTTAACTCACATTGAGGAAGATCAAATTTCCCTTTCATCTCATAAATGTCATGGTGAACATGAGATAGGAGATCAATCTTTTTGTTGAGCTTAGTGATCCTTTTAGTTACATCTTTCTTATAGTGAGTGAATTGCTTTTGGAGGGAGGTGATAGCTTTGAGAAGGAGCTTCATAGTTTTAGAAGATTCACCCTTTTCCTTAGAGGGTTTGGTTGGTTCATGAGGGTGCTCAACTTTAATATGTGTAAGTTCTCCTTCTTCTATATTGATATGGTACCTAGGCTTTTTCCTCTCTCTTTTAAATGCACCTTGCTACCAAAAGTACATTCATAATGGTCATCAACCTTTTGATTGCATCTTGCATGCTCAAGGTAGTCTAGGTTGATTCAATTGGTGGCTGGATCAAGGGGATCACTTAGGGTTCCAAGATTTTCAAAAGTTAGTAAGCCTAAGTGTCTAGCAATTGGTGTGAGTTGGGATGAGGGAAAGAAGGTACCGGCCCTATATTTTCCATGGTGGGGGAAAGCGTCAATGAGAAATCGGGCAGTTTGGATAGGTGCTCTAAGGTATACAAAAAGAAAAAGTCACATTGAGTGACTTTCTCATTGCCATCACTCCATTGATGGAAAGAGTATGTGATAATCCTATGAAGAAGCCAAAAAAGGAGGGTTCTAAAATGGATGGCTTTTGATGACCTATTATTATATTTAGTTTCTATTGAAAGCTCACTCCAAAAAAATGAAAAATTCTTCAAAGGGAAATCCTTTTCGTAATAGGAGAAGGCTCCATGAGTTTAGAAACCCCAAACTTCAGTAATCTCCTCTAAGGAGAGGGTAAAATCTTGGTCAAAGAGCCTAAAGTATACTCCATAGAATCTTATGGGTTCATTGTGGTTCTTCTCTATCCTAAGGGACGTCAAGATTTCTCTTGAGAGGCTAAGGTATCCTAGTTCATTAGAGAATGCAAAATGTCTCCACCCTATCCTATCAAGGTACCTAAAAACTTCAACTTGGACATTTAGGGTAATGAGCATCCCTATGGCAAGCATTTTTGTTGGCTCCATGGTTTTATTTTTGAGCATGTAGTATTTGGTCTTTTTTTCTTTAGTTTTATATTTTGGTTTGTGGGTTTGTACTCTCTTTCTAGTGAAATGTTTGGGTTGAGGTTGTGGTTCGCTAATGACTACCCCTTTTTCCTTCCCAATGGTTGAGTCTTTCTTTTTGGAGGTCTTGGTTTTAGGTGCCATAGCAAAAGATATAAAGAAAAGCAAAAAGGTAGAAGATAGAATAGAAATGTAGAAGTGAGAGTGTTGATGTAGCTTGCAATAATTCACAAATGCTCTTTGTTACGCTCGAATTAAGTACTACTACAAAGCGTCACTCGCAAGTATACGAGGTAGCTGTAGCTAAGGTGATCGCCCCAAGGTCGTTTCCCCAAGAAGGTGTGGTTCATAATAGCTTGATTGACAAATTATTTAAATGCGAGAGTTTGTTGTTTGGGATGGTGCGAGAATAATTTAAACCTAAAATTAATGTGCGTAGGGATTAGTGTGTGTGATGGGTGTACAAGATCAAATCGATTCTTGGGAAGGTGCCTAGGGTTATAGGTCTATTCAATCAAAGCTCAATTCTCAATTATCCATTAACATATCCTTGTAATTAATTTGTTCCTTAAGGCTAATTAGTCAATTACCAATTTATTAGTTTTCACATTCATGAAATAGCAATAACCAATTCTTTTACATTACCAAATTAATAAAACCCTAGAACTTATATTTCTAATTCATTCATAGGGTAGTCGATTGCATAGTTCCGATATCAAATTTCACCTCTCGGTCCTTCATTCAATATCTAGAGATCAATAGGTAGCTAATCTATCAACCTAGCATACAATCCAATGCAATCAACCAATAACAAGGTACATCAATGGAAATATCAAATCAAAGCATTCAATCAAATATACTACAAACCCTAGGCATGGGTATTTAGCTCAACATCATCAATTTAAAACATTCATTCATCTCAATATAAAACAAATACAAATTGTTCATTGCAATATCAATTCTCTTAATACAACAACAACAATAGAAATGAATTAAAAGAGAGAATAGAAAAACCCCTTGTGAAGATGCCAAGAGTAGGATTACTAGTCTTCCTCCTAGCTCCACTTGATGTATGATGAAGAACTCAAGCCCTCTTCAATGGTTGATTCCACTTTGCAATATGGAATGGAGCTTTCTCAAGTCACCAAACCTTGGAATGGAGCTTGCCTTTGGAAGATGGAATGGAGCTTTCTCAAGTCACCAAACCTTTCAATGAAGCTTCTTCAACCTTTAAGAGCTTGTTTAACCCAATTTATCCCAAAGAATCTCAAAGAACTTGTCAATGGAAGATGGAGAAGGTGGAGAGGATGGAAATGGAGATGAAGATGAAGGGGTAAGGGAGAGTGTCACTCTCTCCCTCTCCCACGTTTTTGCAGAAATTGTTCAAGAACAAAGAAGAAGCCCCTCCAATTTCCTCTTCCTCTCCTTTTAATTCATTCAAAATACACCCCTATGCCTTCCAACTCACACCATTTCACTTTGTTCCCCACTATTCTCTTGTTTAATATTTCTTTTGGCAAGCACAAGGCATTGTCTCCCACTTTGTTCCCCACTTCGTGCAGAAGGATTCAAATGTTTTTGGTATGACACGGCCAAGCCAAGAGTAGCTTGGCCATGTCTCTTGTTCTTTTCTTTCTTTCCATGAGGTGACACGGCCAAGCTAGTGGCTGTGTCCCTCAATTTTAATGGGACACGGCCAAGCTAGCTGGCTGTGTCCTTCACTGCTTGCTTCTTTCTTTTCTTCTTTCCTTTTGGTCTCAAGGGGTGACACGGCCAAGCTAGTGGCCGTGTCATGTGACACGGCCACTGGCTTGGCCGTGTCACTTGGGTGTGTTCACTTCTGCTTCTTTTCTTTCCTTCTTTGCTTGCTCCACTTGTCTGTGGCATGAAATGAGACACGGCTAAGCTTGCTCTTGGCTTGGCCATGTCATGTGACACGACCACAAGCTTGGCCGTGTCACTGAGTGTGTCTTCTTCTGTTTCTTCATTTTTGCTCTTTCTTTGCTTTGTTCTTTGTTTTGCTCTTTGAATGAGACACGACCAAAAGCTTGGCCGTGTCTCTTGGCCGTGTCAAGCTCTGCCAACTTCATTCTTTGAGGGACATGGCCAAGCTAGTTTTGGCTTGGCCATGTCTTGCTTGGTTCATGCTTTTCTTGCACTATTTTGATCTTCCAAGGGTGTTTTTGCACCTAAACCTAAAACACACACTTAAAACACAAATCAATCAAAACATTAACTAAAAACACATAAAAATCATACTAAAAACTAGTACAAAAATGATCTAAACAAATACCCACACTTAATTCCTTGCTTGTCCCCAAGTAAGGCTAAAATCAAAACATACTAACAAGATAAATTTTGTTAAGTTCAAGAGTTATAAAGATGCATCAAGACTTCCTTATCCCTAAATCTGCAATAAATATCGAATCAAGCAAAATCGACACCCATGCAATTAAGTGATTTTCCATGCATAACCTATGTTGTCGCTCCCTCACCAACTCTTACAAGTGTTTGATCATGGTGGTGTTTACACTCATAACAATCAATGAAAGATTATTACCATAGGCTTGCTTATCAATCAAATCTCCAGCACAAAATAACAATCAAGCATCAATCAAAAGGTCTTTATTGGGTTGTAATGGGGCTAAGGTAAAGGCATGGCATTTAGGAAATGTGATCTTAATCATTAAGTTCAAGAGCACTTTAAGAATGAAGTACCCGATCATATACATAACCCATCAATCCCGAAACACCTTCCTCTCATCTACCCCTTGTCGTTAAAGAGCTTTTCAAGGGAACTCACTTATTAAATCTTGTAATGATACATTCCAACCCTTTCAACAAGAATAACAATTATTTTTATTATTATATATATATTTTTTTATTTTTCTCTTTTTTTATTTTTTTATTTTAATTATTTTACTTTGCAATTTTAAACCTACTAAATTTAACCCCCACACTTAATTCAACACAACACTCGATCATAAACGCTCTTAAAATGCTCTTGACCTAATGAAAGGGTAAGAGTTAACACAACAAGGTTCAAGCTAATGGTGTTGTGAAAAAGAAAGGAAAAGAAAACTAAAATAGGCTCAAAATTGGCTAACTAAGGTTGAATATAGGGTTGGTCTTTTTAAGCCAAAGTGGGTTCACCTAATTGCCTTAATCATCTTGATGCCTAATTGAAATTTTTCTGTAATCTTAAAATGTATGTCAAAGTAAGTTCTAGCAAATCATCAATCAAAGATGTTCACCCACAACAATAATGATAAGTTGATGGCTCAATTACTCACTAGGTTAATGGTAATGCAAGGGAAAAAACCGACAAAATTGACAATAAGCACCAATTCTACTCAATTCTCCAATTCATGCTTTAAAAATTCAAAGGTCATCTATCAACAATTTATAACAATTTCAAAGAAAAACATTAAAAACTTAAACAAAAACTTAAACAAAAACAAGTTAAAAGTAAAAACACAAAAACACAAAATGCAATTAAAAGTAAAAACACAAAACACAAAATGCACCCCACACTTAAAGATTCACATTATCCTCAATGTGAGCATGCATACTACAGAGAGGGTTTAGATGAAACCTAATTTCCATCGTTCCCATATGCGATGTACAATGCTCCTTCCACCCATAATGCAATTGTTGCTCATGTCTGCAAGGATGGATAGCATACAATTTCGAAGGATACCCGATGTATTGCTAAGCCTAAGTAGCATTATTTGAAAACATGTGAAGGTCATCTTAGGGTAATCCTCCAGTGTAATAGGAACTTTGATTGTGCAACATGGGTATATTAGTTTTCTGCTCTTCCTTACCACCAAGAGTAGAAGAGATGATTTTTGGGGACTCTTTAAGTTCAACCAAGTTTGGTTGAATCACTTCTTCATCCAATTTAACAATGTCAAGTCCCATCTCAACAACCTCATAATATAAAATTAGCTTACACTCCTCAATTTCTAAATTGGGCATTTCATGTTCTTCACCTAAGGTCATAGTCATCCCGATCTTATTTTCACTATCTCCTTGGAAGTGCATATTATAGATGTCAGGAAGTTGCTTACCTTGCTCCTCTTCTTTTAGCCTACTTGGGAATGGAATTGGTTGCAAAGAATTCGGAGGTTCATACAAATATGATGAAGTTGATGAGTCCAAATTCTCCTCCTCCTTTGATTGACTTGGTTTCTCCATGTTGGGCAGCATTTCCTCACCATTGTCTTCTTGATTAGTCCCTGCATCAAAGGAATCACAAAAATTGTTATATATCACCTGTTCACTCGTCAAATTTGTGATTACCTTGACTTGCTCCAATTGGCTAGAAAATTCCTCCTTTTGCTGTGCTTGGAGTTGATGTGCCAGTTGCCCAACTTGCATTTCCACCCTCTTCAATGATTCCTCCAAAGAATCAAACCTCTCATTGCTCCCTTCCTGATTTTGTGTGTTAATTTGAAGGTAAGCATTCAAATCATCTTCCACTATGGATTTCTCGAATTGATCATGGTTTTGTGAGCTAATTTGAATGAAGGCATTCAAACTATCTTCCAAAGTGGGTTCCTTAAGTTTATCTTGATTTTGTGCGCTAGTTTGAATGAAGGCATTCAAACTATCTTCAAATGTGGTTGTCTTAAGGTAATTTTGATTTGAATATTGCTCTTGAGAGTAAGAGTCTCTTTGGTAAGGTTGAAAAAAATTTGGAGATGGAATGTGCTGCTAATTTTCCCAAGAAAAATTTGGTTGGCTTCCCCAGCTGGGATTATAAGGATTGGAATATGTGTCATTTCTACCCATTTGTTGGAAACCTTGGTAGTCATGTTCTTCCTCTTGCCATTCTTGGTATCGTCCAAAACCCATTGAACACGTGTTTGCATTATGGCCTACATTGCCACATGCTGCACATATCTCTTGGCATGGCATGGGTGCTCTTCCTCTTGCATTTAGCACCTTAAGTTGATTCATCAATTCTGCTAATTGCCATGCCATTTCAGAATCATCGTTCCTATCATAAACTCCCCCGTTCTTTGAAAACTGCATCTTTACACAAGGCACTTAGAAACTCAAAAAAAAAACAAACAACAAAAATTCAAACAAAACAAATAAACAATTTAAAAGAAAACAAACAAACAATTAAATAAAAAAATATATCAAACTATTACTACTACGACAACCCTCCCCGGTAGCGGTGCCAAAAACTTGTTCCGCTCGAATTAAGTACTACTACAAAGCGTCACTCGCAAGTATACGATGTAGCTGTAGCTAAGGTGATCACCCCAAGGTCATTTCCCCAAGAAGGTGTGGTTCGTAATAGCTTGATTGAAAAATTATTTAAATGCGAGAGTTTGTTGTTTGGGATGGTGCGAGAATAATTTAAACCTAAAATTAACGTGCGTAGGGATTAGTGTGTGTGATGGGTATACAAGATCAAATCGATTCTTGGGAAGGTGCCTAGGGTTATAGGTCTATTCAATCAAAGCTCAATTCTTAATTATCCATTAACATATCCTTGTAATTAATTTGTTCCTTAAAGTTAATTAGTCAATTACCAATTCATTAGTTTTCACATTCATGAAATAGCAATAACCAATTCTTTTACATTACCAAATTAATAAAACCCTAGAACTTATATTTCTAATTCATTCATAGGGTAGTCGATTACATAGTTCCGATATCAAATTTCACCTCTCGATCCTTCATTCAATAGCTAGAGATTAATAGGTAGCTAATCTATCAACCTAGCATACAATCCAATGCAATCAACCAATAACAAGGTACATCAATGGAAATATCAAATCAAAGCATTCAATCAAATATACTACAAACCCTAGGCATGGGTATTTAGCTCAACATCATCAATTTAAAACATTCATTCATCTCAATATAAAACAAATAAAAATTGTTCATTGCAATATCAATTCTCTTAATACAACAACAACAATAGAAATGAATTAAAAGAGAGAATAGAAAAACCCCTTGTGAAGATGCCAAGAGTAGGATTACTAGTCTTCCTCCTAGCTCCACTTGATGTATGATGAAGAACTCAAGCCCTCTTCAATGGTTGATTCCACTTTGCAATATGGAATGGAGCTTTCTCAAGTCACCAAACCTTGGAATGGAGCTTGCCTTTGGAAGATGGAATGGAGCTTTCTCAAGTCACCAAACCTTTCAATGAAGCTTCTTCAACCTTTAAGAGCTTGTTTAACCCAATTTATCCCAAAAAATCTCAAAGAACTTGTCAATGGAAGATGGAGAAGGTGGAGTGGATGGAAATGGAGATGAAGATGAAGGGGTAAGGGAGAGTGTCACTCTCTCCCTCTCCCACGTTTTTGCAGAAATTGTTCAAGAACAAAGAAGAAGCCCCTCCAATTTCCTCTTCCTCTCCTTTTAATTCATTCAAAATACACCCCCATGCCTTCCAACTCACACCATTTCACTTTGTTCCCCACTATTCTCTTATTTAATATTTCTTTTGGCAAGCATAAGGCATTGTCTCCCACTTTGTTCCCCACTTCATGTAGAAGGATTCAAATGTTTTTGGTGTGACACGGCCATGCCAAGAGTAGCTTGGCTGTGTCTCTTGTTCTTTTCTTTCTTTCCATGAGGTGACACGACCAAGCTAGTGGCCATGTCCCTCAATTTTCATGGGACACAGCCAAGCTAGCTGGCCGTGTCCTTCACTGCTTGCTTCTTTCTTTTCTTCTTTCCTTTTGGTCTCAAGGGTTGACACGGCCAAGCTAGTGGCCGTGGCCGTGTCACTTGGGTGTGTTCACTTCTGCTTCTTTTCTTTCCTTCTTTGCTTGCTCCACTTGTCTTTGGCATGAAATGGGACACGGCCAAGCTTGCTCTTGGCTTGGCCGTGTCATGTGACACGACCACAAGCTTGGCCGTGTCACTGAGTGTGTCTTCTTCTATTTCTTCATTTTTGCTCTTTCTTTGCTTTGTTCTTTGTTTTGCTCTTTGAATGAGACACGGCCACAAGCTTGGCCGTGTCAAGCTCTGCCAACTTCATTCTTTGAGGGACACAGCCAAGCTAGTTTTGGCTTGGCCATGTCTTGCTTGGTTCATGCTTTTCTTACACTGTTTTGATCTTCCAAGGGTGTTTTTGCACCTAAACCTAAAACAAACACTTTAAACACACTTAAAACACAAATCAATCAAAACATTAACTAAAAACACATAAAAATATACTAAAAACTAGTACAAAAATGATCTAAACACTCTTTTTGATGACCAAAGCTTTGAGAGAATGATTAAATATGTGTATAAGTGTTTGCATATATGCATTTTATTGCAAAAGGACTATATTTATAGACAAAATTTGAAAAACTAGCCATTTATGACTGTTGGGGACAAAATCAATAGAAAAATGCAAGTTACAACATTTAAAAATTTTGGCAGTTACACATCTTGTTCGGTCGCACAGCCTACTATGCAACTGTAAGATAAGACTTGCAACTATGGCACATAATAGGTGCTCGTACAATCCTACTGAATGTATAACAGTCAAGAAATTTTAAAATTTTAAAATTAGGCGCCCACACAAAATTGTTGTGCGTTAGCACAAAGGTAATTTTTGGAGCTCGAGAGGCACAGACTTGAGGTGCGATCACACAAGGACTTTGGGTGACTGCAAGAATGGCTTAAGTGAAAATTTTATTGATTTTTCAAGTTTAAATGATTAAATTAGGTGTAGAGATGTTAATGAGTGATCATTCAAGAGATTTTCCATTAATTATACCAATGTGTTGTCTTATGAAGCTTATCTTTTCTTCATTTAATGGTTTTGTGAAAATATCGGCCAGCTGATTTTGAGTGCTAATGAATTCTAAGACTACATTATGATTTTGAACATTTTCTCTAAAGAAATGATACTCAATGTCTATATGTTTTAACCTAGAATGTTGAATAGGATTCTTGGATAATTTAATTGCATTTGTATTATCACACTTAATGGGAATGTGATTAAATATTTTTCCATAGTCTAGCAATTGTTGTCTTATCTAAAGAACTTGTGTATAACAAAAATATGCAACAATGTATTCAGCTTCTGCTATTGATAAAGCAACCGATACTTGTTTCTTACTCAACTAAGAAACTAGGCATTCACCAAGAAAATGACATGCTCCGGTGGTGCTCTTCCTATCTAGTAGGCTATCAACAAAATCCGCATATAAAAACTTAATATGTTAAATGATATGTTTTTAGGATACTATAGACCTAAATGCAATGGTCCACTCAGATATTTTAGAATTCTCTTAGTAGCATTCAAGTGTGATTCTATAGGTCATGATTGAAATCTAGCACACAAATAAACACTATACATTATATCGGGTCTAAAAGCTATTAAGTAAAGTAGCGATCCAATAATACCTTGATATTTCTTCTCATCCACTATCTTACCACTCTCGTCTTTGTCAAGTTTCAAGGATGTACTCATTGGAGTTTTTCTTATTTTGCAACCATCCATTCCAAACTTCTTAAGAAGTTCCTTTATGTATTTGGATTGGTTGATGAAGATCTCATCCTTGCATTGCTTAATTTGTAAACCAAGGAAGAACTTAAGCTCACCCATCATGCTTATTTCAAATTCCCTAGTCATACAAGAAGCAAATTCTTTGCATAAAGATTCATTAGTAGCACCAAATATAATGTCATCAACATAAATTTGTACAATTAAAATGTTATGCGTTTTCTTTTTAACAAAGAGAGTTGGGTCACCTTTGCCTTTTAAAAAGTCATTTTAAGTAAGTGCTAAGTCTATCATACCAAGCTCTTGGGGCTTGTTTCAATCCATACAGTACTTTGGTAAGTTTGAAAACATGATTTGAAAATTTATAGTCGTCAAAACTGGGGAGTTGTTCAACATACACTTCTTCATTTATAAATCCATTTAGAAATGAACATTTGACATCCATTTGAAAGAGTTTAAAGTTCATTTCACAAGCAAATGCAAGTATGATTCTAATAGCTTCGAGCCTAGCAACAAGGACAAATGTCTCATCATAGTCAATACCTTTCTCTTGTTTATAGCATTTGGCTCCCAATCTATCTTTGTTTCTAGTAATGAGACCATTTTCATCAAGCTTATTCCTATATACCCATTTAAATCCTATAATTGGATGATCTTTAGGTCTAGGAACAAGTTCCCACACTTTGCTTCTTTCAAATTGGTTGAGTTCAAGCATGGAAATCACCCAACATTCATCACTAAGAGCCTCCTCAATGGTCCTTGGCACAATTTGAGAAACAAAGGCAATATTAGCATCTAAGTATTTAAATTTGGATCTAGTATTTACTCCCTTTGAGGTGTCACTAATAACAAGTTCTTTTGGATGATCCTTCTTATATTGTCAATCTTTGAGTAGTTCTTGAGATTTTTCTTCTAGTTCCAATCTTGAATTTACCTCATTATGATTACCCTTTGGAAAATTGTTTATCTCAAGTTCTTAAAATGTGCCTATAAAATCATCAAGAGCACTACCTTTCTTTTGATCAAGCTTAAAGGATTTATAAAAAATAACATGCATTGATTCTTCAACTACTAGTGTTCTCCTATTAAATAATCTATATGTTTTACTAGAAGATGAATAGCCTAAAAATATGCCCTCATGTTATTTGGATGAGGATTTTTCAAGATTATCCTTGGTATTCAATATGAAGTATTTGCATCCAAACACTCTTAGGTATGAAATTTTGGGATTTCTTCCATTCTAAAGCTCATAAGAGGTTTTATTTATCAAAGGCCTTTTGTAAACATGATTTGAAATGTAACAAGCGATATTAATGGCTTTCGCCCAAAAGTAAGAAGGTAAATTATACTTATTGAGCATTGTTGTAGCCATTTCTACCAATGTTCTATTTTTTTTCTTTCAGCCACACCATTTTGTTATGGTGCTCTAGAAGCTGAAGATTATGTGAGATCCCATACTCATTGCAAAAATTTTTAAAATTTTCATTTTCAAATTCTTTGCCATTTTCACTTCTAATAGATGTGATAACATAACCTTTTTCATTTTGAACTCTTTTTGCAAAAATATTGAAATGGTTGAAAGCTTCATTCTTTTGAGCTAAGAAATTAACCAATGTAAACCTTCATAAATCATCAATAAGTACAAATGTATATAACTTGCCTCCTAGACTAATAACTCTATTTAGACAAAACAAATCCAAATGAATTATTTCCAAAGGTCTAAATGTACTTACAACATTTTTGGTTTTGAATGAACTCTTATGTTGTTTTCCATATTGACAAGGTTCACGAATTTTATCTTTATTGAATTTTGTTTTGGGGAGACCATCTATAAGTTCTTCTTTGCTAATGCATTGCAATTGATCCATACTAGCATGTCCTAGTCTCCTATGCTAAATCTATGCATCATTACTAATGGTAACCAAGCATTCAAATGCATTATTGGAATGAAATTCATTTTTGTAAGTGTTTCCAATTCTAACTCCTTTGAATGCAAGTTTGTAGGCCCTTATTTTTTTTACCAAGTCCAGTCAAATATTTTAAAATAGTCTGAAATAATTTTTATAATATGTATTATTTATTTTAATATAATACTTATTATTTAGTATGTTAAAAAAAGATTTGAATATTTATATAATATTTATTTTTTAATAATAAAAATAAAATAAAAAATAAAAAAAATTGGACAAATCAACAAATCACGCGAAGCAGCGGGCTGCGGGGCAAGCAGTTCGGCCTGCGGTGAATTGACTTGTCATAGGAAATTTGCCGCAGGCCTGGGCCTGCAGCGAAGCTAGCAATGCTCGCCCCGCTTGCCCAACAGCCTCGTTGCCCTACACCCTAATGCCCAGCAGCCTCGCTCACCCCAGCGCCCAGCAGCCCCAATCTTATATACCAGCGCGTTACTCGATTTTTCCTAAACATTATTTAGCTTGGTTTAATTTATTTCCTTAATAGTTTTTTATTTCCTTAACCAACCAGTATTAGGTTTTTAATTCCTATAAATAACACATTAAAAGATGGGAACGGGGGACTTTCGATTTTCGGGGACTTTAACTTAGAGCGGCAGTGAGTTTGGTTTGAAAATTAGTAGAGAGCAACGAGTGAATAAATTCAAACAGCAAGGAGACTTTCCTTTTGAATTTTGGGATTTTGAATGGAAATAGAGACAGAGATCAAGAAAGAAATCAAAAGCTTGAGACCACCAACTAGAAGGTAGTGCTATATGTTTGTCTTCAATTCATTTCAACCAAGATTTACAAGTTTAAATATTGGTGGAACCTAAGACGAAGGTTTGCAATCTTCCATTGAAATTGTTTTTAAGATTACAGTAATTCAATTATTCTTTTTTCATTATTTTATTTTTGTTTTGTTTTAAGATTATAGTAATTCAAATAAATCTAAACCCTAATCAATTCTTAAAACCTCAAACCCTAAATTCTATTTTCTTAAAACCTAAAACCCTAATTAATTCTTTTTTCTCAAATGACACAGTAGCTTAATATTTTAAAAATAATAATATTATTATTAGTTTTGTAAATCTAAACCTACAAAATCCTAATTTCATTCAAGAAACCCTAATTCAAGATGTAAACCTCAATTTATATTTTTATTACTTTATTTAAGTTTAGATGCATGATTTATTATATGTCTTAATAAATAGTTTATTTTTATTTGATTTTATGATGAATGCTTGAATGAATGCTTTGATTTATTTCTAGCTTCAAGAAATTGTAAGAAGTACCGTTTCATGATGGGGTACCTCAATTGATTAAGTTTCATGTAACTTGATTTATTTTAAGTATTGGATCAATGTAAAGGATACATTTCCACCAATTGGTGGGTATCCTATGAATGGGTCGCTAAATGTGTCACTGATTAACGACAAAAAAAAATGGTCGTAGAATCTGTCGCTGAATAGCGATAAAAAGTAGTTTCTCGCTGAATGTGTCGCTGAATTTTAGGCCAAATTTTGGCGCTGACAATCAGCGACGACGTTACGACTAATTTACGACAAATTAGCAAAGAATGTGTTTATTTTTTATTGGAAAGTTTTTTGTCGCTAATTAGTCGCTAAATTGCTCGCTGATTTGCGAGAAAAATATTTAGTCGCAGAATTATCATTAATTTGCGAGAATATAGCGACCAATTAGCGAGAAATTAATTTTATTTTCTATTTTAAAGTAATTGGTTGCTAATTAGTCGCTAAATGGCTCGCTGATTTGCGAGAAAAATAGTTAGTCGCAGAATTATCGTTAATTTGCTAGAATATAGCGACCGATTAGCGAGAAATTAATTTTTTTTCTATTTTAAAGTAATTGGTCGCTAATTAGTCGCTAAATTGCTCGTTGATTTGCGAGAAAAATATTTAGTCGCAGAATTATCGTTAATTTGCGAGAATATAGCGACCAATTAGCGAGAAATTAATTTTATTTTCTATTTTAAAGTAATTGGTCGCTAATTAGTCGCTAAATGGCTCGCTGATTTGCGAGAAAAATAGTTATTCGCAGAATTATCGTTAATTTGCGAGAATATAGCGACAGATTAGCGAGAAAGTAATTTTATTTTCTATTTTAAAGTAATTGGTCGCTAATTAGTCGCTAAATGGCTCGCTGATTTGCGAGAAAAATAGTTAGTCGCAAAATTATCATTGATTTGCGAGAATATTGCGACGGATTACTGAGAAATTAATTTTATTTTCTATTTTAAAATACATGATATACATGGTTTAAGTTACTGGAGATATACATGGTTGCCGGGTCGCGAGGAACAACCCTAGTATCTCTCATATGTTGTTTGCAGATGATTCCTTCTTCTTCTACAGGGTTAATGTCTTAGAGTGCGCAAAGGTCTGGCAATTATTATCAATGTCTTAGAGTGCACAAAGGTCTGGCAATTAAAAAAGGAGTTTCTTCAAAATTATTCTAAAAAATAAAAATATTTTTAAAAATATATATTTTTCTTTTTCAATTTCAAAAATACTCTTTTTTAATTTTTAATTTTAAAAATACTCCTTTTAGAAGTATATTTTGAATAAAAATTTAATATATTAAATATATATTAAATTTTTTAAAGTATATATTAAATATATTCTTAGTATATTAAAAATATTAAAAAATATAAAATATTTTAAAAAAGTTAAAAAATATATTATGCAGCGTAAATTTCTCAAAAAAAAATTAAACTGCGCTTTTACATATTAAAAAAAGCAGCTTCTTTGTATATCTCTTTGCTTTTAAAAACAAGAAAAAATATATATATTCATTTTCATTTCTCCCTCTGCCTATTCCTAACAGCCGCACGCAAACATAAAGGCAGTCTTTCTCTCTTCTCTTTTAGGGTTTTTGCGGGAAGAGACTCAGCGTGTGACTGACTGACTGCAATGGCTTTCTTCAGTCTTCTTAGATCTACAGTTACTGCTCCTCTGATCGAGGCTTCTTGCGCCGAGCTCTCCCCTTCATCGTCCGATCGGTTTAAGGTTTCACTTTCTCTTGATCGGAAACTTTTTATTGAAACGTATTCTATTTGTTTTGTGATTTTTAGAACTTTTGGTTTTATCTCTAATCTGTAGTGTGCTGATTTTTTTTTTCGTTTGCTTAATTTCTTTACTGATATATATTTTTGTTTATTTTTTGTTCTACATTTTTTTTTCATTTTCTTTTAATTTTAAAATTCTTAACAGCAATATATTTGATATTGCTTTCGTTTTTCTGTTATTTATTGCCTTTGTTTTCCTTTTGATTTTTTTTTCTGGTGGTGCAAATATATATATACTCCTACTCTGGCCTTTTTTTGGTTGGGTAAGAAAACAGTGTGTATACTTTTTTACTTTCAACTAATATGAATTTTTCAGGTTCTACTATTCAGTTCTTATTATTTATTATGCTTAAAACTGGCTGGTTGTTGGTTTTTATGTGAATTTTGTTTAGATTTTGGCCTTCCTTTAGAAAGTTCTCAACTAGATTTGAATGCATAATTTCTTGTCGAACAATTTGGCTCTAATCAATTAGAAATGATTCTTGGAACAATGATTGCAGTGAACTCAAAATGGACGAAACTTCTATTCAATTGATTTGGTGGTTTTATTAATAAAGTTTAGGCAAATGATCTGAACAAACTAATTAAGCACCTTGATATGCCTTCTCATCTTATTGAATCGTGGGAAGCTATTGATTTTGTTCCAATTTATTTAATAGAGAACTTACTAGGTTGTTTATTTCTGAATTTGCTTAAAATTGAATTGCACATGCTTTTGCACGCCTTGGCTTATGAAAGTTGCGTGTTCAATGATATATCATGTCTTCCTCTTATGATTCGCCTCTCTTTACCTTAATTGAATTAGGTCTTTTCTTGTTTAATGGATCATACTTACAAGACATGTAGTTGTTGAACTGTTAGTGTTTGACATCCAACTGAAATTAGAGATGCAGTCAAACTGATTTCTGGAGTTCTAGTCTTATAAATGACAATATAGAATTTCTTTGATTCCCCTTTATAGTAACGGGTGAAGCCAAATGCTATAACTGTTATGCAGGTAGAATCCTCATGAATTGTGCAAATGCAGTTTTGGTTATGTTATGAGAAAAGTTCTAAAATGATTTATCCAAATTTCCATGTAAATGCATTTCTTCTTTATATATTGGAGACTTTTTTTTATATATAGATTTATCTCTAACATGGAAGTTTAAATTTAAGAGCTCGCAATCATAACAAAAAAATTATAATATTATTAAAAGAAAATTACATCATATATTATTTTTTTAGTTTTTTTAAGAATATTCTACAATTTTTGAATGTTTTTTATACTATATGTGCATTAGATGTACATTTCTAGAAATGAGATATTATCTTTGATATACTATAGAGTGGGGTATTTTTAAAAATTAAAAGTTTAAAAGTGGTATTTTTTAAAATATTTCTATTATGGGTATTTTTGAAAATTTTCTTATTATTAAGTTAATAAATTTATTATTGTTTATTTTACAAGTTTAAATTTTTAAATTGAGTCATTGTACTTGATATTGAATTTTTTTTTCAATTTTTTTTTGGAACAAATGAAAATCGGAAACTTTAAGTGAATTTAGCAGTAGACGTCATTTCAGATTGACTATATATCAAAGGCTATGAACTCAAACAAACGAAATTCAAATTTCAAAATTATTATAAATAAAAAAAATATAATTTAGCAGTAGATGTCTTTTCGTATTATTAACTCATAAAAATTAGTTTTATTATGAACTAAATACTAAAATTCAATCTTTTTTTTTGATAAATCTAAAATTCAATCTTATTTAAAATTCAATATTCTTATTTGGTCACACAAGCAAAACCGATAGAAATAAAGTCTTCATTGATAAGCGCTCCGAGTTAGTTTATGTATGACTTTGTTTCTTCTCAAGTTAATTTAATTTTTTAATCCTATTTTAGATTAAATAGTTAAAAATGTAATTTGATTTGCATATATCTTTGGCAGGAGAAATATTCTTATCTGAGCAACGAAGGAAAACAAATGCTCCTCCTACTCCGGCAAATGACAATGTGGAGGAAGACGATGCTCATATGTAGGATATACTTGATAGTTGGTGTTCTCTTTGTTTGTGTTTGGAGTGTCGGATTATCAAAGTTGGTGTTTTCTTTGTTTGTGTTTGGAGTGTCGGATTATTAAAGTTTGTGTTCTCTTTGTTTGTGTTTGGAGTGTCGGATTATTATAGTTGGTGTTCTCTTTGTTTGTGTTTGGAGTGACTGATTATTAAGACCTTATGTGTTCAATATACTTTCTTAAGGGGTAAACTTTACATTCGAATTGTTTATGTATACTTATTACCACTAATAACTTAATTATGAATGTTGTGTTATTTGATTATTATTGTAATGAATGACTATTTTATAAACAGGTTTGGTTATTATATTTGAAATTCAACAGGTTCTTGAAAATGTGTAGACAAAAAAAAATTGGAATACTGGAAAAATATAACCAAACAATTACAAAATTGCGACAAAATCAGCGACCAAAGGTGACAAAAAAAATATTGAATTCTGCGACAAATCAACGACTGAAACAACGAGAAAAATATTGCGACATATTCTGCGACACATCAGCGACAAAATTTAGCGAGCAAATTAGCGACTAAATTAACGACCCAAACAAAGACAATTCAACGACCAAAGCTAAATTAGCAACGACTTTCAGCGGGAATAAATAATTCCCGCCAAAAATGAAAATGTCGTTGAATTTGTCTCTGTTTTGTCGCTGATTTGTCACTAATCAACGACACTCACAATTGGTCGCTGATTTGTCGTTGATTTTTTAGCGCTCGATTTTTCTCGCTATTCGTCGCTGATATTGTCACTATCGTATTTTGGTCGTTGATTTCATCGTTAATGGTGTCGCAGATTGCTGTTTTTTTTGTAGTGGGAAGTTATAAGGTTGGAAGGGACGTCTCAATTATCTTTATTTGTTTGCTGTTTGTGTATACATGCATACATGCATTGCATAACATATCATTGATCCTTTCTGGCTCATAGATTTGGAGTACAGCGGTTCAAAAGCATATGACAACCAAACTTATGCCAGTGACAACAACGATTCAATTAGCTTCTCACTGAAAGCAATGGATTCTGAGCAAATTCAAAGGATGGTAGATGACATCCTCAATGCCAAGATGGAAGAGTTGAAGGAGGTGTTGGCTGAGACTATGAAGAGCCAACTGGCTGCACTTTTAGGAAATACCACTGAGGCATCTGCCAGCACCAAGAAGCCCAAAGGCAAAGAGAAGGCTAAGGTTGGAGAAGTAGCCTTTGAAGATGACAAAGTAGTCATTGATGATGATGATGACTGAGGTTGATACTTTCAAGATCCTTAAGACAAGAAGAAGGAGCCAAAGGTTGTTGAAAGAATAGTCATGGAAAAGACTGAAACTGTAGATGTTGAGAAGATTATTACTGATTTGGAGAAGAAATTTGAAAAAAGCTAAAAACTAAAGAAATGTTTGAGGTTGACAAGTTGTTTGAATAAGATGAAGAGGTCCCTTATAAGTTCAAGATGCCTTCCTTTGCTAGGTACAACAGTATAGGAAATCCTCACTTGCATGTCAAGCAATACATCACTGCCATGCAGTCTGCCATAGCTACTAAGGCTCAAACTCTGAGGTATTTCATGCTCTCATTGGATCCTATCATGCAAAAAAATCAGTAGCTATGGTAGACTGCATGGCAGTGAGTCCATTAGACAAAGGCTAAATGAGAACTTTATGGATTATGTAAGGAGATGGAGAAACAAGGCTGCATTGCTTAAGAAGAGGCCTGATGAGTCGACCATATTAGGATGATAGTCAAAGGTGTCATACCCAATCTTTGTGAAAGGCTGTCTCACACCCTTATAGGGATTTTAAAGATCTGCTCCAAGCTGGATAGCAAATAGAAGAGTGGGAAAGAGAGAAGAATCATTTTTCTGCAAAATATAACTATCAGCCTGGCAATCAAAGTACACAAAAGGAAGCCGATGTTAATGCCACTGGTCAAGGAAGTAGAAGACAGTTTTCAGAATTGGGGAAGCCGCTGTCTTGGGTTTTCAACAAGCTGAGGGTTGTTACAACCATTGGCTCCTCGACCCTTGCTAAATCCTTTACCACCAAATTTTGATACCAAGGCTTTTTGTCAATTTCATCATACTCAAGGACATGAAATGGATAGATGCACCTGATTGAAGCATGAGATCTAAGATCTGATCAATAGTGGTAAGCTGTCTGAGCCCGATAAGCCCAATATAAAGGACAATCCTCTGCCTGGGTTCAACAGAGTGTCACCACCAGCAACCTTCATGGTAGGAGGAGGATTGGAGGAAGATTTTGTCTTATCCTCCTTTCAAGATGGGAGTACTGAAGATGTGGAATAAGGATAAATTTTATTCAACAAACCTCTCTTAGCTTGAAAAGTTGGTCTTTTTATTTCACTTTCTTTAGTACTTATTTGGAACAATTATGTTTTCTTTTTAAGATTGTTTGAATAAATTATTTTCATTAAATTTTTGTTGTTCGTTGTTCATTTTAGTGCTCAATCGATGATGAATTTAGCTTGATCTTTATGAATTAGTATATCTATACATTATAATTCGAATGACTTTCTAGGTGAGGGAGTTATTCTATAGCATTGAGTTGTGTATGCTTACTTAGAAAGGACTCCTGCATAATGACCTTTGTCTAGGTCCTAGTAAGTCTTAGAACATGCTTCGACAAACTTTTGAGATGAAATTAAACTCTGCTTATTTAAGGAAAAGATGATCTAGACATTGTTTGGTAAACCAACAACTAGTATCCACCCAATTAAATATCAATCCCTAGTTGTCTCTTTGAGCCTTCATAAGATTTCAACTTTCTCTTTATTGGCTAGTAAACCTAATAAGCTACCCTGAGCTATTGTTACACTTTTGGCAGGTCTTATGATCACTAAGGAACAAAAAGAAAAGAAGGAAAAGAAAAAAGAAAAAGAAAGGAAAATAGAGAGAAAAAAATAAGAAAAAAAAAGAAAAAAAAAGAAGAGAAGAAGAAAAAAAGGAAAAGAAAATAAAATAAAATACAGAAGGCAGTTCAGAAAGCCAACCGAATTTTCCTTTACCTAAAGCAGCAGAAGACTTTCACTTAGTTTACGAGAATAGTTTGACTCGAATTGGTCCAACCCAACTAGAGATTCAACCAAAATCAGAGAGATAGGAGAAAGGCCACCTAGTTCTTAAAAGTCCTGCACTTGACATCCCTACAGAGGAGAAGGAAAAAATGATAAAATGCTAAAGGAAAAAAATAAAAAAAGAAAAAAAAAGAGAGAGAGAGAAAGGGAATAGAAGAAAAAGAAAGGAATATGGTTACCAAACTTTTTGGAAAGGCAATGACTGTCCTAATCATGATCTAGATTCATGTCAAGAAGAAAGAAGAATGTTCAAAGCTCTATCTTTTCATGCTTCCAACTGTCTAAATAAGAAATTTGTAGTGTAAGGGTTTGCCCATAGTGTCACAACAGCTCCAACTTACAAATAGCCTTCACTTAAATAATGTCCCTTATAGACCCCGATTCAAGCCTATCAAAGACATGTTGATCTCTCTTGGTAGGTAGAGTCTATTAGTGGAGATAGTTTCTATAAGCATGCATATGAGATAGACTATATTTAAACTCGATGAGACATTTGATCAAGTAATGTGTGTGTGCCTATCTGAAGTGCAACAATTCTTGCTTGAATGGAAATGATTCTCGAGTTTAGTACGGTAACTAGGTTTGTCATGTTATAAATTTGTTAATTTGAAAAATCGAGTCTTGAGGTATAATGACACTGATTTGACAAAGTCAAAAAAATTATTTTCTTGTCGCATAAACCTTCAAGTTAAGGGAAGTATGTTGCATCATCGAACCTCGAAGGACACATTGAGCAAAGTAAATGATTATTTGTAAGGTTGTGAAAAGTTACCAACTGGCGTGTTGAATCATAGTTTGAAATGGATGTATCTCTAACTATGCTGCTTGGGGTCTCCACCACTTATGTCCTCAACATATTGAAGATAAAAGCCATAAATGTGGAGCCTTTTGTCGTTCCAATGCAAGATCTAAGTGGACATCTAGAAGGAGTCAATGAGAAAACTTCAGCTGAGCACCCGATCTGTGAGTCAATGAAACCACTATAAGTATTATTCATGCATATCATGCATACATGAGCATATCACTTGGTATTTTCTTATATTGGATTGTCTATTCTTTGTCAAAGTGAACAACAGATACTCTATGAAACAAAGATGAAGTGGGTATAGAATCAGGGGGCATGGAAGGCCCATTGCTTGAGGAAGCTCCAGTCATTTTGCAAAAGAAAGAAGAAATGCATGCTTGTTCGAAGAACCAGACAATACACAAACATCAATCAAAGCATGCATAATAAAAAAATCATGGGTTTGAGCCTACGCAGGGGGCAAAGTTTCTCCTTTTCAATTTTGAGTTTATACATGTACAAAATATTTTTAAAATCACTTTTAAATATTTTGCCACACAGGGGGCAAGGAGAAGATATAAGGGGCCAGCTAAAAATGGCTGAATTTTTTTCAAAAGTGCAAAGGAAGAATAAAGAGAATGGAAAAAAAAAGAAAATTAGAACTCTCAAAAGAATGAAGATGCAAAAGACAAAAGATCAGTCCAGTTAGAAGAGCTGAAGCCAATATAGGACAAAGTCCAAAAGGATGAAGATCCATTTCAAAGGGTGAAGAGCCAAAGTCAAAAAGATGAAGATCCAATTTAAAGGGTGAAGAGCCAAAGTCAAAAGAATGAAGATCCAATTTAAAGGGTGAAGACCCGAAGTCAAAAGGATGAAAATCCAATTTCAAGGGTGAAAACCTAATCTCAAATGATGAAGATCCAATTTCAAGGGTGAATACCGAATCTCCAAGGATGAAGATCCATTTTCAAGGGTGAAGACTCATAGTCCAAAGGATAAAGATCCTTTTTGAAGGGTGGAGACCCAATGCAGAGGATGAAGATCCAATGTCAAGGGTGAAGACCTAATCTGCAAGGATGAAGATCCAATTTTGAGGGTGAAGACCCGATCTCCAAGGATGAAGATCCATTTTGAAGGGTGAAGACACAAGGGCCAAGGATGAAGATCCATTTTGAAGGGGAAGACCCACAATCCATTGAAGAATGGAACAACCGGCTAGAAGAAAGCCAAAATTTCCATATGAAAAAAGGTCAGTCCAGCTAGAAGAGTTGGAATCAATCCATTGAAGAATAGAGCAAGTGGCTAGAAGAAAGCCATGATAAAAGATCAATCAGCTAGAAAAGCTAAAATTTATTAGCTAGAAGAAAGCTAAAATTCTCAAACTGACAGAAGATCAGTCAAATTCAAGTCTCGGGTCCAAGTATCCAAATTTAATTCAGCCTCGAGTCCAAGTACCCAAAATATTTTTGAGTCCTGAACTCACCTAGGGCCCAGAGCCCAAACTTTTCTGAGTCCAGAACTTATTCCAGGTCCAGACCCAAATCAGAATTCGTTTCGAGTCCAGAACCCAAACCATTTTCAATCTTGGGTTGAAAACCCATCCTTGTCCAAAATCTTCTCAAAATCATGTTGCTTTTCACTCTTTTCTACTGAAGTCTTATATCTTTCAAGCATGGGGCAAACTGTAGACCCTTATTTTTTGACCAATTTCAGTCAAATATTTTAAAATAGTCTGAAATAATTTTTATAATATTTATTATTTATTTTAATATAATACTTATTATTTAGTATGTTAAAAGAAAAAAAAAGATTTTAAATATTTATTTTTTAATAATAAAAATAAAAATCAAACCAATCTGCAAACGACGTACGGCAGCGGGCTGCGGGGCAAGTAGTTCGCCGCCAGCCTGGGCCAGAAGTGAATTATGAGCAGCGCTCACCCCGCTCACCCAACAGCCTTGTTGCCCAGTGCCCCAACGCCTAGCAGCCTCACTCGCCCAGCAGCTTGCCCCAATGCCCAACAGGCCAAATCCTGCGTACCAGCGCATTGGTCAATTTTGCCTAAACCTTATTTAGCTCAGTTTAATTTATTTTCTTAATAGTTTTTTATTTCCTTAACCAACTAGTATTAGGTTTTTAATTCCTATAAATATTAGCTTGTTCAAACCAAATTTCTTTTTGTTCCTTAGTGATCTTTTTACTAGGTGAGGGAAACGGTTTATTCTTTTTCTCTTTGTCTTTGAAAGATGGTTTAGAATATGTACTTTTGTTGGCTTAAAATCTTCTCTTTTTCTTCCATTCACTTACTCTTCTAGATAGCGTAGCCATTTCTTCATCATCATCACTATTTTCATCACTTGAGCTTCCAACTTCTTTGATGACTTTGAGAGCTATTGCTTTCCACTTTTCTTACTCTCCTTGATCATCTTCTTTCTCTATGTGCAATTCAAAGGTGAGGAGCTTTCCCACAAGCTCATCAGTTCTCAAGGAGATAAGTTCATAAGCTTATTCAATTGAAGAAGCCTTAGACTCAAATGTCTTCTTGGCTCTAAGTGCTCTCAACATCTTGCTATTGACATCACTTTGATCATAGACCTTGCCATATTTTTTTAGATCATTGACAATAGCAAGCAATCGATCTATCATATCGGTGATATTCTCGTTGGGCTTCATTTTGAAGAGTTCACACTCATGCACAAGAATTTGAGTCTTCGTGAACCTCACTTGGGTAGTACCCTTATGATAGTTCTCAAGAGTTTTCCAAATACTATATGTACAAGTAAGATGTTGGACTCCCTCACCTTCTTCTTTTAATATTGAATTCATCAAGATAGAGGTTGCCCTATTGTTATTGTAATGAGCTCTCACTTTGTCATTTGTCCATTATGCTCTAGGAAAAGGAACTTGGACACCATCAACTTCATGAGTAGGAGGTTTCCTCTCATTTTACACAAATTCTCAAAGCTTAATTCCTTCACTATCAAGGAATAAGTATATCTTGTGTTTCCAATAAGAGTAATCAGTTCCATCAAAGTAAGGTCTAAGATAGGAATTTAGATTTCCATATGAAGGAGCCATGGATTTGGAAGTAGGGGTTGATGTAGAGGTGTTTGTGCGAGTGGCTGCTATTGTGGATCAAATTTCTCAATTAAGCTTCTTGAAATTTAGAGGCTCTGATACCAATTATTATCCCAAGATGGCAACCAAGATGGGGGTGAATTGGTTGATTGGAGTAGTAATGATAAGTTAAAATTTTAAAATAAGAAGAACACAAGGAGTTTATAGTGGTTCGAATTTACCTCAATCCTACATCCACTTCCTTAACAACTTATTAAGATTTCCCTAATCTTGAGTTTTTACAAGCTCGACTTTAACTTATTGTTTTCACAAGGTCACACCCAACTTTTACAAGGTTTGAGTCTAATCCTCATAACCCTTATAAGAGTTTTTCCAAGGCTCACTATAAAACATAAGTGTTTCAAAGCTAACACTCAACTTACAATGGTGTTTTTGATGCTCACACCCAACACTCAATCAATACAAATGTTAATTTTGATACAAGAAATTGAAAGTAGTTTGCCTTGGCTATATCAATCACAATTACCCTCAAAGAGGAGGTTTCTTATGGTGTTTATAGCCATTAGGATTTGAACTAGCCGTTTGAAGTAGTAACCATATGTTTAGAACCTATTTTCCACTCAATTGGTTGCTAAGATGCATTATGCGGTCGCCATACATATTGAGTGGTCGTATGATTCAAATGTTTCTCCAACGCCTAAATCTAATAGTAAGATTTGGTTATCTAACAGGATCATATCAACCCATCTTACCATGTCTTGTGGTCGCACGGGTACTTTGTGCGGTCACACAATTCTTATTACCATTCAATTTGAATTTCTTCTTCCACGTGTCCAATTGCCATTGATCCAATATGTTTGGCACTAAAATTCAAATTTGTTGCAATGTTGCGATCACACAATAAGGTGCGGCAATCATATAAATGTTTGAGCATCAAGGATTTAGTGCACAAGTTGACCACTAATACTTCTATAATTTTTATGTTTTTAGTTTATTATGTTGTGCGGACATGCAAGGATGTGGAGCGGTCACACAATAGGCTTGCGTTCAGGCTTCACCACACACTAAGACCACTACCTTCTCTTTAACTTTGTTGAGTTTTCTTAAATACTTTGTGAGGTAGCTCCAGGCTCTTAGGTGGTTATAGAAAGTGTAGCATTCAGTTTCGACCATGCCAGAGACTATGATCTATTATGTGCTTCAAGTGTTTGCTTTCTAATGACTTTTGTGTGGTCGCTCTGTAAGTTGGGTAGTCACATAAACATTAGGATATATTGCCTATAAAAACAAACTTTTTTAAACTTATTAGAACCTATCAATTTGATTGTAAATGATCAAAATAGAGTTCAATTGTCCAACATTAAATAAATCAACAGGAAAAAATTGTAGATATTGTCTGTATGTGTGAACCCTCTAATTTTGCACCCCTCAAGAGTTGCATTTGCACATAATTGAATTTTATAGTTTTTTGGCAAGAATATAGATTTTTACTAACCCTTAAAAGACCATAATCACATAGTCCATTTCATCGCGGTCCTAATGCATTAAGAATCAAATCAATCAGGCATCAAACAGTCCTAAAATGAGCCTGGAAGTGCGGACTGTGCATAAAACCTAATTCATTCAATAGAGATAGCCCACCGATGATTAGACTAATCCCAGTGATCATGAATTTTTTATCTTGTAGACACAAAAGTTACAAATCCAATGCAAAAAGAATGGCTTAAAATGGATGCCAAACAAGCCCGAAAATGAAGTAGCAAAATGTAAAGAGAGGTCACTTCTCCCAAACCAAGATGCCATCTTCCCATATTATGAAAAGAATCTCACATCTAAAGTTTATGAACCTTTGATTCCTTAGCACACATATATAAGTGGTTTTCTCCTAGCCTTATGCCATCATGAGTAGCATGGGCTACTAGCACCATAGCTTATTATTTCAAGTACATTTAAGGGAGAAACTTCCTATATGCACTTGGTCCAAGCCCATTTTTGTGGGACCTCTAATTTAATAGTTTTAGTGCCCTTTGGCAATTGAGTTTGATCTTCCATCTGAGGTGGAGATGGGATCCAATGTAGAAGCCACATGGAAGTAAGGTAATCCCTTCTTTGATTTATTTATTCATCGTTGTCTTTATTTAGTCATTATTCTTTAGTTATTGCTTTCCTAGGCAATATTTATTTTCACTTTTCTTAGACAATAGACTAGGATGTTCAATTACCTCTCATAGTAAGTCAAACCTAAGCCGACCCAACTCGAACCCTAACCAATCCGGCTGAGCCAACTCAAATTAAATTCGTCTAGCTGAGCCAACTCAAATTGAATTGGTCTAACTGAGCAAACCCGAATAAATTAGTCCAACTAAACCAGCCCAAAATGAACAAATCCAATCAAACCAGCCTAAATTGTATCGATCCATCTGAGCTAGCCCAAAATAGATCTATCCAGTTGACCTAATTCAAACTGAATTGGCCTAATTCAAATTAAATTGATCCATCTAATCCAATATGAATCAAATCAATCCAACCCACCCAATTTTAACCGAATCAGTCCAACCAACCTCATTCGAACTGACTCAACCCAGTTTGAATTGAATCAATCCAACTGACCCAGTCTCTGTTAAATCAATCTAATCAAGCTAAAATAGTAAAATTGCTTTAGGTAAATCAAATCATCGTTAAATCCTAAAATGAATTTTAGTTAAATCAATTAATCATAATTAGTAAATCATCTTTGTGTCAAATTGAGCCTGGAATTAAACTTAGATTTTAATCAATTCACATAATCAATCAATCCCCTTTTTTCATGTTGAGCCTTGAATTAAACTTAGGCTATGATCAACTCAAATAAATAAATAGACAATCGAATGTTTTCAAACCTAAAAATAGTAATTGGTTTGTTAAAAATAATTAATCAATCTTTTTGTCAACCAAAAAATAGTAATTGGTCTATAACAAATAATCAATTAATCTTTTTGTCAAACCTAAAAATAGTAATTGGTCAATAACAAACAATCAATCAATCTTTTTGTCAAACTTGAAAACAATAGTTGGTTTGTATCAAGCAATCAATCAAATATTTTAAAACCTAAAACTGACCTAGTTTGCATTCTAAATATTTATAAACCTAAAACAAAACTAGTTTACAATTAAATCATTTTTCAAACCTAAAACTAACTTGGTTTGCATTCTAAATATTTTCAAACGTAAAACTAAATTGGTTTGTAATTAAATTACTTCTCAAACCTAAAACTAATCTGGTTTGCATCAAAATGTTTTTCAAACCTAAAATTGATCTCGAATACATCAAAAAGTTTTCAAACCTAAAATAGTAACTGATTTGTAACAATCATTCAATCTTTTTCAATCTAAAATAGTAATTGGTTTGAGTCAACCTAGACCCTGCCCACAGGTCACCCAGAACCTTAGTGTTGGGTCCCACCCCCATTTCCACACTCTCATGAGTGGATAGAACTACACAAGGTTATAATTTCTATACTAAAAGGATATATAGGGTTGTTTAAAATTTCAATCTGAACGATCGAGTCCATGCTTATAGCAGCCCTAGGTCCATCTCATGCATCATATTGTTCATTATAATGTTGTATTTTTATTGCTTTCTTTTATAGAATGTATGCCCATCCTCATACTCATAAAGACTAGAGTGGGGATCCTTTCTTATTAGTTTTTTGAAATATAATAGTAAATTATTCCCTTGGGCACTATTTTTAACTTATCTTGTGATGGATGTGGATGAATGGATGTCAGGCTCATGTATAATATAATTGTTCATGCATAATATATTTGTTCATGCATATTTTTAACCTTCATCATGAAATATATTTTGTAAATCTTAATTTATATTGAGGCTAGATTTATTTCCTTAAAGTGGAAAACCTAATATTGGACTCATCTTTTGGTTTCGACTAGTGCCTTTTTTAAAAAATGTGGTCATAAGAGGTTTTTCCTTTAAATTTTTCTCCTAAAACAAAATTTGAAGTAGCGACACTTTTTAAACCCAAATGAGCTTTCTGACCCTACTACAGATCAGACAGGTGCTGGGGGGTGGTCTCACAGTATGTTAAATAAAAAGCCATAAAAATAAGCACTTAAAATATATAAAGTTTAATGATAGTTTTAATATGTTTTAAATTTTGGTAAGTGTTGAAATCTAAAACATAATATGCATAAATAACTAAATAAGATGTAAAACTATACAATATAAATAGTGTGTGTAATACCCTTATACCCCATATACGTATCGTACATACACCCAGCATATGTAAAATATGCATATAAAGTATAAAGATGCCATAATCCGGTTTGATAAAAAATTTCACCTTTTCAATTTAAAATCTCAAACACATTAAAAGTATATTTAAATAGAAATAAAATATTCTTTCTTAATTATAAATTACAAAATAAGCATTTTATATGAAAATCTCTAGAAAATATTTGTCAGAATTTTGTCTGTAATTTGGACAATCCTAAAATTCAGCAATTACACAACCTACATAAAAACACTCCCAATAAACAATGCATCACACATTTCCCCAATACTTCTCAATTTCTCCATATTTTCGCAAAATATATATGCATATATATATCAAAAACACATATAAAATTCCACTTCATATAATTTATTCAAAATATTCTTTATAATTTACAATATATATACTTCAATAATATAATATAATAAACATAATATCAAAATGTACTATAATATAAAATATATACATGCTGACAAATTTCTCTGATCTTGATGTACCCAAAAATCAGCTCAACAAGCAATCTCAAATCTAGACTCGACCCAGTCTAGAAGAACTCTCTGGCTCTACCGGATCACCTTGTCACCTGCGTGATGAATTACAATCACACTAAGCTAAAAGCCTAGCGGTACAAACTTTGATAATAACAACACTTTAATACAATGCCAATGCATAATGCATTTGTATGTTATGTCTTAATGTAGCATTCAATTCCATTTTATAACATAATTTTCATCTTTTTACAATTCACATAAACACATACACAAGCATGAGCCCAAATAATCTAATACATTATTCAAATTTCAGAGTTACCATTTTGGTCCAAATTGACACCAAATGTCTAGCCCCGAAGGCAAATCATATATCAGTGACACCTAGCATCTAGCCCCGAAGGCAAATCATAAATAAGTGACGCCAAGCATCTAGCCCCGTAGGATAACCTCATAGGCATGGCCCCAAACACAGAACTCTGGAAATTGAATAACATACTAGGCATACAAATAATTCATATTTTCCATAATCAACTTTTTCTCATTTTCCCATAATCAACTAGGCACATTGCCTCATTTTCTCATTTTTCTCATTCATATCAATGTCAATTCACCTTAATTCTTCATATTTCATCATTTCATCATAATGTATGAAATTTCACATGAAAATAACATTGCCCAAATATTTTAGGTTATTTTCACATAATACACATAATAAACCTTTTATTCATTTTAGCCATTAATAATGGCTTTTCATAATGCATACATAACAATTTACATATCATAGTACAATGTTCATGAATGTTCAATGTATCAAGTACCTTAACACATTTTTCATACAAAATGGGTTAAGCCCAATATAATGCAATTATACCTCATTTATAAAGAGTTTGTACATACCTTAATAAGCACTCAAATGCAAGCTAAGAAACTCCCACAAACATTCACTTCAAACTTGTCCTTCAACACTATGGTTGGGCAATCTACTACCTCTCAATGCCCATACCAAATGTGTAACACCCCTTAACCCGACTATTTCCAGCCGAGCCAAGTGTGCTACAGTATATGCAACATGGTATACAGAAAATGTACTAAATAAAAAAAATTTTCCTTTTTATTACAAATAATAATAATTTACACATTTCTTTAATTGTTATAATTACATTTTGAAAGTCCTTAACAGTACATGCTAAGCTAAACTTTGCTTTGCTCCTCACTTTGCCTCCTGTTGCGCACTCTGGTGCTCCTTTGTAGCTTCCCATTTGTCAGCTTGGACTCCATAACCTACGAGTTTAGAAAACTAAACTCGCTAAGCATATAGCTTAGTGGGTATTTTAACCGTTAAATAGAAATTAGATGCAAACCACACAATGTTACAGATATGGCACAGCCAACCCAGTCATCAATATAAACATTCTCAGGTTCTTATTATATTTCTCCTATTATTTGTTAAGCTTTTATGACAGTATGCTATTCATTTCTATTCATTTACTGCCTCTGGATGGTACCTCATCCTATGTCTGTTAGTTGCATAACATTGTTGTTGATTACCGATCTGATGGTTATGTATTTTTATTTTATGGCATTATAATTTCTTTATCATTGTAGGCCCAATACTCTCTTGTTTTGAGTTTCGTTTGTTAAATAACTTATGCATGAATTAAAGGTGTGTATTTACTATCTTTGTCCTATGCTTTCCTTCGGTAGTTTGGCATGAATGGTTATTCGTGTGTTCATATGCTCCTTTCATTAAGTTTACATATATTTGTTAAGGTTTGGATAAGTCATATAAGAAATTAACCAACTGAATAATGTTTATTACCCTTTGCCGAGTTTAATATTTTGACGGTTCGAAATTTATTTTATTAAAAATTCATAAGGCACCAGTGATTAGGAATCTGTCTATTTTTATCCTAAATCAGCTCAATAGAACTAATTTATAGTTCAAAGTTTTCATTCTGGGCCTTTGGGCCGGACTGCACTTTTTAGGCCACACCGGGTTTTACAATACTGCAAAAAATCCCTCGTTGGGCTTTAAAATCTAAATAAAACACAATTGGGATGTGATTTTCAAAAAATGAAAAATGCTATCTTGTTCTTAATTGGTCAAGCTTTCAAGACCATATTTTTGATAATTTATTTCATTCCAAACGAATATTTATCTCAATTATACCTCATTTATTTCTTACCAAATGAACAGTGAATTCTAGCATTTAGTTTCTTATGTACCTTGTTATCTTATTTCCCCAATAACTTTTGTTCTACTAATCCGAATGTAAAAATTCTTCTTTTCACTCGAACTAGACTCATATGAGTCCTTATGGTTAAATTCCTATATTTAAATTTGTTACACATAATTCTTGATGACTCCTTGAACTCTTCCCTGGTCAATTGGTTACTCAAGTCTGCACAATGCGTACTATTTCATTTTTATTTTCCTACGCAACTCAGATTGAGATGATTCTTATCTTAAATTAAACAGGACACATAAGGCTATATTCAGTAAAAATTTCAGCTTAAAACAGGCAACACGTGATTTTTGACACAATTTCTAATTCAGCCCTGCAGTCTGCTAGGGTCTGCCTGCGCATGGTTCGCTCATTCGTGTGTAACTTCTACATTTTAAGTCCAATCGAGATGAATCCAACTCCTATGATTCACCAACATACAAGGTTTCATTTATATCTTCTATCACAACATCTAATTCCTGAGGTAAATGGACAAAAACCTGGACTCAAGGCACAAATCAGTCTGTCCGGTTTCACAATTCCAGTGTGCATGAATTATACTCTTTTGATCATATCTTTTTATCTACAAGTGGGATTTAGGAAATTCCAAATTATATGGTTTCCTAACACATAAGGGTACATTTAAACCTTCTTTCATAGCTTCTAAATGTGTCATTAAGGTCACCTGGACTCAAGGCACAAATCTCAGTCTGTCCGATTTCACAATTCCAGTGCGCATGAATTATACTCTTTTGATCATATCTTTTTATCTACAAGTGGGATTTAGGAAATTCCAAATTATATGGTTTACTGAATTAATGGAGAACAATTAAGTCTTCTTTGTCAAGTTCTATTTCTATCATTTTTCTAGTCTAAATTTCGGTTGAATTTTCAGAAAAATGCAGGACACATGGCTGGCTGCAACAAAACAACACAACATAGCACTCCCATATTTACCTCCCTTTAACCTCAACCCCAAAATCAATCAATACACAAAAAACACTTCTATATCATCATCAATCTCAACCACATAACCACCACAACTCAAGCACATGAACAATTATAGCAATTACACATCCAAATGCAAAGGCAATAGAGATCACTAATTCAAGAAGGTTAAAGTACCAAACCTTTTCCCCTTTGTTTTCCTTAGCTCATCTTTGATCTTTTTCTTCTTTTTCCTTTAACTTTTCTTGATTTCCTACAAGAATTCCAGCATACACACTTTAAACATACATCCTATTGTAATATCCCAAAATGTGCCCTAGAAGTATTGATATAATTGTTATTTCATTTGAATCTAATGTATATGTGTTATTAAAAAGGAAAAGATTATTTAGAGAGAATGTATATGTTGTATATATGGTAATATATGTAACATATATGTTGGTCAAAATGGTTGGTCAAGGTATGAAGATATTTAATTTGTGAAGTGTGAAGTTACTAAAAAGGGCAAATGAATGATATAGGAGTTGGAATGTTTTAAAGAGGGTATTTTAGTCATTTTCATTTTGAATTGTTTGGTGGAGATTTAAAGAGAAGAGGAAGTTGACTTTTCTCATTTTCTTCTTCTTTCCTTTCTCTTTCCATGGCTGGCCACCCTATAGCAAGAGAGAGCAAGTTTTGTTTTGATGTTCAAGCTCAAAATTGAAGGGGTTTTCAAGTGATTAAGTGAAACTCCAAGAAGTTTTATTATTTTGGTAAGTTCTCTCTCTTGATTTCTTTTGTTTTCTTGAAGTAAGGTTTGAGTTTGATGGTAGATGTTTGAATTAGGAGTGTGTTGGTTGAAGTATGTTTGATTTAATTAATTATGGTGTTGGTTTTAGTTTAAAGATAAGAAGTTAGGTTGGTGTTGGTGATGGAAGAGTAAGAGTTGTGTTTAGTGAAATTTTTTCTGTTTTACAATTAGTAAAGGCTGTGACTTGTATGATTTTTAATTAAATATAGAAAAATGTTCTTGAAGTGAATTTTTGATATGTTGTGTCTCTATGAGTCTAGAATGACTGAAAAATATGTTGATTCGATTTTGGAATGGATATGATTTTGGAAAGATTATTTTTACTAAACCTGTTCCAGCAGGTACCTTAACTGAGACAGCTATATTTCGGGATTTTTAATAAAATATAGAAAAATCATATTCAATTTAATTTTGGATATGTTGTTTCTTAGTGAGTCTAGTATTTGATAAAAATAATTTGGAACCACGTTGATTGAATTTAGTTTATGGAATTCACAAAGTTCAGAACTGCTGCCAGGATGCAGGGCAATTGGGGCAGTCTGGTTGGGTGAACTATTTGACCAAGATTTTGTGTTCAGTTTGATCTGAAATTTTAAAGGAATGATTTTAAGATGTAAAATTTAGTTCTGTAAAAATTTTAGAATTTTTAGTTAAGTAGATTATTTTATACAATTTTTCAAAATAAGGATAGAGTAGAGTCTAAAACCAGAATGTACTATTCATATGGTCATTTTGCTAATACTCCTTTTGGATTAGGTTGTGAAGAGGTTGAATTGCCCTAGCCTAAGTGTTGAGGATTCTTAGAAGAGTAAGTGTATAGATTGGTGTGAGTTGGTTTTAAGGTAAGTACAAATTACATTATTTCATACATTCATATGATGTTGAGATTTTAATGCATATTAATAATGTATGTTTGGTATGATGTGAATGTTGTGATGAGTATGTAAAATATGTGTTAATGCCATTGATTATATCCATTTGAATGATGAAATGAAATAGGGAATATGAAATGTAAAAGATGTAATGATGAAATGAAATGTGAAAGATATGATATTATGAAGAATTGTTTTATTGTGATTTGAGATCATTTGAGATATGATGCCATGGTTATTGGCTATGATATGCAAATGAAATATATAATGGAGGCATGGTTGCCTAATTAATTGTGGAATATGAAATGAGAAATAAAATGAAAATATATTGATAAACAAATGAATGAAATGATTGTGTGCCTAATATGTTTATTCAATTTTCAGAGTTCTGGTTTTGACAGCATGCCTATGAATAACTGGATAGGTGAAATGACCGGGTCGTAAACCGAGTCCAGTTGAAAAATGTGAAATGTGATGTTTTTGGGGTGAAATGACCGGGTCGTAAACCTCAAAAACAAATTATTGAAACTAGATTGGGTGAAATGACTAGGTCGTAAACTCAAATCTAGTTGATTATCCATGGATAAATGTATTGATGATTATGATTATAGACCAAAACAGTAACTCTGAACTTTGAATAGCATATTAGATTATTTTTGGGCTCATGCTTGTATTTGTTTAAATGTGACTATTGAATGGTGAAACAAATGAATAATGAGATGACTACTATACATACATTATTGAAACCGGTAAGATTTGAAATATAATATTCTCTTGAATTGATCTTGAATCTTTATTGTGTGACATTAGCATGGCATTAAAGCATTATAGCACTGTAATTTGTACAACTAAGCCGTTGGCTTAGCGCGAATGTGATTCTTCGCGCAGGTGACAGGGAAGAACCAGAGAGTTCCTCTAGGCCGAGTCGAGTCTAGATTTTGAGGTGTTGATAGTGGGCTTAAAGATCAAAGACTGCCTGCCAAAGAAATGTATAAATTTTATGGGTTGTAAAACTTGAGTTTGGATATATATGAATTTGTAAATATTGTTATTTTTCGCTGCATAGTGAACAAATATTTTATCTACTGTATTTCATAATAAACCTTTACTTTATGTTGTACTAGAAGTGTAAATCCTTTTTGCAAGTTGTAGTTGAGGTTATAAGGGGGATTTATTGGGAGTGTACTGAGAATGATTTTGTTTGCATTGGTTTGTATAAAATATTTTTAAAAATCAGAAAAAAAACCAGTTTTGTCGACACTTGGGACTCAATTTTTAGGCAAAACTATGGCAAAATTTCTGTAAAAATCGGAACTAAAAATTTGACTAAGTAAAATTGGTAACAACATTAGGATAGTGTGACGCCTCTACTCGGCTTACATATGTAGGTCGGGAAGGGGTGTTACAATTTTTGGTATCAGAGCCTAGGTTTGAGATTCTCAACCTAGGTCAATTGTAAGAAAAAGAATATTTTGATTTTTAAAGTGGGTTTTTGAGTAAAATACATGTTTTGGTATGGCAGTCTTTGATCTTTAATGAGGAATATTCTGCTGTATTTGCAGATATAGGTAGAGATGGCATCTCATTCACAACAGTCTGTTGAGGGTAGTGCGAAAAGTGTAGCTCCTGAAGAGAGTAGAGATGGAGCTAGATTTGAAAGGGTTAGTGAGGCACCTGTTTCTGTGCCAGAGAGATCAGCTGTTGAGGAGGCTCCGCCGGGTTGGTTAAGGCATATGGTAGAACTGTTGAGGGGAGCTCCAGTGCAGCCACCACCACCACCACCACCACCACCACCACCACAGCCTCAGATGCCGGTAAGACATTATGACAAGTTAAGAAAATATGGGGCTGAAGATTTCTTGGGCACTACCGATCCTGCAGTGGCTGAGCAGTGGTTGGATAAGGTACAGAGAATATTCATACAGTTGCAAGCCACTTCGGATGAGAAATTTGACTATGCCAGATCCCTCCTGCAGAAAGATGCCTATGATTGGTGGAAGACAGTTCCTCATGCTATGGATGATCCACCTACATTGTCCTACAGTGATTTTCTATGGGAGTTTGAGCTGAAATATACTCCGAGGGAGTATAAAGATGTGAAAAGGATGGAATTTCTAAATTTGAAGCAGAACAGCCGGACTGTGACAGAATATGAGGTCGAATTCATCCGGTTGAGTCACTATACTGGAGGTATTATTTCAGACGAGATAGACCGGTGTAGAAGATTTGAGGAGGGATTGAGACCCTCTATTATGTGTCTTGTGGCTGGTTCTAGATACCAGGATTTTTTCCAGCTTGTTACAGCAGCTAGGAGGGTGGAAAGAGCCCAGGGTATTGCAGCAGTTGCTACTGAGGAAGAGACCAGGGTAAGGAGATCCCAGTTTGAGACAGCGTCTTCATCTATGAAGAGGGGTCGAGGAGGTTTTGTTCTGAGAACCAGTAGAACCCAGAGACAGTCGGGTAGATCAGTTCAGTATCAGAGATAGAGGCCAAGACCGACAGCTTCTATAGCTAGTGCTCCGACCCCTGTGGTTCAGAGGTCTACTCCACCTGTATGTGAGCATTGTGGTAAGACCCATGGGGTTGTTTGTTGGAAGATTAGTGGATCAGCTGGGTGTTATAAATGTGGGTCACCAGCTCATTTTGTTAGAGATTGTCCTGAGATGCAGGAGTATAGGCAGGCTGATACTGCAGCTTCTCGACCTAGTGTCAGCAGAGGTGGTCGAAGGGGTAGAGGTTTTAGTAGGGGTGGTAGATCCGAGTTTAGTCAGAGAGGAGGATCTTCATCCAGAGACAGTAGACCGGACGAGGCCGGATCTTCTCAGAGAGTATATGTGATGCAGAGGCAGCCAGATGCTTCAGCAGTTATAGCTGGTACATTCTCTTTATTTGGCATTTCAGTTCTTGCTTTGATTGATCCAGGATCTACTCATTCATACATAAGTGCATCTATCTTGCCTATGTCTGAATTGCATTCAGAGTCCTTAGGATTTGATGTCTTAGTGACCAATCCTTTAGGACATAGTGTTGTGGTGAGTAGGGTGCATCGTGAGAGTGCTATTGTGGTTCAAGGTGAGGAGTTTCTTGGTGATTTAATTGAAATGCCTTTTAAAGAATATGATTTGATCTTAGGCATGGATTGGTTGTCTAAGCATGGAGCTATAGTGGATTGTCAAAAGAAATGTGTTACTTTGAGAACTGGTGATGGTAGAAGTATATTAGTATCTAGTGAGCAGAGACAATTTGCATCCTTGTTTGTATCAGCTGTAACAGCCAGAAAGTTGATTAGAAAAGGGTGTGTTGCTTATCTTGCTCATGTTATGGATACCAGAGTAATGGGTTCTCAACTTGATAGTATACCCACAGTTGCTGAGTTTTCAGATGTATTTCCAGAGGAGTTGCCAAGGTTACCCCCTGAGAGAGAGGTTGAGTTTGGTATCAATTTGTTGCCTGGTACCACTCCCATCTCTATCACTCCTTATCGAATGGCACCTACTGAATTGAGAGAGTTGAAGGTGCAGTTGCAGGAGTTGTTGGATAAAGGGTTTATTCGCCCTAGTGTTTCTCCGTGGGGAGCTCCTGTGTTGTTTGTAAAGAAAAAGGATGGTACTTTGAGGTTGTGCATCGATTATAGGCAATTGAACAAAGTAACTATCAAGAATAAGTATCCTTTGCCTCGATGTGAACCTCGGTTTTCCGCCCGAAAAGGATCTGGGCGAAAGTTCACTCGTTGTCGAGAGTCGCCACTCAGTTTATTTTGTTCGAAGGGAAAAACTAAGAAAACCCTTGTTTGACTCCAATAACTTGTCCAATGTAAAGGTTTCTAGTCTGCGAACCCAAGGAGGATTCGAGGACTATGTCATGCATTTGACTAACTTGACAATAAAAAGAAGTAAATATAAAAAGGATGAAGAAAAGAAAAAAAAGGACTGATTGCTGGTAAGTTGTGGACTTGCTATTTGGGATGAATCCCAAATATGCCTACATACTCCCGTTTGAATGGGAGATCAAAGCTCATGTAGATCGGAAAAGCCTATTTAAAGGCGATGAAATTTATGCTTCATGCATGTGTGTGTGTATGCTTCGTGCGTTTATCGGGCATTTTGCCAGAGTTGTGAGTTTTAGCACTTAGTGCAAAAATTGTATAATTTCGGCTACTTGGTACCAAAAGAGTTCGATTTAGGCTTCATGCCAAATTTTGATCTTAATTGTAATATTTAAATACTTCGTATTTAAAGAATGTAATTTAGGCTCCGTGCCAAAAGGTTGATTTTATTCACGGCTTAATGCCGAAAGGTTGATTGATTGATCCATTAGGCCTTTAGATCTAAAAGGATTAGATCTTTGACCAATAAGAAATTAAGAAGAAGATTAGAATGCTTATGATATGCTCGAATTGACCAAAGATGAATTATGATATTACCTTGATTAGAATTTTTCCACTTCTAAGTTCCAGATCTTGTTTCCTTACACTTTTGAGTATGATTCTTGCTTTCTACAACACAATATTAGAAATTCTTAAGCATAAAAATTTCGTCAGCACCTGGGAGTAGGATGTCCAAAAGCTCCCTTCTTTTGAAAATCTGAAGCCTATTTATAGGCAAAATCGGGTTGTACGGCGGCCGGGCCGCCGGTCACGGTGTCCGAGCCGCCGGAGTCACGGGCCTCCAAAAATTATTCCAAGACCATATCCATGATCCTCGCGTCGCACCGGACATTTCAAGTACCATGAAGACATACTTTCGGTGGACTTTTACCGTTGTCCCCCGGTCCGGCCTGGTCTGAGAAAATTGGCTTTCCGAGCCTCAAAATTCGAGTGTTCACAATTGCCCCCCACTGGGGTCCATAAAAATGATTTATGGAACTCAGTGGTCTTCTGAAGAGCGAATTTTGAGCGAGGTGCAAAAAGACCCGTGTTTTCAGTTTTTCCTATAAATAGGCTCATTTCATTCAATTTTCATTTGCTTTCATTCATTCTTCTTCTTTCACTTCTTTCAAATTTTCTTTCGACGATGGATTTCACCGGCTTTGAAGACTTCAAAATCCCACTCCCTCCCTGCAATCTTTTACTTGAGGAGGAGAAGCACAGTTCTCGGACCGGCTGCTATGAGGTGAGTACTCTCCCGTTTGTCCATCTAGTATGCATGCTTAGGAATTTTATTTATTTCCAGTAAGGAACTTAGAAATAAATTTTAGGAACCTTTCCTTTACATGTACTAGTAATGAATTAGGATTAGTACTAGGCTTCATTATGTTCTGCCATCAGTAATTATTTCTAGTAAAGAACTTAGAAATAATCCTTTAGGAATCCACACCCGGCTGGGGAAAGAACTTAAATCTTTTCTGAATTTGTCCAACTTTTCTGAATTTTTTTTTTTTTAGGACACTACGATCAAGTATCTATAGCTGAGCGTCCGATGGTCACTATTCCGGCTTACATCTTTGATGCCAGGCACCCAGTGGGGGATCTTATCAGACCTGCTTTCCTCCACCATTTGAGGGCTATAAATGTGGGCAGAGATATCCACCAGGATTTGATATGTGCTTTAGCCGAGCGCTGGTGGCCTACTACTGACACTTTCCATTTTTCTTGGGGGGAGATGACAATGACGCCTACTGACTTTTCCATCATTTCTGGGATTCCCTTTGGCGTTGAGATGGTGGAGTCCTATGATGACTGGCGGCAGGACATTTCTTCAGCCGACATGATTACTTTGATCGGGGTTGACTATCCTCGATATCAGGCACCTCGCTGCATTCAGCGGAGGTGGCTTGTGGAGCAAGCGCCAGGTATCTACACTGGTTAAGAGACAGGCAACCTTACTGCTGACCAGGCGGCCAGGTTTACCTTGCTTCTCCTGTTTGCTAGCTCCTTCTTATCAAACAGGAAAGATGCAGTGAGTCTCAATGTGCTGAAGAGCCTACTTGACCTGACACGGCTTCATACGTACGATTGGGCTAGCATGATGCTGTGTAGGTTGTATGACGACATGTCAGACCTCTGCTATACCCTTATTGCTCCGTGTGGCTTGTATTACTTATGGGAGGTAATGTAAAGAACATTTCCCCTATCTTTATATATGTTGACATACACCAACTCTGATACCTTCTCTTTCTCTCTCTCTCTCTCTCTCTTTTTTTCAGACTTGGGCTTACGAGTACTTTCCTGACATCGCCCCTTTTCTTCGTGAGATACCTGCCCCCGCAGATCCTCTTTCCCCCATTGCTTAGAGGTGGTATAGAGAGAGGGTAGAAGTACCAAAGAGGAAACTTCCCATCAGAGGGCTGAGATAGTTCTTCGACAGCTGCCCAATGGACTCAATAAATGCTTTATCGTCATCTTTTTTCATTATATTAAAGAAAATGATTCACTAATATAACAAATTTTTTACAGGTTGCATCTAAAGTGATGTCTAGCCGACTGGCAGAGTGGATAGCTCAAGATTATAGCTTTCAGTGATCAGAGTTTCTGACTCGACGACAATTCATACTTCCCCATCCAGAGTTTCGACGGTATTATCTCGCTGAGAGGGTGACTTTCCAGATTGCCGATTTCTGTGCAGTTCCCGTGGATCCCCCTGATGATATGCTATCTTCAACACTTCTGCCTGTTACTATGTCCCAGTATGAGGGCGACCCTTTCGAGTCGGCTTATGCCCCGGATGAGGATGATTATGACTTCTACTGTCTTCATTGACTGATGCCACGCATTGGGACACGATTTGACTCTGTACCCCCTTATCGGTCTTCCCACTCTTCGGCTCCCACTTCTAGCACTCCGAGAGACCATCCCTCTCCCGATCGGCGAGCTGACAGACCCTCTTCCTCTAGGGCTGAGGCTTCCGCTTTCAAGGCTGGACCATCACACACTGGAGGAAGCAGCAGCTCATCTCATTTGAGGCCTCCCGCATCCGTCCTTATAGCTACCGGCCAATTTGACCCTATTTTAGCCGACTTGAGGCTGCCTTATGCTGCTCGTTATCATGCACCTGGTGGTTGGGTGACCAGACTAATTAGTGCTGAGGGTGCATTATATCGGAGCTTTGCTCATGTCACTCAGGTATATTCTCATAGAACTTTTCATGAAAAGGATTCATAAAATTCTCTTGAGATTGATTGTGATTTTGTCTCTTTTACAGGTACCAGAGGGCCTGATCATGGAAATGGCGGCACTGATTACTGCTTTCTCGGATGAACTGTCTGGTGCTTGGACTGAGGCTGCTTACGAGAGGCAGAGCGGGCCGCAAAGACGGAGAGGCCGGCACTAATTTTTTTTTTTTATACTTGTCTTGAACTATGCTTGCTGTATTTGAACTATTCCCCTTCTGTACTTTGTACCTTTCATGTTTTTCAGCTGTTATCTGAACTTATCTGTAAACCTGCACTTATTTGTTAGTATTAACAGCACATATGTATGCATGATGCTTTTTTCTTTTTAGAAATCTCTTTTAAAAAATAAATCCCTGACACAATCCCAAAAAATAGCACATAACAGGGCCAAAACACGAGAATTTTACAAAACATCAAAAAAAAGAGGAATCAGGACGGTCGGCGGCGGCCGAACCCCCGGAAGTGGCGGCTGAGCCGCCGGCAGCGGCGGCCAAGCCGCCATTCTCAGCGGCCGAGCCACCGGCAACGGCGGCCGAGCCGCTGCCCGGGCCAGACCAGTATAAAACTCAAGGTTGTCTTACATCTGTGGGCCAGAAAGCAATCCTCTTACTGCAAGATCTTATTATTTTTTTTCCAATTAACAATGAATCCCCTTTTTAATCACGTGATGCATAATTGGACCAAAAGTCTCCACAATGTTGAAAGGATCAACATGGGGAGGTACGGGTTGAAAGCTGTCGCCACCCTCAGAGGTGTAGCTGTAGACTGGGATTTCTTGCACTCTTGCATCAGGTTTTGGGATCCCCAAGCCCATGTTTTCAGATTTGGGGCTCGGATGGAGGAAATGTGTCCTCTTTTTTAGGAGTTCTGCTCGATCATTGGGTGCGACCCAAATGCCCCTCTTGTGAGGCATGAGGTCTAAATCGGCTATGTGGGATCTTTTCAGAGGCTTTTTAGCTTCACAAAACCCCAAGCCCAAGCTATGATTGTAGATGGGGATAAGGCGATGCTGCTTCCCCTAATTGATGAATTCTTGACCGCCAATTTTGAAGACGATATTCAATTGAGGCATAGAATGCGAGCCTTCGTCTTTTGTCTGTTAGCTGGGTTCCTCTTCAACCGTGACCCCGGCTTTGGAGATTTGAAACTTTGCCCAATGGTTAGGCAAATGGAAGAGCTCAACTGTATCGGGGGCATGATCCTGGCTGAGACTATTCAGAGTCTCGACAGATGTGCACTTGGATTTGAACGTTGGACCGTCACCCCGGTCATCCTTCAGGTAATTTATACCTTTTGTTTTTTTTTGCTTATTCCATCATCTCTCTTTTCCTTTGTAAAATAGAAAGGATCTATTTTTTCCAGGTTTGGCTGAGAGATCATCTTCGAGTGGTTGCATCCCCCCAGACTTTGACCTACAACCCTTCGCAGTACCGTACCAGGAAAATTCAGATTTCTTTTCCCTCTATGGCCGAATGGACTGTTTGGCTGTTTGAGCTTGGATCGGAAGAATTATTATGGTTCGTCCCTTGGTATAGGATTCCTCAATTCATGGAGGCAAATGCCATGCACAACCATGTCTACCTGCTTGGGTTCACTCACAGTACTTGGTACAGTGCTTCCCGCGTCCTCAGGCAGATGGTATTGATTAGAGAGTTCCCCTTCCTGTCGGGCTTACCATTGCTTCTCCTATTACCCCCGGGGTTACTCGGGCTGTTCTACAGACTTGGGTCAGAGACCATCAGATGATCAGGCCTTGTGCAGAGCCTTCCCTCGTTCAGCCCACTCCAGAGTACAAGACCTGGTTTATAGCTGAGGTTTGGCCCGTTGAGAAACCGAGGAGGTGTGCATTGCTGCAGGAGTTGGAGGGAGAGGAGGTGGTTCCTCTTAGTGAGGAAAAGGTAGATATTGCGGAGAGTTCCGGGACTAAGGAAGACGCCGAAGACTCTGCCCCCTGTAGGAGACGTAGGATTTAGATCCCAGGGTGACTCCATTGTCTTTTCTGTTTTTGGGTTGTTTTTACCTTTTTGGTTTTTTGGGGAATATGACTTGACCTTTCTGTATTTTATAGGCTGAATGACTCTTTTTGTAATAGATGATTCTCTTTTTGTAATGAATGATTCTTAATGAATGACCCTTTTGTTTGCTTTCCAAGCATTATCTACTTTATTTATTTGCTCTTATTTTTGCCTAAGCCGTCCTTTCGGATTTTCAACTTAGCGAGCTCTTACCCATTCTTGCCTAAGCCGCCCTTTGCGGGTTTTCAGCTTAGCGGGCCCCACTATTGCCTAAGCCGCCCTTTTTGGGTTTTCGGCTTAGCGGGATCTTTTGTTTTTTTTTGTTTTTGTTGTTTTGTTTTTTTTTCTCTTGGCAAAAGAAAGATGAATGAATGATTTTTATTAAAATTTAGACCGTGCTCAAGGAGAGCTGCCTACATATCTCGAATTAGTTTGCGAGAATCAGGTCTAATGTAGTTCCTTACAATGCATGATTATACATAATATTTCTTTAGTTGATCCAGATTGCATGGGTTTATGAACTCCAGACCATCCAAATCAGACAAGATGACGGCTCCGCCGGAAAGTATTTTCTTCAAAATGTAGGGTCCCGCCCAATGAGGACGAAACTTCCCACGAGGATCTGTAACAGGTGTTCTGATCTCCTTCAAAACCAAACAACCTTCTTCCAACTTTCGATCCTTGACCTTTTTGTTGAAATGTCTGGCCATTCGCCTCTGATACCCTTGAATCTGATGTAGAGCTTGAAGTCTTTTTTCATCCAAACTCAACAACTGATGATGATAATTGCTGATCCATTCAGCTTCATTTATCTAACTTTCTTGAATTATCCTCGCCGATTGGACTTCCAGTTCAATGGGGAGTACTGCTTCCATTCCGTATACCAGTGAATACGGGGTTGCCCCAGTAGGAGTTCTAACTGATGTTCTGTATCCCCACAAAGCCAGTGGTAACTTCTCATGCCAACGCCTATGTTCCTTGATCATTTTTTGTATGATCACCTTTATAGACTTGTTCGCTGCTTCTACAACTCCATTTGTTTGGGGTCTATAAGGAGAGGACTTATGATGTTGGATTTTCTTATCCTGCAAGAGTTTAGCAAATTCTGCTTGGAAATGAGTTCCATTATCTGTGATAATCTCGAATGGTGTTCCGTACCGACAAAGGATGTTGGTTCGGACAAACTGTGCTGCCTTTTTGGCGTCTAATTCTGTATAGGAAGCTGCTTCAACCCACTTTGTGAAGTAATCCACCGCTACCAAGATAAACTGATGTCCATTCGAGGCTTTTGGATGTATCTTGCCAATTATATCTATTCCCCAAGTAGCGAAGGGCCATGGAGAAGTGATTGGATTCAAAGCGACGGGAGGTTGCTTCTGCAGCTTAGCAAATATCTGACACTGATGGCATTCTTGCACAAATGCCACACAGTCTGCATTCATGGTGGACCAGTAATATCCTAGATTGGCTATTTTCCGAGCCAAGGCGATCCCATACATGTGTGGTCCTGATTCGCCACCATGTACCATTTCCATTATTTGCTTGGCCTCTGCTTCATTCACACACCTTAGGTGCATTCCATTCCAACTCCTCTTGTAGAGGATATCTCCATTAAGAATGTAACATGTGGCAAGCTGCCTTATTGCCCTCTGATCAACCTTTGATGATCCCTCCGGATAATTTCCATCCTTGAGATAGGTCTTGATATCCCAAAACCATGGTTTACCATCGGCCAAGTGCATTACATGGGCGGGTTGCTTTTGAAGCTGAACTTTCAATGGACGAATGACTTTCCCCTCCTTGATATTGATCATGGAAGCTAAAGTAGCTAAGGCATCAGCAAACTAATTCTTTGCTCTTGGGAGATATTCGAAGGACAGATCATTGAACTGTTGTGCCAAATGATCAAGGCGTTGTAGGTAAGGAACCAAACGCTCTTCTCTTATCTTCCATTTCCTTAAAGCTTGTGATACTATTAAAATAGAATCACCATAGACCTTTAGGTCCTTAATCCCCAATTCCAGGGCGGCTTCAAGCCCATTGATGCAAGCTTCATATTCTGCTTCGTTGTTTGTGCAGCTAAAGTCAAGTTTAACTGCGAATGGAATGTATTCTCCACAAGGAGTTTTGAACACAATTCCAATTCGTTTCCATGATAATTGGATGCTCCATCAAAATACATCTCCCAAACACTTCCTTCCACATTCAAGAGGTCTTCGTCAGGGAAACCCATTTCTCGCATCTCGTCTTTTATAGGTAATTCTGCTAATTGGTCAGCTATTGCCCCGCCTTTCACAGCTTTCCTTTGAACAAATTTCAAGTCAAAGGCTGCCAATGTTGACACCCACTTAGCCATTTTGCTGTCCAAAACAGGCCTCTCCATAAGGAATTTCAAGGGACTCTGTTCTGCAATGACATAAGTAGTGTAAGAAGACAAGTAGTGTTGTAACTTCGTACAAGCCCAATACAAGGCTAAACACAACTTCTCAATCCTGTTATACTTTAACTCATAGTCCAGCATCCTTTTGCTGAGGTAGTAAATTGCATTTTCCACCTTTGTATCTTCAGCCTCTTGAGCTAGCATTGCCCCCATGGCTTCATCTGTTACAAACAAATACAAGAGCAGAGGTTTTCCCATTCTGGGAGGTTGTAGAATTGGCGGACTTAACAAGTATTCTTTGATCTTGTCGAAGGCCTTTTGGCAGTCTTCATTCCATTCTTGTGAAGCACCTTTCCTTAGTAGCTTAAAGATTGGACCACAAGTCTCTGCCAATTGCGATATGAATCGGCTGATATACTGTAATCTACCTAGCAAGCCTCTAATCTCTTTTTCTGTTCTTGGCGGAGGCATTTTCAGAATAGCCTTTGACTTTGCTGGATCAACTTTTATTCCTTTCTTGCTGACCAAATATCCCAAAAATAAGCCTGATGTTGCACCAAAGAGGCACTTTGCAGGATTAAGCTTCAAATTGTACTTGCGAAGTCTAAGGAAGAACTTCTCAAGCGCTTCAACGTGTTCTTCTGGAGATTTTGACTTAACAATCATATCATCAACATACACTTCTACTTCTTTGTGAATCATGTCATGGAAGACTGTTGTCGCCATCCTTTGGTAGGTAGCCCCTGCATTTATCAACCCAAAAGGCATAACCCTGTAGCAGAAAGTGCCCCATTCTGTGATGAAAGCTGTCTTTTCTTTGTCTGGTGGGTGAACTAGGATCTGATTGTACCCAACTGCGAGGTCAGTCATCGAAACCATCCCATGCCCAGCCATCCTGTCTATCAGCAAATCGATGTGTGGTAGTGGAAAATCGTCCTTGGGATAGGCCTTATTCAAATCTCTGTAGTCAACACACATCCTGACCTTTTCGTCTTTCTTCGGGACCAGCAAAATGTTTGCTAACCAGGAAGGGTAGGCAATTGGTTCTATGAACTTATTGTCTAGTTGCTTGGCAACCTCCTCTTTAATTTTCAAAGACCATTCTGGCTTCATTCTTCTCAACTTCTACTTAACCGGCTTTGCCTCTGGGTATAGCAGAATCTTATGCACTGCTATAGCTGGGTCTATTCCCGTGACATCACTTGCCTTCCACATGAAGCAGTTGACATACTTCCTGATGCAATCGACAACCTGTTCCTTATTCGCACAATCATATGCAATGTATGTATGTTCATTTTCTTTGCCAATTATTATCTTTTCATTTATTTCTTTTATTTCATTTTTGCTAGATAATACTTGGAAAGCAAAAGACACAGGGTAACCAAGAATCGGAATAGTTTCATTGATAATGGCGGAGTCATTCTCCAAGATTACATTAGACTTGACATTAGGGCTTTCTAAATCTAAAATTACAGAAGACTCAGAATTAGACTCTGACTTGGTTTTTGACTCAGAATTAGTACAAGACTCGGTACAAGACTCAAGTTCAGGGTGTGACACAGGACTAGGTTTAACCTCAGCAGCTTGTCCCTCCTCGGCGTACCCGTTTCTCAGCGGTCCATCCGTGGTCTTGATCAGCTTTGTGAAATCCCTATTGTCTTCGAAATTGGTTATCATAGCAACCTCATCAAAGAGACTAGGCCGCATGAAATCTTCCATTTGGGGGTCAGTTTCAGGTTCTGGCTCTTCTTCTTTCATGGCTACAACATCAGCAAACATTTCAAAACCCGGTAGCTTCTTTCCGGTCATAGGAGAATAGAATGGTTCCTGAAAACCACGGTGATGAACTGCCTTTCCAGATTTGCAAAAGTGACCATTCAGAGTTCTAAAGTAAGGGCGCATTTTGAGGCTTCTTGCCCCCCAATTTCCCTTTTTCTTCCTTCCACGCTCAAACTCTTCTATTTCCTCGTCTGTAGGTTTGTACCCCAAGCCAAAAGTTCCCTTATTCTCAGGCTCTTCCCATGGCCGTACTACGGGTATTTTTCTCCCAGACTTCATCATTTCCATACCGGGCAATAGACCTACCCTCAGCATCATTCCCACTAGGCAGTTGATTTGGACCTCCCCAAAGTCATATGAGACAAATGGCCCTTTGGGTTTTTCACCTTCTATGCATTGAACTGTGTCGTAATGAAACCCAGTCAAGGTCATGGCGGTTTCACCAGGAACAACCTCAAGGAGAGACTGATCCATGGTTTTCCTGTTGATTTCGCAGGTGTCCCCTTTGATAGTGATGATTTTTCCTTCAAAAGGGAATTTAAGTTTTTGGTGTAGTGAAGAAGGTACAGCATTAATCTGATGAATCCACGGCCTTCCAAGGAGGAGATTAAAGCTCGCTGGTACATCAATGACCTGGAATGGTACTCCCATTTTCACCGGCCCAATAGCAATTTCTAGAGTAGCAACACCCAAAATTTCTCTTCGAGTGTTATCATATGCTCTCACAATCTGATCAGAAGGTGTAAGATCTGTAGCCTCCAACCCCAGACAGCTTGCTACTTTCAAGGGACACACATTTAAGGCCGACCCATTATCAATGAGAACCAGGGGCACAGTCTTTCCCCCAGTCTGTATGGTGATGTATAGAGCATCATTGTGTTTCTTACCGTCTTCTGGTAAATCCACATCAGAAAACCTGATACTCAATGCCTTGGTTGATTGGGTCAAAGTGGCCACCAAAGCTTCTGGGCTTGTGTCCACAGGTGTATCAAGTTGACTCAAAGCTTCGCTGAGAGCCTGGCGGTGTGGGAATGAGGAAGCAAGGAGCTCCCAAATTGACACCTTAGCTTGAGTTTGTTTAAGCTGAGTGAGGACAGGGTCTTCTTTTGGCTCTGTTGTTTTCTTATGAGGGGATTTGAGGTTGTAGTGGTTTTTCCCAAGTCAAGTGGCTGATATTGTCTTCCACTTCTTGTCAGAGCACTGACCTCTTCAGAAAGGTCCTTCAAATCTAACACACATACTTCATTCATTTTTTAGAGAAGTTCGAAAGGATCAAACAGCTCTTCTTCCACAGTAATGGCATGGATGGAGTGATTGGGCAAAGGATTAGTGTTAATGTTTGGTTGCCTCCTGAGAGGAATGATGTCACCACTATCCACCAGATCCTGGATGCGGTTTTTCAGTGTCCAGCAAGCATCTGTTTTATGCCCATTCCCTTGATGGTATTCACAATATTCATTGACTTTATAACTGGAAGGTAATGGGTTTGGAGGAGGTCTTGGGTCCAAAGGCTTCAAATATTTCCCTTCCACAGCCTTTTTAAACACCAAATGAAGGGGCACTCCAAGGTCAGTATATTGCCTTCTCGGCTGATTTCTCGGCCCAAGATTGCCCACACGTAAAGGATTCGCAGGGGCAATATTGGCCACTTGATTGACCTTGCTTGAGGAAGGAGTTTGGCTTTGTTTCTTATATTTCGATGCAGCCCCCTCATCCACTATTTTACCCAACTGTATCAAATCTTCTACCTTGGTTGCAGTCGCAATGAGCGATTTGAAAGTAGGTAGATATTGGGTTTGCAGTTGAGCCTGATATGTAGGTCTTAAATTCCTGATTATGATATCAATCTGCTCTTGTTCTGAAGGGCGATTGATCATCTGGGCGGCTTTTGCCCTCCACCTAGTAAGGAACGAGGAGAAGGGTTCATTGTTGTTTTGTTTGGTGGTCTCAAGTTCTCTTCTAGTGACATCTACCTCAATATTGTAGTGGTATTGAGAGTTAAATGCATTGCAGATGTCTTCCCATTTCTTAATCTTGGAACGGTCTAGACTCACAAACCATTTAAGGGCAGCCCAAGTCAGGGATTGTTGGAAGAGTTGAGCAAAGAGCTCATCATTTAAACCCCATGGGCTCAAGGCCCCCACATACATCTTCAAATGGGTTTTAGGGCAAGTGGTCCCATCAAATCTGTCCATCCCCGGCATCTTGAATTTTGGAGGTAATCTGGCTTGGGGAAACAAGGATAAGGAATCCATGTCTACCACCTCTTTGTGAGTTTTCATGGCAGTGATTGACCTCTCAAGCAATTCAAGTTTCCTTTTCAGTTCATCTGTTTCATTCTTGGAGGGTGGATCCTCCAAATTGATGACAGGGGTATTAATCTGAGCAGTCACGGGGGTACTAGTTTGCCCCACAATGGGTTCCTTCCCCAAATTTCCAGGAATAGGGACTGTCTTTGGTGCTCCTCCTAATTCATCCAAGATGGCTACCCTTTGGGCGGCTAAAGCTTCATCAATTTTTTCTTGCATTCTAGCTTCAATTTCCTTAACCTGACCATCCAGCAAAGCCTTAATCTGTTCAATTGTGGCCATTTAAGTAATTGGAGTAGTTGGTGAAGTTGGGGTAGTAGAACTTGTAGGGGATAGCACAGTTGGTATTGGTGTGTCTGGTGTAGGTGAAGGCACACGGACAGTGGGTACCTGCAAAGGTTAAGGGCAAGAGATCAGGGTGGTGTGTAGGGTAGGAAAAACTCTTGGTCCACTTATATACATCAAAAAATTTTCCCCAAAACAATGTTGTTATGTTGCATGAATGCACCTCATCACATCATAATTCATTTTAATGGAATGCAGCACTATCATTGGGTACATACAACCTAAGGGAAGGTTCTATTGTTATGTGAAAAATAGAGAATCGGCTTATCATAGGGACCCTTGAGTCTTGAGTAAGATATACCTAACCACATGTGAAACAAGGAGTTTCGCGTGGGTCCAACAGTACGATTACTCATAGGCCACTCCAAAAGGATTGGAATGGTTTGCGACAACAGGGAGGACGCTTTGGCTGTCCGCCGGCATAATCAAGGAGACCTGCCGGTCAGCGCTACTTGCTATCCAGACTTAGAACTTTGAACAGAAAGAGAAAAAATTCATTTGAAAACAATTTTTTTATGCAATAGAAGAAAAGGATTCCCCCATATATGGAAGAGAAAAAGATTCTCTGAATGACAAAAAAAAATGCACAATTTATCAAATAAGGGACCATTAAAGGAAAAAGATTCCTTTTGTCAACTTTCAATCCAACATCCTTAAAGAAAGGATATATAATGCTAGGGTACCCTGCAAAATGAATAAAAATACCCTAAAGAAGGGCAAATCAGTTAAACGAATAATAATAACAGTCTACTATAATTCCATAAATCATTATTATTATCATTTTTTATTATTTTTTTTTGTGTAATATATAGCAATTATTTTATTTATTATTTTTTTTTTATGGTCCCCAGGAAGATATTTTTTTTCAATTTTCAGTACTAATTTCTTTAAAGAAAAGACAACCATTGCTAAGGTACCCTGCCAAAATAAATAAAAATACCCTAAAGAAGGGCCAGTTAGTCAAATAAACAATGGTAGTCCACTAGGATCACATAAATCATTTTTATGTTCCCCAGTGGAGTCGCCAAATTGTGAACCTCGGTTTTCCGCCCGAAAAGGATCCGGGCGAAAGTTCATTCGTTGTCGGGAGTCGCCACTCAGTTTATTTTGTTCGAAGGGAAAAACTAAGAAAACCCTTGTTTGACTCCAATAACTTGTCCAATGTAAAGGTTTCTAGTCTGCGAACCCAAGGAGGATTCGGGGACTATGTCATGCATTTGACTAACTTGACAATAAAAAGAAGTAAATATAAAAAGGATGAAGAAAAGAAAAAAAGGACTGATTGTTGGTAAGTTGTGGACTTGCTATTTGGGATGAATCCCAAATATGCCTACATACTCCCGTTTGAATGGGAGATCAAAGCCCATGTAGTTCGGAAAAGCCTATTTAAAGGCGATGAAATTTATGCTTCATGCATGTGTGTGTGTATGCTTCATGCGTTTATCGGGCATTTTGCCAGAGTTGAGTTTTAGCACTTAGTGCAAAAATTGTATAATTTCGGGTACTTGGTACCAAAAGAGTTCGATTTAGGCTTCATGCCAAATTTTGATCTTAATTGTAATATTTAAATACTTCGTATTTAAAGAATGTAATTTAGGTTCCGTGCCAAAAGGTTGATTTTATTCACGGCTTAATGCTGAAAGGTTGATTGATTGATCCATTAGGCCTTTAGATCTAAAAGGATTAGATCTTTGACCAAGAAGAAATTAAGAAGAAGATTAGAATGCTTATGATATGCTCGAATTGACCAAAGATGAATTATGATATTACCTTGATTAGAATTTTTCCACTTCTAAGTTCCAGATCTTGTTTCCTTACACTTTTGAGTATGATTCTTACTTTCTACAACACAATATTAGAAATTCTTAAGCATAAAAATTTCGTCAGCACCTGGGCGTAGGATGTCCAAAAGCTCCCTTCTTTTGAAAATCTGAAGCCTATTTATAGGCAAAATCGGGCTGTACGGCGGCCGAGCCGCCAGCTACGGCGGCTGGGCTGCCGCCGGCGTCACGGAGGCCGGGCCGCCGTCCCCACGGCGGCTGGCCGCCGGAATCCCGGCGGCTAGGCCGTTGTCCTGGCCCACCGCGACTGGCGCTATTTCTGCTAAAACTGACTTTCCGGGAGCCATGGGCCTTCAAAAATTATTCCGAGACCATATCCATGATCCTCGCGTCGCACCGGACATTTCAAGTACCATGAAGACATACTTTCGGTGGACTTTTACCGTTGTCCCCCGGTCCGGCCTGGTCTGAGGAAATTGGCTTTCCGAGCCTCAAAATTCGAGTGTTCACACTCGAATTGATGATCTCTTTGATCAATTGAAGGGAGCAGCAGTGTTTTCCAAAATTGATTTGAGATCAGGGTACCATCAATTGAGGGTTAGAGCTGAAGATGTTTCTAAGACAGCTTTTCGCACAAGATATAGGCATTATGAGTTCTTGGTAATGCCTTTTGGATTGACGAATGCACCTGCAGCTTTCATGGATTTGATGAATAGGGTGTTTAGGCCCTATCTGGATCAGTTTGTGGTGGTTTTCATCGATGATATTTTGGTGTATTCACGTAATGAGGAAGAACATGTCAAGCATCTGCGAATTGTGTTACAGATCTTGAGAGAGAAACAGTTGTATGCTAAGCTGTCAAAGTGTGAGTTTTGGCTTGACCAAGTAACTTTTCTCGGTCATATAGTTTCAACAGATGATATAAGAGTTGATCCGAGTAAAGTTGAGGCCATTTTGAATTGGAGTCCACCAAAGTCAGTAACTGAAGTTAGAAGTTTTCTGGGTTTGGCAGGCTATTATCGAAGGTTTGTGAAAGGTTTTTCTTTGATAGCTACTCCACTCACCAGATTGCTTCGAAAGGGAGTTAGATTTGTGTGGACAGATCAGTGTCAAGCTAGTTTTGATCAGTTGAAAGAAATGTTGACTCAAGCACCTGTTCTTACTTTACCCGTGGAAGATAAACCATATGTGATTTACAGTGATGCTTCACATAATGGTTTAGGATGTGTCTTGATGCAAGAGGGTAAAGTTGTAGCTTATGCTTCTCGGCAATTGAAGCCGCATGAGCTTAATTATCCGACACATGATCTGGAATTGGCAGCTATAGTATTTGCTTTGAAGATTTGGCGACACTACTTGTATGGGGAGAAATGTTTTATCTATACGGATCATAAAAGTTTGAAATATTTGGGTGTTCAGAGAGAGCTGAATCTTCGGCAAAGGCGATGGTTAGAGCTAATCAAAGACTATGACTGTTTGATTGATTATCATCCTGGTAAGGCAAATGTAGTTGCTGACGCCTTGAGTCGGAAGTCTCTGGCAGGTTTGGCTGTTTATTCACTCTCGTTGCTTGTTGAGTTGAGAGCGTTACATGCTAGTTTTGAAGCATGTGATGATGGTGCATTGTTGGCTCAGTTGCAATTGAGACCAGTATTGTTAGATCAGATTAAGGAGGCTCAATTGATAGATGAGAAAATTCAAAAGATTGTTTCAGATTGCCAAAACGGGGAGAGCCAAGATTTCTTTGTGAGAAGTGATGGTAGCCTTTGGTTTAAGGATAGATTGTGTGTTCCTGATAATGATAGTTTGAAAAAGGTTATTTTGGAGGAAGCACACCAATCAGTTTTTGCTATGCATCCGGGAAGTACAAAGATGTACCATGGATTGAGACAGCATTATTGGTGGTCTGGTATGAAGAGAGACATAGCAGAATTTGTGTCCAAATGTCTCACTTGTCAGAGGGTGAAAGCTGAACATCAAGTTCCAACAGGGTTGCTTCAACCTTTAACGGTGCCTGAATGGAAATGGGAGAGAATCACAATGGATTTTGTGTCTGGTTTGCCTATGACACAGAGGAAGCATGATGCCATTTGGGTGATTGTTGATAGGTTGACAAAGACTGCTCATTTTCTTCCGGTTCGGATGGACTTTTCACTTGAGAAGTTAGCTGAATTGTACATCAATGAGATAGTAAAGTTGCATGGAGTCCCAATTTCTTTAGTGTCTGATCGAGATCCCCGGTTTACTTCAAGGTTTTGGAAGAGTTTACAAGGTGCTTTGGGTTCTCGATTGCATTTTAGCACTGCTTTTCATCCGCAGACAGATGGGCAGTCAGAGAGAGTGATACAGATTATTGAGGATATGTTGAGAAGCTGTGTCATTGATTTCTCTAGAAGTTGGGATAGATTTTTGCCACTTGTAGAATTTGCTTACAACAATATTCATCAATCCAGTATTGGAATGGCACCATTTGAGGCATTGTATGGAAGAAAATGTAGAACGCCTTTATGTTGGAATGAAATTGGGGAAGGCAAATTGGTTGGTCCTGATCTGATTAAAGAGACTGAAGAAAAAGTGAAGATGATTCGGGATAGGTTGAAAGCAGCTTCAGACCGACAGAAGTCTTATTCAGATTTGAAGAGGAGAGACATAGAATTTGATGTTGGAAATAAAGTATTTTTGAAAGTGTCTCCTTGGAAAAAGATATTGAGATTTGGTCGAAAAGGGAAGCTGAGTCCTCGATTCATTGGACCGTATGAGATATTAGAAAGAGTTGGACCAGTTGCTTATCGTCTTGCTTTGCCGCCTGAGTTGGATAGAATCCATAATGTCTTCCATGTTTCTATGTTGCGAAGGTATAGATCAGACCCATCTCATGTTTTACCAGTTAAATCTATTGAGGTCAGTCCAGATCTAACTTTTGAAGAAGAACCAATTGCTGTTTTGGCACATGAAGTGAAAGAGTTGAGAAATAAGATAGTGCCATTGGTGAAAGTTCTATGGAAGAATCATGGGAGAGAAGAGGCAACTTGGGAAAGCGAGCAAACAATGCGAGATCAATATCCTCAACTGTTTCAGAGATAATATCAGGTAATTTCGAGGACGAAATTTCTTTTTAGAGGGGGAGAATTGTAATATCCCAAAATATGCCCTAGAAGTATTGATATAATTGTTATTTCATTTGAATCTAATGTATATGTGTTATTAAAAAGGAAAAAATTATTTAGAGAGAATGTATATGTTGTATATATGGTAATATATGTAACATATATGTTGGTCAAAATGGTTGGTCAAGGTATGAAGATATTTAATTTGTGAAGTGTGAAGTTACTAAAAAGGGAAAATGAATGATATAGGAGTTGGAATGTTTTAAAGAGGGTATTTTAGTCATTTTCATTTTGAATTGTTTGGTGGAGATTTAAAGAGAAGAGGAAGTTGACTTTTCTCATTTTCTTCTTCTTTCCTTTCTCTTTCCATGGCCGGCCACCCTATAGCAAGAGAGAGCAAGTTTTGTTTTGATGTTCAAGCTCAAAATTGAAGGGGTTTTCAAGTGATTAAGTGAAACTCCAAGAAGTTTTATTATTTTGGTAAGTTCTCTCTCTTGATTTCTTTTGTTTTCTTGAAGTAAGGTTTGAGTTTGATGGTAGATGTTTGAATAAGGAGTGTGTTGGTTGAAGTATGTTTGATTTAATTAATTATGGTGTTGGTTTTAGTTTAACGATAAGAAGTTAGGTTGGTGTTGGTGATGGAAGAGTAAGAGTTGTGTTTAGTGAAATTTTTTCTGTTTTACAATTAGTAAAGGCTGTGACTTGTATGCTTTTTAATTAAATATAGAAAAATGTTCTTGAAGTGAATTTTTGATATGTTGTGTCTCTATGAGTCTAGAATGACTGAAAAATATGTTGATTCGATTTTGGAAAGATTATTTTTACTAAACCTGTTCCAGCAGGTACCTTAACTGAGACAGCTATATTTCGGGATTTTTAATAAAATGTAGAAAAATCTTATTCAATTGAATTTTGGATATGTTGTTTCTTAGTGAGTCTAGTATTTGATAAAAATAATTTGGAACCACGTTGATTGAATTTAGTTTATGGAATTCACAAAGTTCAGAACTGCTGCCAGGATGCAGGGCAATTGGGGCAGTCTGGTTGGGTGAACTATTTGACCAAGATTTTGTGTTCAGTTTGATATGAAATTTTAAATGAATGATTTTAAGATGTAAAATTTAGTTCTGTAAAAATTTTAGAATTTTTAGTTAAGTAGATTATTTTATACAATTTTTCAAAATAAGGATAGAGTAGAGTCTAAAACCAGAATGTACTATTCATATGGTCATTTTGCTAATACTCCTTTTGGATTAGGTTGTGAAGAGGTTGAATTGCCCTAGCCTAAGTGTTGAGGATTCTTGGAAGAGTAAGTGTATAGATTGGTGTGAGTTGGTTTTAAGGTAAGTACAAATTACATTATTTCATACATTCATATGATGTTGAGATTTGACATGCATTTGATTGTAAATGTGTTAAGAAATCTAATACATTGTTAATGCAGATTAATAATGTATGTTTGGTATGATGTGAATGTTGTGATGAGTATGTAAAATATGTGTTAATGCCATTGATTATATCCATTTGAATGATGAAATGAAATAGGGAATATGAAATGTAAAAGATGTGATGATGAAATGAAATGTGAAAGATATGATATTATGAAGAATTGTTTTATGTGATTTGAGATCATTTGAGATATGATACCATGGTTATTGGCTATGATATGCAAATGAAATATATAATGGAGGCATGGTTGCCTAATTAATTGTGGAATATGAAATGAGAAATAAAATGAAAATATATTGATAAACAAATGAATGAAATGATTGTGTGCCTAATATGTTTATTCAATTTTCAGAGTTCTGGTTTTGGCGGCATGCCTATGAATAACTTGATAGGTGAAATGACCGGGTCGTAAGCCGAGTCCAGTTGAAAAATGTGAAATGTGATATTTTTGGGGTGAAATGACCGGGTCATAAACCTCAAAAACAAATTATTGAAACTAGATTGGGTGAAATGACTGGGTCGTAAACTCAAATCTAGTTGATTATCCATGGATAAATGTATTGATGATTATGATTATAGACCAAAACAGTAACTCTGAACTTTGAATAGCATATTAGATTATTTTTGGGCCCATGCTTGTATTTGTTTAAATGTGACTATTGAATGGTGAAACAAATGAATAATGAGATGACTACTATACATACATTATTGAAACCGGTAAGATTTGAAATATAATATTCTCTTGAATTGATCTTGAATCTTTATTGTGTGACATTAGCATGGCATTAAAGCATTATAGCACTGTAATGTGATTCTTCGCGCAGGTGACAGGGAAGAACCAGAGAGTTCCTCTAGGCCGAGTCGAGTCTAGATTTTGAGGTGTTGATAGTGGGCTTAAAGATCAAAGACTGACTGCCAAAGAAATGTATAAATTTTATGGGTTGTAAAACTTGAGTTTGGATATATATGAATTTGTAAATATTGTTATTTTCCACTGCATAGTGAACAAATATTTTATCTACTGTATTTCATAATAAACCTTTACTTTATGTTGTACTAGAAGTGTAAATCCTTTTTGCAGGTTGTAGTTGAGGTTATAAGGGGGATTTATTGGGAGTGTACTGAGAATGATTTTGTTTGCATTGGTTTGTGTAAAATGTTTTTAAAAATCAGAAAAAAACCAGTTTTGTCGACACTTGGGACTCAATTTTTAGGCAAAACTATGGCAAAATTTCTGTAAAAATCGAAACTAAAAATTTGACTAAGTAAAATTGGTAACAACATTAGGATAGTATGACGCCTCTACTCGGCTTACATATGTAGGTCGGGAAGGGGTGTTACACCTATGGTTTGAAAACATAAGCTACCAATTCATTTCTTGCCAATTTTTCCTCAATCTAATATCCTCTAACCTTAAAACCATTATTTCTTTCATCTAATCTTTCAAATAATTATTTCTTGAATTTTCTCCAAATCTAGCTACATGAACCCTAATTTCAATCTCTTAACCATTAATCCATGAAATTAAAATTAGAGATAAGTTTCTCTTACCTTATAATCTTGTTTGTCACCAAAATCTTCAACCAAAAGCCTTAAACTTTGGAAAAATCACCTCCTTCTTCCTTCTCTTATGGTTTGGACGAGTTCACCATGTATGAGAGGGCTTTTATTTTCTTTCCTTAGCTTATTTTGATCCAAATGGCGTCCATAAGTGGTGAAAATATGTTGGTACAGATGTTGACTTCCAATTGGTACACCTTATAGCAAAAATGGCCACTTTTAATTGGTCCACTTGCCTTCTTCTTTTATCTATTTATTTGGCAAGCCATTAGGCTTCCTTTTATTCATATTTTGACCCCCTCAACTTTCTTGTGCTGTAATTTTATAGTCTAGGGTGTGAAAATATCAAAATACCCTCCAGCGATTAATCGATTGTAACTTTTAAACCGTGCGTTTTTGGGAAAAATTGAAACCCATGGTTATGACCCGATTAATCTCCAGAATATTCTTTCGAGGTCTGATATGGGCACTATTAAAAACTTTTGACACTTAATTTTTAAGTTTACATAGTTGTCCCTAACTTTTGAGAAATTTTCACTTAGGTCATTTTGATATCCCTTCCTGACCTTGCTGTCTTTCTTTATTAATATCTTTTTACTCACAACTCCAAATTAATTGATTCTTATTCCCACTGAAACTAGACATCCGGGGCTACATTGTGTAAACATTTCAGGTCTATCCGAGCTATATCTGATTTTTGACGGTCCTTCGACGTCAAGCCTACTATGCTGTCCTAAGGCAGCTTGCACATTGTCTACTAAATCCATCATATCTTATTCTTTACAACTCCAAATTGAGTAATTTCAAGTTATACATATAGCTAAGACACAAATAAACAATTAATTATTCTTTGAGACTCTCTAATTTTGTCATTAACTTGGATGAAATTCGAGCTCAAGTTATAGGTCATGTTCTAAACTTCTTTGTTCTAAGCCTAAATCATATCCTCTATGTCTGTTTCTTACCAATCTGGGATTCGGGATGTTACAAAATGTGATCAAATACAATCATTTAATATCATATTTTAAGGCATTACAAGCATCAAACCTTAATTAAATATCACTTCTACAAATATTCCAAAATTTAGCATAACCTTACTTAACAATGGAAATCCATATTAAACCATTTAAATTAGTGTTTTAAGTTTATTTATATTATTAAAAACATATTATAACATATTTTAATCATTCACATTCAATAAACACACATTCTTTAAACCAAACCCTAAAATGCCATAACCTTCACCAATGAAGGTTCTTCATTCCAACTCATTCCAATTATTAATCCAAGCTTATTTCCATCACTTATATCATTTAATAACATGATTTAAGCATTAAAATCAAACAACCAATAATACTTTGAAAATTCCCTTTTCAAAACCCTAAATTCAACACTACCCTATCCAAACTCTAACCAAAATTAACTAAATCTATGATTTGACTTTAAAATCCTTGTTTATGCATCAAAACAACACATTTGGAATCAAATTGCATAATTAAAACACATGAACTCAAAAGTTCATATGTTCCATAACCCTAAATTCTCTCCACCCAACTCAACTCAAACTTAATCATTTCTTCAATCGAACTTAAAAATCATTAATAACTACTCAAAATAACTTCAATTAAGCAATTAAATCATGTTATCACAACAACCTAAACTCGACATATTCATATATCCATGAAATTCCAAGGAAGAAGTTAGAAAACTTACTAATTCAAGAGGAAATCACTAAAAGTTCACTTGAAACCTTGAATTCCTTTCAATTAATGGAACCTGGAAGAAGGAAAAAGCTTGGTTTGGCACCCATGGAGTTTTGGCTCACTAAGGAAGAAGAAGAAGAAGAAGAAGAAGAAGATTAATTCCAATTTCTTTCTTTTTCCATTTTCATTTTGACCATATATATATATATATTATTTTATTATATTTTTAATTAATAATTTGTTTATTTAATAAAAACCATAACTTACATCTTCCATTCAAAAATAAATTATATGTTTAAATTATTTAAATAATTTTAATTTTTTAAAGTATATTTACAATATTAACACTTGACCTTTGACTTTTCTTTTAAAAATATTGACTTTTAGTTGACTTTGTATATATTATATATATTTCACATACACATTCCACTTTTTCACTTTTAAACCTTCCATTTTTTATTTAAATCATTTATTAAATTCATTTAATTTAATTTTAATTTATTTTATTTAATTTTTAAAAATTACGGATGTTACAGTGTGTAGCATAGATATTGCATTCATATGTTGTGTAAGTATGTTATGTAGATATCACATATAGATTGAGTTACAGCATAGATGTCGAGTTACAAACCTTATATGTTATTAATTAACATGTAAATGTTGTATAGATTGTGTATAAATTGTATTCCAACCATTATATGTTCATCAGTGCAGTATAAATGTCATGTAGATGTCATACCCTTTATATGTTCTTAACTCTAATGCATATGTTGTATAGATGTTGTATAAATATTGCATTCCGACCCTTAAATATTCTTAAGTATAATGTAAATGTCGCATAGTTGTTGTATTCCAATCATTATATTCTTTTAATTAAGATATAGATGTTGTATAAATGTTGAATTATAGCCTTTATATTTTATTGATTAACACATATGTCATGTAAATGTTGTATTATAGCCTTTAACATATCCAACACTCATATATCACAAATAATAAATACCAAAAACAAAAATGAACAAATAGAATTCAAAAGAAAGGGCATGTACTAATTCATAAAATATAAATTGAGAAAGAAAAAATAAAAAAAATCACAAAAAAATTCTTTAAAGCATTTTATTGAATATGTAAAATACATTAGAATTGAAGAGAAAAAAAAAACCTCTAACATTAGAATTTAAGAACAACAAAGTCAAGATAAAATTAATAAAAGAAATCAATCAAACACACCAATATATAACACATTTTTTTGCCAAAGCATCGGACAATAAACTCTATTTTGATTTTATTAACCAAATTGAAGTGTATTAAAGTTTGGACCAAGTATTTTAACCTTAAGACTTGGAAAAATTTAAGTTCTCTGTTAGACCTAAATGGCATGACCGTTCCCTTGAGCAAGTGACCACGAGCTAGAGTGCACCCAACAACACCATCTCACAGAATGGATAGTGGCCAAAAAGATAAACCAAATCTCTTTAGACTTCATTCAGATCTCATGATTGCATTCTTCATTGCACAACCATGAGACACCTGAATGCACTTGGTATAGTTTTTGGCATAATGACACAAGTCTATGCAGTGGCAAGTATCACAGTGCAAATTTTATCGTATAACTGGTAACTCAAAGCAGTGTGCCCATGAAGTTCATATCATTAGAAGTAGTTGGCTATTTGTTGGCCTTCCAATCACAAGCTTCCACATGGAAAGAGAAATTCTAAAGAATTTTCAACCTTGAGATATCATGACCGCGCCCAAAAAAAAAGCGACAATAATATTCATAAAGTTGATGATGGAGGGAGCTATTGGGACCTTGACCAAAAAATTATTGCCATGTGTATTAGCCGTTGAACTAGCCGGTATACAATTTGAGTTCCATGACAGCACCCAAGCCAAAGTCACCACACAACATATCTCACAACTATGCTACAAGTTAAGTGATCGCGATATCCCTCTGGCAGGAAATTTTAGTTGGTGAAGAGAAGATATTTTGGTACACAACTCCAATGACCTTAAGGAGGACCTTAAGGAGCTATGAAGGCTATAAATGCCTCACCAAACATCATTTAATTTATTTTATTAAGCATTCAATAGCCAAAGTCTTGCAAATTTAATTTTTGAATTGCCTTGTAACCATTTTTTATGTAATTACTAGAATGTCGGGTCTGGGCACTAGAAAACACTTTGTTGAAAGTTTATTGTGAGCTAAAAGCACTAGGTTAGAGAATGAACCTAGGAAAACACTTGATATTCATATCATTTTTGATAAATCCTGTAAGCTTGATCTTGGGGGAAATAGTGTTATTAATTATCTTGTAGGTTCATTTGAAAATCTTGAAATGGTGGATCCCCCTAAGGAGAATGAAGCTGAGTCATCCCAATAACAAATTGAGCATCAAGAGGAACTCCAAGTGGAGGCTACCCAAAGAGTGGCAATATCACAGGGACCACCCAAGGAGCTCATAATTTGAGATACCTCTTAAGGTGTAAGTACTCTATCAAGCATAGGTATCTAGACTTTAATATAGTTTTTTATTTCTCAAATAGAGACAAAGACCATAGAGGAGGCTCTAGATGATGAGTGTTGGAAAATTTCTATGTAAGATGAACTTAACCAATTTGAGAGAAATAAAGTTTTGGAGCTTGTCTCTAGACCCAATGACCATTCAATTATTGGATCCAAGTGGGTCTATAGGAACAACTAAGATAGGAGTAGTCTCATCACTAGAAACAAGGCCCGATTAGTTGCCAAAGGGTATAACCAAGAGGAAGGCATTAACTATGAGAGACCTTTGCTTCCATAGCCAGATTATAGGTTATTAGGATTCTACTTGCATTTGTATAACATATGAACTTTAAACTTTTTCAAATGGATATTAAAAGTGCATTTTAAATGGTTTTATAAATGATGAAGCTTATGTTGAACAACCTGCAGGTTTTGAGGATCATAAACTTCCAAAACAAGTTTTAAACTTACTAAAGCCTTGTATGGATTAAAACAAGCTCCAAGAGCTTGGTATAATAGGCTTAGTTTGTATCTTTTAGAAAATGATTTTTCTAAAGGAAACGTTGATACTACACATTTTTTAGGAAAAATAAGCATGACATTTTAGTTATACAAATATATGTTGATGGTATTATATTAGGTTCTATTAATGAGACTTTATGCCAAGAGTTTGCTAAGTGTATGGCTAGAGAGTTTGCGATGAGCATGTGTGAACACTCATTTTTTTCACTCCATCACAATTCCAACAAATCAAGAATCAAGTTGATCAGATATCGGACGACCCTAAAATGTGCTCCATAAGGTCAAGTACACAAAAACCCAAGTTGGTGACTAGTGGCAGTCACTGATATGTTAACTGGTCACCATTGGAATTTTTGGTCACCAAAATGGTGATTGAAACTCTGACCGGTGATTGATCATGCCACCGATGATCACACTGGTCACTAATGACCTCCTTTGTCATCAGTGACCACCCAACTACCCCACTTCACCTACTACCTCAATCTGCATGCATGTATATATATCAGGCTTTTTCACTTTCAAGAATCATCAGAGGGGACATCAAAAAATATGCCAAGAAAACTTATACAAGTGTTTTTAGGTATTTTCTATTAAACATTCACCCAAAGTTCTCTCATTGTCCTACAAAATCAAGATTAATCATCTTTCCATCTAGATTCTTTAAGTCTTACAAGTTAAGATCATCAAATTACACCATCAAGGCTTTCCTTAAGCATTCTTCATCAAATCAACATCACCAAGTCTCTTCACCAAGATCTATCAATTTTCAAAATTATTGAAAGGTGCATCAAGGTCTACTTTAATTATAAAAAGTGGAACTTCGATCATCCCACCTCAAAAAGCATACTTCAAGAAGGTATAATTCCTAACTCATCTTTAATATTGTGTCAAAGAATTGCATAAAGCCTAAAATGATTTTTAGGTCAATCAATCAATCAATCTTTGTGCTAAATTAAGCCTAGAATCAAGCTTAGGTTATGATCAATTAACATAATCAATCAATCCATCAATCAATCAATCTTTTTGTTAAATTGAGCATAGAATCAAACTTAAGTTATTATCAATTCACATAATCAATCAATCAATCTTTGTGTTGAATTAAGCCTAGAATCAAACATAGGTTATGATCAATTCAAATAATTAGTTAGTCAATCATGTTTTTTTTTTATAGTGTTGAGCCTAAAACTAAGCTTAGGTTATGATAAACTCACACAAATAAACAATCAATCAATCTTTTTCAAACCTAAAACAATAATTAGTTTGAGTCAACCTAGACCCCACCCTTAGGTTAATCAGAACCTTAGCATTAGGTCACCCAGCCCATTTTCAATGTCACAAGTGGACAAAACTGCATGAGGCTTTGATTCCTATACTAAAAGGATATGTAGTCTTGTTTGGAATTTATATATGAATGATCAACCCATAACCCTAAAAACCCTAGGTCCATCTCAAGTATTATATTGTCCATTTTAATGTTGTACTTTATTATTCTTTTGAATGCTTTTGCGAAATGTGTGCTTATCCTAGTATGCTTAAGGGCTAGAGTTGGGATCCTCTTACAGTTGGAGTTTAGATGTAATATATATTTATGCCCTCTAATATATTTTTTTCCTTATTATCTATGTGAATGGATGGACATATCCTTTGTTTATGGCTAGTGCCTTTAACTAAAAATGGAGTCATAAGGGCTTTTCCTTTAAATTTTCCCTCTAAAATAAATTTGAAGTGGCAACTCTTTTCAAAACCTGTGCTTACTAACAAATGGGACCAAATTCATTAACAAACATAAATAAGCATTTTGATCCCACCATAAATCAGATAGATGCTCAGCAGAGGCCTCACAACATGATGGATGAGCTCATATTCTTCCTTAGTCTACAAATCAAACAATGCAAGGTTGACATCTTCATCACCAATCCAAGTATACCAAGGAACTTCTCAAGAAGTTTGGCATTAAAGGTTGTAAAGCTATCAAGACACTAATGAGTACATCCTTAAAGTTGGACAAAGATGAGTGTTATAAGAAGGTAGATGAAAAGAGAAATATCAAGGTATAACTGGATCCCTTCTTTACCTTATTGCTTCTAGGCCAAACATAATGTATAGCATATGTTTGCATGCCAAGTTCCAATCAAGACCTAGAGGGTCTCATTTGAATGCCACAAAACATAAATTAAAATATTTAAGTGGTTCTTTGAGTATAGGTTTATTGTATCCTAGGAATACATCATTTAATATACTAGGATATTTGGATGTTGATTTTGCTAGTAGTCTCCTTGATAAGAAGAGCACAACTAGGGCATATCACTTTCTAGATGATTGCCTAGTTTCTTAATTTAGCAGGAAACACATTTCAGTTACTCTATTATCTATGGAAGCCAAATAAGTAGCGACTTGCTTTTATTCGACCCAAATGCTTTGGATGAAGCAACAATTACTAGATTATGGATAAGTTATTTATCACATTCCTATCAAATGTGACAATACTAGTGCAATTAATCTATCCAAAAATCCCATCTAACATTCTAAATCAAAGAAGCCTTGTGTTTCTAGAAGAATTGGGTTAGCCTAGCCCTACTAGGAAATTCTTAATGACCTTGAGAGTATAAAAGAGCTATAATAATATTGTTAGCTATGGTGTCTATTTTAGGCTTTTGGATCAAAATTTTGTTGCAAGCTTGGAAAAATTTTGCCAAAATTTGGGTTTTCAAATGGATGGAGCTTTCAACTATAGTGATAGTACTTTTCCTATGGAAAATCAAAAGGGTTTTTGGAAGGAGATTTCAGTAGAGGACACTCATAACACCAAAAACTCCAAATCTAACCACTTCAAAACTCTAACCTTTTAGCTTCTACATCAAATTATCACCTACACAGTCCATGCTAGAGAAAAAGGAAATGGGAAATCACTCAATGTGATCACTTTTTCCTTTATGTTCTAAATAAGGGAGCCAAAGTCCAAACAACAAAATTTTTTATTGAGACCTTTATTCACTATGGCAACCACCAAAAGGAAGTTTTCTTCCTTTCATCTCAAGTCACACAAATACTAAGATATTTTAATCTGCTAAGCCTTGAAAACCTAACACTCTAAAAGAGACCCTTGATCCTTCAGCAAAGGCCCTAACCATTACCTATCTAGAGCACTTCAAGTGTATTAAAAGAGTAGAAGACAATTATGTCTATATGTTGGACAGTAAAGGTGTCCCAGAAAGAGCAAAGAAAAGGCCAAGGGTTGTAGAAAAAAAAAGTGGTGAGGTTGAAGTAGAAATCTCTAAATGAGTAACCAAGAAAACCTTAGAAGGTGAACCATTCTCTTCTTCCTCCAATGCTAGTTTGAAGAGGCTCCATTCCATTCAAAAACAACTAACCCATTTGAAGAGAGATGTAGCTAAGAGGTTTTCCAAACTTAATAGGAAACTAGACCCATTACCCCATTACATCACGATATTTATGAGATGCAAATGAAGTTTTGGATGCCTCAATGTGATCTTGGGGAATGGAATGTGAGTAAGCATGTGAAAAGTGAGGGAGAACACATAACTACTCTTCCACTTGAAGGTTTTGGTGATGATGGAGATGAGATGGGGAGTAGAAATGGTGAAGGAGAGGTCACTCAAAAGAAAGGCAAAGGGAAGATAGATGGAGAGGTGGTTGAGGATAGTGAATCAAATTCTCCAGAATTTTGACCACATTTTTATCTTATTTTTGTTTTGTAATTTTCAAATCTCTTTTTTTTATGTGTGATTTTAATTGTCAATCTAAGTTTTATGGACTTGTATTGTAAAGATCACACTTGTAATACCTGTAATTTTAAACACAATTAAATAATCAATAAGGATGGATGAATGGAGTGATGAAGGAAATATATGTGTGGTATATACCCAATATATACACAAGATATATATAGGATATACATTAGATATACATAGTGTATACAAGGCATATACCTAAAATATACATAACATATCCAAAAAGCATACAATATATATAATTATGGGTGAAAGATGATGATGATGATGATCATAATAATAATAATAATAAAAGTCAAAGGAAGAAAATAAATATATGGTTAGAATTAAAAGAAATAAAAATAATTATTAATTAATTAATATTGGGTATTAATAATTAATAATTAATTATGGATGGAAAAGAAGAAAGAAAATCAAAAAGAGCCTTCATCTTCTTCCTTCCTTCTCCATGGCTGATTTTCTTCATAAGAAAGAGAGAGTGAGAGAGAGAGAGAGACTTCCTTTAAGCTTACAAATTTTCACTAAAAATCTAAAGAAAAGAAGTGGATTTTGAAAAAAGAGCAAGGTTTCAAGTAAGTTTTTTCTCCTTTAAGCTTGTTATTATTCAATTTTAAGATTATGTAATTGTGTGGATTAGAAAGAGAGTTTATTTAATTATTAAAATAGATAGCTAAGAAGTTAATATGATGAGTATGTGATGATTTAATGGTTAATTGGCTAAGGTAGGCTAGGTTTACTAAACTAGGCTTTGAGAAAGAATATGTGACATTAGGGTTATTAATAGAGGTATTTATAATTATTGTAATGGATTGATTTAATGTTGTTTTGATGCATAAATGATGATTTTATGATTGCATGAAATGAATGAGCTGGTTAAGCTGAAGTTGAAAGAGCTTAGTAAGGGGTAAATTAGGTTTATGGTAGAATTTGGATAAAATTGATGTTTGATTTATTAAAATGGCTTGGAATATGATACTAATGGAATAATTTTATTTATAATTTAGTTTAGGATTCAGTAAGGTGAATTTTCCAAATCAAAGTAAGGAAGGCCATTTAAGAAAGTAAAGGTTGGAGAGTGAGATTGGCCTTGATTTTGGTGAATTTAGAAGTTAGTACATACTTTGATGATTTATGATTTAATTGCATTTGTATTAGCATAACACATAGTGTTTTTTTATGATTGTGTTATGCTACTTTAATTTTGGTATTCACAAATAAAGTGCATTGTTTTATGTAAAAGTGTGTGAAATACATTAAATGTGATTTGTTAGGCCATTGTAGTATGGCCAATGACTTTGTTATGTATAATTTAAGAAGATGTATATTATGCATTTTACATGGTAAAATAGGCCATATTGTGAAAGTGGCAAAGAAATATGTTTTCTATGATGGAAATGTGTAAAAATTGAGAAAAGATATGGAAATGTAATGAGAATGAGAAATGATGAAAATGACTATGAAAAAGTGATAATGTGTATAATGTATGTTTGCCTTATATAATATCTTGTTCCCAAGAATTGTATTTGGTGCTTTCGGATTGGCATGTCATTGATATGTAATGATATATTATGTGTCTTCAAGGCTAGACATGATGGTGTCAATTATAATGTTATATTTATTTATCTTCGGGGGTAGACACATTAGTGTCAATAGGGGATCCATCTCTGGGTGGTATTATTGGACACTTAGATCCCCAGTATCACGATGGACTAAGTTAATATCTCTGAAACTTGAATATTATATAGGATTAATTGAGCCCAATGTATGTGATTTTGAAACCTTGGTGATTATTATGAGTAACGTGTGCTTAAAAGCATAAAGCATGTCATATCATAAAGAATTACATGATGCATTGTTTTAAATTTTCTTTTGTTATCAAAGTATGTACTGTTAAGCTAGTAGCTTAGCACAATTATTTCTATAGGCATGTGGTAGGGTAGAGATAGAGAGCCCTACTAGACCTAACTAAGCCTAGCTTAGAGTTGGTCTAAAAGATAAAGTTTTTACCACGAGACCGGGCTATAGGTAAAGCATACATATATAGTTTTCTTTTAATGCATGTTGGTTTCTTTGTATACATTAGACACATTATATATAAAGTTTGCATTAAGTAATGTTTTGAAAGGTTTTGTAACTTTTAACTACATTTGTTAAGTAGTTAAATATGTCCATATATAAAATGTTGAATTTGTGAGTTACTTGAGGTTAATGGAAGTTTGCTGGAGGTTTGGGCAAATGAGTGTTTTTAGGAGTGTATTTGATTGCAGGTTGAGTTTGATTCACTTTTTGGCAATTGTCTGATTTACAGACAAAACTCTGGCAAACTTTTTTCAAAGATTTTCTTTTTAAATTTGTGATTTTAATATTTGTTTAGTAATATGTAAATTTATTTATCTATTAATTGATCTTTAAAAGGATAATCTATTTTGATAAAATTATGAGAATTTTTTATCGTGAGGGTAGTGACGTTCTTGTATTCTACATATGTATTTTACATATACGGAGTATATATATCATACATATGTAGGGTACAAGAGTGTTACAACACTTTCTTTATATTTTAATTTTCTCTATTATTGTTAAAGCAATTTCAATTTCATATCTCTTCCATTGATGTTTATGGTATTTGCACTTTATGTTTGCTACTTCTCTCCTTAATCTATGCTTTATTATTTTTGCCTTTGACAAAAGAGGAGTAGTGATTGAAATTGAATTGATATTGAAACCTAAGCATTAATTGCAGGGGAGTTGTATACCTTTAAAATGTTTACTTTTAGTCGGTAATTCAATTTGATTGCCAAAGTCAAAAGGGGGGAAATTGTTGGCCAAAGCCTTAGGCAATAAAATATATTTTGATCCTTAACAACCAAATTGAAGTACATTAGTATTTGAATGAAGTGTTTTTACCTCAAAACTTAAAAAAAATTAAGTTTTATGTTGGACCTGAATGGCATGATCGTTCCCTTGAGCACACGACTGCAAGCTAGAGTGCACTAATAACACTTTCTCACAAAATGGTTTCACCAAGATGTATCACTATTATCATCTCCCGCTTGCACCCTTCAAGTGTGTGACCAGTTCACAAGAAGAGAAAACGCATTTAAGACTCAAAAGAGAACACGGCCAGAGGCACAATATCTCTTCATCATGCAATTGCAAAACACATGAATGCACTTGGGGAAGTCTTTAGCGGAATGGTATGCGGTCTGTGTAGCGGCAAGTGTCACGACACAAAATTTGTCCTATCACCGCTAAATCGAAGCAGCATGTAACACCCCTTCCCGACTTATGAATAAGCCGAGGAGGAATGCTACATCAGGATACGAGCTCTGGTTATGTCAGCTTACTTAATGTTCCTTAAAAAAATTTTCCAAAAATTTTGACGGAGTCTCCCTTAAAATTCTAGGTCCCAAGTGTCGACAAAACTGATTTTTCTTATTTTTGAAAAACATTTTGTTTCACAATTTAACTCAAGCACACTCCCAATAATCCACCCTTATAACCTCAACTACAATCCTGCAAGAAGAATTCACACTTCTATATTCACAACCCAACTCAATTTAAAACCGTACAGTTATTATACATTACTAGATTTATATGCTACATCAAGTTATCTCTTTGTATTGTTCAAATAAGTACATGCCAGTTTCTAATACCAAAATACAAAATGTAGAGCACCACCTAAGTTTGTTGATGACCGACAGATCGCAGGACTCCTCTGCTCGCTACTGGCTCCTTGCTAATAGCCTACGAGTTTAGAAGAAACTAAACTCGCTAAGCATTGCTTAGTGGGTACTTTAACTAATTACGGAAAATAAATAATAAAAGCATAATGCACTTTTAAAAGCAATGAGTCGTATTGAAAAATAATATCACAGTAAAAACAATCCATACATGTCATATATTCAGTTATTATCATTTTATCAGTTCGCTCCACAAGGGAATTTGGTAGACTAACGTATGGTAAGGAACTAACTGAAACAACTGTATATATATTCTGTGGCTGTGGCCCTAAAAAATTACGGACCAAGCCCTGTGGAATCTGTGGCCGAAGCCCTCGGACCGGAGTCCTATATAACTAGGGCGATTGCCCTATATAACTCGGACCAAAGTCCTATATAGCTCTGGTCGTCACCCTATATAACTCGGACCAAAGTCCTATATTAAAGCAGCACTGCATATAATATGATATATCATACCCTTACCCTACTCAGTACTATCCCAGATACCGAGTGGAGCCAAAGTTTTCATGTCATTTCTTAATCGAATATGCTTTATACAATTATCGACTTATGTTTCTTATATTATTTCAACGTGAAATATCATATTTTGTCATTTTAATAACATATTATGCTCATTTATATACATAAGAAATCAATTGGATTATTTTTGAAAAATGACCAAATGAATATTAGCAAAATGACCATATGAATAGTAAATTCTGGTTTTGGACTCAACTTGATCCTTATTTTGAAAAATTGTATAAAATAATCTAATTGACTAAAAACTCTAAAATTTTTACAGAATTTAGTTTTACATCTTAAAATCATTCCTTTAAAATTTCAGATCAACTGGACACAAAATCTTGGTTAAGTAGTTCACCCAACCAGACTGCTCCAGTTGCCCTGCATTCTGGCAGCAATTCTGAATTTTGTGAATTACCTAAATTAAATTCAATAAATGTGGTTCCAAATTATTTTTATCAAATACTATACTCACTATAAAACAACATATCCAAAATTCAATTGAAGATTATTTTTCTAAATTTTATTAAAAATCCGGAAACATGGCTATCTCAGTCAAGGTACCTCCTAGAGCAGGTCTAACAGAAATAATTTTTCCATAATCATAACCATTCCGAATTCAACTAAAAATATTTTTCAGTCATTTTAGACGCATTGAGTGTTAGGAAATCATAGAGATCACTGCAAACAAAAACACGCAGCGGAAAAATATTTGATCTCTGATTTCCCACCAGGATCCATGCTGTTCGTTTAATTCGACAAAAGTGTTCAAAGAACTAACCTGTTGATGATTCGAAATCACAGTTTTGAAGAGATGCCTCGATCGCGAAACACCCTCTATCGCGTATCCACACGAATGCTACCGTTTGGAGTGCTAGCTCTCTGCAACGGCGAAGGCTGGAAAAAACGTTTTCTCTAAAAACGTATTAGGGTTACCTTTTTCGTTCCTCTTTGTTTTTATTGTTACCTCTGAGAAGACTTATCGTCTGGAGTGAATATAATCACTCCAGAATCCAATTCAAAATTGGATACGGAAAGTCAAATTCAGAATCCAAGTCTAATTAGGATTCTGAATATATTATCTAATAATATATATATACATAAAAACGAAAATAATAATAATAATAAATATTAATATCTAATATTAATATTATTAATATTATATCCAGCCCAAAACGCATTCTTGTGTGTGACCCGATAGGCCCATATTAATTGGCAGTCAATTTAATCTCTATTAAATCAACAAGTCATAATTGGCCTCTAGCAAGGCGTTACAACTACCCAATTAATATAAGGAATGTCCAATTTGCCTAATAATAGTATATGCATTAATCCCTTTGTCACACGATATCTAGCTTGAACATAAGTCATGGTCAACGTCATACTTATATTGTCCAAACTTATGATTACTCGATCTCCAAGTAGACTGATAAAAACAAATGAAATTGATCACACTATCAATTCATTTGAGCACGGCCATGCATTTCACAGTCTCACTTATCGAGGGGCCCAAAAGATATCTCTCTCAAAGAGAGGGACAAATTCTATCTTGATTGTTCATTATCCTCTACATAATTTCTATCATATATGAACATAACATTTATTACTATCCAGTTACGGATAATGTTTGATCATGTCAAAATATAATAGTCCTTATATTGGAAACTATGACAATCTCAAGTCAAAGAATTAATACATAACTATCATGAGATTTACTTATGACACTAACCCATGTAGTAATCTCATGATGGGTCTATCCAATACATTGTTCTCTAACAAGTATCTATGAAATTGATTTGTATCACTATACACATAACCATCTAATGATTATCAAATCAATGTTCATACTGGTTAAGAATTATTATTATTTTTTTATCTCTATAACAATAATAAACCAGGGACAAATATCAAAATTGTGTAACATGCAAACAAACAATAATGATAATAAAACCTCATTTATTAATAATGAATGTATAACATAAAGATCCAAATAAATGGCCTAGGGCACATACACTAACAATCTCCCACTTGCACTAGGCCTACAAATTTCTAAGACCCATAGATCTAGTGTGCTGATCATGCTTGACCCGTGAGAGAGGCTTTGTTAATGGATCTGCTATGTTATCATTTGTGTCAACTTTGCATATCTTGATATCTCCTCTATCGATAATGTCTCGAATGAGGTGAAAACGCCTGAGTATATGCTTAGACCTTTGATGAGATCTAGGCTCTTTTGCCTGTGCTATGGCACCATTGTTGTCACAATAAATGTCCACAGGATTTGCAATGCTAGGCACCACTCCTAGCTCAGTGATGAATTTCTTCAACCAGACTGCTTCCTTAGCTGCATCTGATGCTGCTATATACTCAGCCTCTGTTGTAGAATCAGCCACAGTGCTTTGTTTTGAGCTCTTCCAACTAACAGCTCCACCATTCAATGTGAATGTAAAACCTGACTGCGATCTAAAATCATCTATGTCAGTTTGGAAACTAGCATCTGTGTAACCATTTACAACTAGCTCATCTTCCAAACCTCCATAAACCAAGAATACATCTTTAGTCCTTCGAAGGTACTTAAGAATATTCTTGACAGCTGTCCAGTGACCTTCACCAGGATCAGCTTGAAATCTACTAGTTGCGCTTAATGGATATGAGACATCTGGTCTAGTACATAGCATGGCATACATAATAGATCCTATAGCAGAAGCATAAGGAATCTTATTCATTCGATCTCGCTCATCAGATGTCATAGGACATTGACTCTTGCTGAGATGAATGCCATGAGACATAGGCAAGAATCCCTTTTTGGAATCTTGCATGTTGAACCTCTTCAACACTTTATCTATGTATGTACTTTGACTCAGGCCAATTATCCTTCTAGATCTATCTCTATAGATCTTTATACCAAGGATATAGGCAGCCTCACCTAAGTCTTTCATTGAGAAAGAATTCCCTAACCAAGTCTTAACCTTTTGCAAGGTAGGGATATCATTCCCAATGAGTAATATGTCATCCACATATAAGACTAAAAACACTACTGCACTCCCACTAACCATCTTGTAGACACAAGGTTCATCTTCATTCTTGATGAAACCAAAGTTCTTAACTGTTTCATCAAAACGAAGATTCCAGCTTCGAGATGCTTGCTTCAATCCATAAATGGATTTTTGAAGCTTGCAAACCTTTGTAGAATTCTCAGGATTTACAAAACCCTCAGGTTGTGTCATATACACATCCTCAAGCAAGTTTCCATTAAGGAAAGCGGTTTTGACATCCATTTGCCATATCTCATAATCATAGTATGCTGCAATGGCAATGAGAATTCTAACAGACTTAAGCATAGCAACTGGTGAAAAGGTTTCATCATAGTCTATACCATGAGTTTGCTTGAAACCTTTTGCAACAAGCCTTGCTTTATAGGTCTGCACATTCCCATCCATGTCAGTTTTCTTCTTGAAAACCCATTTGCAACCAATAGTCTTAATACTCTCTGGAGGATCAATTAAAGACCAAACTTGGTTGTCAAACATAGATTGCATCTCAGATTTCATGGCTCCAAGCCATTTGTCTGAATCTGGACCTGACACAGCTTCTTGATAGGTAGTAGGCTCATCTTGATCTATGAGCATTACTTCACTATCATCAGTCACAAGAAATCCATATCTCTCTGGATGACGACGTGTCCTATCAGACCTGCGAGGGATTTGTGTTACATCTTCAGACTCCACAACTATTTGTGGTTCTGAAATAGGCTCTATAGACGGCTCAATGATTTCTTGTGGTACTTGAGTTTCCTCAAGTTCTACTATACTCCCACTAGTTCTCTTAGAAAGAAATTCCCTTTCCAAAAAGATCCCATTTCGAGCAACAAACACTTTGTTCTCTGAAGGAGTATAGAAATAGTATCCTTTAGTTTCCTTAGGATACCCCACAAAATTACATTTGATAGACTTTGGAGCTAACTTATCTGAAACTGGTCTTTTCACATAAGCTTCACAACCCCAAATCTTAAGAAAAGACAAACTAGGTGTCTTACCTGTCCATATCTCGTATGGTGTCTTTTCAACCGCCTTAGATGGTACACGGTTCAGAATGAATGCAGCTGTCTCTAAGGCATAACCCCAAAAAGATAAAGGAAGATCCGCTTGACTCATCATTGATCGAACCATATCTAATAGAGTTCGATTTCTCCTTTCAGAAACTCCATTCCACTGTGGAGTTCCTAGAGGAGTCAGTTGTGAAACAATTCCACAATCCCTTAGATGATCATCAAACTCTTGGCTCAAATATTCACCACCTCGATCTGATCGAAGTAGTTTAATTGTTTTACCAAGTTGATTTTGTACTTCATTTTGAAAAGTTCTAAACATTTCAAAAGACTCATGCTTATGTTTCATTAGGTAGACATAGCCATACCTACTGAAATCATCAGTAAAAGTAATGAAGTATTGAAATCCTCCTCTGGCACTAATGCTAAAAGGACCACATATATCTGTATGTATCAAGCCCAATAAATCATTAGCCCTTTCACTATGACCAGTAAAAGGATCCTTTGTCATCTTACCAAGCAAACAAGACTCACATGTTTCAAATGATTCAAAATCAAATGAATCTAATAATCCATCTTGATGGAGCTTAGAAATGCGTTTCTCATTTATATGGCTAAGGCGACAATGCCATAAATAAGTAGGGTTTAACTCATTTGGCTTAGTTCTCTTAGAAGTTATGTTATAGATATAATTACCATTAGAATCATCAAGATTAAGGATATAAAGGCCATTATAAGAATTTGCAATACCATAAAGCAGATCATTTTTATCAAAAAATAGAACATTTCTTATTCTTAATCAAAAATGAATAACCTTCATCATCCAAAACAGATACTGAAATAAGATTCCTACTCATAGTAGGAACATAAAAGCAATTGTTCAAAATTAACAAAAACCCATTGGGCATAACAAGCTCATAAGTTCCTACAGCTATAGCAGCAACTCTTGCTCTATTGCCAACACGTAGGTCCACTTCGCCCTTCTTCAGCATCCTACTCCTTTTGAGTCCCTGCATATTTGTACAAATATGAGATCCACATCCGGTATCTAATACCCAGGAAGAAGGAATAGATAAATTAATTTCTATAACATAAATACCTGAAGATGTAGTCGCACTACCCTTCAACTTCTTTAACTCATCCAAATAGAGTTGACAATTTCTCTTCCAATGCCCAGGCTTGTTGCAATGGAAACAAGTCCCTTCCTTAGGAACTTTAGCCTTAGGTACAGGTTTTGGTTTAGCTTGTCCCTTGGACCCTTTAGCACCTTTTGCCTTACCCTTGCCTTTAATATCTTTGGCTTTCTTTTTCATTTGTTTAATATTGACATTCAATATTTGGGTAGGCTTTTTGATATTCCCCTCAGCAGTTTTGAGCATACCATGTAGCTCAGGAATGGATTTCTCCATGTCATTCATGTTATAGTTCATGACAAACTGTGAGAAACTGCTAGGCAATGAATGTAGGATCAAATCCGTGGAGAGTTCTAAACTCAGGGGATATCCAAGTCTAGCAAGGTGATCTAGATAGCCTTTCATCTTCAAAACATGAGCACTAACAGATTCACCTTCAGACATTTTGCAGTCAAATAATGCAACAGCGGTGTTAAACCTATCTTGCCTAGCCTGTTGTTGGAAAGCTTGTTTGAGATGCACACTCATCTCATAAGCCTCTAAGTGTTCCAGATCCTTCTGAAGTCCTGGACACATAGTAGCCAACATAAGACATCCTATGTCATTGGAATCATCCACATGCTTCTTATGCTTACTCTTAGCAGCATTAGAAGCATCGGCAGGAGGTGGGTCAGGGATAGCTTCATCAAGCACGTAGGACTTTTTCTCTTGTTTGAGAACAATTCTCAGGTTCCTAAACCAGTCAACAAAATTAGTCCCACATTCTTTCAGTTTTTCCTTCTCAAGGATAGATTGCAGTGATAAGGTGGAATTGTTATTAGCAGCCATCTGTTGATAAATATGCAAAGTCAAATTTTAATTAATAATGAGGTTAAAATTATTTAAACTCCTACTAAAAAATATAACCCTCTAAAGAAATATTTTAGTAGGCTAAGATCCGTATTTCACTTAATTCTAAACTCAGCTTTGGCGTGACGCTTAAAATCAAGTTATTTAGGTAGGTAACATCTTTACCAATTACATCTCATGTAACTCTTAGTAATTATGGAATATTGACATCATATATCATAGCATGTTGAATTCCATCTAATGCCTTAGGCCCAAAACCATTTTGATAGCCTAATTAAGTCTAACCAATTTTAAAACATATGAGTAGCACTATTACTCATCCTACTTAGCTAGGAATGTTTAAAGCATATTGCTTTGGCAATACCTACTTTAATACAATCTTAGTTTTGATAGGTGTTCAAAACGTGGATGGCATTTAGACTTAAATTATTAATGAGGGTTCAACTAAATTATTATCATGTCTTGCATTACATATCATTATATTTTAGCATCCTATATGCATATATATAATTTATCACATAAGCATCATATACCAAATGACAAAATATGTAAACGTGACATAGCATGGCCAAACTAAATATGATCTTCAAGAGACCAAATGAAGATCATAAAGGCAACCCTAGGTGAAAAACCTATCTATTACAACACTTGCAATATTACATATCTTCAAAACTTGAGCTTGTGCTTCCATCACCATGGAACCATCTTCTCCTTGGTATGAATCTCCATCACAAACATTGTAGCTTGAATCTTCATATATTACAATAAAAGAAAATCTAACTACTAGTAAAATAAATTACAACAAAATAAACGACACGCAGGCCGTATTTACCCAAAATAAAGATATGAATAAACCAATTACATAGGTCATAAGGCCATGCTATGCACCATGCCAAGACATCAAACAAACATAACATATTCATCACCAACATGTTAAATAGAAACAAATATATTGACATTCTTAATGTCGCGGTAACGAACTATAGGGCGCGAACATACGGCGGTCCCGCTAGCCGGTTAGCGGGCGGGGCTCCCGCTGGCCGGTCACTGGGCGGGGTTCCGAAGGGGCAGCGCCCCTCGAAGCCAAACAGAAACGTTAATCTCATTAACATTTTTCTTTGGCGAAACCCTAAAACAGAACCGTTAATCTCATTAACCTTCTTACTGTTTTATTTCGAATATGTACAACCCATTACAGAATCATTACCAAATGTTTATATCACATATAAACTTAATCGTTTTCATCATATGAAAATCATTTTAATCAACCAATCATATATACGTGATCATCTCATGAAAACGAAATTAAAAACACCAATCCTTTCTCATCATATGAAAAACGAATTAGGGTTTTACAGAAATGAAACCAAAAACCAATCCTTTCTCATCATATGAAAAACGAATTAGAGTTTTATAGTTAACATGCCATACTTAAACAATATATATCACCATAATCATATCAACATGGCATTTTCGACTTAAACGAAAACAACAAGTGGCTCTGATACCACTGTTAGGAAATCATAGAGATCACTGCAAACAAAAACATGCAGCGGAAAAATATTTGATCTCTGATTTCCCACCAGGATCCATGCTATTCGTTTAATTCGACAAAAGTGTTCAAAGAACTAACCTGTTGATGATTCGAAATCACAGTTTTGAAGAGATGCCTCGATCGCGAAACACCCTCTATCGCGTATCCACACGAATGCTACCGTTTGGAGTGCTAGCTCTCTGCAACGGCGAAGGCTGGAAAAAACGTTTTCTCTAAAAACGTATTAGGGTTACCTTTTTCGTTCCTCTTTGTTTTTATTGTTACCTCTGAGAAGACTTATCGTCTGGAGTGAATATAATCACTCCAGAATCCAATTCAAAATTGGATACGGAAAGTCAAATTCAGAATCCAAGTCTAATTAGGATTCTGAATATATTATCTAATAATATATATATATATAAAAACGAAAATAATAATAATAATAAATATTAATATCTAATATTAATATTATTAATATTATATCCAGCCCAAAACGCATTCTTGTGTGTGACCCGATAGGCCCATATTAATTGGCAGTCAATTTAATCTCTATTAAATCAACAAGTCATAATTGGCCTCTAGCAAGGCGTTACAACTACCCAATTAATATAAGGAATGTCCAATTTGCCTAATAATAGTATATGCATTAATCCCTTTGTCACACGATATCTAGCTTGAACATAAGTCATGGTCAACGTCATACTTATATTGTCCAAACTTATGATTACTCGATCTCCAAGTAGACTGATAAAAACAAATGAAATTGATCACACTATCAATTCATTTGAGCACGGCCATGCATTTCACAGTCTCACTTATCGAGGGGCCCAAAAGATATCTCTCTCAAAGAGAGGGACAAATTCTATCTTGATTGTTCATTATCCTCTACATAATTTCTATCATATATGAACATAACCTTTATTACTATCCAGTTACGGATAATGTTTGATCATGTCAAAATATAATAGTCCTTATATTGGAAACTATGACAATCTCAAGTCAAAGAATTAATACATAACTATCATGAGATTTACTTATGACACTAACCCATGTAGTAATCTCATGATGGGTCTATCCAATACATTGTTCTCTAACAAGTATCTATGAAATTGATTTGTATCACTATACACATAACCATCTAATGATTATCAAATCAATGTTCATACTGGTTAAGAATTATTATTATTTTTTTATCTCTATAACAATAATAAACCAGGGACAAATATCAAAATTGTGTAACATGCAAACAAACAATAATGATAATAAAACCTCATTTATTAATAATGAATGTATAACATAAAGATCCAAATAAATGGCCTAGGGCACATACACTAACATTGAGGCACAACATATCAAAAATTCACTTCAAGAACATTTTTCTATATTTAATTAAAAATCATATAAGTCACAGCATTTCACTAATTCTAAAATAGAAAAATTTCAAGAAAATGAACAAACAATTAGTTAAAGTACCAAACCTTGCTTTTCCTTGCTCTCCTTCCTTAATCTTTGTTTCTCCTTTAAGAAATTCAAGAACAAAACCTTAAACATAAACCTTAGAAATTTAGAACATGCACTACCCTTCCATTTCTTTTCAAATTAAGTCCTAATCTAACCTTTTTAAACCTTAGAAACCTTAATTCTTTCATTTAATTAATCAATATCATCACTACTTAAATTTTTCCCAAATCCACCATAAGAACCCTAATTTCCAATCTTCCAATAGATATATAAATACTTAAAATTGATACTAGAATTGAAATCTACATACTCTAAAACCTTAAAACTCACCTTGAACTTGAATCAAACTTGACAAAAATTAGAAATTCTTTGGTGTTCTTCCTATGGAGGCCGACGGTTTGGAGTGTTTGTGGGAGAGAGTTTTTGTTCTTCTTGCTATGATATATATAGTGGAAATGATGTCCACTTTTGGGGTGGATGAATGCTTTAGGGCCATTTGTCCATACCTTTTACTTTTCTTCTTTTAATAATTCTAAATGGCTAATTATGATTGGCCATCTAAAGATTTTATATTTTTCTTTCCAATTAAGTCCTCCAACTTGTCCCTCTTCCCATTTGGTACCCCAATTTGTTCCATATCACCCATATGGTACCTACATGGAACCGGGCCCACTTTACGCTCCGGCAATTAATCGGTCGTAACTTTTAAACCGTACAGTTCCACGAGACAAACTACATATGGTTTTGATCCTCTCGACTTCTACTTTTTATTTTTAAGGTCTATTTTAGGTTTCCAAGTCGATTTGAAAAATTACCAATAAGCCCTCGACTTTTTACAAAATTTCCTTTAAGTCCTTTCTTTGCTCGGGTTTTGCCCGGGCTCCGTTTATACTGACGATCTTTTCATATTCAACCCCTCGACATCCTCTACGCACTCGTGTGTTTATTTCCTACTTTGGATTCATGTATAAATTTTAAATTAATAATGACCAAAATGCCCCTGTCGGAAAATCGCCCGTAACTTACAAACCGTGCATTTTCAGGAAAAATCGTGCACCACTATTATGACCCGATTAATCCTGAGAACATATATATGGCATCCGTTAGGGTCACTATTAAGAACTGACACAACTTTTTGGAAAATTACTCTTAGGTCCTCGGCCTTTCGAAAAATTACCTTTAGGTCCCGTCGACTTCACGGGCCTTCTTTGCACACCGATTTTATTTTTGACTATCTCGAGCCTCTATTTGACCACTTATTTATTTTCTTCTTGCCTAATACTTGACTATCTAAACTTTGGGATGTGACGCAGCATGCCTGCGAAGTTCATATGGTTAGAAGTAGTTGGCGAGATGTTGACCTTCCCTTCATGAGTTGCCATGTGGATAAAGAACTTTTAAAGAATTTTCAACCTTGAGATATCGCGATTGTGCCCCATAAGAAGGCAATTGTAATATTCATAAAGTTGGCGAGGGAGTCGTTGGGACTTCGACTAACAGATTGTTGCCACGTGTATAAACTAGCTGATAAATACAATTTGAGTTCTGCGACCATGCCCAAGCGAAACTATGAAGGTTATAAATACCTCATCAAACATCATTTAATGTATTCTTATAAGCATTTAATAGCCAAACTATTACAACTTTAATTTTTGAATTATTTTGTAACCATTTCTTATTGTAATTACTTTAGTGTTGGTTGTGAGTACCAGAAAACACTTTAGTAAAAGTTTAGTATGAGCTAAAAACATTAGGTTAGATAATGAACTTGAGAAAACTCTTGTAAATGTTGTGAATTAACCATAAACACTTGCAAATTTGGTGTAAAGTTGCAAAACACCAAGTTAGGATTGAACTTATAAAAATCCAAATTGATAGTGAAAACGGCCATACTATTGCTATCCATAATGGAAATGAGCATTTACCTATTTATATAACAGATTGTATGGTAGACCATAAATTGGGAGAATTGGGTAGGTGTCAGCCCCCATACATGGTATTATGACTTTGTGGAGACCTGTATTTTTAGTAAACAGTCGCCCAGGCCTAATCACTGTGACCCCCTTTGTGAGGAGGCACCCCTTCTCCCGAAGTTACAAGGTATTTTGTCGAGTTCCTTAGAGACAGTTGTCCTCTTTCATTCTTTTTTTTTTGTTTATTCAAAACAAAAAAGAAGCAATTCCCGCTAAGCATCCATGGCTAAATGGTTAAAGCGCCCAACTCATAATTGAAAAATTCGTAGGTTAAATTCCTACTGGATGCATGCCAATAGGACCCTCCCTGTTCAGAAATATAGTGAAATTACCTTTCTTATTCTGTCTCTGGATCCCGCCACTAACAAAGATGTTCACTTTTTTAAAATATCCCATATATGTAGGCGGAAACAGGGGAAGGGGTCAAATTTATACTGATGAGAGCAAGGCGGATCCAATCACAATCTTATAAGAAGAACAAGAGATTTTTTTCGATCAATCCCTTTTCCCCCTAATTCTTCGAGAATTAGAAATTTTTTTTTCAAGCTTGAATTTGTTCATTTGGAATCTGGATTAACGAAAATGTGCAAAAGCTCTATTTGCCTCTACCATTCTATGAGTCTCTTTCTTTTTGTGTATGGCATCACCACTCCCTTTGGCAACATCCACTAATTTGGAACTTAATTTGAAAGTCGTATTTCAACCCGGACATTTTCAGGATGCCCCTAATAGCCAATGAATGGCAACTATTTTTCCTTGTGTGACCAAAAAAAATAGAAACAATTAGGATTTTTTTTAGATTGGATGCAGTTACTAATTCATGATCTGGTATGTACAGAATGAAAACTTCATTATCGATTCTACAAGAATTTTTATGAAAGCCTTTCATTTGCGGTACATATACTTTGATTCTATATCAATCAATAAGGTTGGACCATTAACATGGTTAAAGCTAAACTATTTGAAGTATAGACGCAGTTTTAGATTATCTTTTTCCAGCAATAGATCATGGGGGAAAAGTGTTCATAAATTTATACCATTCGATATCTCATATATGCTTACTGGTCGAACCACTCAACTAGTAAGTTGAAGAGTGGACATAGGATATGCTCATCAGAACCTTATAAATCTTGGTCTTTCTTCTTCCTAACGTCTTTTACTTTCACAAGTAATTTTCAATTTATCCTTAATCTTCACAAAACATGAACACCCAACCCTCTCCCTCCTCCCCGGTAGCCTAAGAGATAACATCTCTCACTCATTATGCTTAAGCACTTCACCCATTTTTATAGAATTTTTATATAAATAGCATCTTCAATAATTTAGAATAGAAACTTTGAACAATACCACTTAAGAAAAGATCGAAACAGAAGAAGAGAGAATCAAAGAAAAAATGAAACAAAAGTAAATAAAAGAATGAAAATTGAAGTATCAGACATTTGATTAAAGAGAGGAAACTTAAATATTAAAAAGGAGAGGTGTATAATAACAAAAAAATATGAAAGTTTCCATAAAAATGATAAAAAAAAATTTCCAACAAAAACATAACTAAAAAAACGTAAAAACCCAACTCAACGAAGCTTTAATATAAAATTAATTGGGATCGACTATATGTATTCTCTTTTTTCACTCAGCTGAATTTAAGGCTATATCTTTCAATAAATGTAAAGCCGTAAGATTATTTTGAATCAGTTTTATTCAAATTAGTTTAAGTCTACTATTGTCTCTCCTAACTATATCTACTTTAAATTATTTAGTTTTTCTAACTGGTATATCACTAATTTTTTCATTTTACATGGCCAAACAAAATCAATCTATGCTTCCTTATCTTATTATTGATAGGCATTATTACCACCTTTTCTCTAATACACTTATTGCAAATTATATCTATCTTAATGTATCCACACATCTAACTTATCATTATCATATGAAATTAAATTATTTGCATAAGGATAAACAAATAACGTAAAAGAGAAAAAAATCAAGAAAGGTAAAACTGAAAAGTTACGGGGGATAAACAAATATAATTTCCTCAATATTTTAACCATTTTCGTAAGGCATGTCCACAACATGGGAGTCCACATCTACAATATTCAAAATCACCCCAAAATGCAAGGCCAATTTACATTTTGTTATTCTTCAGGACGGAGTCAACTAAAGAACTCGACTCGGTCAAACATTAGTTACCTTCACCATCTATACATAAATATCACATATAGAGCCATCTCATAGAAATTTCCCTCCTTTTGCATCCTTAGCTTCAAAAATATAATAAATAGAATAATTAATTTAATCAAGGCCTACAGTAGAAAATTCAATCAATTTCGTTTACATATATATGGATGATGATAATTCTTATTTCTGTGGTTCTGAAATTAAACTGTTATTATAGTTCTCGAATTTAAAAGGAATAAATACATCTTAGGACATCAACTGACCCGGGGAATTGATTTTGTTGTGAAATTTATTTTTAGAGCGAAAAAAAAAAATCATGCCTACAATCCTAATCCAACCATATACATCATGAATGTTTTATACTGTATTAATAATCGATAAAGTATTAAATAAATGCAGAAGACAGCAGTGCTGCCTAAGTGCTCCAGCATAGGAGATCAGTAGCCAATGCCATTACCGCAGATAGCTGCCCTGTTATGTTTCCCACCGGTAAGCACAGCCTCCACACCTATTTCTTTTCGGACAATTTATGTATGTTCCTTCCAGATTTCATCTCAACCAAGAAAAGCATTCAAGCATGCATAGTATTCATTAAATAGGAAAATGCCATGATTTCTTTTTTTTAATTTCAACCTCACTTCCTTAACAACATACGGTCACGGAGTATTCTGAAAAGGAGCTAAAGTCAAAAGATCACAGTAACAGTAACAAGCGCTTCTGGGAAGTAGTAACCAACCACTCACACTACAGAAAGCAGAATCAATAAAGATCACTACTCGTACCATCAACAAATGGGACTTCTGCCATGGACTTTGTCTTGAATACTCATTCAGAAACAAAATAGAGGCCCACAAAAGTTATCCAATAAAGTACAACTGCAAACAGAAAAACATCGACTAGAATAACTAATTTAGATGTTCATTTTGTATGGGTTGAGAAATCAATAACATTCTAATCTCCAACAACCTCTCCCATGACTTAAGTTCCCGAGGATTATAATGAAAATGAAAAAAGAAAAAATATATATAAAGATCAATGAGAAATCAGTATAAATAACAAATCAGCCTTAGACTGTTTGGCGCCTGTACAATCCTGAGTTCCACAAAATAAAATATATGATACTACATCCACATTTACGTTAAAATAAAAATAAAAATTCTAGACTGCTAAAATTATCACACTTCACACGGTGAGCACTAAGATTACAGCATACCCTTGTATGCATCACTTCACTTATCCTACAGGAGACTTGAGCTGCACCAGACAAAAAGATGGATTAGTTCATTCAGGAATAGTTTAACAGCAAAAATCAACTTCATTCAATTCCAAGAATGAAATTTAGATGATACATTGAGCCATACTTTTACTCCTGCAGTTGAAACACATTAAAAGAAGAAATGCTAATTTCAGCAAGGTTCTTACCTTAATCTGCATTATGAGATTGATCATGCTCGATAAAATCTAACGCATCTTCCTTCAAGACAACATTGACACGGCTCACCCTGTTTTTATGTGTAACCCCATATATCTTGTCAGCCACTTTCACAAGCTCTGGTCGGAATGTTGTTGTTATAAATTGCGTATTTGCCATATCAGCAAGGCGACAAATCATATCTACCAAGAAATCAAGGATATCCCAACCATAGTATAACTTTGATAAAAACAAAAATAGCAATACAAAACACCAAAAAAATCATACACAACTAAATACCAGCAGAAAGCATATCACAATAATACACATTAGCCAATTTTTGCCACAAAAATAGAACAGCATCATCTAAGTAGTAAAGGTCATACCTATCAATCATTAAAATATTACCTTACTCAAATGAACAAAATCCAGCAGCTAAATTGAAAATGTTTACCCTAGATGTGAAACAAACCCTCCCTTTAGATCAAGAAATCAACTGCTTAATTTCTCTCTGGGAAACATCAACATATGCCAAAAATGTGTTATCTCATTCCGTGCACAAGAGGCATGGTAGAGACTACAAAAGAACCAATGACAATGTATGTAGATTGAGAAATAGTGCCTTCCTCCATTTCCCAAAAACAAATCCTAACCGAAACAAATATTAATCATCATCCAAGCTACAATGATTCTGTAATTCCTTAAGAGTATGATTCTCAAACACCTAAAGTAATGATGACTATTAAGAACACATCAAATAAACTATTACTCATTAACTAGACATGATATGTCCAATGTATCATCTTTATAAAATATTTTTCCAAACGAAATTCCTTTTGGCTGACCATGATTATAACTCAGTGTTACTATTGATTTCACATAATACTCCACAGAATGCTATATGAGCTTAGTACAAGTCTTCCTATTCATGAAAATACAAACTCAGGGTCTTATGCTTATGCAATTGCAGATAGACTGATTTCATGAAGACAAAAAATGATCTACAGACATGCATGTGCTGAGTATGCATGTAGACATATAAAAGTATTAGCCAATGCATATAAGAAATGATGAGGATGAAGATAATCTCCTCACTTCCCTTAAGGGCATAATAAAAGAGAGAACAGAATAATAAACCAAAGAGGAGCAAGAGTTGCAAAATGAAAACACCAAATTGGATACTTCCAACAGCAGTTCGGTACTGAGGGTCTAGAGCTGCATCTATCTCATCAAAAAGATAAAAAGGAGCAGGATCGCATCGCTGTATGGCAAAGATCAATGTCAGCGCAACAACAGTTTTCTGACCCCCTGACAATTGCTTCATAGATTGTGTTTCCCCTTGTCCTGTAAATGAAACCTAAAAGGCAAACACAATTTTAAAAGCAGAAAATATAAATCACAATGTAATGTTAAAACTAATTTACTCAGATTGCTTAGGATTAGCAGAAAAAATAAGAGAGGAATAGAAGAAAAAGAGTAAGATAGGAATTAGAAGGGTGAGAAAGAAGGAGAGTTAATAGAAAATAAGAAAGAAGAAGAGACAAATTCTGATATTTCCTTTATTGATCCAATAATCAGAACGTACATCATTTAACTAACAAAATAACAAAGAGACAAAAACATCACATAAAAAATAAGCACTAATTCCACTGCCACCTAATTCTATTATTTCTCGTCCTATCTATAGCCAATCATCAAACCATCATCAACCCACAGTCTTCCTCTTTCTTCTGTATGTGATAATTTCCTCCCCTTTAAGCCAATTTTATTCCCAAGAATTCATATAATCAGGAAATTGCTTCTCTATAGAACTTAAGTCTTCCCAAGTATAATTTATGCTTGGAAGATTAAGCCATTTAACAAGCACTTGTTGAATATGCAAGTTGTCCCTCATAATTACTCGAGTTCAAGAATCCCTCTGGTCCAATGATAACCTCTCCATTATGAACTTTAAGTAGCTGAGTCACAGACATTTCATTAGAGCCAATTTTTCTTTTTAACAGTAAAACATGAAATACAAGATGTATTTTTGGAGTGGAAGATAGTTTCAACTTGTAGGCTACCGAACCAATCTTCTTAATCATCTCAAAAGGATCATAATATCTAGTTGTTAGTTTCAAGTGTCTTCTTATAGCTAGAGATGTCTAACTTTAAGGTTGTAATTTCAAATACACGTTATCCCCAAACTAGAATTTTCTCTCACTTCTCTTTTGATCAGTGTAAAGCTTCAATCTCTGTTGTAGCCTCCCTTTCCCTCAAAAAAATCAACAACAAAAGCAACTAGACTCATGAAGTTGAGAGGAGTTGGTGAAGATGGATTTTAGCCATATAAGGCTTAAAATGGAGTCATGTTGATAGAGGTATGATGAGTGATGTTGTACCACCATTTAGATAGGGCAAAACATTCTATCCACCACTTTGGATGTAAATGTGTCATGCATCTCAAGTAATTTTCTAGGGTTCTATTTAGCCTTTCTTTCTAACTATTTATTTGAGGATGATAGTAGGCAGTGCTCATGTGCCTTTTAACACCCAATAATTTGAAAATTTTATTCCAAAAGAGGCTAGTAAAAAGCCTATCTCGATCAGAAATGATTACCTAAGATAGACCATGCAACTTACAAATATGGTTTAGAAACTCTTTAGCCATTGTTGCTGCTGTAAAAAGATGAGAGAGTAGGATGAGCTGTGTTGATTTGGTGAAGCTATCGACCACCACTAGTATAACGTCAAACCTCTTGGACTTAGGCAATTGTTCAATGAAGTCCATGCTAAAGGTTGACCGGGTAGTATGTTAGGAATTCTAGATGTAACAGCTGATTTTTATTATTTTAGTTTCTTATATTTCATATTAATTAATTACGATTCCTATTTACTATTGGGTTATTTCATATTTAATGTTGAGTTGTTCCCTACAATAGATTTCATTATTTAGAAAATCTAAAATATAATTACAAATGAGAGATTGGAGAATATATTCATTTTTCCTTTGCTTTGATCACTTCTCGACCAGGATTTCTTCCTATAGATATCGGATAGATAGATCTCAAGGAATCTTTGAACTACTTGCACGCAAAGAAAGATTAATCGATAGTACTACCGATGTCAGGGAAAGCAGACAGCAGGCTGAGATAGCGATACCAAGCCTAGCTTAAAAGAGAGACAGGGATGTGGTGAACCATACCGAGAGAAAGAAAACACAGGATAGATACAGATTGCTTGCATGCTTCAAGGCGGAAAGATAAGATTCACTAACCAATATCTGCGGACCAGTCCAGCACTTGATACGGTCCCCGGTTTGAGAACGAGTTATGGGTCTATGGGATATAGGCTTAGGTTGGGAATGGAAGGAAGAGGAAGGTTTTATCTTCTTCCTACCTATGTTTAACAGACTTGGAGAGAATCTAAAATCTCTTGAGACTAAAGTGCTCAAAAACTGTTTTTTTGGAATTTCAAGATGATTCTTTTATTTGAATTTACTGCATATTTATACAAGACTGCAGTGGACAACTTTAGGAAACATAAAGACATAAATAGAAAATGAAAAATCATCTCCTAAGAATGCTAAACAGAAAACTGCTAAGGAAATAAAAATCATAGTTGCATAACTTGTGGAGAAATCTCCTCCTAAAAAATGCTAAACAGAAACCACAAGAAAAATAGCAAAAATAACTGCATGATTTGTGGGTCAATCTTTGGACTTTCGGTTCAGACCATGGGTGAACCTTTTGTAGACCTGAAGTGGTTTATCCTGTGGCTTACTAACATTACTCCCCTCCTCTGTAATGCACTTGTCCTCAAGTGCAAAATCTGGATACTGGTTGTGGAAGTCCTTTGCATTTTCCCATGACGCATCAGCAGGTGACATATTGTTCCAATGGACCAGAATTTCCAACTGACCAGATTTGATTCGATGATCTAGAATGGCTAGAGGTTGCTGAATAGATGATTCCAGTAAGGGCAACTCAGAATGATAAGAATCTTGCCCTTCATGATATGGTTTCAAACGAGAAACATGAAAAACAGGATGGATTTTGGAATTGGTGGGTAGAGCCAATTTATAAGCCATGGTTCCAATCTTTTCAGCGACTAAGAAAGGACCATAAAACTTAGCTGAAAGTTTTTGATTGCTCCTGTGAGAAACGGACCCTTGACGGTATTGTTGTAGGCGAAGTAAAACTTGATCACCAACCTGAAATTCCAGACTGCGGTGGCGTTTATCATAGCTGGTTTTCATTTTCTGCTGAGCTTGGAGAAGATTGCTGCGAAGTTTCTTTAAAACCTCATCCCTAGATTGTAGTTCCTTATCGACAGCCTCAATAGGTGAACTACCAGGACAATATGACAGCAATCTTGGTGGAGGTCTACCATAAATTACTTCAAAAGGAGTTGTCTTGAGGGAAGAATGGAAACTGGTGTTGTAACAATATTCTGCCCAGGAGAGCCAATTTATCCATTTAGCAGGCTGCTCACTTGTGAAACACCGCAAATACATCTCAATTGTACGGTTAACTACCTCCGTTTGACCATCGGAATGTGGATGGTAAGCTGAACTGAAAGACAACTGAGTACCACACAAACGAAACAATTCTTTCCAAAAAGAACTCGTGAAAGTAGCATCACGATCACTGACCATAGTTTCAGGCAACCCATGTAATTTAAAAATTTGGTCAAAGAAAGAACGAGCAACACTTACAGCTGTATATGGGTGAGAAAGTGGAATAAAGTGGCTGTATTTCGAAAATCTGTCAACCACTACCAATAAGACACTCTTCCCCTTGGAAATAGGCAGCCCTTCCACAAAATCTAAAGAAATATCAGACCATATTTGTGTGGGAATAGAAAGAGGCTGAAGAAGACCAGCTGGCTGTAAAGTTTCAGTTTTGTGGCGTTGACAGATACCACAAGCTCGGACAAAATCTTGAACATAAGACTTCATTCCTGGCCAATAGAAGTCACGTGTGATTCTATATAGGGTCTTTTGGTAACCTTCATGACCCTGATTATGCAAGGCATCCACCACGAGTTGGATGGAAGGCGAGTCTTTAGGTAAAAAAATTCTATTTTTGTAGAGAAGAAGACCTCGCATGAAGCTCCAATGAGGAGGTGCAGAAGAATTTTTAATTTGAGAAACCAGCTGCTGGACCTCACTTGATGCATCTTGTTCCCGTTGTATTTCCTCAAACAAACCAAGTTGTGGCATTGAAATTGCTAAGAGAACAGAAAGATCAGTATCCTTGCGGGAGAGGGCATCTGCGACTTGATTGTGTTTGCCTGCTTTATATTCCACAGTGAAAGAACAACCCAGGAGCTTACTAACCCAGTGTTGTTGATTCGAAGACAGAGACCTCTGCTCTAACAAGAATTTCAAACTATAGTGATCAGTCCGCACAATGAATTGCCGCCCCCATAAATAAGAATTCCAGTGCTTCACAGCCTTCACCAACCCAATAAGCTCCTTTTCATAAGCAGGAAGACTTCGGTGACGGACTGCCATGGGTCGACTGAAATAAGCCACCGGTTTGTTGAGTTATAAAAGAACAGCCCCAATTCCTAAATCAGAAGCATCACACTCGATTATGAAGGGCTGATTGAAATCTGGAAGTGTGAGAACGGGTGTCGTCGTCATTGCTTTCTTTAATTCATCAAAGGCGATGATAGCTTCTTTGTTCCAATGAAAAGAATTCTTTCGTAACATTGCAGTGAGGGGTGCGGCGATTATACCGTAGTTGAGGACAAATTTACGGTAATAACCAGTAAGCCCTAAAAATCCTCTTAACCCCCGAATTGTTGTGGGCCTGGGCCAGTCCACTACTGCTGCAACTTTATCTTGGTCAACCTGTACACCTTGTGGAGTAATAACATGACCCAAATAAGCTACTCGGTTCTGGGCAAAAGAGCATTTGGACTTCTTGAGAAATAATTTGTTTCTGGATAATACTTGAAATACCAGACGCAGATGATGAAGATGCTCTGCCCAAGTACGACTAAAAACCAGAATATCGTCAAAGAAAACTAAAACAAATTTCCGCAAATAAGGTTGAAATACCTCATTCATCAATGCTTGAAAGGTTGAGGGAGCATTTGTGAGTCCGAACGGCATCACTAAGAACTCGAAATGACCATGATGCGTACGGAAAGCTGTCTTCTCAATATCTGAAGCAGACATGCAGACTTGATGATAACCAGATAATAAATCCAATTTTGTAAAAAATTGGGCACCTCCTAACTCCTCCAACAATTCATCAATCACAGGAATGGGAAATTTATCCTTGATTGTCTTCAAATTTAAGTCCCGATAATCCACACATAGCCTCCACGTACCATCTGCTTTAGGCACTAGAATAACTGGTGAAGAGAATGGTGATCGGCTTGGTCTAATGATACCCTGCTGCAACATGGATGTACACTGCTTCTCAATTTCTTCTTTCTGACCATGAGGGTACCTATATGGACGTACCACCACTGGGCCTGCTCCTGGTTCCAAAAGAATTCGGTGGTCACATGCTCGATTGGGTGGAAGACCCGTTGGGGGTTTGAATAAAGAATTGAATTCAGCCAGCAACTTTTGTAATTGAATTTCAGTCTCTTGTGAGGCTTGAATGGCGTTAACTTCTAATGGAAATTCAGAATTAGGAGTGTGAATCCCCTGTAATTTTATTTGTTGGCCCTGAGTATAAAATGACATACACATAAAAGTGAAATCCCAAAGAATGGGTCCCAATGTGCGTAGCCAATTAACTCCCAGTACTATATCAAAATCAGATAGAGGCAGAACAAACAAATCAATAGATAAAGAGTAAGAGCCCAACTGGAGAAGGGATTTTTTACAAATACCCGGACTGCTGATGGTTTCCCCGTTGGCTACGTTAACCTTCAACCCATCTCTTTTATCAACAGGAGCGTTTAACTGATCCGCAACATTAACGGATACAAAACTGTGTGTACTTCCAGAATCTACGAGGATCAAAACCCGTCCACCCTGCCACATACCCTCCAAACGCATTGTTTGAGGGTTTCTGATTCCAGTAATAGCATTCAATGAGATTTCTGGATGGGCTTCTTCCTCCTGCACTTCTGAAATTGAATCTTCTATTCCTTCCTCCTCTACTAATTCAATCCAGAAAAGCTTCTTGCACTGATGGCCACGAACAAAAGCTTCATCGCAATTGAAACAAAGGCCCTTCTTTCTTCGTTCCTCCATCTCTTCTCTGCTCAACTTCTTAACTGATCTGCTAAGCCGATCCTCCATAGCAGTTGGAGCTTTTCGGTTATCCCGAAAATTTGCAGAACGAGCAGACACCCTGCGCTCATACAATTTGGACATGCTCATTGCTGTCACCAAATCCTTAGGATGTTGGAGCTCCACTTCAACTGCGATTGCTTCTTGCAAGCCACTCAAATACAGCTGCACCTTCTGAAATTGCGTGAGAGTGCCAGCTCGAGACACCAAAACCTCAAACTTATTTTGGTAGTCTGCTACGGAACCAATTTGCTTGAGTTTGGCCAATTCACCCAATTTGTTGCTGCGTATGGGAGGGCCAAAACGAAGGTTGCACTGGTGAGAAAATTCCTCCCATGTTGGATCTGGAATATCTTCCAACATCTGCATGTACCACAATTGTGCCACTCCTTCTAAGTGATAAGAAGCTAGGCTGACCTTTTCTTCCTCCGGTGTTGATTGATGTCGGAAAAAATGACCACAACGACTCAACCAAATCAATGGATCTTCAAGGCCATTATAGCGAGGGAAGTCAAGTTTGGTGAATTTTGGTAAAATCGCGTTTCCTCCAGAACTTTCAGAAACTGTTGTACCCGAAACCCCCTTCTCTTTGCGGGTTCGCAATTGACTTTCCACACTTGAAGAGGACATCCCCTTCTTGGCAGATTCTAATTCCAGAGACATGGCATCCAACTTGGCGTGAAGCTGGTCCACCTTTTCATTTTGGCTTTGGTTGGCTTTTTGCTCAGCTACAAACAGGTTAAGGAGTTTGGTAAGTTGTTCTTGAACTGTCTCCCCCATAACTATTGGCTCTGATACCAATTTGATACGGTCCCCGGTTTGGGAACGAGTTATGGGTCTATGGGATATAGGCTTAGGTTGGGAATGGAAGGAAGAGGAAGGTTTTATCTTCTTCCTACCTATGTTTAACAGACTTGGAGAGAATCTAAAATCTCTTGAGACTAAAGTGCTCAAAAACTGTTTTTTTGGAATTTCAAGATGATTCTTTTATTTGAATTTACTGCATATTTATACAAGACTGCAGTGGACAACTTTAGGAAACATAAAGACATAAATAGAAAATGAAAAATCATCTCCTAAGAATGCTAAACAGAAAACTGCTAAGGAAATAAAAATCATAGTTGCATAACTTGTGGAGAAATCTCCTCCTAAAAAATGCTAAACAGAAACCACAAGAAAAATAGCAAAAATAACTGCATGATTTGTGGGTCAATATTTGGACTTTCGGTTCAGACCATGGGTGAACCTTTTGTAGACCTGAAGTGGTTTATCCTGTGGCTTACTAACAGCACTCCATACATAACTAGGGACAAAAAGAGGAGGATACCCGATGGAAGAATTGGGATAGACTGAGAGAGCCGAAAAAGGGATAAAGACCTACCTTACTTAAGTTAAGGACCAACGACAGAGGGTAGATGCTTCCTAACAAAAGAAAGCTGGTTAGCTTTATTAACTTTTATATTTTTTTAATAAGACTTGTCCTATTTAAAGGACTTAATGAATAATATAAATTTAAGCAAAATTTATCAAAAAAATTATAGAGGTTCATAGCTCTCTCTTAACGAGGTCCAAGGTCAAAGCTCCTTTTGATGCGTTTAAGGTCAAAGCTCCCTTTGATGAGCTTACCTGACCAAGAGTCCATTGATTTAGATTTCCTAGTCAACCACTCTTTGATATGATCCTGATCTATGGAATATAATAATTTGGTATCTGAGCCTAACACAATAGGCAATTCCTCCAAAAACATTAATAAATTATCGAGGGTAGAAATAGCAAAAAAGAGGGCAAATGATTTGTGTTATAATTGTGATGAACTGGACACAATTGCATATCAGTTTAAGAACCTATTTTGGCTAGAGTTGGGAGACACTCATGATCCAAATATGGAGGAACAAGTGGGGGAACCCAAAATCCTAGGGGAGTATCGATCTTTTTCAAGCTTGAGAACAAGCTTTTTCTTCAGGAGGGGAGTAATGTTTGGATACTTATGTGTACCATATCTATTCTAAATGCAATAGCTGATTTTTATTATTTTAGTTTATTATATTTTATATTTTAATTAATTACGGTTCCTATTTACTATTGGGTTATTTCCTATTTAATTTTGTGTTGTTGTCTATAATAGATTTAGTACTGCCCGTAAAACACTTCCGCATCACACCCCAATGTGAAATGTTGGCTAAAATTAGGTAATGCTATTCAGAAGCAAATATCATGGCTTTCTTCAGCTGATCAAAGGCTTGTTGAGCTCCTAAATTCGATTGGATAGAATTTTTTCAATAACTCAATGAGCGGTCTACTAATGGACTCATACCCCCTAATGGACCTTCTGTAGCAAGCAGTAAAGCCTAAGAATCCCCTCAACTGTATAAGGGTTTTAGGGATTGGCCAATCAATCATTGCTTGAATTTTTTAGTGATCAGTTGCCACACGTTCTACTGAGATGATGTGCCCCACGTATTCAACATAATCACTGCCAAAAACACATTTCTCCTTAGAAAATGGTTTTGCTATTTTAAAAAACCAGTTCTAGTTGTTCCAAATAAGAAGCATATGACTTATAGAATATCAATATGCCATCAAAGAACACTAACACAAATCCCTTGAGGTATGGGTTGGAACATTTTGTTCATCGGTGCTTGAAAAGTGGTTGAACCCAAAGGACATGACTTTAAATTCAAAGTGGCCAGTGTGTGTTTTGAAGGTTGTTTTATGAATATCAACTGGCTCCATTCTAATTTAATGATAGCCATCTCTTAAGACAATCTTTGAGAACACCTCAACTCCATGCAACTCATCTAATAAGTCTTCAATGATGGGAATTGAAAATTTGTTCTTCACAATTAAATCATTCAACTAGTTGTAGCCTACACAAAATCGCCAACTCCCATATTTTTTCTTCACTAATAATGCATGTGAAGTAAAAGAACTTTGGTTAGGTTGGATAATTAAGGACTCTAGCATTTCTTGGGTTAATTTTTCTATTTCCTCTTTTTAGAAAAAAGGGTATATGTATGGTCTTAGGTTAATTGGGTTGGAATTTGATTTTAGTGGAACGGTGTGGTTTATTTCTCTAAAGGGTGGTAATGTCGTCGGTTTTTGGTAGATCAATTTGTATTTGGTCAAGAATGATTGAAGGGAGCTTTGAAATTTAGGTTCACTACACTGGGGCTTGGAAGGATTAATGGTGGTTAACGGTATCAAAAAGAGCCTAGCTGAAATTCCACTCCAACCATTATGAATTAACTTCCCCAACTCTCTACCACTCATGATTTTTCACTGTAGTTAACTCAATTATCCCCTTCAGTTCTATCATTTTCCCATCTATAAAGATATAGGAAGTTTTGTTGCTTTGGTTATGCTATGATTTAGGGATTTAGAAACCTAATTTCTTAAATTAGATATAGAATTGTAAAATATAGAAATTCAAAAACCCTTATTTCACACCATCTTTTTAAAACAAAAATTTATAACCCTTGAAATCCAATGTAACAGTTGTGTATGATTTTATCCAATCAACACTTGAAACCATATCATAATCACGTATATCCAGTACTCTTTACATCAAATTGAAACTTATGTCCTTGCATGGACCAAGTGCAACCAAAAGATTTTGCTCTGACACGATTTTTCTTCCATCATCCTTAGTTACGGTTACTAGGTTTACAAGAGCAGGAGGTAATTTGAGCTCATCAACTAGCATTGAGTTAATGAAGCTGTGTGCTACCGCTATCAATGAGGATCACACAGTTCCTTCATCATTCCACCCCCCCCCCCCCCCCACCCCCCTTTTTTCTTTTCTCTCCTTCCTTCCCTCTCCTTTCCTCAATTGTCAATCTCATTGTAGGCTCTTTTCACAAGTTTCTTCCACTACTTGCAAGGTCATCACTTGTTTTGATGAACAACAAGGGCCCGGAAAGTATCGTTCCCCACACCGAAAACAAGAATTAGGATTTTTTTTAGAGTTGAGTTAAAAGGAGATAGTGATTTGGAATTTGTGTTTTGTTGGGATTTTGGGGAAAATGTGATGATGGGTTTTGTGTTAAGTGGGGTCGAATTATTTATGATGGTAATGGTTACGGTTGACTAGTTCGGTTTCGGTCTCGGTCTCGGTTTCAGTTGTGAGTCGAGGACTGAGCCTAATATATCTTTTGAGAAGCTTGTAATGCTATTTCTTGGAGTCTCACCTGTTCAAACGCAATGCTTAGGGATTCCGGTCGAAACATTCAGACCATCGCGCCGATCTCCTCTTTCAATCCCGAAGAAAACTCGAAATATAGTAAGCTTCAGACATTTAAGGGTTCAATACGTCCATCTTTGCCTCTTTTTTTCAAATTCCTCTTAGAAATCTTTGACACTTCCTGTTTGTTTGAGCTTATTGAACTCAGCCACAATATCTAATTAAATGCCCCCCCATTACTACTGTGATACCAATTTGTAATATTAAAACTAATTTACTCAAATTGCTTAGGATTCGTAGAAGAAATAAGAGAGAAGTAGAAGAAGAAGAGTAAGATAGGAATTAGAAGAGTAAGAAAGAAGAACATAATATAAAATGAGAAAAAAGAAGAGACAAATTATGATATTTCCTGGATTGATCCCATAATCAAGACGTACATCATTTAACTAACAAAAGAAACAAAGAGACAAAAACATCACATCAAAGAATAATCACTAATTCTACTGCCACCTAATTCAGTTATTTCTCGTTCTATCTATATCCAATCATCACCAATCATAAAACCATCATCAACCCACATTCTTCCTCCTTCTGTATGTAACACATAACTTTTATGTCCTGAAGTAGTGAGGATACCATGGAAACTTTTAGTGTCCTATGCCCATTTAGTAAAAGGAGAAATGATGAATAAAAATAAGATCAAAAGGGATTTCAAAGTGAATATCGGTGTCGAATGAGTGAGAGAAGTTCCTAACTTAATTACCCATAACTTCAAAAAAAAAAGAAAATAGTGCACCAACCAGCAGAAATAAAAATGCATAATTAAGCCACCTTACCTGTTTCTATTTTCCATAAGGAAATAAATCCTTCCACAATAAGATAGTGCATAAATTTAAAAAATAAATAAATAGATACATGCCTTTACTTTCACACCAATGTATTTCTCAACTCTCCCCTCGAAATCTGCTTCACGAGGGCCATCATCATCGTAGTCATCATCATCTTGATTGCCATCCTGTAAAAATTCAACTGAATTCATTTTTCCATATTAAGTACATTTTGAGTAATAAAATACACTGTCATTGCAACCTATCAATTTTCTCCAATGGTGAAAAGCTTAAAAACTAACAAAATATCAAGGACAACACATGTTTGACATGTTAACAATTGCAAACGGGCACAAGGAATATAACTATCTCATGCAACAAAAACTGTGAAGAAATTAAATATCAGAAGGCTACTCTTCTTCTTTCAATACAAGGGAAAAAAGGAGAGCCAAGAAAATTGGTTGACCAATTTTAACACCAAAAGGGACAAACTCTTTCCAAAGAAAATGAAGCAACAGATGAACCAAGGTTATTTCAAAATGTGAACTGTCTTACAGCAATATTAAGGCTCAAGTCTTCTAAGAAACAAATTCACGAGAGTAATCTTTTTTGTTCCTTAAACTGATACAAGTTCTTATAATGGAACAATAAACAAGCAAAATACAAGGGAGGAAATTGATCAAATGCAGCTCAACCTTGAAGCATGAACAGCCAATCTCTTGACATATATATATATATATATATTCATTTCAGTGTGAAGGCTGGTAAGCGAACACAATAATACAAATATCAATTCAATCATATATGCTCATCACGAGCCAAAAATGAAGGAGCATTGCAGGGCGCCACAGCTAGCCTAAATTTTTTTACATCTTCATGGCATGGGTCCAAACAGTTTTACTGGTGGGATAGCCCTAAACAAAGCACAATAAAGAAGAAAGGATTTGTGCTGCAAATCCCACTAGATTAGCATTACAGCCTGGTAGAGTTGCACTCCAAGTATTGGTAAAATTATGTTGAGTTCAACAATATGTTCTACTTCAATCTTCAGCATTAGGCCAAGAAACCAGCAAGGCCATAAACTGAAAAACTTGATGAGGAACCAGTGCAAGTCCAAAAATTTGTTGAGAAGGACCATGTACTTGCTGCTTTAATGAAGATAATTTCATTGCTCACAAGGGTAGTAGAAAGAAGAATCATTGCTCAAAAACTTGTTGAGGATACTCTCACAAAGGAGATTTACTATCTAGAAGGAGTTATTCTTCTGGTGAAATGTCAGGAAATGGAAAATGTCAAAAAGGCTTGGAGACAAGAATTGCTCCAAGTTTTACAACAAATAAAAGAAGTTATATATCTATGAAAGCAAAATTTGAATGAAGTTAAGCGATATGCTACGAAAGCACAAATTGAAGTCTCTCAAACAAAAATATCGATGAGTATTGGAATGCTGAGATTTTTGCTTGATACTCTTTAGTTATTTTATCTTTTGGAGGAATATTGTACTTCATATTTCTTTCAATCAGGTACCCACATGCATAAAATGAAGTTTTATCAAAATAAAGGGCAAATTACTATTTTCACAAGGAATATGAATTGTTTTTCTGGGACTATCAAATTGCAGGTAGCCATTCGCTGAAGAATTGTAGTTTTGTTGCTTTGTGAATCGGTGTTTTGGTTATTTTGATGGCTATTTGGCTCCATGGTAATTTTAGTATAAAAAGTTAATGTTATTATTTAATTTGACTAATATTGGTTTGAAAGATAGAAAAATGTACAGAAAAAAATAACAGAAGGATATTTCTATTGGCAGACTGAAAAATCAAGGACTAATCTTTGACTTTGATTTTAAAAATAAATCCTTAGTACTGAACTACATAAAGCCTCTCGCAGGGAAATAGTAATTCGCCAACGAATAAAGTATATTATATGAAATTTAGGACTAGTGAAGCAATCAATAGACAATGAAACAAGTAAATAGTCATCGAAATTCCTTAAGACATAAACATGATGCTGCCTAAGCTTCAAAGCCATACAATTCCAGATTTAACAGCACAATTATAAAGACAAAAGGAAACAGTTTTGGGATACAATAGTAAAAATTAACTTAAAGCACAAATAGCAAACCTTTTTCTTCATCATAACTAAATGACCATGGCCACCTTGCACAAGTTCAGAGAATACTTCACGAAAGTGCCGAGCAACACCTTTAAAGGTACGCTCTATAGATTCATCCTTTCGCTGATCCAAAACAGATATAAGTTCTCTGATTTTCTGCAATGATGCATTTTAGGACAACCAACAGAAATAGTAAGTGCATGTTGCAAGCAGTTAAAGCAACATAAAAGATTGAAACCATGGAAGTCGGCGTAATAATACCTCATCACCTGCATCAAGTTCAGCTTGCCTTTTTTGGAGTTCTTCTCGTTGCTCTGTGAAGTTTACATACTGATCAAGTGCCTTCTTGTTGACATGGCTGAACTGTTGTAGTTGCTCATTGCACCGGTGGAGCATTTTATGCAACTCTTTGATGCTCTTCCGCTTATACCTATCATTTACATCGTTGAAAGAACATATTAATAACAATGAATATATAAGCCCAATATGTAAACATGACTAAGTTTCATAACCTAAGGAAAACCATACCACATAAATACACCCCAAAGATGTAAGAACAAATTTTAGGCCACTAAATGGTGACGATCATGATGATGGATCATAAGTATTACAAAAATAATCCATATCCAAGTACACTAATGATGGGTCAGCCTAAAATCATTTACCACATAAATGAAATAGTAGAAAAATTTCAAAGTTTATATGGAAGTTATACGTTTCAAAAGCATCTGAAGACAGGGGGCCCAATTCCCTGATTTTGTTAGAGTACTCCTCTTGTTTGGCTTGAAGAACATTTCTTTTACTCAATAACTGCTCTAATTCTTTGGCTTCTTCTTGAAGAGTCCTCTCATAGTTGTCTTCTGAAGACTGAAAAAGAAAAGGTTACAGCCTCAGCTGCTGCAAAGAACACTAAGCACGATCCAAACAATAATAAAAGTTTACCTTTAATTTTATTTTTTCCTCTTTGATATCTTTCAGTTGCTTGGTTAGTTCATCTATACTGTCAGAAACTCCTGGAAAAAATAACCTCAGCAAATAGGCCTTAATTTTAAGCTTCAAAATTGAATTTAAGAAAAAATGTGAAACTCACTTTTCAGCTCCTCCGTTGTAACTTCAACCAATGATTTAGCATCTGTCAATTCCTGCCTCTTCAATTCAGCTTCACCAAGCAATATATCAGTCTCTGCAGATGATATTATCGCTTCCAATTCTTGCTTTCGCCTTTTCAGATTAGTAGCAAGATTAGTCTCTAGCTCTGCTTTTCTTGCTTCAGTCTATGAATTGGAAAAGGACATTCTATGAGAATAAATGCATAGATTAACATCACATACAAAAAGAACAAGATTAAGTTCTCTAACCTCAATGCGATCTGTTCTGCAGGCAATTAGCTTCTCTTTATGATCAGCTATTTCAGGGTTCAGTCGCGATAGAAGATCCTTTTCTTTAGACGTTAAGTGATCAATGAGCTCTGTGCCCATCTCAGCCTGTTTCATGGCCATACTGCCTTTAAGTTGATCTATTTGAGTTCGGACATCAGCAAGTGACTTTTCCTACAGATGATAGACAAACAAAAGTAATAAATGCAATGACAACAAATGTACAAGACTGATAAGGCAACAGTAATTTTGGAAGTCTGAAAATACCTTATTTTCAAGAGCTTTTGAAATAGATTGTTTCTGCTTATTAGCATTAGCAATATCCTGCTTTAGTTGTTCCAACTCGGATCTGTCATGAGCCCTTTTGGCATCAATTTTCTGCTGCTCAGTTACACGTTCAGTAATTTTCTGATCTATATGTGACAATAATTAAGCAAAAGCAAAACACAGGTGTATTCATGGAAATAGCATCAGGAATGATGCAAACAATGAACAGCACAAAAGTGTAATTAATGCAAAAGGCCTGATTCTGGAATGAGTAAGCAATTTGTGTCAGCCGTTTCTCAAATTCTACTAATTACAAAAGCATCAAACTTTTCAATCCTGATAGACTAGTAAGAAATGTTTAGCTCCATATGATAAAGATTAAAGGAAGAAACTCATCCAGCTTCCCACTACAAGTCTTCACTGTATCAAACATAGAAAACTGAGACTCCGGAGCATTTAGGCATTTATTTACTGGAATGCAGGTAGATAGTTTTAAACCATAGGGAGTTCGGCCAAGTCAAAGAAGCCAAATGAGAAATTTTAATCTCCGTGAATATAAAAGTCATAAGTTAAAGTCACAATGATAGGTGTTCCAAAAACCTTTCAGAGGTAAGGAGAAAGCATTTAAGGAAAATTTTTTTCAGTCGACATCGTATTACAAACATATGTAACTAAAATTAATATTTTAGATATTGCAATTGATAACTAAGTAGCTCAAACTTTTGCTACTAAGAAAAAGGGTGAATTACAGAAATCACTTGAGATAGCAAGCTATTGCCCAGACATGGGGTCTTAAGTAACAGAAACGGAGATGGGTTTGGAACTGGAAACCATGTAACTGAATCAGATTGTATCGTATCAGACTCGCCACTATCAGTTTTACAAAATTTGCAAAATGACTCGAACAAATATTAAATGAACAATTCAACCAAATACCATCATAATATTGACTAATAATTTATAATAAAAAACACATAGCCAAGGAAATAATTTATTACAAAATCAAGGTAATTTCCAATCACTTGTATTATGATAAGGAATATCATATCAATAGGCTAAGAATCCAATATGAAATGTATCAGTCAATATCTAAAACTCTGCTGTAAACCAACAAAGAACAACAACGTTTATTTTTTAGTAAGAATAAGAAATTGTATAGCTAATGGTTAAATTATAGGAGTGGTTTAGTATAGTTTTTGAAAGGGTATAGCTTTTGAAACGGTTTGTATAATTTAAGTATACCAGAGCCAATGGCATAGTTAATCTAACTTAGCCTTAACAAAGAGCAACCCCCAAATTTAAAAAAAATAAAAAAAAAGATTCCAACAGTGGCTTGATGATGATGAAAATAACATGTAAAGAACCAAAGGAAGAAAAATGTATGCATGCATGCATGAAACATTTGCCATGAGCACAAAACCTGGTGCAAATTACTCTTTCTCAAGCTTTTCATATTTGCAATCAACGCAAAAGCAAATTAACACTTGTCATTAACTTGGATAATCTACCAGAATCCATTAAACAAACAAAGACAAACAAAATGCCACTGGAAGGACCGTAGAAAAGATTTTTCTGTCAATTCAACAGGTAAAAATAAAGAACCAAAAGAAAAAAGGATATCCTGTAGCATAAATCTAACTTTTTCCAGTTCTTCCTCCTTTAGGTTTATAGATTTTGTGTTCTGCATAATTACATTCATAAACTTCAATTTTGACCGTCGATGGTCATAAAATCCCCCTGTCATACCGCCTTTTTTGCTCACTTGATCACCTGAAAAATGTTGGTATTGTTAAGGCATCTCTATTTATAACAGACAACACAGTCATGATGCAAAAATAACATAAGATCAGAACCTTCCAATGTTATGCAGTCCAGACCATCAGTTCGAGCAACCCTAGTGGCAACATCCAAATCTCGGCATATCACAGTTCTAGCAAATACCTGGAAGAAGAATTAATAGTATAAGCAAGGACATACACCTTGCATCACTCAGCATTTTAAGAAGTCCCTATTAAATAGTTTTAACTCAAATTGTCAAAATGTACAGTATATAGCCATTTCCAATGAATAGAGCCACAATCACGACAAAATCTATAAGGAACACATAAAAGAATCATCAATTGAAAGCTCTCTCATCTATAGGAACACACTGATCCAAATATGTATATGCATTTTGTATCATATTGGGGTTTATTTTCACAAGTTACACCATGACTTCTCTAGCCAATCAGGAAGCTTGCAATGTAGCCCTGGGGCCAAAACCACTATAAATAATATCAATTGTATTTATTACTGAAAAACCCTTTTGGTTGACAGATTATTAAAGAATTTTTCTACAGTCACTCCTTGCAAATGTAATAAACCACAGGCAGCCACTACAAGTCTCTCAAGCCAGAAAGATGACAGAACTAAGATTGTGAAATAGATGCATAATGGATGCATTTCAATAAAGATCAGCTGCGTAATGAAATTAACAAATAATCTCCTTGAGGAAAATCAGCTACGAAACTATCAATTTCTTAGTTATATGTAAGCCAAGATACTTGTACTACCAAAATCTCTATAACATTCAAATAGATTCAACATTGTTTCAAGAAGAACAGTGTTCAAGAAGTAGGTAACCTGGGCAAATGCAGGGGTGAAATTGGGAGAGAACTTCAATTTCTTCAGCAAAGGTATCACATCAGAACTCTGTGGGTAAGTTACACGTGGAGCCTTAACCCTGTTCAGTGGTATAAAAGTAACACGTCCACCCTTTGATGAATTAAGGTGTCTAATTATTTGGGTCGATATTTCATCATTCTCAACCACCACATGAAATAAGCTGCTCAGAAACCAGCAGTTACTAAATAATAAATATCAATAATCCAAACATAGGATGACCAAAACAAAAGTTTAAAGTGCCTAGCCTGCAAGTCAAGCAGATAACTGACAGATATGAAACGGTTGATAATTTTTAAAAGCAAAAATAAATTATGGTACCTGTTCCCAGCAGTGACCTCAACAGCAGTGAAAAATTTTTCATCGCAATCAATCAACTCAATAACCGGACCAAATACACCATCCATATTATAATCTCTACAAATCCGCCGAATAGAATTGAGCCCTCTCCTAACATCCTGATAATATGGAACAAGAAAGTACCAAGAAAAAAGGGGCTGAGATGTAATAATGAAAATCAAATTCATCCAAGGCCTAAGCCCTGCTAAAGATCTTTTTGCAGACATAGAACACAGTTAAGAGACCAATCAATCTTTAGAGTTGTGATTTTTTTTTTTGTAAGTTATCAACACTCTCCTTGTACTTTAGGTGGCACCGACTCGTTGTATAATTTATTTTATCTAAAATCGTGTTCTTTTATGGAAGTTATTTTAAGATAGAACACCAACTTGTTGATGTCAGCCATTCTTTATATTTTTATAACATGTTCCTTCAGGTAATATTATTCAATCAATATCTTGTTTATTTTATCAAATTCATGTTTATAGTTGATTTGAGGGATTTTGATAATGGCATTAAACATCACCAACCCCATGTCATCATTTTGTTACCATTAACTCTTTATGTTGCTGTCACTTGAAGTCCTGCTTCTAGAACTCAAATTTTCCACCAGCAATGTAGCACATATTGATTATAACAACATACTTTTAGGCACAAACAAGCTAAGCTGACTGTTTGACAACTTAAAAGCAGGTGCACAAAAAAATTTGTTCAAGGTAACATTTAGTCTCTGATCGACTCAGTTAGGAAGTTGACCACCTTACAAGCCACTTCTGCATTCCCTAGGTTCGCCACAAATGAAGCAATGTCTACAAAACATCTAAACTGACTCTACTGGTGTTGTCAGAAAAAGTTAAAAATCCTTAGTAATAAATAAAGAAAGGCCCGGTTTACATACAACCCACCAAAAATAGTGCAACAGTTACCACGAGTACAACTTTTTCAACCTAAGACATAAACAATTTTTTTTTTTTGAAAAAAAAAAATGCATATCTAATCTTAAGCTAGCAATCCCATTCAACCAACATTTAAGCCAGCTTGGGTTGTTTTATCAAAAACAGAAAAAAAAAAAAAGGTCTGCTTAGATTGTTTGTGGACAGTTTTCTTGGCCTATGGTCTTACGTGAGCTACTAGATTGACTAGCTCAACAGACAGCAGTAATACCATTATCAAGGTCTGAAGTGTTTGGATAACTGGATTCATGGAATCAGAAGCCACACAAATCCAGAAAATGATAACTTACACCAGGAGTTGCATGATCAAGGTTCTTCTCTGCTTTCTCAACTTCTGCTCTCAGCTTATAAATTTCAGCAATAAGTGCACTTTAAGCCAAAAATAGTGCAGCAGTTACCACGAGTACAACTTTTTCAACCTAAGACATAAACAATTTTTTTTTTTGAAAAAAAAAATGCATATCTAATCTTAAGCTAGCAATCCCATTCAACCAACATTTAAGCCAGCTTGGGTTGTTTTATCAAAAACAGAAGGAAAAAAAAAAAAAAGGCCTGCTTAGATTGTTTGTGGACAGTTTTCTTGGCCTATGGTCTTACGTGAGCTACTAGATTGACTAGCTCAACAGACAGCAGTAATACCATTATCAAGGTCTGAAGTGTTTGGATAACTGGATTCATGGAATCAGAAGCCACACAAATCCAGAAAATGATAACTTACACCAGGAGTTGCATGATCAAGGTTCTTCTCTGCTTTCTCAACTTCTGCTCTCAGCTTATCAATTTCAGCAATAAGTGCACTTTCTTTTCCCCACAATGACCTGCAGAAATAATAAAAGCTAATTAGATTTGGATGATTTCCATGAACCTTGTCAAAAATAAAATAAAAAGGGAAAAAACTCCTAAAGCACTAACACGTCCAACTAAACAGTAGTTTTTCTACCCATCCTTTTGGACTCATGAATAGTTTTAGATTTCGATGATTTCCATGAAACTTGTCAAAAATAAAATAAGAAGGGCAAAAACTCATACTTCCGCTCATCCTGCAGCTTGTCTCTGTGTGCTTTATGATTATTAAAACCTTCACGGGACTCTGAAATAATAGATTCTATTTTTGCAATTTCGGCTTTGTGATCCTCAATGAGAGCATCTCGCTCTTCCAGATCCACATTAAGTTTATGAATTTCATGCTGCAGCTTTTGCACCTATAGCATGCGCAACCATCAAAAACAAAAGAACCAGCATTATTACATGGAGGGACTTGTAGCAAGGCAGAGAGCTCCTCAAAAGAAGATTCAGGCATTAAAAAAAGATGACAATAGCACATTTCATGAATATTGCATGCATACTTTGTACATTGGATTAAGGGACAAAGGGTTCCATGCCAAAACAAGGCATTAACCTCTGCAGGATATGACCTATTCCAACTATTGTATCCTAGGTTAACTCGATCTCAGTACCTAATCAAAACATTTTTATGAGAACTATGCAGGATGACATCTCAATAATTAATCAAAACATTTTTATGAGAACTATGCAGGATGACATCTACTTTCCTACCAATCCATTTGTTTGTACATATGTATACACACAAGAAAGAGATATTATCATTGCAAATTATCCGGTAGACAAAACCTCAAGTGGTCTTTTTTTCAGAACATAATTAGCTAAGCAAGAGAATACTAAGTCCTACTATGCTATGTGAAAGCCATATTAAGATAACACAAGTGTAAAACACATCTAATAATAGTTGAGACTAAGAACTAAATGCTAAATAACTACCTGAGCCAAATTTGAAGAAAGAACACGTTGAAGATCATCAATTTCCTTTTGAAGCCATTTGTCACGAGCAGCTTTGCTGGAGAATTGGGTGGCACGACCCTGTTTTTGATAAAGAATGCTAAGCTGCTTTTCACGCTCCATTATTCTACAAGTCACCAAACCAATTCATTAGAAAAAGGAAAAAGTAATACAATATTGATAGCCTATTGTTAAAGACTTGAGAAACTTAAAATTAATGTCCAGGTTTAATGAAATGAATTAATTTAAAATCCAGCCAAAATAAACCGCATTGCAAGCCACCCAACATTGCATCTCAATTGATCTAAGTTGTCTTTTGAATTTCAACAATATAACAGATTCATGGAGTATCCTGGATGCTATCACAATCTTCAGCACTTTCGCTGTAAGTGACCACTCATTTCAAGACAGAACGGCCCCAGTCCATGTATCTTGTTTGACAAGCATAAATAAACTTGTATGGCATACCCCTTAGAGATCTCTTTTTCCTTTATAACTTGATTCTCATACAAAGGGCTAATTTTGTCGAGCTCCTTCATTGAATCTTGTATTTCTTTCTGGAGGATATCAAGCTGCTTTTTTGCATCCTCCTGAAATAATGCACGTGCATCAAATAAACAGAGCATTTTTTATCCTTAATAGTGTTGCTAAAGGCCCAAAGCAGACTAAAGTGCAAAAGGTTCAAGAGCTTAAGGTGCAAGGAGCAAGGCCAGCCGAAACCTAATTCCTCGTGAAGTAAAAGTAAAGAAAACTGTATTCAACTAAAAATATATTTCCTGATCGAATAATAGGGTATAAATTAGATCCTAATTGCCAATTCACATGCAAGTTATTAAGGAAATTCAACTTACATTAAACAAATATCAAATCACCTTACTCTATACACCTATAATTTTCAGCAAGCACATCCCACTATATTTCAAAAACCAGCACTTGAGCATCACAAAAATCATTAAAAAAAAACCCACCAAGGACTTTATGTCAACTTGAGAAAAGATAAGCCAGCCTTTTTATGTGAGTTTTTAAGGACCCTTTACTGCATAAGTTTTTAAGTAAAAGTTGGATTGGAAAAGTGAAAAAAAAAAAAAAAAGATTCTCATTTTGCATTGAGTATCAATGAGGGATCTTCAACTTCTAAAGCCAAACACAATTAAAAAAAAAATCCAGGGGACACCTAAGCCCAAGGCTAGGCCACCTGCAGATGTGACATTCACCTGGGTATAGGCCAAGCGAGATACCTGGGCCTTGCACCTAGACAAGTCTTTAACAACACTGATTGATAAATACTAATTTACAAATTTAACATCTATCAGAATAATACTTTGGCTTGAGAATTTCCAGAAATCCTCTCTTGCAAGTCTTTTACATCAAGCTCAAGCTCTGTCTGCTTCTTTATTGCTTCAGTTTGTCGCATCTCCGCTGCCTCTTTCTCTTTATTCAATCCTTGAACCTCTTTTGTAAGATCTTTAAGCATCTTGTCCAAATCCTTGGACCTCTCATGGGCATCCAACACACTGTTATACATCTTAGCTGAGGTTTCAGAAACCTTGTTTCGAGCCTGTTCTACCTGAAACAGGGAAGAAAAAAGAATACCATTAACTGTTAACTTTGCTGCCAGAGAAGGAAAAAAGACTCAATAAAGTTATGATCCTGGCCATAGATTAGCTGTAATGCACACGTTACACAAACATAACCACTGGCTCAATGAAAACACAAAGAATGCCAAAATAATTTCACACATAATCTCCTAGCAGAAAAAGCAATACTAGTACAATGCTAAAAACCTATGAGATGAGTTTGCTAATTCACATATGAAATTTAGTAATACTGTTTTATAAATTACAGTTATTTATGTCCTATACAAACATTCATTGAAGTTATCTAATTTTGCAAAGACATGATTGCTAAACAGATTGGTTCAACCCTCTCAGTTCAAGTCACATCGACGGTGTCATTTAATCGTCTAACTTTTGTCCATACTGATATACAAAGCATATACTGGCCAATTGAAAAAGAATTTTGAATCCTAAATTATAATACACTTTCTCATTTACACTTTACAATGATTATACAGGGTATACGCTTCTTCCCCAAGAAGGGAATAAAAGGAAACACAATAAAAGAGTTAGTACTCCAAAGTAATCAATTTGAAAACATCTATTCCCCTATGAATGTTGATTATCCATCAATCTGCATATACTAATAAATAAACTTCGGTACAAAAAAATATTTATCATTTTTAAAACCTAGTATTCCAACAAGCAAAATGGTCAACAATCTTAAAAACCAAAAAAGGCATACGCGTTGAAGCTTTGTTCCATTTTTCAAGCATCTAATAGTTACTAACCTCCCCCAACTTTTGCCGAGCAACATAGAGTTCCTTATCATAAATGGTATATTCTAAAGATTTACGCTGTTTGTCAAGCTGTTGATATTTCCTCAGCTCCTCCTTCTCTTCATCCAATTCCTTCAGCCTCTCATCCAGGTACTGAACAACTTGAATTATCTGCTTTCTTTTGTTTCCTGGTTGCATGAAAAAGTATATATAAATCAAAAGGCAGGGTACAAACAACTAAATCAACTACGGCTTGCCTGTTTCTTGCATAATTTTCAAACTTTCACGACGTCGCTCCTCATACACTCGAGTTCCGCCAATTTCCTTCAGCAAATCCAGACGTTCTGAATCTTTCATCAGCGTCAACGATGCTATCTATGGAACATAATAGAAAAGGAAAAAAACAGTTTAAGAAAAAGGAAAAATAAAACCAAAAATTTTAAAGTTATTGATATAACTCTACTTAAATTAAAGCTATACCTTTCCTTGCTGCACCACATAGTATGGATTGGAGCGGGAGAACCCAGCACTTTCTAGTAGATTCATGACTTCTGTTTTCCTGCAAATATATCACCTTCACCATTAATAAGTAGCAACTAAGAAGCATAAAGAACAACAATCTTTCCATGAAGCACAGATTCTTACGTGATGTGCTTGCCATCCAAAAAATACTCATCCTTTTTCAAACCAATTGTTCTTCGCAGATGCACTTCCTCCTTGTCCACCTGTTGCGAGGACAAAGTATGCTTGAAATGTGAATAAATAAGAAATAGAGAGAAGAAAAGGCACCAAACTTTCATAAATTTGTCTTTTGGAGAGAAGCGCAAGAAATAATAAAACAGAGTAAAGACAAATTTTCACATAATCCACATGATTGATCACAACAAAAATCTGAATAGAAAACCCCATTCTATAAAGCCATGACCATAATTCCATCACGTACGATGCCCATATCAGCACATCACCGTTTCAACAGCCTATATACACTGGCAGGTCTTTTTTTTGTTGGTTGCAACAGAGACCATATACCCATTAGATTAATAAAGACCTTCTAACAAAAAGTTATAAGAGGGTTCTGGACTTTGGGGACCCCTTTATATAAAAAAGACAAGGCAGCTTATCCTGGAACGGGTAAAACCATAAAAGATTCTGCTGAGAGTGCAGCTATAGAGATTGTATAATCTAGAAAAGAAGATTACCAAAAGAATTTACTATCATAGTTGTAGAGAATGAATCAATAAAATAATTTCAATAAAAAAATCATATGGATGCATTATCAAGCCATTTCCACTATGTCATTTTCTAACAAAAATCATGACGTTCAATGACAGAGACTCCAATATCCTAAGAGAAGCTAATTTTGTCTATTGCAGCTGTAGTGGCAATTACACTATATAGCTTCCTTCTAAATGAAAATTTGCACTTATTACAGAACAGGACTCTTCCCCACCAAAACAAAAGGATCCAGACCATCATCAAGGTAAACAAAATAATGGACCACGTTGTATTACCGGAATGCGATTGTCAGAATTATCAAACACAATCTCCACAAAAGCAGATAAAACTTGGTGTCCTGCACCTTCCTGGCCAATGATAAAATGTAAAATAAATTAGTATGAGAAGATATAAAAAAATAAACAAAAAATCTGATTATAGCTTGAAAATGAAAACTATGGCAATACATACATGGAGTAGTGCATGCCTATCTTCACTGCGCAAGTTTTGGAAGAGATCACTCAGTACAAAACGAATGGCTACAGAAATATACGTATATAATATATAAAAATATATCAAAGTCCATAATACAAGTTTTTTTATCAAACTTACATAAAAAAAATATTAGCCAAAAAATTAACACACACAACTAAGTAGTACAAATGCACTCACCATGGAAAAAGTTCGTCTTGCCAGACCCATTAGCCCCAACTGAAGAAGCCATTTGGAATAAATATAAAATTATAAGAAAGAACCAAAAATAATCCTGTCTATGGGCTACTGGAACCAAAAATAATCCTGTCTATGGGCTACTGCCCCATAGTCATACAATGATAAAACTCAAAAGGCAGAGTAAAACCTTAAATAATTTAAAAGTAAAACCTAAAATAATTTAACCAGGATATTTAGCACTAATCATGAGTGTGAATCCAACGGTAAAGTCAAACAATAGTGACATCTTGGTTCAGAGATAAAGGACTCAGACTGAGATCCCAAATACAAAAAATTCTTAAAAGACAGCCAAACTTCAGGAGCCTTTTTGAATAGTTATAAAATTTAAGACAAAAACAACAAAGCATCCTATCTACAGACTATCCACTCCATAGCTAAATACTCTGATAAAACTCAAAAGGCAGAATAAAATACTAAATTTAACAGTACATTTAATATTAATCAAGAGTGTCAATCTAACAGCAAAGTTAAACAGTAATCAGATTTTGGTTCAGATGTAAAGGACTCAAGACTAAGATCTCAGGAACGGAGTTCTTAAAATTATATTCCTACTAGAAACAAGTTATCATTATGAGTTATCCAGTTGTTATTAGTTATTAACTTGTTAAATGTACTAAGGAATTATGTAAATCTAATATTCACTATCTAGAACTCCTATCTCAACCTAAAAAAATGAAAAAAGGGCATACAAATTATTACACCCCATTGATGCATTTATTTTTAGATGACCTACACCAAACCAGGCTTTTGTAAGATTTAAATTTGGAGTAACAGATTGATTACCAACTAGAAAAAAGAATTGCCAAGTTTGGATAATGGATAATTCAGCAATTTAAACAAAATTTACGTTTGGAAACAGTAACAGATTAATTACTATAGGACACAAAATCTGAACTCCTCATTTCCCAATCCAATATTGAGGAAAGAATTAAAAATAATAATAATAATCAAACAAACGTACCAACACAGTTAACTTTTGGACTGAAAGGCTCAGTAGCAACTTGTTCTCTATAACTCTTAAAACCTTCAATAATAATCTATATTGCAACTCAGAAGTTAGCTTGTCAAATAAAAACCAGACAAAAGAAAAATACAAGCAACATAAATTTTGCATAGACTTACCTGCTTTATATGCATACCGAAATTGTTACTTTTCCAGCCTCTATCAGATAAGAACACAGAGTAGGGTTTCGACTAATAAATTCAAAGCAAGAAGATAACAAATTAAAGTCAGAATCTAAAACCCTAGCTAACTGCAATGCTCTAAGCACTCGCTAAAAACAAAATTAAGAAATAGGAAATATACATTACGGTCCAATTTTAGGGTTCTACAAAGCTTAAAAAATAAATTGCAGCAATTGCAGTTGAAGTTACAGAGCCCTAACCACATTTGGCAACAAAAAAATCTAAGATAGAACTTACCAATTGCAGCTATTTGATTTGAGTTCGAGCCAGTTTGGGATTGCAATTTTAAGAGGACAATGCAGGTTTAGCTTAATATATGTTTGACTTGGATGTTTTCGAAAGTTTTACCGCTTTGAGTAAGCGTAGGTCAAGAAGAGTGCTCAGACGGTTTTGGTTATTGGGTTTTGTTAAGGAAGGGTAGAATCACGGGCGGGAAGGTAAAATTTTCTGCTCTTGTGGGAAATTAACTGCCATAATGCGCTAAAGCCGTAAAGCGTATTCTGCACGAATCTAGCGTTGTGGTGATGTTTGTTTGTGAGGTTTTGGTTATCCGTGATGTGGATTAAACGACGCTAGTAAAATGTCAGTAGAAAACTGAACGTCAAAGACTTGCCTCTTTCTAATGTGGCTCACCGGCCCAATTCTGCGCGGCCCAATCACACCCGACCGGAATGGCAGGATTCAAAAAAAATTGAATTGAACTTTGAGCTGATAGTCGAGCCCGAAGTCACCTCGAATTAGGTTTTGGACTCGAGAATATATACCAGCCCAGCCCGAGATATTTAAAAAAAATTACTTAATTTTTAGTTAACTATATTAATATTTCTAAATATTTATATTAATTTTTATGTATGACTCTATATATAATAAAAAATTATATTATTAATAACTTAAAAATAATTCGTAAAATATAAGAAAATTCAATAAAAATTATAATATTAATAATTAAAAATTTATAATTCTTTGGGTTGTCTAAATCTGGCCCGTTGGCCCAGGTGGCTCTAACAGCCCTTGTAGCTCAGGCTTCTTAGGTTAGAGTCGGGCTTTGAGCCTTTTTTTTTTTGCCTGAAGTATTTCGAGCTGGGCTATGGACAAGGGTAAAACTCGGTTTGTGCATAGCCCTACTTTCTAAGAACCAAAACGTAACCAATTCTTTCGAAAAAAAATTTTAACCAAACGATTTATTTTCAATCTTAATCGGTTGGATTGATTAACTGAATTGAATAAGGCCATATGATTAATTTCACATTTAATTGAGTTTTCCATGGTTATATTATAAGTAGTAACGAATATAGTATTTATAAAAATTACTCTACTTAAGCCTGTTTAATTTTAAGAGATGTTTACATAATTATCATAAAAAAATAACTTTTATCATAAAAATACTATAAAAATTAAAAATATTTACACTTTTATAAAAAAAAAAAAAGTTGATGTAAAATTTTAAAAATACATCATTTATCAATAAAATAAAAGTTTTTTTAAATATCTCTTCTCTCACTATAATTGATATTTTACTTAAAATTTTTATTTTTTTAAACTTTAATATTAAATAAAAATATTCTAATAAAATAATAACAATTCATATTTTAAATTATTTTTTATCATATAAAATCATAATTTTTCATAAAAAAGATAAAAAAATATTTTAAATTATAAAAAAGTAACACTCAAAAAAATAAAAACAAAATAAAATATACAAAAATATATTAATAAAAATCATTAAATTTATTTTTAAACAAAAATTTTACATATTATAAATATAAAAAAATTAAAAAATTATAAATAATTTTATTATATATATAGTAGATGTGTTGTGAATGTATTATAGATGTGTTGTAGATATTATGTATATATTATATATTTATAATTTAAGTTATGTATATTTTATAAAAAAAATTATTGAATATCATTTGAATGTTGTGTGCATATTGTTAAAATAAAGAATTAAGAAAATTAAATTAAATAAATATTAAAAATATTATACAAATATATTGTATATTTATTGTAGATGTATTGTTGATATGTTTTATATGTGTAGATGTAGTTTATATTGTTTATTGTGTATTGTATATATGTTGGATATATGTTATATATTTATTTATTTATTTATTTATTTATTTATTTTTTGTGTGTATATTAAAAATATAATATAAAAAAATTAAATAAAAAATTAGTAAAAAAATAAAAATAATTAAAAATTACAATAATTAAAAAAAAGAAAAAATAACATGGTTTCCGTAAAAGTGAAATTAAAGCTAGCGTGTAGGTATTATTGAAAATGATAAGTTTTTTAACGTACAGAGTGTAAATATCTGTAATTTTAAACTATTTGAATATGTCCTAAATCAGATTATAGTTATATTTTTAAAGTTTTTTATAAAAAACCAAAAATAAAAAATAAATAAATCAATCATATTTTTTAAAATATTTTCATATTTATAATAATTTATAATTTTTTTAAAAATATTAAATTTATATAGTTTATTATAAGTTTATTTTGTGATTATTATGAATTTATGAATTTACGTAGTTTATTATGAGTTCATTATAAAATAATTAAAATACTACTAGTAAAATAAAAAAAATTATAAAAAATGGTAAATAGTATAATTTCTCCATATTTTTACTATTTTTATCCATCCCAAACTCATTTAATATTATATGTTTACTATCCAAACATATTTAATTACCCATTTATGTGTAAAAAGTTCAAAAATGTTATAAAATTTAAATTATAAAATTATATTGAATTAAAAATTTATGAATAAATATTTCATGCTAACACAATTTTGTTAAAATAAAAAATTTAACACAAAAGCAAAAATTTAAATATTTCATACATGATATGCGATCTAGCACCAAGCAAAATTGGTCTTGTAGGAAAATCTCTAACTTCAAGAACAACACAAAAGCTAGACTTGATCAGGTCTACTAGGGCTTTTTATCTCTACCTTGTCACCTGCGCGATAAAATCAATATCGCTAAGCTAGTAGCTTAGCGGTATATACTTTGATAACAATAATTATTTAAAATACATTGAAATGTATAGGAATGCATTATGTTATTTTCTTATGATTTAGTGATGCAGCTTACTTTCAGTGCAATACAATACAGACTTCACCTACGTTTCTCAATCATACACATTAGGCCCAAAAAATTTTATATAATATTTAAGTTCTAGAAATATTAATTTGGCTTATCACTACATCGAGAATCTAAATATCATATTATACCACCCGTAGGTGAACCCCCTATCAACACCAAAAATCTGAGTGTCATATCATACCACCCAAAGACGCATCTCTTATAAATACTAGAGATCAAGTGCTACATAATATCGCCCAAAGGTTGCCTCCTCGACACCATAGAGTCCGACACTAGAGTGTCTTCCTCAAAGGCGTATGACATGCCAAATCAACAGTACCAAATGTAATTCTTTAGAGCAAGTTATTGTGTAAGGCAAATATACATCACACATTACACCATAACACATTTTCATGCTCTTATTACCATTCCCCATTTTCATCACATTATTCATTTCTTTTTCACAATTTCTACATTTTCCATATTCCTTAGCTATTTTCATATTTTTCCAATTATATAGAATATATTTCTTAGACACATTGCTATTTCTACATTTTTAGTACATAATGTAAACTATCATCATTTCCGTAATAAATTGTTCTTCAAATCCATATCAATAAACATATTTCTTTAACAAAAATGCATAAGAAATAAAAAAATGACACTTTAAAGAATATCACCATTCTTTAAGGAATGCCAATGTGGATGATACCAAATATGAACAATCAAATTAAATATTAACAAGTATGTACTAACCTTAGTAAGCTCCAAAATCAACTCCAATTCCCTCTCCAACCTTTACTTTCACCAAACCCCTAATTCCTTCAATTAGGCAAATTGAAACTACACATTGTTAAACCAAATATTAAGCAAAATTATTTTATTAGAATCATTCATATACTAATTTTATACAAAATAATCACTAATTACTCAAACCCTAACCAAATTTCTATCGAAACCCTAAATCCTTTACTACATTCTTCAAACTTCACAAAAATCAATCTATTTCTATCATCCAACCATAAAACCATTACATATGCATCAAAACTACTTCAAAACAACCTATTACAACAATCATAGATTCCCCTCATCAAAAATTCAATTTCTACATATTCATAAAAACCACAAAAACTAAGCTTAAAGCATAAATTACTTATCTAAACCTTGATTAATCTTCAAAACACCTTGAATCCTTTGAAAATTTGGTGAAATTTAAAGTAGTTGAAGAAGCAAAATCTCCCCTTCCTTTGCCAATGGAATTCGGCCACGATGGAGAAGAAGAAGAATTGACTTTTCTTTTCTTTCTTCCTAGACATTTTCTTCTTTCTATCTATAATTAATTTTAATGTAAAACCCCTCGGTTTTATAATATTTGAATCCGGGGGCAAAATGGTAATTTTGCGCTTGAGGGGCAAAATGGTCATTTTGCACCCTTATATTTTGTTTGAACGTATTTGGGTGATTTGGTGCTCTGTTTGATACTCGGGACGATGTGACGGTCGTTTTGAGTATAATATTGTATTTTTGTGTTCAGGGGCATTTTGGTCATTTAAAATAATTACGGTGTTTAAATGGAATAAAAATATTTTTTTATTTTAAAAATAAATACTGAAATCTATTTTGTGTTAAATTTAGTGAAGAGGGATTTAATTGTGAGTTTTAAGTTTGAGGGGGTGATTTTTAATGGTTAAATTGATATTTGAGGTTAATTTAAATAAAATAAAATGAAGTGGGGTTAAAACACAATTTTAGGAAGTGTTTATGGTATAAATAGACCCTAATCAGCTAGGTTTAGAGTTTGAGACACTCACAAAATCGGGTATTCAATTTAAGAGAGTTTTAGAGCAGAATACGTAGCACCGTCGTTTTGATCCAGCCGCCCAAGGAAGTCTTTGTCGTTCGGCGAGTGAGCATCGGTAGTTCGGCGAGCCACGCGAGCGAAGCCTCCTGTCGTTTGGCGTGCCGCGTGCGTCGTTCGGCGTGTGGCCACTGGTTCTCGGCCTGCCGTTTTGTCTGGCTCCAGATTCAGTTTTCAATGTTTCTTTCATTTTTGAGGTTTTTCATTTATTTCTCTTCAATTCTAATTCGATCTTTTTCCACAATCACATTCTAGGGTGTTTTTAGGTCTGATAAAACATATTTTGCATCAGATTTAAATTTATTTTCTATTTTTAATTAATTTTCAAAGTGGGAAAAATCTGTATGTGATTTTGATAGATCTAATGGTTTTTGATTTAATTAACATACTTACAGTAATAGATCACGCCTAAAATTTATTGTATCTTCTTCTAGGGTTTCTAAGGGATGCCTGTATATTTATTTTATATTTTTAGGATTCGTATTTTATTTTTAATTAAATTTTGAATTGGTATAATTTGCTGTCTGGATTTACTGAAAATTCCAGAAACTTTGATGAATTTTTATAAATCTTAGGTGATGGGTATAAGTCTGAAATTTTAGTATGTTCTGTATTCAGATGTTATTTACATATGGTAATTTTTGTAGATCCAGAATCATAATATTTGTTGAGTAAATAAATCATAGACCTGGTCACTACCAGAATGGATCTACTGGTCAGTCCATGTTGGGTTAATTGTTTGAGGGCTTTTTACGTACTGGATATTTACAAAATTTGGGTATGTTGTATTTTATGAAGTAAATTTAATGTTAAAAATATTTGGGGAATTTTTATATAATGTTGTGTATGTATTTATGCATATGTATCCTACTGCCCATTTTAGTAGTTATGGATCGGGCAGTATATCGCAAATCGATTTTGGGGGACTAAATCATTTTGTATGGACCTGAAATTTTGTACGGGGGTCTCTGGAAGGGTGAGGGACCTTCTGGAATTTTTCCAAAATTTTTAAACTGCAGGATTAATTTATATGAAATTTCCAAAATTACCCTTATTTCACTAAATACATCGATATTGTGGAAAAAAAACTAAGTTTCGCTTTTGGAAACACTTTGCTACGTTTACGTAAGACTTAGGGGTGAATGTTTTTGCATGAGTATGGTCTGCAATTTTAAATTAAATCATGAGTTTGTATGATGGTTGATTAAATGGTCAATTGGTTAGGAAAATGCATTAGGGGTAAAATGGTCATTTTATTGAATAATACTCGATTGACTGTTATTCATGGCATACATGGCATACATTACACTTCATGTGAGTGAGACGGATTCTGATGAATGATATTGTTGAATCGTATACTTAGGTGATAATCAGGTCGGTCCTCGGGATCAATAGGATCGAGGAGTTTGCTTATCTCAATAAGTCTGCATATCAGGTAAGTTCATGGGTGTGATTGTTTGTTTGTGATGTGCTGATGTTTGACTAACAAATGTATATATATATATATTAAGCCTTTCTTATATAACTATTCTTTCTCTTCGGTATTATATTCCTTCAATACCCGAGCCTTTATATGAATGTTTAGGAGACAGAAAAACGTGCTTGTGAATGCTAATATTGTGAATATTATGTTGATGAAACTTTTCTTGTGTTGTGTGGTGGTATGTCATACGGGGACGGAGGATCAATTGTGGAAATACTGTAACTGTTATTGCATTTGTTTATGAGGTTAAAAACCTCCACTGTACTGATATTGATACTGAGGTTGTTATAAGGGTGGATTGTTATTGTTAATTATTACTGATACTGTAACTGTTATTGAGGAGGAATAAGGGAGGATGAATTATTGATATTGGTAGACCCCGACATACCACCTTGATTGAATTAATTGTATTTGAGTTACTTTGTAACACCCTGATACCCTATATAAGCACTATACATATACCTAGTATACATACAGTAAGTATATAAAGTATAAGGATGCCACTTTTCCTTTTTACTTTTAAAAAAAAAACCTGTAACAAAATTTAAACTATAATAGGTCAATATAAAGAACACTTACGAAATCATTGTCTTTATCAAAACTTCACTTATACATATAATATAACATACTTAAAGTGGATACATGTATGCATTACCCTCTAGTTGGTCTCGACAAAATCTTACTCTTCTCGTGGCATACCAAAAGACTTCATATCTTCCACCAAGCTACCTGCGCGATAATACATCCGCGCTAAGCTCGAAAGCTTAGTAGTACAAATATAAAATACAAACATATATCATGGAAACACTAACATATAAAGATATATCAATTCCATATACTTTTAGTTCTTATTAAGTTTATCCCTTTTCATTTGCACCTTTCATATCTTTCAACTAATTTCATATCTTATACCCATATATACATAACATTTCTACCAATTCCAACCCATCACTAATATTCACAATCAACATCTCAATACACACATTATACATCATACTAACCATAAGTCACATTTCCAATTAATACAATCATTGTCATCAACCACAATTCATCAATTGAATTCACAATCAATGCTAATACACACATTATACATCATACCAATCATAACATTTCTTTATTCACAATTCACCATTAGTGCTCATAATCAATATTTCAACACACATATTACATATCATCAACCACATGTCCAATGAAGTATACCAAAGATTTCATTATCCATTTCTTTCAACATTTGTATATCACATTGACAACAAAGACAGACTCGGGCCCAACAGACACCACTATGTTATTCAGAGTTCAGAGTTACTGCTTTGGTCTATAATCATAATCATCAAGCCCGTAGGCATCATATATCAATATTTCTATCCATGGATAGTGTAACAGACCCAGTCTCTTGGACCATCAACTCATCATGAGGAGATCCTCAACCCGGCAAGACTGTTACCAATCATATATTTCATATTCACAATTCTCATGGTGTAACAGACCCAGTCTCTTGGACCTCAATTCAACTCAATTTGAAGAGATCCTCAACCCGGCAAGACTGTTACCTTTTTCATTTTATAGGCATGCCTCCAAACCCAGAACTCTGAAGACTGAATAACACATTAAACACATATTTCACTTATTGTTTCATTATCAATTTCAATCTCAATGCTCATTATCATCTAGCCAAACATGCCTTATTTCTTTCAATTGGATCATCATAGCCAATCACAATGGCTTCATCTCACATTTGAATCATCATGGCCAATTACAATGGTTTCACAACATATCATATCTCAATCCATATGATACATATAACATCATTGATATAACATTTCAAAATATATTATTCATATAACATATTGTCATTTACAATGCATATAACATAACCTTTCATCATTTCTTAAAACACACTAACACCATTCATTATTAGAGCATTTATCATAACAAATTGCACATACCTTAAGAATGATCCTCATTTCTTCCTACCTTTCCCATTTCATATTTTATCCACTCTATATATATATATATAGCAATTTACATTATTCATTTACATCCACAATATAATAGAGTATTTAACACATTCATCCAAATGTGTTAAAATTCAAAGACATATAAGGATATACAATCAAATAGAGTTCATGCTTACCTTTTTAATGATCTTCACATCCTTCACATCATTCAATCATCACCTTAATCCAATTATATTAACATTATAGTAAACCACTTAACACATTTGCAAACAAATGTATTAAGTCTCAAATCATGTAAATAAATACAATCATATGTATTGGTACTTACCTTATGAACACTCACACAACTCTAAGCAATCCTTTCTTCATAAGATTTCTCACTTCTCAAATTAGGGCAAATCACCTTCTTCAAACCCTAATCCAAAAGGAATATTAGCAAAATGACCATATGAATAGTACATTCTGGTTTTAGACTCCATTTTATCCTTATTTTGAAAAATTGTATAAAATAATCTACTTGACTAAAAATTCTAAAATTTTTACAGAATTTAGTTTTGTATCTTAAAATCATTCCTTTAAAATTTCAGATCAAACTGAACACAAAATCTTGGTCAAATAGTTCACCTAACCAGACTGCCCCAATTGCCCTGCATCCTGGCAGCAGTTCTGAACTTTGTGAATTTCATAAATCAAATTCAATCAAAGTGGTTCCAAATTATTTTTCTCAAATACTAGACTCACTAAGCAACAACATATCCAAAATTCACTTCAAGAACATTTTTCTATAATTAATTAAAAATCATACAAGTCACAGCCTTTACTAATTGTAAAACAGAAAAATTTTCACTAAACACAACTCTTACTCTTCCATCACCAACACCAACCTAGCTTCTTATCTAACAAGCAATCTCAACACTTAAATTCACACCATAAACAACTATAATCATCTCATCATCAAATCACAACTCAACTCAAGTATAACTTCCAAAAATAACAAGATCAAACAAGAGAAACTTACCAAATGGTGAAATTCCTTGAAACTCCAACTTGTAAATTTGAAAGCTTTCTTCACTTTGAGCTTGGAAATAACAAAACCCTCATTTGTTCTTTTGTTTTCCCTTGTCTATGATGAGCCGGCCAACACAAAGAAGAAGAAGAAGAAATGATGAAGAAAACACAAAGTCAATATGCATTAAATAGCCATCCAAGAGAAAATTACCATAATACCCTCATCCACTTAACTAAGCTTTTGTCTCATATATACCCATATTGGTAATTTCACATCTCACAAATAAAATATCCTCTTCCCTTGACTTTCCATTTTGACCAACATATATTTTATATATATCACCATATACACTACATATACACATACATTCTCTTCCCATCTCTTTTCTCTTACAATTTAACACATATATTCAATCCAATATATAACAACAACAACACTAACAACAACATCAACAACATAATCAAACTTCTAGGGCATATATGAGGATATTACATACTTGATATTTATAAACTGCTTATATAGTTGTGTTTCTCTGCCTCACATGAACTTACTGAGCGCCTATATATAATGCTCACACCCCTATAGACTGATTTTGCAGGTTGAGGTCCACTGGTAGCATCAGTTGTTTATTTCCATTCTTTCGTTCTTTGGAATTCTAAAGCTAGTAGGTTAGTGGAGATGTTTCTTCCTTTTATAGATTTCTGGATAACCTAAGGGCAGACTGAGTCTGAACCCGTTTCTTTGTAATAATGAGATTTAAACATTTGACCATTTTCAGTTAGACGGTATTGTTTTGGCATTGAATAATTAGAATACTTTATATATTGCTTTAGACTAATAGTTGAATTTATGAGCATAACTTACACTATTTTCCTTTAAGGCATGATCTAACTATTGTTATCTTAGGCTTGTATAGTTACACGTAAGTGTAACTGTACGCCGGTCACGGTCCCTAGTTGGGTCGTGACAAAAGTGGTATCAGAGCCCGGTTTTGATATTTGTGTTATCCAGAAATCATTAGGGTATTCTTAAGTTTTTCTTGTTTCCTTTCAGCGTTAATCAAATTGCCCTCCATATAAGGTGCAATGTCTCGTAGAGGCACACGTCTTCTTTTAACTGGCGAAGCTAGTAATGCCCAAGGGGCAAGGAACAGTGGAGAGGATCCAATTGGAAGTGTTCGGGAGCAACTTTTGCCTAGGGGGCGAGGAAGACCACGCAGAGTGGTGGACAGGGGTGGACAGGGTCAGCAGAACCAAGATCTGCCATCCAATAATGAAAACTTTGAGGACATACCGGAGGATGATGTCAGAGATCCACCACCAACTCCAAGGAATGAGCCTATACCTGAGGGTACAACAGCAGCTCCAGTGAGTTAGGAGCAATTCATGGCCACCATGGCAACCTTCAGTCAGACTATGGGAGCACTTGCAGCTGGATTTACCCAACTTGTCCAGAATATGGGGCAGAACAATGGGCAGGACAATGCACCACAGGCGGGAGTACCAGGATATGTTAAACTACATGAGTTTATCAGGGTTGACCCACCAGAGTTTTCAAATGCTGCGACAGAAGACCCAATGTTGTTTATTGATGAGGTCAAGAGAATATGTAACGCCTTGCATTGTTTAGAAGAAAGATCTATTGAGTTGGCAGGTCACCAAATGAAAAAGGCTGCTAGGGTTTGGTTTGATAGCCAGATAGTTGATCGAGTACATACCTGGGAGGACTTCAAGCTGAGATTCACACAAACCTTCCTACCTAAGAATGTTTTGAAGGCTAAGGCTAGAGACTTTGAGATGCTCAAACAGGGAAGCAAGACTGTTGCTGAATACTGGGAGAAATTCCAGGAGTTGAAACCCTATGCTACACACTTGCTGCAAGAAGAAGAAGTTATGACGAAACGATTTGTTGAGGGGTTGGATGACAGGTATTATGATGTGATTGCTAGCCATAACTACAAGGAGCTTCATCTGGCAGTCAATGCAGCTATTGGTATGGAAAATAGAAGAAAACCTGATAGAAAAACTGATATGGCTGAGCCTAGCAGGAAGAGGAATAGGCCTAATGATCAAATGAACTATCAAGGGCAGTATCAAGGCCACAGAGGTAGCAATGGAGGAGGCCAATTTCAACATCAACAGCAGGGGTACAAAGCTCCTATTTGTGATTTTTGTGGTAACCGACATGGAGGTGAGTGTTGGAAAATGATTGGTGCATGCCTGAGCTGTGGTAAGAAAGATCATCAAGTGAAGGATTGTCCTAATTCTAGAAGAAATCAGAATCAAGCTGGACAACAAACACAAAGGCAAGTAGGCAATCAGGGGTACTATGGACATAATCAGAATGGAAATGGCAATGGAAGAGGATATGGTGGACGTGGTAACTATGGCGGCCGAGGCTATCAAGGAGGTCGAGGTAATGGCCAGCAGGGCCGAGGTTTCTATGGCCAGCAGGGCCGAGGATATCAGGGCCAACAGGGCCGAGGTTATCAGGGATATCAGTATCAGCAAGGCCGTGGTTATGGTGCTGCAAACAACGGAAACCAGCAAAACAATCAAGGTCAGAATGCTAGAGCAGTGCAGCCAGCTGGGCAAGGGAATAATCAGAATCAGAATCAGAACCAAGGGCAGAACCAGAATTAAGCTCGTGTGTTTAATTTGAACAACCAGCAAGCCCAAACTGATAATAATGTGGTGCAAGGTACTCTTTTTATTTGCTTTTTTGATGCTCATATTTTAATGGACCCTGGTGCTACACATTCTTTCATATCACCTAGTTTTGCATCTAGATTGAGTATTACACCTGAAACTATGGATATGCCTTTACTTGTTCCCCTTGGGGGAAGAAGTTGAGTCTGTCAATGTTTATAAGGGTTGTATAGTTCAAGTGAGAGATGTGAATTTTCCAGCAGACCTAGTTATTCTAGATGTGATTGATTTTGATGTTATATTGGGAATGGATTGGTTAGCTAAACATGGAGGAAAGATGGATTGTAGGAATAAAACTGTTATGTTTGATTATGAAGAAGGTAAGTCAGTGACTTTTGTTGGTTCAAAGATAGATGGGCCTAGTCGACTGATTTCTTCCTTGAGGGCCAGGAAGTTAATGAAGAAAGGATGTGATGCTTACCTAGTATCTATCCGAGATGTAAGAAAAGAGGAAGCAAAGCTTGAAGAAGTTCCGGTAGCGCGAGACTTTGTGGATGTGTTTCCGGACGATTTTCCCGGTTTACCTCCGGAAAGAGAAATTGAATTTTTTATTGATCTTGTACCTGGAACAAATCCCATTTCTATGCCTCCTTATAGAATGGCACCTGCTGAACTGAAGGAATTAAGGGAGCAGTTAAATGACCTGCTGCAGAAAGGGTACATCCGACCGAGTATTTCACCTTGGGGAGCTCCGGTGCTTTTTGTGAAAAAGAAAGATGGTACAATGAGACTATATATTGACTACCGACAACTGAACAAAGTGACAGTGAAGAATAGGTACCCGCTACCTCGGATTGATGATTTGTTTGACCAACTGCAAGGAGCCCGTTTCTTCTCTAAAATTGATCTTAGGTCTGGCAACCATCAGTTGAGGGTGAGAAAGGAGGATATACCAAAGACTGCTTTCCGAACAAGGTATGGGCATTATGAATTTCTTGTTATGTCCTTTGGACTCACTAATGCACCTGCAGCTTTTATGGACCTGATGAACAGGGTGTTTAGTCCTTACCTTGATCGGTTTATTGTTGTATTCATTGATGATATCTTGATTTACTCAAGAACCAAGGAGGAGCATGAACAACACTTAAGGTCAGTTTTACAGACATTGAGGGAACATCAGTTATATGCTAAGTTTTCCAAATGTGAGTTCTGGTTGGATCGAGTAGTGTTCTTGGGACATGTGATTTCGGCAGAAGGTGTGCAAGTCGACCCCAAGAAAGTGGAAGCAGTTATGGACTGGCCTAGACCTAAAACGGTTACTGATATACGGAGTTTTCTCGGTTTAGCAGGCTACTACAGAAGGTTTGTGAAGGATTTTTCCAGAATTGCTGCACCATTGACGAAGCTAACTCGCAAAGGTGTAAAGTTTGTTTGGGATGACACCTGTGAGGAGAGTTTTACAACACTTAAGGAGAGATTGACTACAACACCAGTACTTATTTTACCTGAAGGCACGGAAGGTTATGCTGTATACTGTGATGCATCAGGTATTGGTTTGGGTTGTGTTTTGATGCAGCATGGCAGAGTAGTTGCCTATGCTTCAAGACAGCTTAAGAAGCATGAGGTTAACTATCCTACTCATGATTTGGAAATGGCGGCAGTTGTGTTTGCGCTAAAAATCTGGAGGCATTACCTGTATGGTGTCACATGCGAGATATTCACTGATCACAAGAATCTCAAGTATGTATACGCCCAGAAAGATTTGAATTTAAGGCAGAGGAGATGGGTGGAATTTCTTGAAGATTATGATTATAGCATTCAGTATCACCCTGGGAAAGCAAATGTTGTAGCTGATGCTTTGAGCCGTAAATCTTTGGGTAGTTTATCTCATATATCTGCACACAGAAGGCCGTTGATTTTGGATATTCATCAATTGATTGGTGATGGTTGGATTTTCCTTTTGTCAAATAAGGAAGTGGTTGGACATACAGGGGTCTTTTTAGCTAATCTTGTTGCTAGACCGAGTTTTCTTGACAGGATTGTCTCAACTCAGAGCAAAGATACAGAATTAGAAACTATTCGACAAAGGGTACTGAAAGGTGAAGATAAGGAGTTTCGTATTGATGAGCAAGGGGTATTGAGGTTTGGATCTAGGTTGTGTGTGCCCATGATTGATGATCTGAGGGAGAGTATCTTGAAAGAAGCTCACTCTTCAAGGTATACAGTACATCCTGGCTCCACAAAGATGTATCATGACTTGAAGCAATTATATTGGTGGAAAGGAATGAAGAATGATATTGCGACCTTTGTATCTCAGTGTTTGCCTTGTCAGCAGGTTAAGTACGAGCACCACAAACCAGCAGGATTGCTAAAGGAGCTACCACTACTCGAGTGGAAGTGGGAGAGGGTGACAATGGATTTTGTGGTTGGTTTGCCAAAGACACTAGGTGGCTATGATTCTATTTGGGTTATTGTTGATAGGTTGACAAAGTCAGCACATTTTCTACCTGTGAGTACCAAGTATACAGCAGCGCAGTATGCAAAGTTATACCTTAATCGTATAGTGAGTCTTCATGGGATCCCAGTCTCTATTGTTTCTGACAGAGGTACTCAGTTCACATCGAGGTTTTGGCAGAAATTTCAAGAAGGGTTAGGTACCGTTCAACATCTCAGCACAGCTTTTCACCCACAGACAGATGGGCAGTCAGAAAGAACTATTCAAACTTTGGAGGATATGTTGCGGTTGTGTGTATTGGATTTTGGTGGTAGTTGGGCGGATCATCTTCCATTGGTTGAGTTTGCATATAATAATAGCTACCAAGCTAGTATTGGTATGGCGCCTTTTGAAGCTTTGTATGGTAGGAGGTGCAGAACTCCTTTGTATTGGGAGGAAGTAGGCGATAGAAGAATTGAAGGCCCAGAGATTTTACAGTATAGTTCAGAGAAAGTGCCAGTCATCCAGAGCCGTATTCGAACTGCTTTCAGTAGGCAAAAGAGCTATGCAGACCTTAAGAGGAGACACTTAGAATTTGCTGTAGGAGATAAGGTGTTTCTTAAGGTGTCACCTTTCAAGGGAGTTATGAGATTTGGTAAAAAGGGTAAGCTAGCTCCGCGATTTATCGGTCCGTATGAGGTGTTGGAGCGTGTGGGAGAAGTGGCATATAGATTGGCATTACCACCAGCATTAGAAGCGGTCCATCCGACTTTTCATGTCTCTATGCTGAGGAAATATGTTGCAAATCCTGAGCATGTGTTGGCTCCAGAGACGATAGAGATCAGTAATGATTGTTCCTATAAAGAACAACCTGTTAAAATCTTAGATCGTCAAGTGAAACGACTGCGCAACAAAGATGTAGTATCCGTAAAGGTTTTATGGCGTAATCACTCTATTGATGAGTGCACCTGGGAATTGGAGGAAACTGTGAAATCTACATACCCTCATTTGTTTGAATCCTCAGGTATTTTCTAAATTTCGTGGGCGAAATTCTTAAAGGGGGGGTAGAATGTATATTTGGAGTGATAGAATGCATAGTATACATAAACATTAACATACATAAGCATTGTCATAACATCATAGTTGTGCATGGCATTTTTGTATTTTTGACTATTGATGCATTTTTGCATTTTGGACTTTGGACTGTTGATATTGCTATTGATTGAGTTGTCTGACTGATATCGATTGATTTGACATTGATTGAGTTGAGTAATGACGAGTTGAATGGCAGGTTAATCAAGTTATGTATATTGTTTACATAGTATTAATATTGTTATTGGTCGTGATATTTTATTTGGTTTTGGAAATTGTGTCTTAATGTCATAATGAACTTAACAGGAGCAAAGCTGGAATAGCCATTAGTGCTTGGTATTGTGTGGTTATGGTCTGGCCAACCATAACAACATGTATCAGGTAGTCGATGCTTTCCAGTTTTGTGTAAAACCGAAGTGATAAGGGTTGTCTTGTGGTTTTTGTTTTGAAATTTCGAGGACGAAATTTTATTAAGGGGGTAAGATTGTAAAACCCCTCGGTTTTATAATATTTGAATCCGGGGGCAAAATGGTAATTTTGCGCTTGAGGGGCAAAATGGTCATTTTGCACCCTTATATTTTGTTTGAACGTATTTGGGTGATTTGGTGCTCTGTTTGATACTCGGGACGATGTGACGGTCGTTTTGAGTATAATATTGTATTTTTGTGTTCGGGGGCATTTTGGTCATTTAAAATAATTACGGTGTTTAAATGGAATAAAAATATTTTTTTTATTTTAAAAATAAATACTGAAATCTATTTTGTGTTAAATTTAGTGAAGAGGGATTTAATTGTGAGTTTTAAGTTTGAGGGGGTGATTTTTAATGGTTAAATTGATATTTGAGGTTAATTTAAATAAAATAAAATGAAGTGGGGTTAAAACACAATTTTAGGAAGTGTTTATGGTATAAATAGACCCTAATCAGCTAGGTTTAGAGTTTGAGACACTCACAAAATCGGGTATTCAATTTAAGAGAGTTTTAGAGCAGAATACGTAGCACCGTCGTTTTGATCCAGCCGCCCGAGGAAGTCTTTGTCGTTCGGCGAGTGAGCATCGGTAGTTCGGCGAGCCACGCGAGCGAAGCCTCCTGTCGTTTGGCGTGCCGCGTGCGTCGTTCGGCGTGTGGCCACTGGTTCTCGGCCTGCCGTTTTGTCTGGCTCCAGAATCAGTTTTCAACGTTTCTTTCATTTTTGAGGTTTTTCATTTATTTCTCTTCAATTCTAATTCGATCTTTTTCCACAATCACATTCTAGGGTGTTTTTAGGTCTGATAAAACATATTTTGCATCGGATTTAAATTTATTTTCTATTTTTAATTAATTTTCAAAGTGGGAAAAATCTGTATGTGATTTTGATAGATCTAATGGTTTTTGATTTAATTAACATACTTACAGTAATAGATCACGCCTAAAATTTATTGTATCTTCTTCTAGGGTTTCTAAGGGATGCCTGTATATTTATTTTATATTTTTAGGATTCGTATTTTATTTTTAATTAAATTTTGAATTGGTATAATTTGCTGTCTGGATTTACTGAAAATTCCAGAAACTTTGATGAATTTTTATAAATCTTAGGTGATGGGTATAAGTCTGAAATTTTAGTATGTTCTGTATTCAGATGTTATTTACATATGGTAATTTTTGTAGATCCAGAATCATAATATTTGTTGAGTAAATAAATCATAGACCTGGTCACTACCAGAATGGATCTACTGGTCAGTCCATGTTGGGTTAATTGTTTGAGGGCTTTTTACGTACTGGATATTTACAAAATTTGGGTATGTTGTATTTTATGAAGTAAATTTAATGTTAAAAATATTTGGGGAATTTTTATATAATGTTGTGTATGTATTTATGCATATGTATCCTACTGCCCATTTTAGTAGTTATGGATCGGGCAGTATATCGCAAATCGATTTTGGGGGACTAAATCATTTTGTATGGACCTGAAATTTTGTACGGGGGTCTCTGGAAGGGTGAGGGACCTTCTGGAATTTTTCCAAAATTTTTAAACAGCAGGATTAATTTATATGAAATTTCCAAAATTACCCTTATTTCACTAAATACATCGATATTGTGGAAAAAAAAACTAAGTTTCGCTTTTGGAAACACTTTGCTACATTTACGTAAGACTTAGGGGTGAATGTTTTTGCATGAGTATGGTCTGCAATTTTAAATTAAATCATGAGTTTGTATGATGGTTGATTAAATGGTCAATTGGTTAGGAAAATGCATTAGGGGTAAAATGGTCATTTTATTGAATAATACTCTATTGACTGTTATTCATGGCATACATGGCATACATTACACTTCATGTGAGTGAGACGGATTCTGATGAATGATATTGTTGAATCGTATACTTAGGTGATAATCAGGTCGGTCCTCGGGATCAATAGGATCGAGGAGTTTGCTTATCTCAATAAGTCTGCATATCAGGTAAGTTCATGGGTGTGATTATTTGTTTGTGATGTGCTGATGTTTGACTAACAAATGTATATATATATATATATTAAGCCTTTCTTATATAACTATTCTTTCTCTTCGGTATTATATTCCTTCAATACCCGAGCCTTTATATGAATGTTTAGGAGACAGAAAAACGTGCTTGTGAATGCTAATATTGTGAATATTATATTGATGAAACTTTTCTTGTGTTGTGTGGTGGTATGTCATACGGGGACGGAGGATCAATTGTGGAAATACTGTAACTGTTATTGCATTTGTTTATGAGGTTAAAAACCTCCACTATACTGATATTGATACTGAGGTTGTTATAAGGGTGGATTGTTATTGTTAATTATTACTGATACTGTAACTGTTATTGAGGAGGAATAAGGGAGGATGAATTATTGATATTGGTAGACCCCGACATACCACCTTGATTGAATTAATTGTATTTGAGTTACTTGATATTTATAAACTGCTTATATAGTTGTGTTTCTCTGCCTCACATGAACTTACTGAGCGCCTATATATAACGCTCACACCCCTATAGACTGATTTTGCAGGTTGAGGTCCACTGGTAGCATCAGTTGTTTATTTCCATTCTTTCGTTCTTTGGAATTCTAAAGCTAGTAGGTTAGTGGAGATGTTTCTTCCTTTATAGATTTCTGGATAACCTAAGGGCAGACTGAGTCTGAACCCGTTTCTTTGTAATAATGAGATTTAAACATTTGACCATTTTCAGTTAGACGGTATTGTTTTGGCTTTGAAAAATTAGAATACTTTATATATTGCTTTAGACTAATAGTTGAATTTATGAGCATAACTTACACTATTTTCCTTTAAGGCATGATCTAACTATTGTTATCTTAGGCTTGTATAGTTACACGTAAGTGTAACTGTACGCCGGTCACGGTCCCTAGTTGGGTCGTGACATTTAATTTTTTAAATAATTATATATTTATCTTTTTACTTTTAAACTTTTTGACTTTTTATTTTTTAGTAAAATATATACTTTATGCATATTTTGCATATGCATTAAGTATACACTATTTATTTTCTTCTTCCAATACATTAATTATCACTTCCACATTTTTATTTAATTGTGTTTAATAAAAATATGGGTTTTACAATATACACAATATCTACTAAATATCTATAAACATCTATCAAATATCTACATAATAAAATTAATATTTTTTTAACTTTGTTCTATATTCTTCTAACATACACAAAATATCTACAATACATCAACACTTTTTACTCTATATTTTCTAACATATGCTAAATATCTACCATACATCAACACTACATCAACAGTTTGTATTTTGTATACTTCTAACACATATAATACTTATAATACATCAATAATTTTTGCTTCTGATTTTTTTTTAAAGTTTTGATTAATGATTCAAATATGTATTTTTAAAGAAGGTGAAGATTTATTGAAGAAAAATATTAAGATGGAGATTAAACTGAATTTGAAGATGAAGATTAACGTTTTTGATATGCTTCTATCTAGTTTTTCTCTATTTCTGATGTCCGATTTTTCTTTTGTTAAATTTTTTGAGCTTCGGTTTATATTTTCAATTTGCATACAAAATTCTCTTTGATTTTTCCTTTATTTTTAATGTTTTAAAGATTTCTATGAAAAACATGAAGATTTTGTTGAATAAAAAGATGAAAATAAAGATTTTTATTAAAGAAAAAGATGAAGATGAATATTTGTTGAATGAAAAGATGAAGATAGAATTTTTTTTTTGAAGAAGATGGAGATGGAGATGGAGAAAAGATGAAGAATATGAAGGACTTTATTTTTTCTATTTAAATATACGTTTTTTTGCGTTTTTGAAAGAGTTTTTTCAAGATCTATAAATATTTTTATATTTTTCCCATTTTTTAATTAGTTTTGTAGAAAGCTCTATAATCTTCTTTGTAATCGATGCTGGGCTTACTAGTCATTTGGGCTAAATACTTGGGGTTTTTATAAAAAAACAAAAAAAATAAATTTACCATATTTTAAAAATAATTTTAAATTTACAAGAATTTATGGTTCTTTTTTATAAAAATATCAGATTTTCATAGTTTATTATGAGTTTTCTATGTACTTATTATGAACTTATGAATTCATATAGTTTATTATGAGTTTATTATAAAATAACTAAAATATCACCGGTAAAAAAGCAAAAAAAAATTATTAAAAAAATTTGTGAAGGATGCAATTTTTTCCAAATATTTTTGATATTAAGAAGTTCATAAGTAATCTTCTCTGCTTTTGAATCCTCTCTATCTCAAAATATCGGCCCAGCTATGGCTTAAACATTTGAATCATATTTTTTAGAGAATTATCATAGAAAAAATTACATTGTGTACCTTATAATGGTTTGCTCTTTTTAAAAGCATGTTCTATGAAAATACACACATATTCTCTCAATTTTAAGTTTTTTTGACATTATTTTTTTTTATTTTTATTTGTATTTTTAATCAAAAATTGTTTTTTTGAGGGCATATTCTCAATATACATGCAAAAAGTAAACATATATATAACATATACATAAATATACATAACATAAATAAAAATACACAAACAACAAATAATAACATATATACATCATATACCAAGAATTCACCGAATATTTATCAAATATTTAATCAACTATCTATCGAACATTTATCAACTATATATTAAATATCTACATAATATTTTTAATATTTTTAACTTTATTTTTTAATTTTATATTCATACAATACATGCATAACATCCGTACAATATGTACATAAAATTTATATAACGTACATAAATAAATACATAATATTTAATAAATATTTACAACATTTATCAAAAACCTACCAAATAAATAGAGTATCTATCAAATATCTACACAACATCTATATAATAAAATTAATATTTTTATGTATAAAATATTTAAAATTCATTTAAAAATAAATTTAATGTTTTTATTTATATATTTTTATATATTTTTATGAGTGTTATTTATTTTTTATAATTAAAATTAAAAATTTTTATTTATAAAAATTAATAAATTTTATATTATGAAAAAGTAATTTAAAATACTAGTTATTATTTTTTATTAGAATATTTTTATTTAATAGTGAAGTTTAAAAAAAGATGAAAATTGAAGTAAAATATTAATTGTAGTGAGAGAAGTGATATTAATTAAAGTAAAATTGAAGAAAAAAAAATATATTTTAAATTATCTCATCTCTCACTAAAATTAACATTTTACTTCAATTTTCATCTTTGTTTTTTCAATCTTTATTATTAAATAAAAATATTTTAATAAAATAATAAAAATTAATATTTTGAATTATCTTTTCAGCATATAAAATTTATTAATTTTTATAAAAGAAAAAAATTATTTTTAATTACAAATAACAAATAAATGCTCACAAAAAATATAAATATGTATAAATATATTGATAAAAATTATTAAATTTATTTTAAAATAAGTTTTACATATTATAAATGTAAGAAATAAAGTTAAAAAATTATTAATTTCATTATGTAAATATTGCATAGATATTTGGTAGATATTCTATATATGTTTAATAGATGTAGATATTTAGTAGATGCCTTGTATATATTATGTATTTGTTATTTATGTTGTATATATTTTATATAGAAATTATGTAAATATTATATGAATATTGTGAGAATAAAAATTAAAAAATAAAATTAAACAAATATTAAAATATTATTTAGATATTTAGTAGATATTTAATAGATATGACAAATTTTTAATATATGATTAGTATATGTTGTGTATTTTTTGTGTGTGTGTGTGTGTATATATAATTGTATATAAATTTATTTTTTTATATGTATATTGAGAATATAACCTCAAAACATTGTTTTCAAATAAAAATATAAATAAAAAAATAAAACAAGAAAAAAATAAAAATGAACGTTAAAATCATAAAACTGAAAAAAAATACATATTTTTATATTATTGAAAAAACAAACTTATTGCTCATTAGTTTTGAAAAACGAAAATTAAGAAGGGATAGAAGGCACAATTTTCTCCTTTTTTTCATTGCTAATTAACCGAGCAACCAGACTTAATTAATCATTAACCGACTAAAATCAAACCCCTAAATTTCTCAATTAAATTGACGTAGGTTTTTTCAGTCAGTTCAACATTTGATGCCCACTCTTATTCTTTTTTGTTCTCTCTTTTTTTTCTTGCATTTTGCGGATTTCAAAAAGGGTATAAAAAATTTCAAAAAATAAAAAAAGAGTATAAAAAACAAAAAACTAAATAAATTTGTCATTGACAGTTTGTATTAAGTTAAAAAAAATTGGGTATATAAAATATTATAAAAAGCATAGAATAAACTTATTTCAAACTTTACATTTTTATAATTATTTCCTATTTATAAAAAAGATTTTATGGCAATTTAAAATTTTTATTATAATTGCACTCCAAATGTTAGCATTAGAAAAAGTATATTTTTATTTTATATAAATATTAAAATACTTTTTTTAAAATTTTTCTCTCATCCCTTTTACATTCCCATCTTCACATTTAAGGTTGTAAATAGATCAAGCTACTCAATCTCGATTTGTATCTCAATTGGATAAAAGGTCATTTAGATTTCAACTCATTTAAAAATTAGTTTAAGTTTTGAGATATTCAATTCTTCAAACTTAAGAGCTAACTCATTTAAAAAAATTTGAGAGTTAAACTTGCAAATTAACTCATTTATTAAACTTGATAATTAGCTTGTTGTTTATTATATGTTATAAATAAATTAAATAATATTGAAAAATAATTTTATATCACTGAAAAATAATAATTCAAATTAATAAAATTTTTATGACTATATTATAATATAGTAATAAACTTGAAAAATATAAAAAAATATTTTAAAATCATGTAATGTATTATATATAATAGCTCATTAGTTTTGAACTTTTATCTTAATTATTTTTCTTAATATTATTAATAATACTATTTATTAAACTTATGTTTTAATTGATGGTTATTAGTATTATTACTTTTATATCATAAAAATAAAATAATACTATAATTTGATTAAATTCTAATTTTGTTATTTTTTATCAAATAAACATAACTATTAAATCATATTAAAATATATTTTTTATACATATTTTTATATTTTATTTATTTATTTATTTATTTTTATTCAAAGATAAAGATCAATAATATTAAGAAAGATGGAGCAACACAAAACATTGTACCAATGCTCAAGATCAATACTAAACCCAAGCCAATAGGCTTCCCTAATATACCCTCACTATGATCTTAGAGCAATGGTATCACAATTCAAAACATCACAAAGAAAGGGAGGAGGATAATTCTAATATTGAGGACTAGCATGTAATAAAGCCACCATAGCTAATTCGTGAGCTGCTTTATTAACTTGTCCTCGAACCCAAGGGAAAGAAATATATGTATTCCTCTCAACCAATATTTTACAGTCAGCAATAATGGCCCCAAAGTCAAATAAATTGTCTTCCTTAGCTAGAAGAGCATAGTGTACTTCCTAACAATCTATCTCAATAATAGTATTGGACCAGTTATTTTAATGTATCCAACTTAGTACCTCTCTTACTCCAATACTCTCTGCCAAGCGAGGGCTAATAACGCCTTCAAAAAAATTGGAAAAAGCTGCAACAAAATTTCCATCATGGTCTCTAATGATAGCTGCATAATCTGTTTTAACTTCACTGGAGAAAGTAGCTTCATCAACATTACATTTGAGAAGACCAACTAAAGGCTTTTCCCATCTGGCCACTAAAGATGAACTACTAATTCTAGGCATATTAAAAAGACTTTGGTGAGAAGTATTCCACTAATCCATGAGAGAACGTGCATGACTCCAAATGTGGGCTGAGCTTGTATCCTTTTGTCTCCAAATTAGAGCATTTCAAAACCACCATATGCTCCATAGAAGGAAGCAGTGTATCATTATAACCTAGTCATCATCACCATTCAACACATTAGCCAAAAACACATGAACCTAGTCATTAGTAAAATTATCATTTAAATCTGCCCAACAAGCTTTAACATGTAGGAAAGAAATTAATGAATGGTTCAAATCTTCCATGGCCCCACAAGTTGGACATTGCAAGTCAATATTAACTCCTTTTGCAACCAATCTATTCTTCATAGGAAGAATATTTCTAAAAATCCTCCAGATAATTTTTTTTTAATTTTGGAGGTAGATTAGCCTTCTAAATACTTCCCCAACATCCTGGAATAGACAAAGAATTGACATTTGAATATAAATTATTTGCAATATGATAGCCTGCCTTCACATTATAAATGCCCTTATTGGAATAATGCCGTATCATTTTATCATTTTCTTCAAACTTGCTAATAAGATAGCTACATATTCTGTTAAAATCCAAAGGAAACATAGACCGAATCTTTTGAATATCTTAAGTCCTACCCTCTTCAGTCATCAAATCTTTAACAAATAAATTCTCCATGCCCTGAATCATCGAAGAAGAGACATAGAAGTTGCTATCATCCATAATCCAAGGGTCTCGCCATATGTTAATACTATTACCATTCCCTATATGCCATCTCATTCCTTTCTTCAACACATCCTTGGCCCTTAGTAAACTTTTTCATATGAAACTTGAGTTATACCCTTCACAAGCATCAAGAAAGCTATTTCTTGGAAAATATTTAGATTTGAAGACCCAGCTAGTGAGAGAGTTTGGTTGAAATAAAAATTCCACCCTTACTTGCCAAGCATGGCTATATTGAAGCTGTGAGCGGGGATTTTCGCCCTCACTCCCGGTGGAATGGTTCTTGCGACTTCAGCACTGTTTAGGCTCGGGGCCTTAGAGAACACGGACCTAAGTCCGGAGAAAATGGAGTCGCCACCCAGACGGGCCGGGAAAAAGAAAGGGGTGGATAACTCGATTCCTAAGGAATCCCCAACCCCTTAATGGGTTCGAAAAGTTGGGTACGTGTGGGGAAGGTGAAAAATGGCCCAGCACCCCCACAACGCCCGGTTCATTGGAACCGGCCTCCTTTACAGGTCTTAATATTATAAAATTCTTAAATATAATAATATTATCCGTATTACACACAATAATTAAAAGAAAGCATCAATATATTAAAATTAAAGTAATGTCCAAACAAAGTAAAACAAATAAATGGACACCCATCCAAGGATGGAAACATGTCCTTACATCACATGCCTAGATAAGATACCCACCAAAAGGTATAAACATGCCCTTTACATAAGTTCTAAAATAGAAAAGCAAATTAAATTACATGATGTTTAACTAATGAGGTACCCACCAAGTGGAAACATACCTCTTACAACTTTTGAAAGTCTAAATTAATTGATAAAAGTAAATAATCATCCATAAATAAATCATTCATTAAAGTATTTAAATAAAATAAAATAAACATCCATCCATGATAAATTAAATAAATCAAGTATTGAATTTAAATAAATTAAAGCATAAGAAATAAATCAAAGCATAATCAAGTATGTAATTGAATGAAGCAAATAAAAGTTCAAGTATAGCTACTATTTCCATTTAGAGTTTTTTTTATCTCATGTGTTAAGGTTTTGGAAATTTCTAAAATTAAGCTATTGTGACTTTTTGTGGAATTAAAATAAATTAGGGTTTTATGTTTTAAAAAGTTGGTACTCTTTGATTAAACAAATTAAAGTTTGAATGATGAAATCATGAAACTAGGATTTTTGGACACTTTGAAACACTTTTTAATTCATGGTTTTAAATAATGATTTAAGCTACTGTGACTTTTTGAGTTTTTTTTTATGTTTTTATGTTTTTTATGTTTTAAAGGGATTAGGGTTCATAAAAATTAGGGTTTAAGATTTTAAAAGGATTAGGGTTTACTATTTTAAGTTTAGAAGTTGAATTTTGGTTTTAGGCTTTGAAATTAGGGTTCTCGGGTAAAAAGTAATTTTTAGGATTTTAAAAAGCAATTTGATGATTTATGAAGTTTTATGAATTTAAACAAAAGGATTGAAGTTTTTATAAGTAGAAAAGATGTTTTTTAAGGCTTTTTGAATGAAATAGAACCTACTTTAAAATCTTAAAAGAAACAGAATTTGATTTTGGTTTTGTTGAAAAACTTGTTCAATTAGGGTTTTGAGACTTTTGAAGAAGAAAAAATAATAATTTGAAGTCTTTTTAGAAAAGAAGGTCACGTTTTAGTGTTTTAATCATGGAAAAATTAAATTATGGCTCTAAGATTTTTGATTTAAAAAACTTAAATTTTATGGATTTGCTACTGTAAAACATAGATCAAAAAGAGTTTAACATACATTCTTTTGTTGATTCTTCCAAAAACAATTCTTCTTGGATGAATTAGCTCCAAAGACAAGTCTTGGTTGCCTTTTTAATTCCTTAATTCGTGTTACTGCTGCTTTAAATATCACTTCAATTGAATTCTTACTTTTCCTTCCTTGATTTGGTTTCAAATCCTAAAGTCACTGTGTAAATTTTTCCTCCTTTGATTTGATTTAATGGTCCTTATTTATAGTGGTTTTTAGGTTGTTTATTCCTAATTAATTAAGGTAAGTAATATTAATAAAAAAAAAATTAAAACCTAATTGGATTAGGATTCAAAAAATTGCGTTGAAAAATTTTGCGCTGGCGAAAACTGTGCTGCCGGCCCATGGACGCGCCAGCCCGCAGGCCTGCGGGCGAGCTGACGCTGGCCCGACGGGCCGGCGCGACCACTTTTCGCTGCCGATTTTTTTTCGACTCCGATTTTTATTTTTATTTTTATTTTTATTTGTTTATTTTCATTTTTTATTAATAAAAATTATATACTAAGGTAAAAATTATTTAATTAAAATTATTTTGGACCAATTAAACAACAAAAAATCATTTTGGACTAAATAAAGCATATTGGATCGGATTGGGTAAAAAATTAAGGGTCTACAGAAGCTATGAATTTTGTAAAACCCAAACTGCCTTCCTTTTTGGAGACACAGTTTGTCCTAGGATAGCCAATGTATTCTTCTACCCCACTTACTTTTTCATGCCCCACTAAAAGAAATTCATTATCTTTTCGAGCTCATCACAAGTAGATATAAGGATAAGAAAAGTACTCATACAATAAGTGGGGAGAGCTTGAGCAACTGACTTGATGAGAATTTTCTCGCTAGCATTAGATATGGATTTATTTGTCCAATAGTTGAAAATCTTTAGGAGTCTCTCCTTAAGGTACAAAAAAACCTACTTCTTATTCTTACCTATAAGTGAGGGTAGGCCAAGGTACTTGCTATTACATTTTATTTATTAGTTGTACTATTAATGTATCTTTTAGAAACTTATATCTCAATTTATATACAAAAACTAAATGACTAGTACAATGTATAAGCAGTAGTATAATTCATTAACCTTGTAATTTGTAATGAAATATGAAATTATTAATTGATATTTGATGTTAATGATTTGAGGTTGTCATGATTAAATTTGTAGATTGTTGAATTTGTATTGGTGTTTGATTTAATAATTTATGGTCACATTTTAGATTTTATTGTTAATTACTAATATTAAATATTAAATTAATACTTAGTAAATACTTAATGATTATTGCATAGTAAATATGATCCATAATATAATGTTTTATATTTTATCTAACATAATAATGAAATAGTTATGAAAAAGTCAATTAGATATATATATATAAATACATATAATAAATTAATTAGTATTTGTTAATAAAATAATCAATTTATTTAAAAATAAATATTTAATTAATAATTATTAGTTGTTGATAATACAAAGTAATTAATATATAACAATATTGAAGGTAATTTCAATTAGGAGAAAATCATAAATAAAAAGGACATTACAAATGTAACATTCTCTGACAATTCTCTTATAAAACTATCAGAGAATATCACTTAACTTGCTATCTATCTTGTAACCATTTAGTACTCTTCGTTTAAGAAATATTAGCAACAGTTTAATCAAATTATCAATAAAATTTTCCTTTGAAATTGTCAATAAACAAAAATTTTCAAACATGAAATCACAACCTATCACATTTCATTCCATTTTTTCTTTAACATTCAAACCAACTCTAACATCTCCAATAGAAACCAATATCATCCATGTATCAAAGCGTCTATTATAAACTCAATAATTCATAATATATATATATATATATATATAAAGTATTCTAAGAATTTGTAGTTATTAAGTCTCTAAATATAAATACTTTAACCATGTTTACAAGCTTGTACAACATTCAAATATTATCATTTGCACTATACAATACATCATTTCTGTATACAATTATACAAACTATTTGCTGCAGTATCACTAGTTCTGGACATCTTCACTTTAAATCTTTTACTTCCTTCGTTCCATTATACATGAGTGTCAAAAACATTCTAACACGCTAAGTCAATAACTTAGTGGTGCTTGTATAAATATATTTTGCTACTTAATATTAGAGAGAATATTTTCAGAAATATAGTAAAAATCTCAATTTTGACAAAAAAATGTTTCAATATATCAAATATTCTCAATAGCAAACCAATTCAATATTTTGATTATACAAAATAATAATTTTAATATTATAAAAACTAATCATACTACACTATATTTTCAGTACTGCAACTTTCTCATCTATTAGCATTCCTCATATTACACTTAATGTGTTTTTCAATAAAGCACACTTATCGGTTTAATTTAATGATATTTTCATTAAATTTATAACCTTGGCACTTTGATTTAGTACCTTACTTTGGAACACTTTATTTCATATATCACTATATGCACTTTCAATCATTATAACACTTAGAAAATTATTGATCAATTCAATATTTTGAACATAACTATTCTATATAGTGCTTTAGCGTTTTAACTCAAAATACTAGTATATACATTATCAATCACTTTCGCATTGAAACACTTTAAGTCAATTTTAAATAGTTGACTTATAATTTTGTTTTGTATTTCTTTCAATGGTCATAAAAACATATTCATATATTTCCTTGCCCTTATATATTGAGATGTAAATATTAGGTCTGGATAGTGGGTCACTGATGGCAAATAAATGCTCACTGTAAGTATATGGCCAAAGGTCCACTATAGAGAAAGGGACCAAAGGTCCTTTATGACGCAAAGCGTCCATTGATGACTTAAATACCAATATCACTGGGACATAAAAGTGTCCTCTATGGCATAGAATGCCCATTGTCACTATAGACGTCCACCCTCTAGCTAGCCATTTAACCCATAAATTAGATTTAACATCAGTATAATCAGGCTATGTATTTACTTTACTATTTTAAGCTAATTCCTTAATTGTAATGTTTATTATTATGGAACACTTCCTCTTTGAATTGTTTAATTATCACTGTAAATTTATAAGATGTGAGCAATTATTTCAAATGCATTTATCATATGAACATATATATATTATATTTATGTCCGATTAGTTCGACTAATTTTATTTATTCATCAATCTTTACCTTTCAAGTCACTTTCATGTTTCCGCCGTAATAATGAAATCTAAATAGATTTCCACTCTTACTTGTTTAGTTTTTTTTTTCTTTATTAAGAATCGACAACTATTATTTCATTTTAAGAGTATATGTATGTATATATAATGTATTCACTAGGTTTAATACACACATATATTTATACATATATATATATATATTTCGCTAGTGATACATTTTTATTTTATATACTTTCATTAATTCCTTATAACATAAGATTTACTTTATTATATATATATATATATATAAAACTAACTAACTTGATCCTCAATATGTTATTTCATTATAAGGGTTAAACTACTTTTGAATTTCACTACATTCTTTCCTTTCACATTATCAATTCCTTTCTTTCTACTATCTTTAATTAATATAAGTTAACCTTCTAAAAACTTTTATATATAATCAAAGAATTGTCTTAAATTATCAAATGATATTGTTGTCAACTATACACAAGGTATAACTTGTATACCTCTACCACATATATTTCCACTACTAAACTAATTACTTTATTTTTCTCTTAACTTTCCTTAATTCATTGTCCAAGCTATTTAGAATCATCAATAGTCCTTTAATATATCATTTTCTTATCTTATTTCCTTATATATAATGTAAAATTCGCTAATCTCATATAATTACCTTTTATTCATTCTCTAACTATACACTTGTTTTTGATTATCAAAGAACATATATTAATTTCTTCGTATAAATTTCACTTACTAAACCAAATAAATATATCAAACTTTCTCAAAGTACACAACTAAATTCAAGCCTCAATTACCAACCAATCAAGAACACTTTCATTCCCTCATACCTTTTATCATCTTATTTTTTGCATAATTTAATCATATAATGCTATAAACACTTTTACACATAACTTTAATTAACTATTTGGCTCCAAGAATATAAATCACCTCCAAACAAAATAACTAACACTTACATAACTCTAAGTATCATAAACATAATCTTACTTTCAAGATATAAATCCTAAAAAACCTTATACTTTCTAAACCCATTTCCTATTAGCTATTGCTTGAGATATTATAAATAATCACTTTCCCCCAATCTTTACATTCTTTATCCAATCCAAACTTTCAAATTGAGCAATCTTGCATAATTATGAGATAATTATGTGCCATGATTATTAATTAATAAGAAAATTACATTAAAGAAAAGAAATGAAGTGTTTTGGGCTTAAAGGAGAGGAAAATATGAGAAACAGAATAGACATGGGCATGTCTATTGAACCCACTTACCCGTACATATAAAAACCTTGCTGGAATTGTATTTATAAAAGCTGAAAAATCCATACACCCGTGTGTATCAAAACATTGATAGAAATACAATTTCAAAATCTAGAAAACTCACACACCTATGTAGAATATTCCACACACCTGTATGTTTTTCCCAGAATCTGCCTAAATTCCAAAATTCACTTTTTAACAAATTAACAATGAATCCAACCTTCATTTTAAACCCAAAATCAGCATCAACACACGTATACATGATAAAAATGAAATAGAAAACCAACTTTTCTCATAAAAAGTTCCACATCCTTCTTTTTACACTAAAACCTAATCAATTAATTATTTACCATTTAACTCAACTAAAATGGTTCAATCATCTTGTTAAAGCTTTAAAATTCAAGAAAATCTTACAATTACAGATTATTATTATATAAGCACTTATAAAGAAACTTATCTCAATAATCACTTTTAATAAGTTTCTTTCATAAATAATCACTTTAAATCAAAACATAAACATGATTTAATAATTAAAATCATAATAAAATCATTTAATAACAAGACATGTAGTATACAAGCACTAACCTCTTTTAAGATTCTCTACCATCATTTCCTCCTTCAATCCTTTGATTTGATGATATTTTTCTTGATGAATCTAGCTTGAAATAGCTAAAATTCATCAAAAATTGGTTTTTCTATGAAATATCCATGATTTCTAAGTAAGAAAATGGAAGAAGAAGAAGGAAAGAGATGAAGATGGTGTTAGATGATGAGAATGGCGATTTGGAAGGGTGAAGAAGATGCTAGAAACCATTATATAGCATTTAGGGTTTTTATCTTATGCACTCACTCACACTATAGTTTTGGTACACCTACTTTCATTATTCATCTTTTAATCCAACATTTTAATTCTAAACAATTATATAAACCATAATTTTAAATCCAAATAATTATATAAACCATTATTTTAATTATTTTAAAGCCCTATTATTCACATATACCATTTATATCATGTACATAACCTTCAAAACTGAATTTCCAGATTTGATTCAAGACACACGCCCATGTCTTCTCATTGACATGCCCGTGTGAAATAAACAACTTCAGTCACTTTGGAAAATTCCCTCGAAATAGTCATAACTCTTTTGCCACGGTCGTGGCACTCTAGGGCCACACTCGTGTGAATAAAATGGTTACTATATACACATTTCAAACACTTCAAATAAATATATAACACTCCAAATAAATCCCACTTATTGCATATACACTTATTACAAAAAATTCATGATTAAAATTTTCAGGGCATTACAAAAAAATGTTAAAATTTTCCTTTTCTTTTTTACTTCATAACAATATATAAGATAAAATAATCATGCTTCCAATTTCTCAGTAGTTATTAATAATTATATTGTACAAATTATTAAAATTAATTATTAGTTAAGATTATAAATTTAATAAGAAATATAAAAATTGTTAATATTAATCAATTGATATTTTAATTTTTAATGGATAATTTATAATATATGTTTCCATTTAATTTTCATCAACAATACTTCAATTTTATAAAGCATATTTGAAAGTTAATTAACTAAAGTTATCATTATTTTAATTTTTTAAGCTTAATTTATTATTATTTTAATTAATAATAGGAGTTTTGGAGATTTTGTAGCATGACATGAGAAGGATCTTCAATCTCTATCTTAAAAAAAAGAGTATTCCCACTCCTGCTTCTTGTATCTAAAATGACAGTTTTGGACTAATTTAAATATTAACCTAATCTCTCAAATCCTAATCTCTCACTTTCCTCTCATCAATTTTGTGAGAAGTTCACTCTCCTCTCCTCTTATCTCTCCTTTCACAAACGCACACCCTTACTCTCTCTCTCTCTTCTTATCCTCATTTCCACCTTTGTTCCTCGTCCTTTACCTTCTTTAGCATCGCCGTCATTGTCACACCATTACAAGGTTCCAAATGTCATCGTTGTTGCTCAATGAGTATATCCTTCATTGCAATTGTCATTGCTTAATGAGTATATCCTTTATCGTATCACCATTCCAAACTCAACTTCTATCCATCACCATTGCCGGCTGCTGGTATTTTTTCAATTTCTTATTATTTTTATTTTATTTTATTTTACTTTATTCTATTTAATTTTTTCTTTAAACATGTTATTTTAGTTTATGTTAGCAACACCATCATTGTGAATGAACCATCACCATTTCCATTGATGAACCATCACCATTAACTTGGTTGCTCAATAATTTGGGGTTTATGTTGGTAGATTATTTTTTCTCTTTTTTTTTGTATTATGGCTTAATTTTTTGATTTATTATTGCCAGTTTTTGTATTTTTTATGTTAAATTATTTTGTATTTATTTTTAAATATTGTTGTTAAATAATTAACGTTATTGTTCTTATGTTTGTTAAATAATTAACATTATTGTTCTTATGTTTGTGTTTGTGTTGTTGTCCTAAGGTAGCAACTAAGAGGGGCAGAGGGTGAGTTGGTTGATTTAAAGAATTGATGGTAAATTAAAAATCAAAATCAAATCAAGGAAAGAGAGGGAGTAAAAAAGAATGAACATAAAAGAAATTATAGTGGTTCAGATTACCTTAATCCTATATCTACTTCCTTAACAACTTGTTAAGGGTTCCACTAAACTTGAGTTTTTATAAGCTTAACTCTAACTTGGTGTTTTCACAAGCTCACACCAAACTTTACAATGATTTGAGATCAATCCTCACAACCCAGGTCAGAGTTTTTCCAGGCTCACTCTTATAACCTAAGTATTTCCAAGCTCACACTCAAACTTTTTGATGGTGTTTAATGCTCGCACCCAACACTCTAACTATTTAAATGTTAATTATAGTAAATGGAAATGAAAGTATATTGCTTAGGCATTTACAATAAAAAAATATCTTTGAACAAGATGTTCCTTAGGGTATTTATAGCCAATTTGGTCTAACTAGCCGTTATAAGTCTTGTAATGTTTTTTAGTAGGCTAGTCCTTGTGATAGCAAGAAGTTTTCTTAGAGAGCCGTCATCCTAGCATAGGGAATGGTCGCCCTAGCATGTTGGGCGATAGTCCATTGCACAGGGACGATCGCTCCATTTGAAAATTCTTCCAATGATTAAATGTGAGTGCTCTACTGGTGGAATCTTGCCCATTTTGTGGTTATCAGAATGGTCACCCAAGGTCAGGGGACAGTTGCCCTTTTTAAATTTGAAAGCTGCTTTACAACGATCATTGCACGTGGCACTTCTTCACTTGACAAAGTAATTTTTCCCCAAAATATGAAAGTGCAATCGAGCTAGTACTGAAATAGAGGTTAGATTAGGTGTCTCACTTCAAACTTCTGGGCACACCCGAGACAACAAACACTACTGCCAATTCTTGTGATTTTCTCTTAAAAAGTATGACGGTCACCTTTGGAAAAGGATGATCTCGACAAGGTACAGAGAGACCACTCACCGCGTTCCCTATTGTGAATGATGGAGTTTTTGTCACTTTAGGTGCGATCATCCCAATTCATAGACCAAGCCCTAGTATGATCAGACCTTACTAAAGAAGAAAAATTCTCAAAATATTAAGAGAGTTTCACTGTCCAAGGTACTCCCAATTTTTAAACATACTCTAAGAAGTCCGACCGGAATAAGAGCATTTCGACTGGACCCTATGAAATTGGTTTAAATTTTATAGCTGTCACTCCTCCACTAAATTAATGGATGGCACGTATACTAGCCGTTGAAGAATTATTGTCCAATTAGACCATGGATGGTATGATCAGGAAATTGATGGTCCAACTATGAAATTGCTCCAGCCAATAATTAAAGTGGGAGAGAAAGTCCAAACATGTTGGCACCCACCTTAAACAGCTATATCAAGACTTGAAGGCTATAAATACCTCAAGAAACCTCATTTTTCAGGATGATTATGATTGTGATAACCAAGATAAACAATTTTCATTTCTTTGCATCAAAATTTGTACTTGTATCCTTTGAGTGTTGGGTGTGAGCATCAAACACCATTGTAAGTTTGAGTGTGAGCTTTGAAACACTTGAGTTTTAGAATGAGCCTGGAAAAACTCTTGTTGGGTTGTGAGGATAATACTCAAACCTTGAAAAAGTTTGGTGTGAGCTTGTGAAAAACACCAAGTTAGAGTTGGGCTTGTAAAAACTCAAGATTAGTGGAGCCTTAACAAGTTGTTAAGGAAGTGGACATAGGATTGAGGTAATCCAAACCATTATAAACTCTTTGTGTTTTTTTCTTCTCTACTCTACTTCCTTCTTCATCTTATTCTTTTAATTTTTAATTTGCCATCACTTCTTCAAATCAACTAATTCTGCCCCCCCTCTTAGATCCCATCTTAGGACAACAATTGGCATCAGAGCCTCAAAATTTCATGAAGCGTAGTTGTGAAATTTCATCCACAATGGCAGGTACACCACCAAGCACCTCAACATCAACTTCCATTTCCACCACAATTGCTCCTTCTTATAGAAACCTAAACCTCACCTTAGACCTTACTTTGATGGAATTGACTTTTCTCATTGGAAATACAAAATGTAGTTATTCCTTGATAGTTAAGGAATTGAGCTTTGGAAGTATGTGATAGAGGAATGAAAACCTCCAACTCATGAAGTTGAAAGTGTTCAAGTTCTTCTTCCTAGAGCTCAATACTCGAAAGCTCAAGAAGATGCTCTTTACAAGAATAATCAAGCAAGTTCCATTTTGGTGAACTCCATGTCTAGAGAGGAAGGTGGAAGAGTCTAACATCTTACAAGTGCATATAGTATTTGGAAAACTCTTGAGAACTATCATGAGAGTGCCATACAAAAGACAAAAATGTTAGTGCATGGGTATGAAATCTTCAAAATGAAGCCAAATGAAAATGTCACCAAAATGACAAATTGATTTCTTGCTATTTTGTAAATGACTTAAGGAAGAATAGCAAAGTGTATTCTCAAGGTGATGTTAATAGCAAAATCTTGAGAGCACTTAGAGCTCATCCTAAGAAGAAATTTAAATCAAAAGTTTCTTCAATTGAAGAAGCTCATGATCTTAGAAAATGAATGACCGATAAGCTAGTTGGAAAGCTCCTCACCTTTGAAATGCATATTGAAAAAGAAGATGATAAGGGTGAGAAGGAAAGAAGAAAATCAATAATGTTAGCCAAACTCTTGGCTTAATTTACTCTATTTCATCTTAGGTAATCAAATTGAATAGGACTAATATTTGTACCAAGCTACATTTTTTCAGGAACTAAAATTTACCCATAGTCTGCCCTGTCCACTGATAAGCACGACCGGAGTGGCCTAGACTAGAGTAAACACGAGCTGAAGTACTAGCACAAGCTAAATAAGAAGAGCTCAAAAATGAGCTCTGAGCCCTTGTATCCCAAGCTCTAGTCGACTGTATTAAACATGCCAAGCAAGGTATCAAAATTGAATTCAAGATAAAACCAAGTACAAGTTAAACAGAACGAACTCCCTTAGCATGGACCGAGCCCTAGTTGCCAGGAACAAACTCAAAATAAGAAATGAAAATTGAACATTTATAGCTCAGACCAAGCCCGAGCCACCAGGGAGGACCTTAAGCTGATTGGTCCAAATTTGAGCCAAAACCATCAAAACTTTCAGAGATGCTCACGGCCAGTGATACTCTAAAACCTTCAGCATATCAAGCCTAGATTGACCTGACTGAAAATAGTCTGACCATACCGAGGTGAGCCAAAAGATCGAAAACATCCAGTAGAGCTCATGGTCTATGGTATTCCGATAAGTTTAGCATACTAGACATGGACCGACTGGACTATGTTAATCATGGCCACTGGTATTCTGAGAATTTTAGCATACCTTAAGTCGACTGACTAGACCATTTTCATACCGACCAGGTTATGAAAAAAGCTTTTAAAGATTATAGCCGTTACTTATCCATTCAATTAGTAGATGCCATGTGTACTTGCCATTGAAGAACTTTTGTCAGAAATTCAAACCTTATGATCGGACCAGAGCTCATCCGACCGGGCTTAAGCCGAGCCGACTAGACTAATTGGAGTCCAATCATGAGCTTGCTTGATAGATTAATTAAAGTTGGAGGCAAAGTCCAAACATGTAGGCACCCTCTTTAAAAGGCTAGTTCAAGTCTTAAAGGCTATAAATACCTCAAGAAACTTTAATTTTGCAAGGGATAACAATTGGAATAGCTAAGATAAACAACTTTTATTTCCTTGCATCAAAATTTATATTTATATTTATTGAGTGTTGGGTGTGAGCATTAAACACCATTATAAGTTTAAGTGTGAGCTTTGAAACACTTAGGTTTTCTAGTGAGCCTTGGGAAAACTCTTGTAGGGTTATGAGGATATTACTTAAGCCTTGTAAAAGTTTGGTGTGAGCTAGTAAAAACACCAAGTTAGAGTTGAGCTTGTAAAAACTTAAGATTAGTGGAACCTTAACAAGTTATTAAGAAAGTGGATGTAGGATTAAGGTAATCAGAATCACTATAAACTCTTTGTGTTTGTTTCTTCTCTATTTTGTCCTTCATCTTGATTTTCTTATTGTTTCAAATTTTAACTTGACATCAATTCTTCAAATAAACTAATTCACCCCCATCTTAGTTTCCATCTTAGGACAACAAGTAGCTCTAAAAGGAATCAAGGAAGTTAATAGATCAAGTGAGGAAGATAGTGATGTTGATGAAGAAATAGCAATGCTATCCAAAAGAGTTAGTGATTGGAAGAGAAAGAGAAGAATGCAAGCTAAAGGTAACTTCTCCAAATTTTCCTTCAAAGATAAAGAAAACAAAAATGAAGTAAAATGCTATAAATGGGAAAAACCAGGTCATATCAAAATGGATTGTCCCAAATTGAAGAATAAAAAGAAATGGGACAAGGAAAAGAAAAAAATTGCTTAAAGCTACAAGGGATGATGACACTTCAAGTGAAGAAGAGGAAGAAGAGGGGCAAGAAATTGCAAATCTTTATTTCATGGGCATGGAAGATGATGATGATAATGACTCCGGTGAGGTAGGTACTTCTTCTTTAATCTTTAATTTTGATAATGTTGATGATGCATTAGATGATAGTGATTTAATTGAGCATATGAATCTTAGTGTACAAAAATATTTCTCAAAAAATGAAATACTATAAAGAAAAATATTCTAAGTTAGAAAAGGATTTTATTTCACTAAAGAATACTACTCTAGATTTAAAGATTTCAAATGAACAATTGATGAAATCTTTAAATGAAGTATTAAAAAATTCGTCTAGCTTCGATAATGTTGCTAAAGAAAATAAGATTTTGAAAGAAGAAATAAATGAATTAAAAAATTCAATTTTAAAATTTCAAAAAGGAAAGCAAGCATTAGATATATTAATTAATGTTCAAAGATCATCCTCTTCTAAATATGGCCTAGGCTTCAATAGCCAAACTAGTACTGCATCTAATGCTCCAACATTTATAAAAGCATCCACAACTCAAACCTCTAGTGTTGAGATTGTGTAAACCCTTAATTATGTCCTTAAACAAGTGTGGTCAAATTTTAGAAGCTTAAACCTAGTCTGATCCAGTTTTAGAAACTTAAACCTAGTTTGATCCTATTTTAAAAGCTTAAACCTAGTCTGATCCAAATTTAAAAACCTAAATCAAGTCTGGACAGATATAAAAAGCCTAAACTAAGCCAGTCCGAGCCCAAAATATAAAATCATGATGAATTGGCCATGAAATGGCTTTATGGCGAATTAGCCATGCGTCTTTAATTCGGGCTTTGATTTTGATTTCCAGGCATATTGGGCATCCTAATCAAGTTAAAACTCTAATAGACTTGCAGAGGTAGAGGGTTTTAGATGCCCTAATCATCATTTATAAATAAGAGACAACAATTAAAAAAGAGTTGGCAACCACAATTAATAATTAATAAGCAATAGTGAGGAATAAAAATCAAGAGCTGAGAATTAACAATTACAAGCAAGAAACAAAGAGTAAAGAGAAGTAGTAACCTAAAGCACCCATTGATCCTCAAATCATTGAAGCACCAACCAAAACTTAAGTTGGTCCAGGCAGTAGCACTATCAATTTGAAAGATTGTAGTATTAAAATAAAGCTTGGTTCAACGGATTAAAATTGGTGGAGCCAACAACGCATGTGCAATTCTTATTAACTATTCCAATTGAATTTATTGATTATTTTTAATACTTGATTTACTGTGTTGTTGAATTATCAAAATGATTTCGTAAGTTCTCTTGTAGTGAGTTATAAGTTTAGGATTAAAATTAACCGAAGGCTCAGTTGTATGTGTTGGCCATGTTCTTTGCCATCTAAACCCTAGTTTTGCAAATAAAATCATACTCTTATAATTAAAACCCTAATTTTGCATGTTAACCTTAGTTTAGGATTAAAACCCTAATCTTATAATTGAAACCCTAATCTTATTATTAAAACTCTAATTTTGCATGTTAACCCCAATTTTATAATTAAAACCCTAATTCTACAACCAAACCCTAATTCCCCAACAAAATCCTATCTTGTAAATCGTTTACCTTTCGGGGGTGCTACCCCTTTGACCATTGCCCGCTAACTGGCTAGCGAGACCGCCGTGTGCATCACGCCCTATAATTCATTAGCAGATTAATATTAAGATGTGTTTGTTTGTTTTCCTTTTAATTATTCAATTATTTTCATATATGTTATTTCTCTTTTCTTTGATCTTTTTTTTGGATTTATATATATTTTAAAGAGGATTGTAAAAGGCATATTTTCACATTATGTGGGTGCTTTATTTGTTTAATTTATTTAGTTTGTGTAATTTAATTAGTTTAATGACTTTAGGATTATTGTAAGGGATATGTTTTCACCTTTTGGTGGGTATTTTATTTTATTTATTTATTTGTATGGACATTTGGATATTGTAAAGGCATATTTCCAACTTTGGATGGGTGACCATTTTATTTGATTTATTTTTATAATATGATGAATTTTTATTTTCTTTAAATTACATGTAATATATGTAACACCCCTATACCCAATATACGTACATCACATACACCCATATATGTAATATACGTACACCGGATACAAGAATGTCATAGGCTATTTTAAACAAACATTCCTTATGAGAAAACTTAAAATATTTAAATTATATTATAGAACATAATAGATAAAATATTTATTTATTATGCAGCGGAATATACATATATATATATACAACAAAAACAATATTTACAAAAATATAGAGTTTATACATGCTTGGCAGTTCGTCTCTGATCTTGAAGTCCAATAATCAACACTTCACATGGATCACAAGCCTAGACTCGACTTGGTCTAGCTGAACACTCCGGTTCAACCGGATCTACCCTGTCACCTGCGTGATGAACCACAATCGTGCTAAGCCATAGGCTTAGTGGTACAAACCACAGTAACAATATGCTTCAATGTAATGCCAATGTCATACTTTCAAGAATTAGAAACAATACAAAATTCTCTCCAGTAAGCAAGTTGATAGGCAACTGGTTCAACTCTCTCCAGTACCTCATAAGGTCCAATGAAACGAGGACTTAGCTTCCATTTACGACCAAATCTCAAAATTCTCTTCCAAGGAGACACTTTCAGAAATACTTTATCTCCAACACAAAACTCTATGTCTCTCCTCTTCAAATCTGAATATGATTTTTGTCGGTTTGAATCTGCTTTCAATCGATTCTGAATTATTTTCACTTTCTCTTTCTTTTCCTTAATCAAATTGGGACCAACCAATTTACCTTCTCCAACTTCATTGCAACATAGAGGCGTCCTGCATCTTCTACCATACAAAGCCTCATAAGGTGCCATTTTAATACTAGATTGATGACTGTTGTTATAAGCAAATTCCATCAATGGCAAAAATCTATACCAACTTCCAGAGAAATCAATGATACAGCTTCTCAACATATCCTCTAAAATTTGTATCACTCTCTCTGATTGCCCATTTGTCTGAGGTTGGAAAGCAGTGCTAAAATGCAACCGAGAACCCAAAGCATTATGCAAACTCTTCCAAAACCTTGAAGTGAACCAGGGATCTCGATCAGATACCAAAGAAATTGGGACTCCATGCAACTTCACTATCTCACTGATATACAGCTCAGCCAACTTCTCCAGAGAATAGTCCATTCTAACTGGATGAAAATGAGCTGTCTTTGTCAACCGATCAACAATCACCCAGATGGCATCATGCTTCCTCTGAGTCAATGGCAAACCAGTCACAAAATCCATCGTTACACGTTCCCATTTCCATTCTGGTACTATTAAAGGTTAGAGCAACCCTGTTGTAACACCCTTATACCCAATATACGTACATCACATACACCCACATATATAATATACATATATCGAATACAAGAATGTCACAGGCTATTTTAAAAAAACATTCCTTATGAGAAAACTTAAAATATTTAAATTATATTATAGAACATAATAGATAAAAATTTGTTTATTATGCAGCGGAATATACATATATATATACAACAAAAATAATATTTACAAAAATATAGAGTTTATACATGCTTGTTAGTTCGTCATTGATCTTGAAGTCCAATAATCAACACTTCACAAGGATCACAAGCTTAGACTCGACTCGGTCTAGCTGGACACTCCGGTTCAACTGGATCTACTCTGTCACCTACGCGATGAACCACAATCGCGCTAAGCCATAGGCTTAGTGGTACAATACACAAGAATATCATATTTCATAACATTACATTTCATTATATTATTCAATTGTTTCATCATTCATGATTCACATTTAAGCAAGGACAAGCATGGGCCCAAAAGAAACTAATATGTCATTCAAATTCCAGAGTTAATGTTTTGGTCCAATAATTACATTTATCAAGCCCGTAGGTGAATCATTATCACAATGAGAAACATCTCATATGTAACATCCCAACTAGGCTTCAAGGACTAGGCCCAACCAAGCTTCAAGGGGAGCTAAGCATCAACCAACTTGGCTTCAAGGACCAAGTCCAACCCAGCTTCAAGGGATTGTTACTTTTAGGCATGCCACCAATAACGAAACTCTGAAAATTGAATAACATATTAGGCACAATTCTTTTATTATTTCATTATCAATTCCATTCTCATTTTCTCATAATCATCTAGGCAAACATGCCCCAATTATTTCATTTGCATCATTATAGCCAACAACAATGGCTTCACATCTCATCATTAGGGTATGCATAACTAATTGCATTGTACATACATTTTGAATGATCATTATATCTTTCACATTATGCAAATCATAGCATTAATAAGATGTATCAACAATGTAATAGATTACTTAACACAATTACAACCAAATGTGTTAAGTCCCAAAGTCATGTAAATGTATGCAACTATGTAAGGTTTGTACTTACCGAGCAACTCACACCAATCTAACCACTTCCTCTTCCAAGAATCCTTCAACACTTGGATTAGGGCAACTCAATCTCTTCAAAACCTAATCCAAAAGTGATTATACACACTCACTTAGAGATACACATAAGATAATAAGGATAAAAACCAACTAGGGCAAACTCTACACATGACACGCTCAACAACACGGGCGTGTCCTTGACCGTGCCCTAAACTCACAACACAGAAGCTTTGACACGCTCAGTGACATGGGCGTGTCACTGGCTTCGATCCTCCCTTAACACAGTAGCTATGACACGCTCAGTGATATGGGCGTGTCACTGGACGTGTCAATACTACTCCAACACAGAAGCTGTGACACGCTCAGTGACATGGGAGTGTCACTGGTCATGTCACCTATCCAGAAAATAGAACCATTGACACGCCCAAAGACTTGGCCGTGCTCATGGGCCTGTCAGGCCAAAAACCCTGATTCCAACACCAACAACACCACATCCAACAAATATCATACTTTATTCTTTTTCCACTTCAAACAATCGTAACCAAAACCATCAATAAACTATACTAAACTTGCAAAACAATAAAACAACTCAAAACAAGCATCAAGCACAATCACAACTCAACCCATACACAATCCACAACTCTTGTTTTCTTTTCACCAAACTTAACCTTTCCTCCAAACCAACCCCAAAATCAAAGTCAATTAGACAACACACTCTCAAACAAATCAAAGTTAACCACACACACATCAACAACAACCATCACAAACCTCAATTCACAAACTCAAAAGAAAACCAAAGAAACAAGTCGGAAACTTACCAAAAGTAAAGAAAATCCTTCAAACTCCAACTTGATCTCTTGAAACACCTTCAAATCTTGAGTAAGGAATCACAAAACCTCTCTTTCCCTTTAGCTATGGTGATAGTCGGCTAAAGAAAAGAAAGAAGAAGAAGAAAATGAAAGTCAAACCACACACTTGTCTCTTAACCACAAGATTTCCACCTTTATTTTCCACCAAGTAATTATAATAATAAAATATTATAAATATCATCTTCCACTTAATAATTTCCATTTTAAAATATCCAAAATATCTCATATGACCATTAAATAAAAGCTGACTTGTATATGTTGTATATATCTCTATATATGCAGCATATACACACTTCTCTTTTCCTCTCTTACCACTTAATCAAAAATACAATTTGCATTTAATTCCATTTTCAACACAACATTTCCAAAATTTTAGAGTCTAGTTTGGGATATTACAATATAGATGATGTTATAATAATTAAGAATTAAATAATATTTAAAAGCTGAAAAGGAGGCCGGTTCCAATAAACAGGGCGCTATGAGGGTGCTGGGTCTCACCTTCCCCATGCATACCCAACTTTCCAAATCTGGTAGGGGTTGGAGATTCCTTATGAATTAAGTCATCCATCCCTTTCTATCTTCCTAGCCCGTCCAGGTGGAGATTTCTATTCTCGAGGTTTAGGTCTGTTTTCTCTAAGGCCTAGAGCCTAACAGTGCTGAAGTAGCAAGAACCATTCCACCGGAAGTGAGGGCAAAAATCCCTACCCACAGGTTGTAAAGAATGCAAATGCATACACAAGCTTAAGAGTCTAAACAAGACTACTCAAGGCTCATTAGGATCTAGAAATAAAATTCCTAGAGCCAATTATGCATATATATATATATATTCAAAGCATGAGCACAAATATAAGCATGCACAAAAACAAGCAAATATCAAACACACTTGTCATTGCCAACACATCCAACATAATTCTTCTAGAGTTAATGGAAAAAGAATGAAAAGACATAAGCCTTTATATCAATGCCATTGTTGCATGAAATACGGTCATATAAACACATTTTGTTATATTAGGAAAGCTCGCCTCAAGTTAGAGGAGCTTTCAACAACTAACCTTCAAGGACCCAACTCCATTTGGGTACCTAAAAAAGATAAATATTGCTATGTTTTAAGTATGTCTAAAGTCTACTACCCATAAAAGCATCTGGCTCATTGATAGTGGTTGTTCAAGATATATAGCTGGAAATATGAAGTTCTTCATAACTATCACATACACACAAGCAGGAGATGTAACCTTTGGAAACAATGCAAAAGATAAGTTCATTGGTATTGGTTCCATTGGTATGCTTGGTAAGTTTCAAATTGATAATGTTTGGTTAGTTGATGGTTTGAAGCATAATTTGCTAAGTGTTAGTCAATTATGTGATAAAGGATATAATGTTAATTTTAATTCCAAAGAATGTAAGATTATTTCACCAAATGGAGAACTTATATTCAAAGGAGGAAGAATTGACAACACATATAAACTTGACCTTCATTTTGATAATGCTTTTGAATGTTTAGTCACCATTAGCAATGATGCTTAGCTTTAGCATAAAAGATTAGGATATGCTAGTATGGACTACTTACAATGTTTATGCAAAGAAGAACCTATAGAAGGGCTGCCTAAGACAAAGTTTCAGAAGGATAAAGTTTGTGAACCTTATCAATTTAGAAAGCAACACGAAAGCTCTTTTAAGACCGAAAATATTTTAAGTACTTCTAGACCTTTAGAATTATTCATTTAGATTTGTTTGGTCCAAATAGAGTTACTAGCTTAAGTGGTAAATTATATGCATTTATACTTGTTGATGATTACTTAAGGTTTACATGGGTTAATTTCTTGGCTCATAAGAATGATGCTTTTGATTCCTTTAAAATTTTTGCAAAACGAGTTCAAAATGAACAAGGCTATATAATCACCTCTTTTAGAAGTGACCATGGCGAAGAATTTAAAAATGAACACTTTGAAAATTTTTGTAATAAACTTGTTATATCACATAATTTTTTAGCTCCTAGGACACCACAACAAAATGGAGTAGTGGAAAGGAAAAATAGAACTTTGGTAGAAATGGCTAGGATAATGCTCAATAAGTATAATTTATATTCTTACTTTTGGGCGAAAGCCATTAATACCGGTTGTTATGCTTCAAATAGAGTTTTCAAAAAACCATTATTAAATAAAATATCTTATGAGCTTTGGAATGGAAGAAAACCTAAAATTTCATATCTCAGAGTATTTAGATGCAAATGCTTCATATTAAATACTTAGGACAACCTTGAAAAATTTTCATCCAAATCGGATGAAGGTGTATTTAGGATATTCATCCTCTAGTAAAGCATATAGAGTCTTTGATAAAATAACTCTAGTATTTGAAGAATCAATGTATGTTATATTTGATGAATCCTTGAAACTTGATCATGGGAATGGTAGTGTTCTTGATGATTTTGTAGATATATTTGAGAGGATTGAAATCAATGAAGCTCTAAAGGAAGATAAAGAAAAGCCATCTCAAGAGGAATTTAAAGAAGAAGAAAATAAACAACTACCTAAGGATTGACATTTTCAAAAAATCATCCAAGAGAACTTATCATTGGACATACATCAAAGGGAGTAACAATTAGATCAAAACTTAAAAATTTAAATTCTAATATTGCTTTTATTTCTCAAATTGAGCCAAGGACCATTGAGGAGGCTTTTAGTGATAAAAGTTGGGTGACTGCAATGCAAGATGAACTCAACCTATTGGAAAGAAACAAAGTATGAGAACTTATTCCTAGATCTAATGATCATCCAATTATAGGACGTAAATGGGTTTATGGGAATAAGTTAGAAGAAAATGGTCTCATTACTCGAAACAAAGCTAGATTGGTAGCCCAAGACTATAATCAAGAGGAAGGCATTGACTATGATGAGATATTTGCTCATGTTGCTAGATTAGAAGCAATTCGAATTTTACTTGCATTTTCATGCCATATGAATTTTAAACTCTTTCAAATGGTTGTTAAAATTGCATTTCTAAATAGTTTCATAAATGAGGAAGTTTATGTTGAACAACCCCTTGTTTTTAAAGATTATAAATTACCAAATCATGTTTTTAAACTCACCAAGGCACTATATGGTTTAAACCAAACTCTAAAAGCTTAGTATGATAGGCTTAGTGCTTATTAAAAAATGGTTTTTCCAAAGGTAAAGTTGATACAACACTTTTTGTTAAAAAGAAATTGCATGATATCTTAGTTGTATAAATTTACGTTGATGACACTATATTTGGTGCTACTAATGAATCTTTATGCCAAGATTTTGCCTCTTGTATGACTAGGAAATTTGAAATGAGCATGATGGGTGACCTCAAATTCCTTCTTGGTTTACAAATTAAGCAATGCAAGGATAGTCTCTTTATAAATCAATCCAAATACATAAAGGAACTTCTCAACAAGTTTGGCATGGATGGTTGCAAAACAAGTAAGACTCCAATGAGTACATCCTTGAAATTGGACAAAGATGAAATCGGTAAGAAAGTAGATGAAACGGAATGTTGAGGTATTATTGGATCCCAACTTTACTTAACCACTTCTAGACCCAATATAATGTATAGTGTTTGTTTGTATGCCCTAAATAATCACATTTAAATACTACTAAAAGAATTCAAAAATATTTAAATGGAACATTGCATTTAGGCCTTTAGTATCCTAAAAACACATCATTTAACATTTTAATCTTTTTAGATGCAGATTTTACCGGTAGCTTACTAGATAGGAAGAGCACAACTGGTGCATGTCATTTTCTTGATGATTGCCTAATTTCATGGTTTAGCAAGAAACAAGTGTAGGTTGCTCTATCCATCGCGGAAGTCAAATATATTGCGACTTGCTTTTGATGCACCCAAGTTTTGTGGATGAAACAATAATTGCTAGATTATGGTATAGTATTGGAACGCATCCCCATTAAGTGTAATAACACAAGTGTTATTAATCTATCCAAAATTCCTATTCAACATTCTAGGTCAAAACACATAGATATTAGGCATCATTTCTTAAGAGACAATGTTTAAAATCATAATATTATTTTAGAATTTATAGATACTCAAAGACAACTTGCTGATATATTCACAAAACATTTGAATGAAGAAAGATTAAATTTCATAAAACAACATAGAGGAATGATAGATGGAAAAACCTTAGATTAAATTTACAATATATTGATTAATTTGTATGTAAGTTTTGATTAGAAATGTCTATAAATTCATTCGTTCTAATTCTTTCTTGGTATCCATTTTGATCATACATTTAGGCCATAAATTGACATATAAATATTTTTGTTTCAAAACTTCCCTAATTCAAAAAACATTAAATTTTTCGATCGAACCTACATTTGGTCAAACCATACTTCAACTTAAAAATGCTGATTAACTTTTTTCTTAAAAAGTCCAACCATACCCTTATTGGTTCGATCGAAATTATTCAAAATTTTCTAGCCATCGTGTGAAAATTTGAAATCCCAATTTGCCCTCTATATGGCCCAACGGTACCATGTAATTTTTTTTAAAAATCACCATCGGACTAATGGTGGTCCAACCAGACTTTGCCCTGGTTTTAAAAATTTATGGTCGTTTGAAACACTTAGAAACATGCACAAATCCTCTCCAACAGCTATAAATGGCTAGTTTTCCTCTTAAACACTATAAATACCCCCCCAATATCAATTTCTACAACATTTTATCAAACTCTGAAAATCCAAACACTCTAAAAACTCAAAATCACTGAAAATACTACATTTCTCCTGCGGCACTCAAGCCTCAATGTCACCCAAAGAACACAAGAGGAAAGCTTCAAGAAGCAAGAAGGGAAAAGGTATTACTGCCTCCTCCCATCAAGAAGAAGTGCCAAGAAAAAGTCACAAGATTAAATTCAAAGATGATGATGAGAGAAAAAGGTATGCTATCATCAAAGACAAACTAGTTGAACCAAATGTCTCCTCTTCACCCTAACTCTTGAATCTCTAGGTATATAGAATGACATTAGAGCTTGCCTTAGTAACCTAGGTTGGGAAAAGTTTGTTTTTTAGATTATGATGATCTTGGATGGGAATCCTTGACCAAGGAATTGCTCACCACCTTGGTAGTAAGCAAAAAGAGCACAAATCCTTTAGGTTATTATGGGATTTTCTTTAGGATTTTCAACCAAGAATATGGACTTACCCTAGAATATTTGTAAAACCCCCATACTCTATATAAGTACTATACGTATACCTCATATACATACAGTACATATATAAAGTATAAGAATGCCACTTTTCGTTTCAGATTAAAAACCTTTCCTTTAGTTCCAAACAGTAACACATTTTATTTAAAGAACATTTACAAACTCATTTTACTTTTAATGATATTACATATATATATATATAATGATCTTGTCTTTACCAAAATTCATTTATACATATGAAAACATTTTTTTTTATCAAAATACAACATAATTAAAATTGTACATGTATGCATCACCTTCTAGTTGGTCTCGAAATACTCTTACCTTGCTCGTGGCATAACGACTTGACTTCAGATCAACCACCTACTCACCTGCGCGATTTACACAACCGCGCTAAGCTAGAAAGCTTAGTAGTACAAATAAATATTATAAACATAAATTACAGAAAATCATACTTATATATTAAATTCATGTATCATTATTTTCTTATCATGTTTTCCTCATTTCAATTACACTTTTTATATGTTTCTACCAATCTCATAATTATATACATATATATACATATATCATTAACAAAAACCACCTTTTCATAACTTATTAGAACATTCATAAAATAATACTCACAATGTCCACATCCATATACATAATACATAACATATTATACTTTCAAAATCTCATCTTTCAACATAACTTCTTAGGCCATATATCTTTTCAATCATTTACTTATGTATTGTAATCATATCATACTTTATTACATTTCATTTCAAAAGAATATTATATTCCACAATCTTGCATTATTCAATAACTTATCAAAATATTCATGAGGTAATATTCACAATTTTCACATCCATAAACTTATTACACATCATGTTGTATCTTCATAGTTTCATTACTCAACATAACTTTCCAAGCCCCATTCATTTTCATTAAGTTACTTATGTATTATAATCATCTCATAACATTACATCTCACTCCATAGTTCATATTAAAGCAAAGACAAGCATGGGCCCAAAAGACACTAATATGCCATTCAACTTTTAGAGTTAATGTTTTGGTTCAATTATCACATTTATCATTATCATTATCCCAACTAGGCTTCAAGGATTAGGCTCAACCAAGCTTCAAGGGGAACAAAGCATGCTAAGTATCAACCTAACTTGGCTTCAAGAACCAAACCCAACCTAGCTTCAAGGGTTGTAACATCTCAACTAGGCTTCAAGGACTAGACCCAACCAAGCTTCAAGGGGAGTAAAACATGTTAAACTTCAACCCAACTTGGCTTCAAGGATCAAGCCCAACCTAGCTTCAAGAGATTGTTACCATTAGGCATGCCACCAACAACAAAACTCTGAAAATGGAATAACATATTAGACATACAATTCATTATTTCATTATCAATTTCATTCTCATTTTCTTATCATCATTTAGGCAACCATGCCTCAATCATCTCATTTGCATCATTATAGCCAACAACAATGGCTTCACATCTCATTAATAGAATATACATAACCAATTGCATTGAACATATATTTTGAATTCATCATCATCTAGGCAAACATGCCCCATTTATTTCATCTGAATCATTATAGCCAACTACAATGGCATCACATCTCATCATTTCTCAAGCCACATTAAAGCAATTCATCATTAAAGTATTTATCATAACAAATTGCATTGCATGTACCTTTTTGAATGATCATCATATCTTTCACACTATACAAATCATAACATTAGTCACATAGTATTAACAATATAGTAAATTAATTAACACATTTATAACTAAATGTGTTAAGTCTCAAAATCATGTAAAAGAATGCATCCATGTAAGTTTGTACTTACCTCAAGAGCAACTCACATCAATCTATACACTTCCTTTTCCAAGAATTCTTCACATCTAGGTTAAGGTAACTCAACCTCTTCACAACCTAATCCAAAAGGAAGAATACACACTTACTTATAAATACACATGAATTCCAGTACACTTATTCACCTATTAGTCTCATACTAGACCCATAGATCACAAATTACAAACCAAAACCCTTATCTAAGTCCCCACGGTCGTGGCCTCACAACCCCACGGCCGTGGGTTAGCAACTGAATCTGCCCACTTTTCTCTAAACCCCCACGGTCATGTCCCTCACTTGCCACGACCGTGGCACTCATTTGCCACGACCGTGGCATCCATTTTGCCTCTGTTTCGGACCAAACTCATATATTTTGTACTTTTAACTTCAATAAACACAAACACATAGAAAATTCAAGATAATAGTTGATCAAACTCATCACATACATCAATTACCAATTAACCTAACACTTATATAACTTCAACATATCATAATAATAATCATTATATACATCATCCATATATCAATTATTCAATTTCCCAACTCATTTATTTTAAACCTTTACTAAACAATTCCAACAATCCATCATCATCCTCACAAACTAACCATATTATCATCATTTAAATACCAATACATCATATCTATATACTTCAATCTTTCATTATCATCATCTTCACACACTAACCATATCAATTATAAGCTCAATAAATAGAAATCAATACAAGGAAATGAATACTTACTTGAATATTTTGCCAAATCTTCAATATCCACCTTCAATTCTCTCAAAACCCTTATGAATTTGATGTGTATGTAAATAAAATCACATCTCTCTCTCTCTCTCTCTCTCTCTCTCTCTCTCTCTCCACGTCAAGAACAAGAAGAAGAAGAAGAAAGAAAGAAAATCTTCTTTCTTTATTCACTTATCATATATATATATATATAATAATAATAATAATATAATAAAATATCCCAAAAATCCCCCACCACAATTATTCTTCCCTTTGACTTTCTTTTCTTCTTTTTCTTTTGTCATTACTATTACTATTATTATTATTATTATTATTATTATTATTATTATTATTATTATTATTATTATTATTTAATTATATACACTTACTTTTCCTACTCCAATATATACATCATGTATATGTGATGTATATGTTGCTATATGTATATCTCTTATATATTGTATTTATATTTCCCATATTTTTCAAATACCATTTATATACATATCATCCTTCATATACATTTATCTCTTATAATATTTCCTTTTAATTAACTTATCTTCTTTTGACTTCCATTTCTTGGACTTGTATATGTTATATATATATCTATATATACAACATATACACTCTCTCTTTACTTCTTTTCTCTTTCTATAAAACATATACATTAAATCCAAATACAACCACAATTCCAAAACTTTTAGGGTATACTTTGGGATATTACAATTCTCTCCCCTTAAATAATTTCGTCCTCGAAATTATCCAGTATAGTAACAACCCAATCTTAATAAAATACCATCTTGACTTTCATATGAAGTTAATTATATTATTAAGTTATTATGTCATCAAATCACATAACTTCTACTCTCCCCCTTAGAGTCAATCATCTTCTCTAAATTTCATAACTCACCATTATATATATATATCTTATTACTTCTTAACCAAACATTCAAAATAACTCATTACATTCCCAATTAATTTATCTTTATACAAGAATCAAATCATCTTATAATATCCATATACTTCGTCCAATTATTACATTCAGGATATTTTATCACTTCATCTCTTTATAAATACTCTCTTAACTTTAACCTTAAAAATCATTGATTTATATCTTAATACTGATTATCCCATCATTACAATCACTTTCAGAATATACATTTATCAACCCTTAATTGATACCAATATCTTTATTTTTTTTATACACTTAATTCCTTCTTTAGCATGCTTCTTACTTAACATAAATATTAATACAATGCCCTTAAACTTACTTTACAGGTAATCAACCTTTTCCCTTTTTATCATCATTTACAACTGTTATAGCTCAATTCATTCCTATCCAGTTATTTGTCAGAATATTACATCATATACATTATCATTTAAATTTTTATACTCTTGATACAATTATACATATTAAATCTTAATATTGATTCGCAACCTTAGCAAAATCTAGATCAATTGATCTATCTGTCACAATATACCCACGTTTCAATCTTGTTCGATTCAAACCAACAATTAATTTATTTAAACTTATCATTAAATTTCACAATATATATTACCTAATTCCATTAAGTCAAACTTATATTCAACTTCTAATCTCTTCAGATCCATTTTTCATAATAACAAATCATTTCAAATTATCTTAGTACAATTTCCATAAAATTCTCATGATTATCTCATACCATATTTACTACCCATAGTTCACTCACTTAAACCTTAAGTCCATCCACTTATTCATTTTGTACCATAAATATATTCAATATTACGTTCAATCACATTTAGTAATTTCTCCCATTTAATATCTCCTCACATTTCATACCATTACTATTTTTACAATAATTATTATTATTTTTTATTTTTTTATCACATTATCCATAAATCAAAACATTTTCACAGTTCTCTTTCCTTCCATACTTTCTATAATTATAAACAAATTTCTAACATAAAAATGATAAAGTACAACTTTACCCATCATAACTCTTGACCATGTTTCTAGAAACATAACTATCAATCTCATCAAAACTATACTATTACCATTTCTTACATATACATATTCGATCATATGCAAATCTTACAAAATTTCCATTTGTTACTCCATTTCTAATCTATCTCTTCTAAAAATTTTTATACATTATACTTCCCCTTTTTCCTTACAATCTCTTATTATACACATATACATAGAACGTTTCCATATGTAAATACTTTGGGACTTAAAATAGTATATAATCATCAAGTTCAGTGATTACCATAATAATTTCACTGTCCAGTATTACTCGAATCCATTCCCACTCTCAATTTCATCACATAGCCTAGCTCTGCGCAGATCAAAACCTAATCTCTCTTAGGTTCATTAATACTTGCAATATCATTCTCAATATCACTAGACCAGTAGGTATACCACATACACATTTATAGGTCACATTCATAATGTGACTTACTTTCCAAATTTCTTACATAATACAATTACATTCATATCGAAAAACTCATCTTACATATCCTATACATGTATACACATACTCATACAATTATATTTAATTCCTCTTTTGCATATAATCTATACAAATTTAACATTTATTACTTTTCTTTGAATATTATCATTCTCATTCTTTTAACATGACTTAAATTATTCATCAACTCAACAAATATATGCACTTTAACCATAATAAGACTTCACATAAGTCTTAGTCACATTTCTAATGTGACATCTCTCTCATATTTGTTTTTTAAAAACATTTAGTATACCCTTCATATCCATCTTTATCATTTCCAGTCAAATTACTTAAAGTAACTCATTGTCCTTTTATTTCAAAACAAATTTCTGTATTATTAATTACATTATCCACTTCATAATACTTTTATGTGCAATAATAGTCATTCCACATAGCTCATATGTTTAATACACATTAAACTGTTGATATCTAAATAATCCTCATTAGAATTCCATTAAAACTCTAACTTTCAACTTACTACTTTACCTAAACTTCAATTTACAAATCTCATTTTCTTAATATTAATTTTAAAAGCATTATATATACATATACCATAATGTAACATCAAAACATATCATTTTCACAATTATTAAAGCTCATTTCAAAAATTCAACTTTCACCTATTACCACCATTTATATGAGCTTTATTAACACTTAAACATATCACATTTCTAACATTGAGATCACAATGTTTGCATTAAAATAACAATATAAGTAATACCATTATATCTCCTTACTTTAACCAACTCCATCCTTTTTTTTAAAAACCTGAATTCTACATACCCAAACCTTAATTTGTCACACTTTGTCTATACCAATCAACTCAATATTCCACCATACTTTCTTCAATTTAATAACATATTTATCCATTTTAACATTCAAACAATATTTTCTCTCTCTAGCAATCCAAACATAAGCTTTATTAGAGAGAGATCCAAACTTTAGAGAAAAGAGTAATTACCTTAATCTTGTTTTTTTTTTACTCATTTCCAACATTATTCTCCTATTAATTTCTTTATGACCTTTTTCACAAGCACACTTCCATACTCAAAAATGTCAAAATTTACTTAAGTAAACTTCAATTCTTTAATTTATCAATTATACTTGTACAAAATTTTCTATATCATTTCTTTCTCTAGCTTTACTTTCATGTAAAACCTCATTCACACACTATCATACATCTCATATAATTCAGATATACTACAAATCATATAATGCCACATCCGAGACCAACCTAGGTGTTAATGCATATGCATGTATCATAAATTCCACTTTTCAAAAATTTCCTCTTTTCTTTTTAAATCTACTTAGGCCGAGAATCTCAGACCTAAGCTCTGATACCAAAATAATTGTAACACCCCCATACTCTATATAAGTACTATACGTATGCCTCATATACATACAGTACATATATAAAGTATAAGAATGTCACTTTTCATTTCAGATTAAAAACCTTTCCTTTAGTTCCAAACAGTAACACATTTTATTTAAAGAACATTTACAAACACATTTTACTTTTAATGATATTACATATATATATATATAATGATCTTGTCTTTACCAAAATTCATTTATACATATGAAAACATTTTTTTTTTATCAAAATACAACATAATTAAAATTGTACATGTATGCATCACCTTCTAGTTGGTCTCGAAATACTCTTACCTTGCTCGTGGCATAACGACTTAACTTCAGATCAACTACCTAATCACCTGTGCGATTTACACAACCGCGCTAAGCTAGAAAGCTTAGTAGTACAAATAAATATTATAAACATATATTACAGAAAATCATACTTATATATTAAATTCATGTATCATTATTTTCTTATCATGTTTTCCTCATTTCAATTACACTTTTTATATGTTTCTACCAATCTCATAATTATATACATATATATACATATATCAATAACATAAACCACCTTTTCATAACTTATTAGAACATTCATAAAATAATACTCACAATGTCCACATCCATATACATAATACATACCATATTATACTTTCAAAATCTCATCTTTCAACATAACTTCTTAGGCCATATATCTTTTCAATCATTTACTTATGTATTGTAATCATATCATACTTTATTACATTTCATTTCAAAAGAATATTATATTCCACAATCTTGAATTATTCAATAACTTATCAAAACATTCATGAGGTAATATTCACAATTTTCCACATCCATAAACTTATTACACATCATGTTGTATCTTCATAGTTTCATTACTCAACATAACTTTCCAAGCCACATTCATTTTCATTAAGTTACTTATGTATTATAATCATCTCATAACATTACATCTCACTCCATAGTTCATATTAAAGCAAAGACAAGCATGGGCCCAAAAGACACTAATATGCCATTCAACTTTTAGAGTTAATGTTTTGGTTCAATTATCACATTTATCATTATCATTATCCCAACTAGGCTTCAAGGATTAGGCTCAACCAAGCTTCAAGGGGAACAAAGCATGCTAAGTATCAACCCAACTTGGCTTGAAGAACCAAACCCAACCTAGCTTCAAGGGTTGTAACATCTCAACTAGGTTTCAAGGACTAGACCCAACCAAGCTTCAAGGGGAGTAAAACATGTTAAACTTCAACCCAACTTGGCTTCAAGGATCAAGCCCAACCTAGCTTCAAGAGATTGTTACCATTAGGCATGCCACCAACAAGAAAACTCTGAAAATGGAATAACATATTAGACATACAATTCATTATTTCATTATCAATTTCATTCTCATTTTCTTATCATCATTTAGGCAACCATGCCTCAATCATCTCATTTGCATCATTATAGCCAACAACAATGGCTTCACATCTCATCAATAGAATATACATAACCAATTGCATTGAACATATATTTTGAATTCATCATCATCTAGGCAAACATGCCCCATTTATTTCATCTGAATCATTATAGCCAACCACAATGGCATCACATCTCATCATTTCTCAAGCCACATTAAAGCAATTCATCATTAAAGTATTTATCATAACAAATTGCATTGCACGTACCTTTTTGAATGATCATCATATCTTTCACACTTTACAAATCATAACATTAGTCACATAGTATTAACAATATAGTAAATTAATTAACACATTTATAACTAAATGTGTTAAGTCTCAAAATCATGTAAAAGAATGCATCCATGTAAGTTTGTACTTACCTTAAGAGCAACTCACATCAATCTATACACTTCCTTTTCCAAGAATTCTTCACATCTAGGTTAAGGTAACTCAACCTCTTCACAACCTGATCCAAAAGGAAGAATACACACTTACTTATAAATACACATGAATTCCAATACACTTATTCACCTATTAGTCTCATACTAGACCCATAGATCACAAATTACAAACCAAAACCCTTATCTAAGTCCCCACGGTCGTGGCCTCACAACCCCACGGCCGTGGGTTAGCAACCGAATCTGCCCACTTTTCTCTAAACCCCCACGGTCATGTCCCTCACTTGCCACGACCGTGGCACTCATTTGCCATGACCGTGGCATCCATTTTGCCTCTGTTTCGGACCAAACTCATATATTTTGTATTTTTAACTTCAATAAACACAAACATATAGAAAATTCAAGATAATAGTTGATCAAACTCATCACATACATCAATTACCAATTAACCTAACACTTATATAACTTCAACATATCATAATAATAATCATTATATACATCATCCATATATCAATTATTCAATTTCCCAACTCATTTATTTTAAACCTTTACTAAACAATTCCAACAATCCATCATCATCCTCACAAACTAACCATATTATCATCATTTAAATACCAATACAACATATCTAAATACTTCAATCTTTCATTATCATCATCTTCACACACTAACCATATCAATTATAAGCTCAATAAATAGAAATCAATACAAGGAAATGAATACTTACTTGAATTTTTTTCCAAATCTTCAATATCCACCTTCAATTCTCTCAAAACCCTTATGAATTTGATGTGTATGTAAATAAAATCACATCTCTCTCTCTCTCTCTCTCTTTCTCTCTCTCCACGTCAAGAACAAGAAGAAGAAGAAGAAAGAAAGAAAATCTTCTTTCTTTATTCACTTATCATATATAATAATAATAATAATAATAATAATATAATAAAATATCCCAAAAATCCTCCACCACAATTATTCTTCCCTTTGACTTTCTTTTCTTCTTTTTCTTTTGTCATTACTATTATTATTAATAATAATATTATTATTATTATTTAATTATATACACTTACTTTTCCTACTCCAATATATGCATCATGTATATGTGATGTATATGTTGCTATATGTATATCTCTTATATATTGTATTTATATTTCCCATATTTTTCAAATACCATTTATATACATATCATCCTTCATATACATTTATCTCTTATAATATTTCCTTTTAATTAACTTATCTTCTTTTGACTTCCATTTCTTGGACTTGTATATGTTATATATATATATCTATATATACAACATATACACTCTCTCTTTACTTCTTTTCTCTTTCTATAAAACATATACATTAAATCCAAATACAACCATAATTCCAAAACTTTTAGGGTATACTTTGGGATATTACAATATTTCTCCTCCATTTGGGGTTTTTAGTTAGAAGGAATTTCTCACATTTCAAACACTACTCTCACTCCCAAAGTTTAATTGAACTTTTGGAGAGAAATTTCCATGGAAACAACATTTCACAAGCAATCCAATTCTAAGAATATTAGAAGCTTAACTTATTAGATGTTGCATAGGATCATTACCTACACAAAAAAGGGTCATAAAAAGATCTCCTCTTCCTTTATTGCCTTATTAGGTGCCAAGCCATCCAAACCGAAAAGTTTCTAATTGATACTTTCCTACATACTAGAAAAACCAAAGCCAATTTGATTCTTCTCTCATCCCAAATCACACAAATTTCCAAGTATGTTCGTGCTCTTACACCAACGAATAAAGACACTCTATACAATCCTCTTGACCATATAAAAAAATCCATTAACAAAGGCTATCTCAAGCATGTTAAGTGCATTAGAGATGTTGAGGGGACTTACGAATATCTCTTGGGAGTACAAGGAGCTAGGGCCCAACAAAGAAAAAGTCCTAGGATTGTAGATAAAACTAAAGAATCTTTTTAAATGGAATTTCTTACATCATAATCCACTAGACCTCACAGAAATGTCCTCTCAAATTTTCAAGATATTCAAAGTCAAATGACCTCTCAAGGAACAACAATTGATAGCCTCACCTCTTAAGTCTCTCATCTTCATCTTAACATCCAATAAATTTAAGGAGCCTTGGGAATTTCTCAATGTTCTGTCATCAATGAAGATGAACCAAGTCTCTCTCCTTCCATTCATGGTTCATATTCTCATGAAGAAGAAGGTGAAGCTATTGCATCTCACCTTGGAGAAGAAGAACATAAGGAAGAAGGAGATAAAGAGGATGATGAAAAGAAGATAATGAAGACCAAGATGAATATTGATATTTTTTCTTTCAATGATTGTTGCTTGTTTTTCTTAATTTTTAATAAACTCTTCTTATTATTTTAAATTTAGTTTATCTACATGAATGTTTTATCTATAGTATTATGTATTTTAGTTTGTTTACATGAATGTTTTTGCCTTTAAAGATAAAGGAAATCAAGTTAACAAATGAAATTAACTTGATTTGTTAATACATTGAGGGAAAGTGAAGCACACACTAAGGGGGAGATAAAAGTAGATAAACTTAGCTTTGAAACACACATCACACATTTAGGGGTACACATTAAGGGGGAGATAAACAAATCAAATTAACATAATCGAATTCAATTTAATTGCCAAAGTAAAATAGGGGAAGAATGTTAAACAAAACCCTTGACCAAATTAAACATATTTTGATCTTAGATAATCAAATTGAATATGCACTAATGTTTGCATCAAGATAATTTTTGCAGGAAATTAATTTTTGAAGGAAATATCAAAAGTCCAATCGAACCATTGAAAAGCCCAATAGGACCATTAAAAAGCCATACTGGACCACTTATACATCTTGGAGCAAAATCTCACAAAAAGTTTCGCGGGGATAAGTACTCTCAAAATCTCATTGGACCACTCAAAGTCTGACTGAACCACTAGTTGAAGAGTTGGAAAAATGTTCTAGTAGGTTTCACATTCAAGAGTACTCCCAATTTTCAGAGTACTAGGAGAAGTCCGACCGAACCAAGCCTTAGTCCGATCAGACCTCACCAAGGAAGAAAAATTCTCAAAACATCCAAAGCATTTCAAGGTCCAAGGTATTCCTAAATTTTGAGCATACTCCAAGAAGTCTAACTAGGCCCTATGAAATTGGTTAGAATTTTATATATGTTACTCCTCCACCAAATTAATGGATGCCAAGTGTACTAGCTATTGAAAAATTATTGTTTAAAAATTGAAAAGTCTGACTCAACCATGGATAGTATGATTGGGAAATTGATGGTCTGATCATGAAATTGCTCCACACAATAATTAAAGTGGGAGACAAAGTCCAAACGTGTTGGCACCCATCTCAAATGCCTATATCAAGACTTGAATGCTATAAATCCTCAAGAAACCTCATTTTTCAGGATGATTGTTAATGTGATAACCAAGATAAATAACCTTCATTTCTTTGCATCAAAATTTATACTTGTATCCTTTGAGTGTTGGGTGTGATCATCAAACACCATTGTAAGTTTGAGTGTGAGCTTTGAAACACTAAGGTTTTAGAGTGAGCTTGGGAAAACTCTTGTTGGATTGTGAAGATAATACTCAAACTTTGTAAAAGTTTGGTGTGAGCTTGTGAAAAACACCAAGATAGAGTTGAGCTTGTAAAAACTCAAGATTAGTAGAACCTTAACAAATTGTTAAGGAAGTGGACATAGGATTGAGGTAATCCGAACCATTATAAACTCTTTGTGTTTGTTCTTTAAATTAACTAATTCAACCCCCTCTTGGTTGCCATCTTGGGACAACAATTATGATGAGCATTTGCCCCCATTGCTAGATTAGAAGCTATTAGAATTCTACTTGCATTTTCTTGTCATATGAATTTTAAACTTTTCCAAACGGATGTCAAAAGTTCTTTCTTAAATGATTTTATTAATGAAGAAGTCTATATTGAACAACCTCTGGGTTTTGAAACTTCCAAGTAATGTTTTCAAACACACCAAAGCACTATATGGATTAAAAAAAGCTCCAAGAGCTTGGTATGATAGACGCATATTTATTGGAAAATGATTTTTCAAAAGGAAAAGTTGGCGTTACACTTTTTGTTAAAAAGAAATTACATGACATTTTAATCATATAAATTTATGTAGATGACATTATATTTGGTGCTACTAATGAATCTTTGTGCTAAGAGTTTGCTTCTTGTATGGATAGAGAATTTGAGATAAGCATGATGGATGAGCTCAAGTTCTTTCTTAATCTACAAATCAAGCAATACAAGGATGAAATCTTGATCAACCAATCAAAATGCACAAAGGAACTTCTCAAATATTTTGGCATGAAAATGGTTGCAAAGCAGGTAAAACTACAATGAGCACATCCTTGAAGTTGGTAAGAACGTACATGAGAAGAAATATCGAGGTATTATCAGATCACTTCTTTACTTAACTACTTCTAGACCTGATATAAATTATAATATTTGTTTATGTGCCAGATTTCAATATAATCCTAAAGAATGACACATGAATGCAATTAAAAGAATATTAAAAATACTTAAGTGGAACATTACCTTTGGGACTTTGGTACCCTAGAAATACATCATTTGACATTTTAGGTTAGTCGAATGCAGATTATGCTGGTAATTTACTAGATAGGATGAGCACAATCAGTGCATGTTATTTTCTTAGTGATTACTTAGTCTCTTAGTTTAGCAAAAAATAAGTATCAGTCGTTTTATCTATTGCGGAAGCCGAATATGTTGCGGCTTGCTTTTGTTGCACATAAGTCTTGTGGATGAAGCAATAATTGCTAGATTATGGCAATATGTTTGATCACATTCTTATTAAATGCAATAACACTAGTGCCATAAATCCATCCAAAAATCAAATCCAACATTCTAGATTAAAGCACATAGATATAAGACGCCATTTCCTGAGAGATAATGTTTAAAGTCAAAATGTTGTATTAGAATTCATTGAAACTCAAAGCTGACATGTTGAAATTTTTACAAAACCATTAAATGAAGGAATATTAAGTTTTATTATGCAAAATATTGGTATGATTGATGGAAGCACCTTGAATGATGCATCTATGATCTATTATTTGTTAGATATTTGCTTGTGATTGAAGATATGTTAAAAGTGTGCTTAATAAAACAAATTTGACTATACAAGAAGTTATGTACTTGTACAATCAAATTTCTTAAAAATATTAACTTTATCATGCATTGTAAGTCCACCAAGTCATATTCGATCTTCCATTAACATATTTCTTTCTTTTTTCTAAGTTTTTGGTCACGTGCGGTTGCATTAGAACTATTTAGTAATCACTAGCCACTTGACATGATGAATATAAATCAATCAACCTGTTGGTGGTCATACACGACACTTAAGCTATTGCGAGAATTTGAATCGTCTCTACAGTTATAGGTTATCTACTAGGTAGCAAGCATCCTTCCCAAATGAATGGCTGGACAATGCATTCTCCCTATGGCCTTTGGTCCGAAAAGCGGTCACACCTAACACACTTTGCACTAGCAATAAATCCATTATATGTCAACACAATTTTATATTTCACCTCTCTAATAGTAAAAAAAGGCTAGTTTTTGATTTCCCTCTATAAATACCCACCAATTTCAGTTACTACACTTCTTTTACGATTCTTAAACTATAAAACACTCTAATTCTCTCAAGAACTCTACAAATCTCCGCACTATAATTTTATAAAACTTACACTCAACCACTCTTTAAACACTCTTCAGCTCTCTCAATATGTCTAGTTGAAATGGCTCAAAGAAAGAAGATTTCTTCTAAAGAAAAGAGTAAAAAGCATGCTGGCATTGTGATTCATGAAAGGAAGGAATTTTATACTTCCCATCCTCAATCTAGAAGAGGTGAGAAGATACACAAGCCTCATCGCCAAACCTCTAAAGAAAGTGTGAGGTATGTAATGCTTAAGAAGAAAAGAATGAAAGAAACTATAAATTCTTTTTGGAGGTATGTTTAGCCTTAGGTATTAAGGATGATATTGGTGGATATCTTAATGTGCTAGGATGGAAAAATCTTATTTTTCCTGATGAGATTGAATACCCTAGCCTAAGTAGAGAGTTTCTATTGTCTCTACAAATAGAAAAGACCCAAAATGTTGTAATAGTTTGGTATGGAGTTAGGTTTAATCTAGAGGATTTTTCTAGGATTTGAAGTCTAAAAAATGAGGGACCAATTACTTATAATGATACATAAGTTTCTAATCAATCTCTTTCCACAGTTTGGAAAGAAATTTCATTAGAGACCTCTTTTGTTAAAGATTCTAAGGCTAGATATATAAAATACATTGCTCATTGGATGTTACATAGGATTATTATATACATAATACACTAAAGAGCTAATGGAAATGAAAAAGTCACCAAGAGAGACCTCATCTTCCTTTATGCAATGATATGTGACATCAAAATAAACACCCTTAAGTTCTTAAATGACACCTTCTATCATTATGCCACTAAGAAATCTCAAACTTTTTTCCTCTCATCCCAAGTTACTCAAATAACAAGAAATAGAGAAATGTTGAATGAACAAAATCTAGCTACTTTGAGAAATCCCTTTGACCTAACATCTAGTGCCATTACAATTGACTACTTGAAGCAAGCAAGATGTGTAAGGAAGAAATGGAGAAAAAAGAGGCCTAGGTACACCATTGTAAAATGTTAAAAGGAAGGTGAAAACATTGAAGTTTCACTTGAGATGCCCAAGAGACCCTCCCCCTCTCATGTTTGCAAGAGTTCCTCCACCAATCTCATTCTCAAAGCCATTCAAACTCTTCAAAGACAACTCTCTCACTTTAAGAAGGATGTTTCCATGAGGTTAAGAAACTAAACCAAAGAATTAACCTTATATCCTACATTTTTCATGAATTGCATGACATGTAAGGCAAAATGGATTTGCCTCAACGTGACTTGAAGGAGTGGGATGTGAGTAATCATGAAAAGAGCCCTTTGAAGAATAGTCATAGAAGTGGATGAAAGCTCAAGTAGTGAAGTAGAGGCCACCCAAGCTCCATAAGAGAAGGGTAAGTGTAGACCCCTAATTTTGGCCCTAAATAAGTTTGATCCCAATTAAAAGAGGCCAAGCCAAATTTGGTCTGATTTTAAAAGCTTAAACCTAGTTTAAAGCTTTGAATTAGACCAGTCCAATTTTAAAAGACCCAAATTAAATCCAGTCCAATTTTTAATATTAGAATTAGGTTTGATCCAAAGTAAAATTGATTCAGTTGGGTTTAATTCGATATGCTCATATCGAAGACAATGTCTAATTTGATATGAGTCAATTTCATGTCGAACTAGCCAAATTTGATTAGTTTCCTAATTAGGTCAAAATGTGAAAGGATTCGGATAATTAAAAGGGTCTTCTAGTGGGTTTAAGACTGGTAAACCTATTTAAAACCCTATGCTCACCTATAAATAGAAAAAATGAGGTAGTATGGGGATTAGCAACTAGGTTTATGTAACACCCTGATACTCCATATAAGTACCATACATATACCTAGTATACATACAATACATATATGTAGTATCAGAATGTCACGTAAATTTTCAGTTTATTTACCTTTAACCGAATTCATAAAATTTTACATTACTTTGAAACACATTTATAAAATCATTGCTCTTATTAAAAATGCAACATAATTAAAATCATATATGTATGCATCACCTTCTAGTTGGTCTCGAGACACCCTTACTCTTCTCGTGGCACCACAGCTAAACTTCCAAATTAACCTCATAAATACCTGCGCGATTAAACATCCGCGCTAAGCCCGAGAGCTTAGTAGTACTAAATAAAACAATAATAAAATAAACTTTGCCAAAAGAATCATACCTTAAATTTTTAGCATTTAGTTTTATTGTTTTCTTACCACGTATTCCTTTCTCAATGCATTCTTCAGAAGTTCTCACTATCTTTGCAAATTTGATATATAATTACATGGAACATTCATAACACAATTCTTGCCCTTTCTATTTCATATATATATATATAACATACATCATTTTAACAAAACACCATTCAATGATCTATCCAAATTTTCATAATAGCAATTCTCACAAATTCCACCTTCATATACATTTTACACATCATACAACATGTTCATAAGCCCATATCTCAACAAAGTCCCTCAAAACACATTCCTCTTCAATACATCAATGCACATATTACAAAATCATACTTCATAACATCATTTTATTCACAATTCATCAAGCATGAATCACATTGACAACAAAGACAGACTTGGGCCCAAACAACATACTAATATGCCATTCAATTTTCAGAGTAATGCTTTGGTTTAATTATCACATTTATCATTATCATAGACCCAACTAGGCTTCAAGGATTAGGTTCAACCAAGCTTCAAGGGGAGCAAAGCATGCTAAGCTTCAACCCAACTTGGCTTCAAGAACCAATCCAACCTAGCTTCAAGGGTGGTAACATCTCAATTAGGCTTCAAGGATTTAATCCAACCTAACTTCAAGAGATTGTTACACTTCTTAGGCATGCCACCAACAACAAACTCTGAAAATGGAATAACACATTAGTCACACAACTCATTTATCAATTTTATTCTCAATTGAATTATCATAACCAATAACAATGGTTCACATTTTATTTGAATCATCATAGCCAATCACAATGGCTTCATCACATCACATTAAAATCACCATAGCCAATAACAATGGCTCACATCTCATTTGAATCATCATAGCCAATAACAATGGCTTCATATTTCATTTGATTTCAACTCACATTTCATCTGTCATCACAATATCACATATTTTATATTTCATGCTTCATCACAACATCACATCATTCATATAACACATTACAATTTACAAAGCATAGAACATAACATTATTCATATAGTATTATCAAATCATATTGATCAATTCATCACTCAAGTATACATGATCATTATATCTTCCACATTTCCTATACCATCATTGTTAGATACATCACACTTTACATTATTCATGGATTTATAATCTTCTATATACTTTTGGTTGGATCATTATTGTTTTAAGTGTGTTTAGGTACCAAAAGACCCTTTTAAAGATCCAACAATATAAGAAGAATATATAACAATGTAAGAAGGACAAAGAATAAAACATTACTTAACACATTTGAGGGACACGGGCAGCACACTTGAGGGACACGACCAAGCTTGTGGCCGTGTCTCTCAACACAATTTTGGCAGTAGCGAACACGGGCATGGGACACGGCCAAGCTTGTGGCCGTGTCTCTCATCACAATTTCAAACAGACTCAGACACGGGCAGAGGACACGGCCGTGTCTCTCAACAAAAGTCAGGCAGTAGCAAACACATTCAAGGGACACGGCCAAGCTTGTGGCCGTGTCTCTCCAAAATCCATCCAACACGGCCAAGTTGCCCTAACTTGGCCGTGTCTCTCATAATTTGGCCGTGTCCTTCAAGAACTCAAAGACCAAACCATTTCCAAAATTCATACCACAACCCTTTTAATCATCATCTTTGTTCATATTTATCAATTCCATATCACTTTAACATTTATATAACTTCATTATATCACCATAACAATCAATATATATACATCACTATAATCAATTACTCAAAATACCATTTCATTCATATCAAATCCTAACTCAACAATTCATCATCATCATCACAAATACCCCAAATTATCAACACTTAAATACCAATTCAACACAATTACATACTTCAATCTTTCATTTCCATCATCTTAAACACCAACCATACCTCAATCCAAAGAAACCCAAAACAAGAAGATAAAAACATATATATACATAATCAATAAAATCAACTCAAGAGAGAAGTACTTACTTGAATAGCTTGCCAAATCTTCAATATCCATTTGCAAGCCTCTTGATAACCTTAGTCTTTGGTGTAATTAGAAGTAAAATCCCCTTTCTCTCTCTAGCTTCTCTCTCTCTCTCTCTCTCTCTCTCTCTCTCTCTCTCTCTCTCTCGTTTACTAAGAAGAAGGAGACGAAGGAGAAGAAGAAAGAACGTTCTCATTCTTTCCTTCATCCTTATCATATATATATATATATATAATAATAATAATAATAATAATGCAATTAAATCTCCTCCACACAAACTTCTTTTTGCTTTCCTCTTTATTTTCCTTTTTGTCCTTATTATCATTATTATTATTATTAACTAATCATACAAATATATATATATACAACTCACTTCTCCTACACCATTTTATACCTCATATATATGTTACATTTTATAATTCCCATATCTTCTCTTCACTTCTTTTCTCTTACCCTTCAATACACACATTGAATCCAAATACAACAATAATCCCAACACTTTTAGGGTATATTTTAGGATATTACAGTTTAGCCATAAAGATAACCACAATTAGCAATTAAGAAGCAACAATGAGGAATAAAAATTGAAAGCTGAGGATTAACAATTAGAAGTAAGAAACAGAGAGCAATTTAAAGAGAGGCAGTAACAAAAATAACAATTGATCTAAGGATTATTTGTCTTAGCTAAAACATGGTTTGATCTAGGAAAGAAATAGCATCATCAAGGTCCAGTCCCATGAATTGTGGTGTTTCAAGCAAGCTTGGTTCAATAGAATTAATTTGGTGGAGCCAACAACATAGGTGAGGCCTTTATAAACTCAGTTTATTTTATATAATTGACCATCTCATTGTTTAACTCTCATGAACATGTTATTTACTATTTTAAATTGTATGTTTTAATCTAATAATCCAAAAGCCTAATTATATATCAAAACCCTAATCTTGCAGTTGGACCATAGATTTAGGATTAAAACCCTAACTTTGCTATTAAAACCCTAATGTGTTCATAAAACCTAATATTAGGTATAAACCCTAATTTTGTAACCCTAAACCCTAATTCTACAATCAAACCCTAATTCATAAGAAAATGCAATCCTATAAATAGTTTACCTTTTAGAGGTATTGCCCCTGATTCCCTACAAGAGGCTCTGTCCCATTGACCCCTGCCCGCTAACTGGCTAGCGAGATCGCCGTGTGTGTCGTGCCCTATAATTCTTTAATGGGCTAATATTATTTTTATGTATCATAGTTCTTGTGATTAATCTTGATTTACTTTTAATTAATTCCTAATTTTATAATTCTTTGTATGGTGATTATGTTTATGGATTGCAATTTTTATTATTTGGATTTTAAGGATGTAAAAGATATATTTCCACTTGTGGGTACCTTATTTATTTATTTTGTGTAATTTAATTTATTTAAGGACTTTGGGACAATTGTAAGGGGTGTGTTTCCATCTTTTGGTGAGCGTCCTATTTTATTTATTTTCCTTTTGAACATTTGGACATTTCTAAGGGCATGTTTCCATCTTTGTATGGGTGCCCATTTTGTTTAATTTGTTCGATTTGTAATATAACATTCTTTATTTTTATGAATGCATGTAATATGGATAATGTTATAATAATTAAGAACTAAATAATATTTAGACTTGAAAAGAAGGCCTATTCCAAAGAACCGGGCATTATGGGGTGCTGAGTCATTCTCACCTTCCCCATGCATACGCAACTTTTTGAATCTAGCAAGGGTTAGGGATTTCTTAGAAATTGAGTCATCCACCCCTTTTTATCTTCCTGGTTCATCCAGGTGGAGACTCCTATTCTTCAAATTTAGGCCCGTGTTTCTTAAGGCCTAGAGCCTAATAGTGCCAAAGTAGTAAGAACCATTCCACCAGGAGTGGGGGCAAAAATCTCCTCTCACAGTGAGGCTCCTTTGGTGGATGAACCATCCAATGAAGAATCTGACTAGCCTCTTCATCCAACCATTTTTTCATTTTTTTCATTTTTCTTCTTTTGATTTGTATGATCTTTTATGCTTCTTTTGGTGGACATGCATATGTACTGATCATACATCATCTCTTTTGTGTCTTTCTTCTTAAGGAATTTTTTGTTTTTGTTTAACCAATGGTTGTTCTCTTTCATGATCCTATTATCTTGTTTATGTTTATCAATATTTACTTTTTGCCTTTGTCAATGGGGAAGTGAGAAAAGATAAAATTGAATGAAACTGATAAAATAAAAAAAAGAAATTAATTTTAATTAACACACTAAAGAGAATACTTACTTTAAATGGTTAAGGGGGAGAAAACAAACTTAATAAATAAAGGGGGAGACATTTAAGCTACAAGTATGCTGATTAAACAAAGACCAAGATTAATTTACTATCTAACTTAAACCAACTAATGCATCAGTGCAGGAGGAGTTATTTTACCTTGATCAATTTTCATTATTTCTTCCAAAATAAAAAAAGGTTGATTGTTGGCCAAATGAATGGCACAAGTAACTCAATTTTGATATTTAACACTTAAATTGAATGGTGTTTTAATGTGTTTATTAAGTGTCCTTGATGTAGGAATGATTGCCTTAAAATTGCTAGAATAATACACTTTTAAGAACTATCTTTAGGCCTTGGGCGACTGCCCCCTTAAGATTGGAAAAAGAAAAAGAATCACAATAGTGTTCGCGGTGAGAAGCCCAACCTCAAGGATGATCGCTAACATGCCAGGTGTGATGTGATGGTTAAAAGTTAAATTTGGATATAGATTTAATTGACAATTTACAAAAATGCTCTAAAGACTCTAAAATTAGACATTACCAAAATTGAAATAAGAAATATGAATAATAGAGGTTTAAATTAATTAGAGAAACTTATTTTACTATTTTATGGAATTAAAAGTTGGATTAGAAATAATTTAGGAAAGTAGGTGTACTGAAGTTTTGGAATAGAGGTTTAAATTAATTAGGGAAACTTATTTTACTATTTTATGGAATTAAAAGTTGGATTAGAAATAATTTAGGAAAGTAGGTGTACTGAAGTTTTGGTGTGAGTGCCTTATAGAATCAAAACCCTAAGTGGCATATTAATAATTTTAGATTTCTATATTTTTCTTCATCTTTTTCCAATCTAAATGCCACAGACTCTTATCCACCACCACTATAGCTCTCTTCTTCCTCCTTCTTCCACCACCATACAAGAAACTACAAAGATCTTCAATTATAACTCAAAATTTTCATAGGAATTCACTAGTTTATGTGTGGATTACTAAGATTATCATCATCTAACCAAAGGAAAGTGAGAAAAAAGAAAAGAAGAAGTTACTTTAAAGAAGGTTTGTACTTGAGACTTAATAATTTGAAATTATTTATTTTCTTTTTGATTTTTAATACTTTGGAAGCTTGTTGATTCATATTGATTGGATTAATTGTTAAAGAGTTGAATTGATTCATATTTAAAGGTTAGATCCAGCTGAATGAGATATAGAATTCAAGATCAACTGCATTTTAGAAGATGGTTACTGAAAAGTTTTATATTGTGTATTTTCTCTTGTTCACATGGCAATATTGTATGTATAATGACAGTTTTATGTTACAATCAACTTAGAGTTTGGTATACTTTGTGTTAGACAAATAATCTTAATTTTGATCTTTGACAACTCAAATGGATGATCTATTTAACTTGTGTTTGAGAAATCTTGTTGCAGGATTAGGTTATTTCAATTAAAGGTGAACAGAACATTTATCGCGGTCGCACCTCACCTTAATACGACCGCTCCAAGTAATTACAGAATGAAACCTTGTCACAGTAGGTTTCGCGGTCAGAAGTTCGACCTCAGTCGCGACCGCTCCTACAGAATAGCGACCGGCCAAATATGTGCACAACCGCTACTCAAGGAATTTAAATCATTACAATCACAGTAAGATTCGCGGTGACAAGAACGGTGAATGACTCGACCTCGCTAACCACTTTAGCGACCGCCCCATTCAAAGTCGCGACCGCCCAACAATTCAAAAAGAAATTGCTCAAAGAGACAGTAGTGTTCGCGTCCTCAGGTGCGTCCAGAAGTTCGACGCGAGAATATGAGTTCGACCGCGAAATGCTACCACGGGCGACCGCGAGATTCAAATTAAGGCGGACATCTCTTTTGCCCTGTCAGAAAATGACACGTGACATGACCGTTGTAATCCCACTTCAGTATTCAAAAAAGGGCGACCGCACTTTGTGATGCGCGACCGTCCCGACAAACACAGCATGGGCAAGAAACGGTCCGACAAACACATCATGGGCAAGATTCCAGCTGCAGAGCACTAAAATTCGACCGTTGAAGATTTTTTAAAAGTAGCGACCGTCCCTGGTTAAAAGGACGACCGCTTGAAGCATGAGCGCGACCATCCTTGTATGAAGGGCGACCGCGAAGTGCTTCGGACAGTTTAAGTAAAGAGGTCTAATCTGCCAAGACTTTATTCTCAACATCAATAACGGCTAGTAAGACCACATTGGCTATAAATACAAAGTTTCTATGAGAAAACAAAAAAAGAGAGACAACATTGAGAAAAGATTTTCATAGCCAAGCAACAAATTTTCTTTTACTTAAACTTGTATTTGAATTGTTATGAATGTTAGGTGTTAGCATTGAAAACACCATTGTATAAGTTTGAGTGTAAGCTTGGGAAACACTTGGGTTGTGAGAGTGAGCCTAGTAAAACTCTTGTTAGGTTGTGAGAGTGAGCCTTGTAAAACTCTTGTTTGGGTTGTAAGTGTGAGCCTAAGAAAAACACTTGTGAAGTTAGGTGTGAACTTGTGAAAACACCAAAGTTAGAAGTGAGCTTGTAAAAACTTCAAAGATTAGTGGAACCTTAACAAGTTGTTAAGGAAGTGGATGTAGGATTGAAGTAAATCCGAACCACTATAAATCTTGTGTGTTCTTTCTTTCTTCAATTACTCAACCAACTCTATATTCCGCATTTCTTGTTTGTTGAGTTTTTTAAATTGTCATTACTTCTTGAGAAAACCAATTCACCCCCCCTCTTGGTTGCCATCTTGGGACAACAATTGGTATCAGAGCCCTGAGATTTCTTAAACTTAATTGTGAAATCTGATCCACAATGGCAACTTCTTCTTCATCAAGCTCTCATGGAAATCTTAACTCTATTCTTAGACCTTACTTTGATGGAACGGATTACTCATACTGGAAACACAAAATGTATTTGTTTCTAGACAGTGAAGGGATTGAACTATGGGATTTCGTGGAAAATGAGTGGAAATCTCCTACTCATGAAGTTGACGGTATTCAAGTTCCTCTTCCCAAAGCTCAATGGTCAACTAGCAATATCAGAGATCGATTCAAGAACAATAGAGCTGCTTCCATCTTGATGAACTCCATTTCAAGAGAAGAAGGTGGAAGAGTTCAACATTTAACTTGTGCACATTGTATTTGGAAAACACTTGAAAACTACCATGAAGGTACAACTCAAGTAAGATTTACCAAGAAACAAATGCATGTTCATGAGTATGAGCTATTCAAGATGAAACCAAATGAAAATGTCACCGACATGACCAATCGCTTACTTGCAATTGTCAATGAACTAAAGAAGTATGGCAAGGTATATGATCAAGGTGATGTAAACAGTAAAATCTTGAGAGCACTAAGAGCTAGAAAGAACTTTGAATCCAAAGTATCATCCATAGAAGAAGCTCATGATCTCAGCACATTAAGAACCGACGAGCTAGTTGGTAAATTACTCACTTTTGAGCTGCACAGTGAAAAAGAAGAAGATCAAGGTGAGAAAGAAAAGAGAAAACCAATTGCACTCAAAGCAATCAAAGAAGTTGAGAGCTCAAGCAATGAAGGTACTGATGATGAAGATGAAATGGCAATGTTCTCAAAAAGAATGAACGAATGGAAAAGGAAGAAAAGATTACAAGCAAACAAAGGTACACCTCCTAAATTCTCCTTCAAAGATAAAGAAAAGAAAAATGAGGTAAAATGCTATGAATGTGGAAAAACCGGTCACATCAAGTCGGATTGCTACAAATTAAAGAACAAAAGGAAATGGGATAAAGAAAAGAAAAAGTCTCTCAAAGCCACATGGGATGACTCTTCCTCAAGTGAAGAAGAAGAAGAGGAAGGAATTGCAAATCTTTGTCTCATGGCTATTGAAGATGACTCCAATGAGGTAAGTACTCAATCTTTTGATCTTGTAGCACATGATGATATAAATGATATAGATGATAGTGACTTGATTGAGCACATGAATTCTAAAATAGAAAAATATTTCTCTAAAATGATGCTCTATAAAGAGAAAAACTCTAAGTTAGAAAAGGATTTTATATGCTTAAAGAACTCTACCTTAGAATTGAAAACCTCAAATGAACACTTAATGAATACAATAGGAGAATTAAATAAAAGCTCACATGACTTAGAAAAAGTGATTAAAGAGAATGAGGCATTGAAGCATGAACTAAAAGAACTAAAAGAATCAATTTCCAGATTTCATAAAGGAAAGGAAGCATTGAACACATTAATTAATAATCAAAGATCACCTTCCTTGAAATATGGATTAGGATTCAATGGCTCAACCAACATTGCACCTTGCAAACCAACATTTGTGAAAGCATCTACAACTAAAATTTCTGATGTTCATATCAAAGATGCTTGCACCAAATCTAAAAGAACTTCTTATGGTTCACTAGGAAATAAAGCCAAAAATAATTATGCATTGTTGTTCACTAAACTTGTACAAAAGAAATCACATACTTGTAGTTGTATGTATAATGCAAAAAGAAAAATGCAGAAGCATAGGATACCATGGCAATGCACATATTGCATGAAATTTGGTCACAAAAATTTCAATTGTTATATAAGAAAAGCTCATCTCAATTTAGAAGGCACTCTTTCTACTAACCATCAAGGACCCAACTATATGTGGGTACCTAAAAGAAGATGATCAAAATTGTCTTGCAGGTATGCCTAAAATCTACTACCAATGAAAGCACATGGCTTGTGGATAGTGGATGCTCAAGGCATATGACTGGAAATGCAAAGCTCTTTACAAGTATTACCTATAAACATGGAGGTAACGTAACTTTTGGAAACAATGCTAAAGGTAAAATTCTTGGTGTTGGCTCCATTGGTTCCATTGGTAAGGATTTAATTGAAGATGTATGGCTTGTTGATGGTTTGAAACATAACTTGCTAAGTGTTAGTCAACTTTGTGATAAAGCATACTCTGTCAAGTTTGATTCCAAGGAATGCAAGATCACGAATTCAAATGATGTTATCATATTTAAGGGCACTAGAACAAACAACACTTATAATGTCAGCATACATTCAAATCATACATGTTTGATGTCCACTAATGATGATGCATGGTTATGGCATAGAAGACTAGGACATGCTGGTATGGATCAATTGAAATATATTTGTAATGAGAACTTAGTTGATGGCTTACCTAAGATAAAATATGAAAAAGATAGACTTAACTTCATAAAACTCAATTTAGGAATGATTGATGGAATCACTTTGAATTAATTAAAACTTTTGCCTATCAATAAGGTTTCTATGTGCATGAATTTAATGTTTCTTAACACAATAGAAATATTTTCCACCTTTCCTTGAATCTTTCATTTTTAAGTATGTAGCGGTCGCTCCAGTATTCTTCAGCGGTCGCTATCCTGTCTGTCAGTTTCAGTCAAACTAATGACTCTGAGCGCGGTCGAGAAAATTTGTGCGCGGCCGCACCAATTTGAATAGTTTCGACCGTTACAGTTACTTTCTTCTCTCGCGAGCATACTTATCTTGATAATGGTCGCTAGACCATAAGTAGCGATCGCACTATCTTCAATCCGCGACCGCACCCTGTACACTCTGCTCGAAAATTTATAACCGTTGGCTGTGTGACAGGTTGCAACTCTTAATATCCAACAGTCAAAAACGGCTATTTTCTTAACTCCATCTATTTAAAAGTAAGTTACATCAAATTTCTTGGATATTTTGCTTCTGAAAACAATCTAAAACCCTAAAATCTTCTCAACTCATCTGCTTCTCAAATCAACCTCTGTTTTCCTGCTCTCATCTGTTTCTTCTATTCTAATGGCTCCCAAAAGAAAAACCACTTCCAAAATAAAGGGACAAGCTAAGAGAGTTCCAGGAATCACCATTAGAGAACCTGTTGTTGAACCTCCATCTCCTCCACAATCAAAAAGGGGTGAGAAAATTCACAAACCTCATCACCAAACCACTGAGGAAGACATTAGGTATGCCATGCTAAAGAAGAAGAAGGTTGAAGGCACCAAATCTCCTTTTGGTGGGATGCTGTCTGCTTTGGGCATCAAGGACGAAATTGAAGGATTGTTGGATGTCCTTGGATGGAGAAATTTTGTCTTTCCAGAAGAGGTAGGTTACTCTAGTCTAAGTAAGGAGTTTCTAATGTCATTCCAGATAGAGAAGAGTGCAAACTCTGCTCTAGGTTGGTACGGGGTAAGGTTCAAACTCTTTGATCAGTATCAATTCATAACCCTTGAAGATTTTGGCAGAATTTGGAACTTCCCTTCTGAAGGTATAACCTCCTACAATGACCAAATCTTCTCAAACCCAACCCTTTCTGATTTCTGGCGAGAAATTTCCATTGAAACTTCCTTTGAAAAGGAATCTAAAGCCAAGCACATCAAATCTCTCACCCACTGGATGCTCCATAGGATTATCACCTATACCATTCACCAAAGAGCAGATGGGAATGAGAAAGTAACCAAGAGAGACCTTATCTTTCTCTATGCTTTCACCCATAACATCAAAATGAACACAACCAAGTTCTTGATTGATACATTTTATCATCATGCTGTTACAAGAACTGGTACCTTCTTCCTATCCTCTCAAGTTACTCAAATAGCTAGACACTTAAACCTTCTGAATGATTTGAACTTAGCTACTTTGAGGAACCCTTTCACTCTAGCCTCCAATGCTATCACAATGGATTACTTAGAGCATGCTGGTTGTGTAAGGAAGATAGAAGGGTCATATGTATACTGCTATGGCAAGAAAGGAGTTATGGATAAACAAAAGAAAAGGCCAAGGTATACAATTGAGGAAGAGGGAGATTCTGTAGAAGTTGCAGTAGAATTACCTCCAAAAGCAACTTCATCAAAAGCTGCTAAAGAAACTGCTTCATCCTCCACACAACTCATCCTCCAAGCAATCAAGACTCTCTCAAGGAAACTCACTAAGTTCAAGAAAAGTGTTTCCAAGAGATTCCAGCACTTAAACAAAAGGATAAACCTTATATCCCACATGCACCATGATCTTTATGACATGCAAGGCAAATTGGACTTGCCTCAATGCAATCTTGAAGATTGGGATATAAGTGATCACACCCAAAGCGTTGCTGAAGAAGAAGAGTCTATTAGCACTAGCTCTGCCTCTGTTGCACCTCAAGATAAGGGGAAAGCTCTTTTAGTTGAAGAAGAGTTAGAGTTAGATGATGACTCAGAATAGCTTAGCTTTAGTTTGTTTGCATTTTCATATGTTTTCTGCTTTGCACTTTCTGCTTTGTACTTTCCTCCAATTTTAATATATATAATTTGGTACTTTCCCTTTCATTGTTTAGTTAATAATTTTGCTTAACAATTGTTTCATTTTGCCTATGACAATGGGGGAGAAGAACCAATGGAATGAACCAATAGAGGAAACCAAAGATAAGAACAATAATGGGAGAAACAAGTATACATGTTGAATATTTGCAATAAGGGAGAAATGTTTATGGGGGAGAAATGTTTGCATTCAAACAATAACATTTGCACCAAAATAAACTAATAATCACAATGCTCTTAACCATGATTGTTGCATATGTTAAGGGGGAGCATTTAAGACTTATTATTTTTCTCATCATTCCATTTGAATTGTCAAAGTCAAAATGGGGGAGATTGTTAGACAAATAATCTTAATTTTGATCTTTGACAACTCAAATGGATGATCTATTTAACTTGTGTTTGAGAAATCTTGTTGCAGGATTAGGTTATTTCAATTAAAGGTGAACAGAACATTTATCGCGGTCGCACCTCACCTTAATACGACCGCTCCAAGTAATTACAGAATGAAACCTTGTCACAGTAGGTTTCGCGGTCAGAAGTTCGACCTCAGTCGCGACCGCTCCTACAGAATAGCGACCGGCCAAATATGTGCACAACCGCTACTCAAGGAATTTAAATCATTACAATCACAGTAAGATTCGCGGTGACAAGAACGGTGAATGACTCGACCTCGCTAACCACTTTAGCGACCGCCCCATTCAAAGTCGCGACCGCCCAACAATTCAAAAAGAAATTGCTCAAAGAGACAGTAGTGTTCGCGTCCTCAGGTGCGTCCAGAAGTTCGACGCGAGAATATGAGTTCGACCGCGAAATGCTACCACGGGCGACCGCGAGATTCAAATTAAGGCGGACATCTCTTTTGCCCTGTCAGAAAATGACACGTGACATGACCGTTGTAATCCCACTTCAGTATTCAAAAAAGGGCGACCGCACTTTGTGATGCGCGACCGTCCCGACAAACACAGCATGGGCAAGAAACGGTCCGACAAACACATCATGGGCAAGATTCCAGCTGCAGAGCACTAAAATTCGACCGTTGAAGATTTTTTAAAAGTAGCGACCGTCCCTGGTTAAAAGGACGACCGCTTGAAGCATGAGCGCGACCATCCTTGTATGAAGGGCGACCGCGAAGTGCTTCGGACAGTTTAAGTAAAGAGGTCTAATCTGCCAAGACTTTATTCTCAACATCAATAACGGCTAGTAAGACCACATTGGCTATAAATACAAAGTTTCTATGAGAAAACAAAAAAAGAGAGACAACATTGAGAAAAGATTTTCATAGCCAAGCAACAAATTTTCTTTTACTTAAACTTGTATTTGAATTGTTATGAATGTTAGGTGTTAGCATTGAAAACACCATTGTATAAGTTTGAGTGTAAGCTTGGGAAACACTTGGGTTGTGAGAGTGAGCCTAGTAAAACTCTTGTTAGGTTGTGAGAGTGAGCCTTGTAAAACTCTTGTTTGGGTTGTAAGTGTGAGCCTAAGAAAAACACTTGTGAAGTTAGGTGTGAACTTGTGAAAACACCAAAGTTAGAAGTGAGCTTGTAAAAACTTCAAAGATTAGTGGAACCTTAACAAGTTGTTAAGGAAGTGGATGTAGGATTGAAGTAAATCCGAACCACTATAAATCTTGTGTGTTCTTTCTTTCTTCAATTACTCAACCAACTCTATATTCCGCATTTCTTGTTTGTTGAGTTTTTTAAATTGTCATTACTTCTTGAGAAAACCAATTCACCCCCCCTCTTGGTTGCCATCTTGGGACAACACTTTGTAAGAATGGTTGGGTTAAAATTTTATAGTAAATTATATTAGTTATAGAAAAAGACACATAATGCCAATAGATTGATAAAAGTATAATTATTTTCACTACATGCGATCATCCCTAGAAATGGGCAATCGCACCTAAAGTAAGGGAAACTCAACACTCATAGTAGAGGACAAGGTCATAGGTGCAATGACAGGAATGGAAGCGAATCAGTTAAGAGAGATCGCCCCACATCTAATGTGTGACCGATCATCAACTTTATAGCTGAAATAAGAAAAAATGGAAGTAGAGATTGCAGCCTTAAGTGAGGGCAGAAGTTCAACGCGAGTCACCCAATTCGACTACTAACAGAAGAAGGGCGACCACACCTTCCAATTTTGGCATAATTTTCCTTTAATAAGTGAACCATTGAGAGCCTACATGAGATTGTCGAGAGCCTAAATGGGATCCCCCAAGGTGTCAAGGCGATCGTGCAAAAGGGAAGAGTGACTGCAGAAGCTGTCAGAAGAATTATTTAATCAAACTACAAGTTAATTATGATTGGAATCCACTAACCATCATTCGTAATGGTTAGTGTAACATCCAAAAATTAACTAAAATAAAATTTAATTAAATTAAAATAAGAAGTTAGAGGGTTAAATGATGTGTTTGAAGTGAGAAAGGATGATATGTATATATGAAATATAAAGAAAGTATACATAACATATAAAGTCAAAGGGTAAAACATAAAAATCAAAATATAAATAGTAAAAAGTAAAAAAGTAAAAAAAAAATAAAAATAAAATATATTTTGAATGGAAGCTAAAAGATTAGAATTTTAAATTAATTAATTAATTCATTAAATATATATAATGTGGTTAGTAAATAAAAAGAGGAAAAAACTATTCACCATCTTCTTCTTCTTCTTCCTTCAAGAGTCGGCCATCATGAATATGAAAGTGGAGGACTGTGAGCGGGGATTTTCGCCCCCACTCCCGGTGGAATGGTTCTTGCGAGTTCGGTACTGTTTAGGCTCGAGGCCTTAGAGAACACGGACCTAAGTCCGGAGAAAATGGAGTTGCCACCCGGATGGGCCGGGAAAAAGAAAGGGGTGGATGACTCAATTCCTAAGGAATCCCAACCCCTTAATGGGTTTGGAAAGTTAGGTACGTATGGGGAAGGTGAGAAATGGCCCAGCATCCCCACAACGCCCGGTTCATTGGAACCGGCCTCCTTTACAGGTCTTAATATTATAAAATTCTTAAATATAACAATATTATCTATATTACATGCAACAATTAAAATAAAGCATCGTTATATTAAAACCAAAGTAAAGTCTAAGCAAAACAAATAAATGGACACCCATCCGAGGATGGAAACATGTCCTTACATCATCCATGTCTAAACTAATAGGACACATACCAAAAGGTAGAAACATGTCCTTTACATTGGTCTAAAATATAAAAACAATTTAAATTACACGATATTTAACTAATGAGGTACCCACAAAGTGGAAACATACCTCTTACAACATTTGAAAATAAAAAATAAATCGATAAAAGTAATTAACCATTCATAATAAATAAATCAGTATCAAAGATATTAAACATCAATCAAAATATATAATAAGCATTCATCCATGATAAACTAAACAAATCAAGCATTGAAATTAAATAAATCAAAGCATATAATAAACTACATAATCAAATTAAATACAACAATAAATATATAATTTAGAGTTCACATCTTAAAATAGGATTTTAGAATTTTAGTTACTAAATTAGGGTTTTGGAAAAAGGAAAGTTAAATACGCGGACTCATAATGCACAAATGAATATTGACCCCTTCGACGAGTCCATACGGCGGTCTCGCTAGCCGGTTAGCGGGCGGGGGTCAAGGGGGGCAGCGCCCCATAAAATTTTAGAAATTGGTTTCTAGGATTGTAGGTTTTGGTGTTGAAAATTAAGATTTTAGGGTATAGAATTTAGAAAATAGGGTTTTGGAATTTTGAGTAACTAATATTATTTTTAAAGTGAATAATGCTACTAGACGTTTCAAAGATTTAGGGTTTTGGATGTTTTATGAAAATAATGCTACTGTGATTTAAAATAAAGAGGTTTGGTAACATATTGTTATTTTAGTTTTACTCTATTGGATTTGAATGTTTAGGTTTATAAGGTTTTAAGGATTAGATTTAGGGTTTAGGAAAACTAGGGTTTATGGTTTTGGTTTTGAGGGAATTAGGGTTTTTAGTGTTTCGGAAAATATGTTTGGTTTTAGGACTGAAGAAAATAGTTTAGAGTTTTTGTATAGTTTTTGGAAATAAGCCAAAACGATTTAAGGTTTTTAGAAGTAGAAAAGTATTTTTTTTAGGGTTTTTAGAAATAAAAGGATCAATTTAGGGTTTTAAAGTTTTGAAGAAATAGGTTGAACGATTTAAGGTTTTTGGAAAACAAAGAAACGAATTAAAATTTTTAAGGTATTTAGAAATAGAGGAAATCACTTAAGGTTTCTGAAAACGAAGATCAAGTTATTACATCTTCAAAGATTGAAGTTTTGAGTGTATAGTCTTATGAATCAAATAAAGAATGAAGCTACTGTAAGAAATAAAAGAAATTAAGAATTCAAACCTTCGTTCGTTGGTTCCACCAAAAATTGCTTCTTGGATGAAAAAGGACAAAGGCAAGATGGCTGACTTTGATGGATTGATTTGCTTGCTTCCTTCCCTCTTTAAGAAATCCGATTGTTTCATTGACCCAAAAATTTTTAAAGTCTGATCCCTCTCTTTCTAAGTTTTTCCTTCACTCGATTGTCCTCTTTTTTTTTCTCCTCCTTTTGTGTTGTTTTTTAGTCTTATTTATAGAAGATTTATATGATTAATTCAATTTATTTATGGAAACTATCATTAATTAGGAAAAGGAAACCAAAACCAAATAGAATTTGGTTTCAAAAAAAAAATTGCGTCGAAAAAATTTCACTGGAAAAAAAACTGCTGCGGAAAAATTTTGCTGGCGAAAAAATATGCTGCGGGCTGCTGCGAGCGCTGGAGAAAAAAAATTAAAAGCGGGGCTGCGGGCCATTTCATTCGACCATTTCGGCGACGAAATTTTTCGTCGCCGATTTTTATTTTTATTTATTTATTTGTTTATTATTATTATTTTTTATTTATTAATTACTAAAACAAATATTATTTAATCAAGATAAAACAAAAATTATTTTGGACTAATTAAAATATATTGGACCGGACTGGGTAAAAAATTAAGGGTCTACAGTTTGCCCCCTGCTTGAACGATATGAGAATTTAGTAAAAGAGAGTGAAAAGCAATAAGACTTAATTTTTGATGAGATGGTTACTTGAATTTGTTTTGGGTACTTGGACCCGAGACTGAACTTGAATTTGAGTACTTGGACCTGGGATTGGGTACTTGGACCTGAGATTAATATGATTTGGGTACTTGGACTTGAGATTGAATTTGATTTGGGTACTTGGACCCGAGAATGGATACTTGAACCCGAGATTGAATTTGATTTGGGTAATTGGTCCCAAGATTGAATTTGATTTGGGTACTTGGACCTGAGATGTTAGTGTATATGCCCTAGGCCATTGATTTGGACCTTAATGTTATTCATTTTGTTATTAATAAAGAAGTTTTTATTATCATTGTTATGTTTGCATGTTATATATAATAATGATTATATCCCTGGTTTATTATTGTTATGGAGATAATAATAAATATAACTAGTGTAATATTGATTTGATAATCATAAGATGATTATAGGTATGAAGATACAAATCAATATTATGGATACATGTTAGAGAACAGTGTATTGGATAGACCCACATAGATATCACTTCATGGTTTAATGTCATAAGTGTATCTCATAATAGTTTTCATTTAATCCTTTGACTTGAGATTGTCATAGTTTCCAACATAAGGAATATTATGTTTTGACATGATCAAACGTTATCTATAACTAGATAATTATAAAGGTTATGCTTGAACATGGTATAAATTATGTAGAGGAAAATGAACAATCAAGATGGAATTTGTCCCTCTCTATGAGAGAGATATCTTCTGGGCCCCTCGATAAGTGTAACTGAGAAATGCATGGCCGTGCTCAAATAAGTTGATATAAGATCAATCTTATTTGTTTATCAGTTAACTTGGAGATCGAGTAATTATAAGTTTGGACAATATAAGTATGACATTTACTATGACTTATGTTCAAACTAGATATCGTGTGACAAAGGGATTAATGCATGTACTATTTCAGGTTTTCATTTATAATGATTCTCATGATTAATTGGGTAGTCGTAATGTCTTGCTAGAGGCCAATTATGATTTGTGCATTTCAATAGAGATTGAAATACACTACCAGTTAATATGAGCCTATCGGGTCACACACATAGAACGTAGGCTGTACTTAAATAATAATAATTATATTTTTATTATTGTTGTTAGTATTATTATTATTATTAGATATTAATAATAATATTGTTATAATAATTATTATTAGATAATAATTATTAAAAAATGCGGGTCCATATAGGATATGGACAGTTAGGGTTTTGACAAGGAAAGTCTTTTAAACGGTTTTAAAAGGGCTAGAGGGATCATGATTTGATCATTATTCGTTTTGAAAGAAAACAGAAGAAGAGAAAAACCTAAAAACCCTAGTTTCGTTTTTGAAAAGGTTCAGCCACTGCCGTTGGTGAGCTAGCACTCAGACCGGCGTACGTTCGTGTGGACTTCGCTAGAGGGTGTTCGTCTTCAGAAGGCAGCATCTGTTAATCGATTTGAAGCTACACAAAAGGTTAGTTTCGAATCTCTTTTATCGAACTGAATGGATCACATGGATCCTGGGAATAAATCGAAAGATAATTTTTTATTTTCCGCTGCGGCAAAAGGGTTGCAGATTTTTCTCGATTTACTAACAGTGGTATCAGAGCCCCTTGTTGATTCCATTTAATTCGAAATATGCCATGTTGATGTGTTGATGTGATCTATTGTTTTTCGAATGGCATGATTGGATTCGTTTTATCATTTGATGATGATTCGAATATGTTATATGAGATATAACCTAAATCGTTGTTGATATATGATGTCAAAGATGACCAATTGTATAAGATACAATTCTGTGAAGTCGAATTAGGGTTGGTATACAATCTGTTATGGTTTCGAATTAGGGTTAATATGATTAATTCAATTCGTTTATTCATATTGAATGTATACATAGATTTCGATTTCGATTAATATGATTATTGAGTAAATCATTTTCTAAGGTTTCTTGTAATAGTTCTCTGTTAATATGATTAATAGATTGCTATTATATTCTGTTTAATATGATTGACAAAATAAGGGTTTTGACAGAAAATAATTGATTGGATTAATGATTCTGTTTAGCTTCGAGGGGCGCTGCCCCTCGACCTCGCCCAGGGGCGCTGCCCCTTCGGAACCCCTTCGGGACCGCCGTGTGCGCAGCGCCTTATAGTTCGTTCCGGTGACATTATGAATGTTAACTTATTTGGTTATTTTAAGATGTTTATATGAAATATGCTATGATTATTTGATGTCTTGGCATGGTGCATAGTATGGCTTTATGATCTATGTGATTGTTTATTCATATCTATGGATTATAAATACGGCCTGCGTGTCGTTTATTTTTGTAACTTTATTAGTACTAGTTTAGTATTTAGTTTTTATTATTAATGTAATAATGAAGACTCAAGCCTGGAGAAGAAGATGAAAAATTCCATGGAGATGAAGTTGCCTTTCAAGATATGAAGAAATGTACTATTGCAAATGTTGTAATAGATAGGTTTTCTTTTCACCTAGGGTTGCCTATATGATCTTCATTTGGTCTCATGAAGATCATATCTAGTTTGGCCATACTATGTCACGTTTATTTTTATCGAATATGTATGAGTTGTCATGTTTGATAGTTTATATATGCATATAGGATGTGATATATAAATGTTAATTTTAACATGTTTTCAAAATTAAATGGAATGAACCCTCACTATTAATTTAAGTTTTAATGCCATCCATATCTTAAACACTTATCAAGGCTAAGATCACCTAAATGTAGATTTTGCCAAAGCAAAGTACTTTAGGTTATCCTAGTAAGATATGATGAGTAATGGTGCTGCTCATGCGTTTAAAATTGGTTAGACTTAATTAGGCTATCAAAATGGTTTTGGGCCTAAGGCATTAGATGGGGTATAACATGCTATGACATATGATGTCATGATCCCATATCATCTAAGAGTTACATGTGAAGAAATTGGTAAGGGGTTACCTACCATAATAACTTGATTTTAAGTGTCATGCCAAAGCTGACTTAATATTAAGTAAAAATTGGATCTTAGCCCACTAAAATGTCATTGTGATGATTGAGGGTTATATTTTAGTGGGATTTTAATTACTTATCACCTTTTATTAATTAAAATTTGCATATTTTGTAGATTGAAATGGCTACCAACAATAACTCCACTTTATCACTGTGATCCATCCTTGAGAAGGAAAAACTGAAAGAGAATGGGACTAATTTTGTTGATTGGTTTAGGAACCTGAGAATTGTTCTCAAACAAGAAAAGAAGTCCTATGTGCTTGATGAAGCTGTCCCTGAGCCACCTCCTGCTAATGCTTCTAATGCTGATAAGAACAAGCATAAGAAGCATATGGATGATTCCAATGACATTGGATGTCTTATGCTTGCTACTATGTGTCTAGAACTTCAGAAGGATCTGGAACACTTGGAGGCTTATGAGATGAGTGTCCATCTCAAACAAGCTTTCCAACAGCAAGCTAGGCAGGATAGATTCGACACTGCTGTTGCATTATTTGACTGCAAGATGTCAGAGGGCGAATCGGTTAGCGCTCATGTTTTGAAAATGAAGGGCTACATTGATCACCTTGCCCGACTTGGATATCCCTTGAGTTTAGAACTCTCCACGGATTTGATCCTTCATTCTTTGCCCAGCAATTTTTCACATTTTGTTATGAACTATAATATGAACAACATGGAAAAGTCCATTCCTGAGCTACATGGTATGCTCAAAACTGCTGAAGGGAATATTAAAAAGCCCACTGAGGCTACCCATGTATTGAATGTCAATAAGGGTAAGCCTATGAAGAAGAAAGGCAAGGCAAAGGGTAAAGCAATAGTTGCTACAAAGCCTAAGGGACAGCCCAAGCCAAAAGAACCCAAGGCACCTGTTCCTAAGGAAGGAACTTGTCACCATTGCAAGGAGCCTGGGCATTGGAAAAGAAATTGCCCACTTTATTTGGCTGAATTGAAGAAATCGAAGGGTAGTGCGACTACATCTTCAGGTATATATGTTATAGAAATTAACTTATCTACTTCTACTTCATGGGTATTGGATACTGCATGTGGTTCTCACATTTGTACAAATGTGCAGGGACTCAAAAGGAGTAGATCACTGAAAAGGGGCGAAGTTGACCTACGAGTTGGGAATAAAGCAAGAGTTGCTGCACTAGTTGTAGGATCTTATGAACTTCATATGCCTAATGGCTTTTTGTTAAATTTGAACAATTGCTATTATGTTCCTACTCTGAGTAGGAATCTTATTTCAGTTTCAGTTTTGGATGATGAAGGTTTTTCATTTTTAATTAAAAATAAGACCTGTTCTATTTTTGATAAAGATGATTTGCTTTATGGTATTGCAAGATCTTTTAATGGCCTTTATGTCCTTGACTTAGATGATTCTAGGGAGAATCATATTTATAACATAAACTCTAAGAGAATTAAGCCAAATGACCTAAACCCTACATTTTTATGGCATTGTCGTCTTAGCCATATAAATGAGAAACGCATTTCTAAACTCCATCAAGATGGATTATTAGATTCATTTGATTTTGAATCATTTAATAAATGTGAATCTTGTTTACTTGGCAAAATGACAAAGAATCCTTTCATCGGACAAGGTGAAAGGGCTAATGACTTGCTAGGACTAGTACATACATATGTATGTGGCCTATTAAGCATTAGTGCCAGAGGAGGATATAATTACTTCATTACTTTTACTGATGATTTCAGTAGGTATGGCCATGTCTACCTAATGAAACATAAGCATGAGGCTTTTGAAATGTTCAAAACTTTTCAAAATGAAGTACAAAATCAACTTGGTAAAACTATTAAGGCACTTCGATCTGATCGAGGTGGTGAATTTTTGAGCCAAGAGTTTGACGAACATCTAAGAAATTATGGAATTGTTTCACAATTAACTCCTTCAGGAACTCCACAGTGGAATGGTGTTTCTGAAAGAAGAAATCGAACTTTATTAGATATGGTTCGATCTATGATGAGTCAAGCAGATCTTCCATTATCGTTTTGGGGTTATGCCTTGGAGACAGTTGCTTTTGTTTTAAACCGTGTACCATCTAAAGCGGTTGAAAAGACGCCATATGAGATATGGACTGGCAAAACACCTAGTTTGTCTTTTCTTAAGATTTGGGGTTGTGAAGCTTATGTGACAAGACCAGTTTCAGATAAGTTAGCTCCAAAATCTGCTAAATGTATCTTTGTGGGATATCCTAAGGAAACTAAAGGATATTATTTCTATATTCCATCTGAGAACAAAGTGTTTGTTGCTCGAAATGGAACCTTTTTGGAAAAGGAATTCATTTCTAAAAGAACTAGTGGGAGTACAGTTCAATTAGATGAATTTATAGAACCACAAGAAGATATTGAACCGCCTGTAGAAACAGTTTCAGAACCACAAGCCATTGTGGAAACTGAAAATGTTACACAAGTTCTGCGCAGATCTGATAGACCACGTCATCAGCCTGAGAGATATGGATTTCTCATGACTGAAAGTCATGAAGTTTTTCTCATAGATCAAGATGAGCCAACTACCTATCTTGAAGCTGTGTCAGGTCCAGATTCAGAGAAATGGCTTGGAGCCATGAACTCTGAGATGCAGTCCATGTTTGACAACCAAGTTTGGGCCGTAATTGATCCTCCCGAAGGTATTAAGACTATTGGTTGCAAATGGGTTTTCAAGAAGAAAATTGACATGGATGGAAATGTACAAACCTATAAAGCAAGGTTGGTTGCTAAAGGTTTCAAACAAACTCATGGTATAGACTATGATGAAACCTTTTCTCCAGTTGCTATGATTAAATCTATTAGGATTCTCCTTGCCATTGCTGCATACTATGATTATGTGATATGGCAAATGGATGTCAAAACCACTTTCCTTAATGGAAATTTACTCGAGGATGTGTACATGACACAACCTGAGGGTTTTGTAAATCCTGAGAATTCTGGGAAGGTTTGCAAGCTTCAAAGGTCCATTTATGGATTGAAGCAAGCATCTCGAAGTTGGAATCTTTGTTTTGATGAAACAGTTAAGAACTTTGGTTTCATTCAAAATGAAGATGAACCATGTGTTTACAAGATGGTTAGTGGGAGTGCTATCGTGTTCTTAGTACTATATGTAGATGACATATTGATCATTGGAAATGATGTCCCCACTTTACAAAAGGTTAAAGATTGGTTAGGGAATTCTTTTTCAATGAAGGACTTGGGTGAGGCTGCATATATCCTTGGTATAAGGATCTATAGAGATAGATCTAGAAGGATGATTGGCTTAAGTCAAAGTACATACATTGACAAAGTGTTGAAGAGGTTCAGCATGCAAGATTCCAAGAAGGGATTTTTGCCTATGTCACATGGTATTCATCTTAGCAAGAATCAATGTCCTAAGACATATGATGAGCGAGATAGAATGAATAAGATCCCTTATGCTTCTGCTATTGAATCTATTATGTATGCCATGCTATGTACTAGACCTGATGTCTCATATTCTTTGAGCACAACAAGTAGATATCAAGTTGATCCTGGTGAGGGTCACTGGACAGCTGTTAAGAACATTCTTAAGTATCTAAGAAGAACTAAGGATGCTTTCTTGGTTTATGGAGGTTTGGAAGATGAGCTAGTTGTAAATGGTTACACAGATGCTAGTTTCCAAACTGATATAGATGATTACAAATCGCAGTCAGGTTTTGTATTCACATTGAATGGTAGAGCCAATACTTGGAAAAGTTCCAAGCAAAACACAGTAGCAGATTCTACAACAGAAGCTGAGTATATAGCAGCATCAGATGCAGCTAAGGAAGCAGTTTGGCTGAAGAAATTCATCACTGAGCTTGGAGTGGTGCCTAGCATTACTAATCCTATGGCTATCTATTGTGACAACAATGGTGCCATAGCGCAAGCAAAAGAGCCAAGGTCCCATCAGAAATCTAAGCATATACTCAGGCGATTTCACCTCATTCGAGACATCATTGATAGAAGTGATATCAAGATATGCAAAGTTGACACAAATGACAACATAGCAGATCCATTGACAAAGCCTCTCTCGCGGGTCAAGCATGATCAGCACACTAGGTCTATGGGCATGAGATATTTGTTAGACTAGGCCTAGTGCAAGTGGGAGACTGTTAGTGTATATGCCCTAGGCCATTGATTTGGACCTTAATGTTATTCATTTTTTTTATTAATAAAGAAGTTTTTATTATCATTGTTATGTTTGCATGTTATATATAATAATGATTATATCCCTGGTTTATTATTGTTATGGAGATAATAATAAATATAACTAGTGTAATATTGATTTGATAATCATAAGATGATTATAGGTATGAAGATACAAATCAATATTATGGATACATGTTAGAGAACAGTGTATTGGATAGACCCACATAGATATCACTTCATGGTTTAATGTCATAAGTGTATCTCATAATAGTTTTCATTTAATCCTTTGACTTGAGATTGTCATAGTTTCCAACATAAGGAATATTATGTTTTGACATGATCAAACGTTATCTATAACTAGATAATTATAAAGGTTATGCTTGAACATGGTATAAATTATGTAGAGGAAAATGAACAATCAAGATGGAATTTGTCCCTCTCTATGAGAGAGATATCTTTTGGGCCCCTCGATAAGTGTAGCTAAGAAATGCATGGCCGTGCTTAAATAAGTTGATATAAGATCAATCTTATTTGTTTATCAGTTAACTTGGAGATCGAGTAATCATAAGTTTGGACAATATAAGTACGACATTTACTATGACTTATGTTCAAACTAGATATCGTGTGACAAAGGGATTAATGCATGTACTATTTCAGGTTTTCATTTATAATGATTCTCATGATTAATTGGGTAGTCGTAATGTCTTGCTAGAGGCCAATTATGATTTGTGCATTTCAATAGAGATTGAAATACACTACCAGTTAATATGAGCCTATCGGGTCACACACATAGAACGTAGGCTGTACTTAAATAATAATAATTATATTTTTATTATTGTTGTTAGTATTATTATTATTATTATTAGATATTAATAATAATATTGTTATAATAATTATTATTAGATAATAATTATTAAAAAACGCGGGTCCATATAGGATATGGACAGTTAGGGTTTTGACAAGGAAAGTCTTTTAAACGGTTTTAAAAGAGCTAGAGAGATCATGATCTGATCATTATTCGTTTTGAAAGAAAACGGAAGAAGAGAAAAACCTAAAAACCCTAGTTTCATTTTTAAAAAGGTTCAGCCACTGCCGTTGGTGAGCTAGCACTCAGACCGGCGTACGTTCGTGTGGACTTCGCTAGAGGGTGTTCGTCTTCAGAAGGCAGCATCTGTTAATCGATTTGAAGCTACACAAAAGGTTAGTTTCGAATCTCTTTTATCGAACTGAATGGATCATATGGATCCTGGGAATAAATCGAAAGATAATTTTTTGTTTTCCTCTGCGGCAAAGGGGTTGCAGATTTTTCTCGATTTACTAACAGTGTAAGGATATGAGAATTTAGTAAAAGAGAGTGAAAAGCAATAAGACTTAATTTTTGATGAGATGGTTACTTGAATTTGTTTTGGGTACTTGGACCCGAGACTGAACTTGAATTTGAGTACTTGGACCTGGGATTGGGTACTTGGACCTGAGATTAATATGATTTGGGTACTTGGACTTGAGACTGAATTTGATTTGGGTACTTGGACCCGAGAATGGATACTTGAACCCGAGATTGAATTTGATTTGGGTAATTGGTCCCAAGATTGAATTTGATTTGGGTACTTGGACCTGAGATTGGGTACTTGGACCCGAGATTGGATTTGATTTGGGTACTTGGACTTGAGATCGGGTACTTGGACCCGAGATTGATTTGATTTGTGTACTTGGACCCAAGATTGGTTACTTGAACCCGAGATTGATTTGATTTGGGTACTTGGACCCGAGATTGATTTGATTTGGGTACTTGGACACGAGATTGATTTGATTTGGATACTTAGACCCGAGATTGGGTACTTGGACCTAAGATTGGATTTGATTTGGGTACTTGGGCCCGAGATCAGGCACTTGGACCCGAGATTGATTTGATTTGGGTACTTAGACCCGAAATTAGGTACTTGAACCCAAAATTAGGTACTTGGACCCGAGATTAATTTGATTTGGGTACTTGGACCCGAGATTGATTTGATTTGGGTACTTGGATCTGAGATTGATTTGATTTGGGTACTTGGACCTGAGACTGATTTGATTTGGGTACTTGGACTCGAGATTGGGTACTTGTACCCGAGATTGATTTGATTTGGGTACTTGAACCCGAGAATGGGTGCTTGGACCCGAGATTGGGCACTTGGTCCCGAGACTGATTTGATTTGGGTGCTTGGACCTGAGAATGAATTGAATTTTGGGTGCTTGGACCCGAGACTAAGTTTGACTAACCTTTTATTCAGTTGAGAAGTCTGACTGCTCCAGCTATTTTATGCATTGTGGCTCTTCACCCTCGTAAATGGATCTTCATCCTTGGAGATCGTGTCTTCATCCTTGAAAATGGATCTTCATCCTTTGAGATCGGGTCTTCACCCTTGAAAATGGATCTTCACCTTTGAAAATGGATCTTCAACCTTTGAGATCGGGTCTTCACCCTTGAAAATGGATCTTCATCCTTTGAGATTAGGTCTTCACCTTTGAAAACGGATCTTCATCCTTGGAGATCGGGTCTTCACCCTTGAAAATGGATCTTCATCCTTTGAACTGGATCTTCATCCTTGGCATCAGGTCTTCACCCTTTGAAAACAGATCTTCATCCTTTAGACTTCGGGTCTTTACCCTCTGAAATTGGATCTTTATCTATTAGAGATTGGATCTTTACCCTTGAAACACGGATCTTTATCTGTTGGAGATCGGGTCTTCACCCTTGAAAATGGACCTTTATCATTTGGAAATCGGGTCTTCTCCCTTGAAAATGGATCTTCATCCTTTGGACTTCGGGTCTTTACCCTTGCTTCAGCTCTTTTAGCTGGACTGATCTTTTGTCTTTTGCATCTTCATTCTTTTGAGAGTTCTAATGTTCCATTCTTTTGTTCTTCCTTTTTGCAAAAATTCAGCTATTTTTAATTGGACCTTATATCCTCTCCTTCCCCCCCAAGGATTTTTTTTTTCATGCAAGCTTTGATTGATATTTTTCTTGTCTAGTTCTTTGCATAAGCACACATTTCTTCTCTTTGCAAAATTACTGGAGCTTTCTTAAGCAATGGGCTTTCCATGCCCCCCTGATTTGATATCTTCTTTTGATTCTTTACTTCACAGGGTGTTTGTTGTTTACTTTGACAAAGAATAGACAACACAAGACAAGAAAGTGGGATGTGATATGCTCATGTATGCATGATATGCATGAATGATACTTACAGTCATTCCATCGACTCACAGACTGAGGTGTTCAGCAGAATAGTTCTCATTGGTTCCTTTCATATACTCGTTCAGGTCTTGCATTGAAATGATCGAAAGCTTTACATTTGTGGCTTTTATCTTCAAGATGTTGAAAACACGAGTGGTGGAGATCCCAAGTTGCAGAGTCAGGGATACATCCTTTTTAAACTATGTTTCAGCATGTCAGTTGATAGCTTCTTCATGACCTTTCCAATAATCATTTCCTTTGCCCAATGTATCCTTTGGAGGTTCAACATACTTCCCTTAACTTGAAGGCTTTGTATGACAAAACTTTTTTTTTTTTTGAATTTTGATTTTGAAATCAAATGTTGGCTTTGCCAAATTAATGTCAATGCACCTCAGGACTTGATTTTCCAAATTAACATATCTATAACATGACAACCCTAGTTACCGTACTAAACTCGGGAATTATTTCTATTTAAGCAAGAATTGTTGCACTTCAGATAGGCACATACACATTACTTGGCCAATGGTCTCATTGAGTTTAAATATTGTCTATCTCATATGCATGCTTATTCAAACTATCTCCACTAATAGACTCTACCTACCAAGAGAGATCAACAGGTCTTTGATAGGCTTGAAATGGGGTCTATAAGGGACACAGGTTTAAGTGAAGGCCATTTTGAGATTGGTGCTGGTGTGACACAATGGACAAACCCTCACACAACAAAATTCTTGTTGGAACTTTAGACAGTTGGGAGCAATCTTTCTAGACTCCAAATTCCTTCTATCTTCTTGGCATTAATTTGGATCTTGATTAGGACAATCTTTGTTTCTTTGCATAAAGTTTGGTACCCAAATTCATTTCTTTTCTTCTTCTCCCTTTTCTTTCTTTTTATTTTTCTTACTCCTCCATTTCTTTGAGCATTTTATCATTTTTGTCCTTCTTCCTTGTAGGACTGTCAAGTACAGAACTTTCAAGAACTGAATGGTCTTTCTCCTTTTTCTTTGATTTTGATTGAATCTTTGGTTGGGTTGGACCAATTCAAGTCAAACCATCCTAATAAACCAAATGTAAGCCTTTTGTTGTCTTAGGTAAAAGTGAACTCAGTTGGCTTTTTGAACCATTTTGGGTTTTCTTTTCTTTTTTCTTTTCTTTTTCTTTTCTTGTTTTCTTTTCTTCTCTCTTTTTTTTGTTTGGTTTGTTTGTTTGCTTTTTTTTGGTTTTAGCTCTAAAAGAGTTGTCTTGTTTGTACTAACTTGGGCTTCCAATAATGGATGAGTGGGGTGACATAAATCTCCTTTAACAGGGATAAATCATTTGTTACTCTGATGTTATCTTGATAAATTGGAGATATTAGGTGAACTTCAACTACCCTTATGGTCTTGAAAACTTCAACTACCCTTCTGGTCTTGGAAACATCAACTACCCTTATGGTCTTGAGAACTTCAACTATCTTCATGGTCTTGAGAACTTCAACTATCTTCATGGTCTTGAGAACTTCAACTATCTTCATGGTATTCATTTCTTTCTTTGATCTTCTTGCCTCTTCATCTTAGTGATCATAAGACTTGTCAAAAGTATCAAAACAGCTTAGGGTAGGTTATTGGGGTTTGTAAGCCAATGAAAAGAAAGCTAAAATTTTATGAAGGCTCAACGGGACAACTAGGGATTGATATTTAATAGGGTGGATACTAGTTGTTGGCTAATCCAAACAATGCCTAGATCATTTCTCTCTTAAATAAGCAGAGTTCAATTTCTCCTCGAAAGTTTGTCAAAGCATGTTCTAAGACTGACTAGGACCTAGACAAAGATAATTATGCAGGAGCCCTCTCTAACTAAGCATACACAACTCAATGCTATAGAGCAATTCCCTTACCTAGTAAAGTCATTCAATTCATGATGCATAGATATATTAATTCAAGCTAGATTCCTCATTGGTTGAGCACCAAAATGAACAAAGACCAACAAAAATTTTGATGAAAGTAATTTATTCAAACAAACATAATTTGAAAAATAAGATTGTTCTAATTAAATATTAAAGAAAGTAAAATAAATAGAGCAACACTCTAAGCTAAGGGAAGTTCATTGAGTTGGAGTCAAAGATACTTCATTTATTTAGACATCTCAAGGGCAAGGATTTTTTCCATCATCAAGGGCCATTGCTTCATCATCCATAATTAGCCCAAGCTTGCTTAGTAGCACATCATCTTTAGTAGCTTCTCTTTCCATATCATGACAAGATGACAAGATAAAACTCTTCATGAAGGTTGCAAGTGGTGGCGCCCTTCCAAATTTAGGCAAAGGATCATTCTTAGTGTTGGGCTTATCAGGCTCAGGTAGCTTTCCACTATCAAGCAAATCTTGGATTTTGTGCCTTAAATGAACACATTTATCTGTCTCATGCCCTTACATTTGATGAAATTGATAGAAGACCTTGACTTCAAAATTTGGTGGTAGAGGCTTATGTAGAGGCCGAGGTGTCAATGGTTGTAGCAAATCCATCTTTATTAAATTTTCTAACATCTTTGACAAAGGCTTCCCCAAGTTTGAAAATTTACGCTTCTTTGTTGTCTTAGTTGTTGCATTTTTCTCAACACCTCCTCTTTCCCTTTGACTTTGCCCACTAGGGTGATAGCCGCTCTTATTGCTCCACTTAGATAGCACATGGTTCGGTTGGTCTTGTAGAATAGGAATTGATCTCTCATTTTTCATTCGATCTCTATCAGTAGACATGTTCCTTGTCAATATTGCCTTTTCCTTCTTTCTTATGTCAATGGGAGATGCCTCATTAGCATTGTTGATGATCTCTAGAATTTGAATCAACTGGGTCCTCATAATTTCAACCAATTGATCTCGTAGCTTGGCCATCCTAGCTTTGACAACTTCATCAACTATATCCCTTAGCTGGTTTACATCCATCCTTGAAATGTTGTAGGTGGTGCCATTGTATGCTCTTGAATTGTCATACTCTAGGTCTGTAAGCCAGAGTGGATCAAGGATATGTGATGCCAATGTATGTATGTATGCATGTATGCACGAACATTTAAAAAACAAGGACAAATAGGACTGTGAGAGGGGATTTTTGCCCCCACTCCCAGTGGAATGGTTCTTGCGACTTCGGCATTGTTTAGGCTCGGGGCATTAGAGAACACAGACCTAGGTCCAAAGAAAATGAAGTCGCCACCCGGACGGGCCGGGAAAAAGAAAGGGGTGGATGACTCGATTCCTAATGAATCCCCAACCCCCTAATGGGTTCGGAAAGTTGGGTACGTGTAGGGAAGGTGAGAAATGGCCCAGCACCCCCACAACGCCTGGTTCATTGGAACCTGCCTCCTTTATAGGTCTTAATATTATAAAATTCTTAAATATAACAACATTATCCATATTACACACAATAATTAAAATAAAGCATCAATATATTGAAAATCAAAACAATGTCCAAGCAAAACAAATAAATGGACACCCATCCGAAGATGGAAACATGTCCTTACATCCCATGCCTAAATAGGACACCCACCGAAAGGTAGAAACATGTCCTTTACATTGGTTCTAAAATAGAAAAAAATTACATGATATTTAACTAATGAGGTACCCACAAAGTGGAAACATACCTCTTACAACATTTGGAAATCTAAATAAATTGATAAAAGTAACTAACCATTCATCATAAATAAATCATTCATCAAAGGCATTAAACATCAATAAAAAGTAAACATCCATCCATGATAAATTAAATAAACCAAGCATTGAACTTAAATAAATTAAAGCATATAAAATAAATCAAAGCATAGTCAAATATAAAATTGAATAAAGCAAGTAAAGATTCAAATTAGAGCTAATGTTTCCATTTAAGGTTCTTTCTTCCATGTGTTTAGGGTTTTGGAATTTTATGGGTTTTAAGCTACTGTGTGTTTTTAAGAGAATTAAAATAAATTAAAGTTTTATGATTCAAGAAGTTGGTAGAATTCTTTGATTAACCAAATTAGTGTTTGAGAAGTGAAATCATAAAATTAGGGTTTGAACACTTTAAAACATTGGATTCATGATTTACGGTTACTGAATTAGGGTCTTTAAGCTTACTGTGTCTAAATTAGATTTATATGATTTTAAAGTTTTAAGGAATTAGGGTTAAGAAAAATTAGGGTTTAGGTTTTAAGGGAGTTAGGGTTCACTGTTTTGATTCTAAAGTTGAGTTAGGGTTTAATGTTTTAGAATTAGGGTTTCCTATTTTAGAATTAAGTTTTTAGAATTTAAAGAAACAATTGATAATTTTATGAAGCTTTATAAAAGTAAACAAAATGATTTAAGGTTTACATAAATAAAAAAAGATATTTGTTAGGGTTTTTAGAAAGAAATAGAATTTAAATTGTGGTTTTGAAAAGAAACAGGTTCAATTAGGGTTTTAAGATTTTGATGAAACAAAAATAACAATTGTAAGTTTTTTGGAAAACAAAGCAACGAATTAAGGTTTTTAAACTTTAGAAAAACTAAATTAAGGTTCTGGGGTTTTTGAATTAAAGGAACAATGGGATGATTTAGCTACTGTGAAGAATAGAATTTAAACAATTGATACCTCTGTTTGTTGGTTCCACCAAAAATTTCTTCTTGGATGAACAAAATCAAAGACAAGCTTTGCTGCCTTTGAATTGCTTGAATTGTTTGTTTCTCTAAAAAAAAAATTAGGTTGATTCACTGCCTTTCCTACTTAGTTTTGGATCCAATTTTTGATCAATTTCTCCTCCGATTTCTTCCTTCATTTTTGTGTTGTTTTTGGTCTTATTTATTGAAGAATTTTATGGTTCATTCCTAGTTATTCACGGAAGCTAATATTGATAAGAAAAGGAAACCGAAACCTAATGGCATTAGGTTTCGAAAAAATTTGCGTCGGAAAAATTTCGCTAGCAAAAAAAAAACTGCTGTGAAAAAATTGCGCTGGGAAAAAAAATTAAAAAAAATTCCTGCGGGCGAAATGGCCCACGGCCATTCGTCCCGATTGCTGGTTTTCGGCGACGATTTTTTCGTCGCCGATTTTTTATTTTTATTTTTTTGATTTTTATTTATTTATTTTTATTTTTTTATTAATAAAAATTAGATACTAAAGCAAAAATTATTTAATTAAGATAATAAAAATTATTTTGGACTAATTAAAATATATTGGACAACGCAAAAATTATTTTGGACTATTTAAAATATATTGGACCGGACTGGGTCAAAAATTAAGGGTCTACTGTTTGCCCGCTGCTTGAATGATCCGAGACTTTAGTGAAAGAGAATGAAAAGCAATAAGACTTAATTTTTGAGATGGTTGAGGTTTTGGATTCTGGACCCAGTTCGAGTTCTGGACTCAAGGATAATTCTAGGTTCTGGACCTAAGGAAAATTTGGGTTCTGGACCCGATTCAGGTTCTGGACTCAAGGATAATTCTAGGTTTTAGACCTAAGGGTAATTTGGGTTCTAGACCCGAGCTAAGTTTTGGACTTGAGGAAAATTTGGGTTCTGGACTCAAGGATAATTCTAGGTTCTGGACCTAAGAAAAATTTGGGTTCTGGACCCGAGCTAAGTTCTGAACTTAAGGAAAATTTGGGTTCTGGACCCGATTCGAGTTCTGGACTCAGAAAAGATTCTAGGTTCTGGACCTAAGGAAAATTTGGGTTCTAGACCTGAGCTAAGTTCTGGACTTAAGGAAAATTTGGGTTCTAGACCCGATTCGAGTTCTGGACTTAGAAAAGATTCTAGGTTCTGGACCTAAGGAAAATTTGGGTTCTGGACCCGAGCTAAATTCTGGACTTAGAAATAATTCTAGGTTCTGGACCTAAGGGTAATTTGGGTTCTGGACCAGAGCTAATAATTTTTATTTCAAAAAGTTTGGCTAATTTTTATGCATATGTCTTCTTCTTGCCCCATGCGTGTAAAAATATTTATATACACGCAATTATTTGAATAATTAAAGTGAATAATTGAATTTACTGTTTATTTACTGTGTAGTCACTGCTCATGCACTATTTACTATTTATAAATAGTAAATTTATTATTTGTAAATAGTAGAAAATAGTATTTACTATTGAAAATAGTAAAATTTACTGTTCATCAATAGTAATTTACTATTCATTAATAGTAAAATTTACTATTTATGAATAGTAAAGTTTACTTTACTATTCATGAACAGTAAACTTACTTTTGAATTTTTGTTTTTTTGCTTGCCGTTTCTCTATATAAAGGAGCTGATTCTTTCAATTTTATTCACAGAAAAACTTTCAAATTCTATAATTCTCTCAAATTTCTTTCAATTTTAGCACATATTTTTCAAAAACAATGCATGCTTCGAGGTCAGGGACTCATTCTAATGCTGAGTTATTGGAGTTTATTTGGCATTATGAAGATGGAAATATAGATATACTAGCTGGGATGCCGCTGCATTGTAGTTCGAACCAAAAGAGTGAGGTAATTATTTTTTCCTTTTTTTTTCTTTTCTTGATTTTTCGTTTTTCTTCTTTTTATTATTATTATTATTCTTTATTATTTTTGATTTTTTATTCATGATTATTTTTTATTTTTGTTTGATTTTTTTCTTTTCCTTTCTTTTTCTTTTTGTTATATTTTGTTATTATTTTTTATTTTTGATTTTTGATTTTTATATTTTTTATATTTTTATTATTTATGTTTTTATATTATTATTTTTAGAAATTTTAGGAAGAATAAATTAATTTAAACAAATAGAATAATATGTACTTACCGGGTATTAAGTTACCTGGCTCCGTGTTAGCATGATCGTTGCGTTGTTTGGGTCAGAGGGTGTATTTACAAAGCCCGACAATGGTACGATATAGTGCCTTCTCGGGTAAGGCCGATTATCCGAGATTGCGGCTTTGAGTAGTTCATCTTACAATTGCCATCCGAGGAATATCAGATAGACTGGAGCTAAGTCCAGGCGCTTGCAGAGCGATGGTTGGACACAACCCACACTTTTCACTTGCCCATTGGAGAGATGACAATTGGCCCGGTCGATTTTACTGCTATAACTGGGCTTCGATTTGATGGTGTTTCGGTTTCTCTGACCAATGATATTTTAACATTTGAAGAAATTTAGAAATTGATTGGTATGGAACCATCATATAAAGGGCCTTTTAAGATAAAAATCGAACCAATTTGTAGTTATTGGATGAACTACGAAGGACGGGTTGGCAGAGACACGGCCGAACAGTATGCTCGAGGATTTTTGTTATATCTGCTTGGGTTGACTATCTTAGGTAGCACTGAATCCTCCATCCACTTGTCAGTGTTGAGTGCCCTTTCTTAATTCAGAATGGTACCATCTTCTGGCTGGGGTGAAGCTGGCCTCGCGTGTCTTTACCATGGTCTTGATAAACTTTGCCGAAATAAGAAGTCTTTTGTCGGCTTGATGGTGGTTGTCGAGGTATTCTTTCTTCCACCAATGTCATTCCCACTCTTTTCTTGCATGAATGTGATCTTTATTGTTATTGTAGGTATAGGCATATGAACACAACCTCGTGAGGGTGCCCGGTATTTCCCGAGATAGAGTCGGGTATCCAAGATTAAATTTTTGGTTGTCAGATCGTGTGGACGTCCCTAGCTCTCGCCATGTGCATACTCATCGCTTTATGTTGAGCCGCTTAACCTGGGATCAGGTAAAATAACATTAGTATGCTTTAGAGTTTATGTGAAAATTTACTTACCTTATGTTATTTTGCAGTTGAATCTGGCCTGGTGGAATCCAAAAGAGCAAGCAAACTGGTCTCCTTTGATGAGGGCTGCGCTATCTTTCCAACATTCTCGCTTAGTTATCGCTGTCCTAGTGTCCAGTGGTTGGTTTCTTGGAGAGAGAGTTTATGAGTGGTTTCTCGGTCTAGAGCGGCGGAGGATTCCGATGCATATCCCGAAATATACTTTAAATATTATGTCGATGCCGGAGGATGCATGGTGGCCGGCTCGGTACGGTTATGGTGTTGAGTCATTTCTTCATCCACCCGATGGATTTTATGCCCATTTTATTCAAATGTGGCTCTTGAACTTTGATGTATCTCCTGTTGGTGTGCGGGGGATTATCGAAGAAAATGAGGGTAGAGATGAAGAGGAACATCATGGAGATGCAGGAGAGTTTGTTCCACATCTCGGGGCCAGTACTTCTCAGGTAAAACTTTTACCATTTTTCCCTTGCAACTGCTTCTTTCTTTTTTCGATTCTTTAATGATTGTTGCAGGCTGTTGGTTCATTTGATCATAAGGCTGGACCTTCTTTTACTGCCCCTTCATTTGCTCATTCTAGCCCGCCAGATATGCCATCTCATCCGCAAGGCATTGATATGAACTACTTGGTATGTTTCTTATTTCATGGTAATTTATGCTATATGTATGCATGATTATGTTTGCTCTTACCTTTTTCCCTTCTGGCTCACAGCGGATGCTCGAAGAACAGAATATGAAACTTCAAGAAGAGTTGGCTGCAAGTCGTCAACAGGCTTCTCATTTTGAAAGTTTATATCATCTATCCGAACAACATTTCTGAGACTTTCGATTTCAGGGGATGAGGGATCCCGGCGCTTCTTCATTAAGAGGCCCCCAGATTGATGACCATGAGATCCTTTCGTCTACTTCTGATGAGAACCATGACAGATCGAAACTTCAAGGTAATAGGGATTTTGGTGCTCCCGCTTCAGGTGATCCCGGGACGAGTAATTTGCCAAATTTTGGTGCTTCCACTTCGGGCAGACTCGGGACGAGTGATTTGCCCCCTCCTCCAATAGGCGACGACTTTTTCAAGGCTTTATTTCATGACCTACCGCCACCCTCTTAGTGATGTGTAAATATTGTAGCAATTGTAAAATATTGTACAATAATGAGAAAATACAATTTCATCTTTACTGTAACTCTTTTTTTTCACATCATAAACAGTGAATCACAATTTCTTTTCCCACAGCCGTACCATTTGCTAAAACCAATTCAACGCGGTAAAGGATTGTTGCTAATTCCTTTCCTTATGCCATACTATCTTATTCTTTCCCATCACCTTTTCCTTTTCCCTTTTGGAAAAGGTTATTTCCTCTATATAAATCACCTTTCATTGCCATATTTCATACAAAATCCAAAATTCTTTCCATTTCCACGCAAAGAACTCCTTTTAACAATTTTAATTTTTCTTTATTCATCAACCATGACCGAACATCATTTAAAGAAGATAAAAATTTTGTTTAAGAATATGGATGCTATTCGCTGGAAGCAAATTTCATGGTCAAAACTTGATGTTTTAAAATAGTTTCAAAATGTTAAATTGGACCACTCCTTCTTACATGCCGTGGCTTACTTTTGGGATACGGATTCTAGGGTATTTAAAATTAATGGCTTTGAAATACGTCCCTTGAATTTGAGGCCATCCTTGATATCCAAATAATTAACAAATGGCGTTACCCACATTGATTTCCAAGACTCAACAGAAGATGCAGATGTTATTTAAAATTCCAAAACCTGAAGTTCTTCGGTTGATGAGAGGTGAAAAAATTCTACTTGCTCCTTCGATTGACTTTTGTCTCTCTCATTTGGCCCCTACTAAGGCATGGGGACGCATGCTTTGTTTTTGCTTGCTTGGCCAATTCTTCCTTGTTTCTTCCGACGGCAATATTGATCCATGGGTATTGGATATTATGGATCAAATGGAAGGAGGCTTGTCGCCGGTACCTGTGATTTTAGCCGAGACTTTAGTTGGGTTAGACCATCTTAAATCAGGATTATCAAAGAGACTGACTGGGAGTCCGTTGCTGCTCCAGGTAATTACCTAAATTGCCCTTTCAGGTTTTCAGTTTAGGTTTTTTTTTCTTTTATTTATTACTCTAATTTTTACCTAGTCTGCCTATATGGGTTTTCGGAACTAGCGAGCTATTCTAATTTTTGCCTAAGCTGCCCTTGCGGGTTTTCAACTTAGCAGACTTTTTTTTTTCAATTTAATTCTTTCTTCACAGATTTGGCTTTAAGGGCGTCTTTGCTAGCTTGATACTCCATCCATGGATTTTGCCAGATATCAGCCACGTCATCATTCCGCTAGAAAACTACTCCATCCTGCTTCTTCATATGCTGACTGGGTTGACTAGATCCAATCACGCACTGAAGTCAATATCCGTTGGTTGGTACCTTGGTGGAAGATTTCTCGTATCACCATGCGAACATATTTGATGTATGTTCCCCTTGCTGCTCTTCGTTAAGGCACATGCTATGATCCTCCCCAACTTGGCCGTCAGTATAGAGCTAAGCCTCATGATTCTGACTTTACTCCAGATTTAGACATGCCTTGCTTGACTAAAGCCTACTTGGATCGGATGAGGCAAAGTTGGCCTGCACGTTATACTTATCGTCTGCCATAGATTTTGCATTTATCAATTCAGAAAGTGTATTGTTAGGATGAAATATAATTAAAGTAATAAAAGATGCTTCTTTTCCATTTATAATTTGTCATCACCTTTTGCTATTGTGTTTATTTATTTCATCCATATCTGGTCAAATACTTATAATAGTGCACATAGAACAATTTTAACATTAATTCTGTTTTATTAAATTGGGGAACAACCAAACATAAAGCTAGCATACACAAGATCACTTCTATTGCCAATTAGCCCTTTCGGGTTTTCTAATTGACGATTTTCTCTCATTTAGCCCTAATTGTTGCCTAACCTGCCCTTTTGGGTTTTCGGGACTAGCGGACTGCTCTAACTTTTGCCTAGGCCGCCCTTTTTGGGTTTTCAACCTAGCGAGCTCTCTACTTTTTTTTTATATATATCATACATAAAACCTCTTCAACCTGTCGATGTTCACTGGCTCACTAAACTCATTCCCATCCATGTCTGATAGCATCACCGCACCATTGTTCATGACTTGTTTCATGACATATGGCCCTTCCCAGCTAGGCCTGAACTTCCCTCTTGGATCAGATACATTAGGCTTACATTGCTTCAACACCAAATCCCCAACTGTGAATTTTCTAATTTTAACCCTTCTATTGTAGGCCCGAGCTACCTTCTTTTGATACAGTTGGTGATGATACAATGCTTTTAACCTTCTCTCTTCTAGTAAAGCTAACTGTGTGTATCTGCTCGCTATCCATTCCATTTCAGGCAGTTCAGCTTCCAAGACTACTCTTAATGACTTGATTTCTATTTTGATTGGCAACACTGCTTCCATCTCGTAAACCAAAGAGAACGGTGTCATTCCAGTGGGCGTTCGCACACTTGTCCTGTATCCCGATAAAGCAAAGGGAAGCATCTCTGATCAATCCCTGTAAGTCTTGGTCATCTTGGACAGAATTTGCTTAATTGTTTTATTTGTTGCTTCTACCGCACCATTAGCCTTTGGTCTATAAGGAGAGGATCTATGATGATGGATGTGGTACTTTGAGAATAAATCCTTAACTACTCCTTGAAACTGTACCCCAATGTCTGATATCACACTGTGCGGGACCCCATACCGGAAGATGAGGTTCTTTTCAATAAATCTAGCCATTTGACTTACACCCAGTTTGTTGAAGGATTCGGCTTCGACCCATTTTGAAAAATAATCTACCACTACCATAATGAAACGGTGACAGTTTGAAGCTGTCGGATGTATCTCTCCTATAATATCGATACCCCAAGTGGCAAATGGCCAGGGTGAAGACATAGAATGCAATTCTTTAGGAGGCATGTGATTCAAGTTACCATGCATCTGACATTGTTGACACTTCTTTAAAAACTCAATACAATCTCTCTCCATAGTCGACCAGTAGTAACCTTGTCGAATAATCTTCTTAACTAGAGCCATACCACTCATGTGCGGACCACAACTTACCGCATGTATCTCTAACATGATGCGCTCCACTTCAGGCTTTCTTAAACATCTCAAATGCACCCCATCAGGCCATCTTCGATATACCTCTCCATGGAAGGTGATGTATTGCAATGACCACTGCCTTATGGCTCTTCTCTCTTTCTTTGTTGCCCCCAGCGGGTATTCTCTTTCCTCCAAAACTCACCTTATAGTATCATACCACGCATCATGGTCTGTATCAATTCCCATGATTGTTTCATATTCATAGCAAGGAGTTGATGAACTGGTCAAGATCAGAGGCTTAAGGAATAAGCTGACAGGATTTTTCCATGCCGAAGCCAATGTGGCTAGGGCATCAGCCATATGATTTTCTTCTCTTGATAGGTGCATAAACCTACACTCCTTAAAGTTCTTCTTCATCATGGTCAGGTAATGGTGGTATGGTTTTAATTTTTCCTCTTTCAACTCCCACTCTCCATTTACTTGGGATACTACTAGTAATGAATCGCCAAAAAATTCCACCTTATCCACCTTCATAATCATTAGGGTTTCCAAATCGAAAATACAAGCTTCGTACTCCACCATATTATTGGTTGCCCTAAATTTCAACTTTTTGGCTAATGGGATAAGTTCCCCTTCGGGTGATTCTAGTATAACTCCCAAACTTGCTCCTTTCCTATTTATTGCTCCATTAAAATACATTTTCCAGCCATGTACTTCAATTGCTTCTAAATATTCATCCGGAAATTCCAAGATTACCTCTTTGCTTTCTGGTAATGGTTGTTGGGCCAGGAATTCTGCCACCGTTCTATCTTTGATTGTTTTCCTGGTTACACATTCAATCTCAAATTCTTCTAATATTATCAACCATTTACCCTATTTCCCAATCAAAGAGTGTGTCTCCCTTAAGTACTTCATTGGTCCAACCTGAAAATTGCTTGCACACTATACGATTGAAAGTAATGCCGCAACTTCTTAGAAAACCAAACAACGGCTATACAAGTCTTTTCAATGATACTATACTTAATTTCATAAGGTAGGAACTTTCTACTCAAATAATAAACCGCATGCTCAATCCCTGACTCATCTGCTTGGGCTAGCATGGCTCCTATCGACTCTTCTTCTACTGCTAAGTATAGTAATAGAGGTTTGCCGGGCTTAGGTGGTTTTAAAATAGGTGGATTCAAAAAATACTCTTTTATTCACTCAAAGGCCTTTTGACATTCTTCATTCCATATGACCGGCTGATTCTTTTTAAGTAATTTGAAGATAGGCTCACAGATTGTTGTGAGCTTTCCTATAAATCTGCTAATGTATTGTAATTTACCAATAAATCCCCGAACTTCTCTCTCCGTCTTTGGGGCTGGCATATCCTTGATTGCTTTAACTTTGTCAGGATCAATCTCAATGCCATTTGGACCAATCACATGTCCCAATAATTTACCTGAAGTAACACCGAACACACACTTCTTCGGGTTTAATCTTAGCTTATATTTCAAAGCTCTATCGAAGAATAACTCTAAGTTTTGGAAGTGTTGTTCCCTTGTATCCGATTTAACCATCATATCATCAACATATACTTCAACTTCTTTGTGCATCATGTCATGAAATAATGTGGTGGCCATCCTTTGATAGGTTGCTCCAGCATTCTTTAAGCCAAATGGCATCACCCTATAAAAAAATATACCCCATGTAGTAATGAAAGCAGTTTTGGCTTTATCCTCTTGGGCCATTAACACTTGATTGTATCCAGAAAATCCATCTACAAACGAGTGTAGCACACTAGAGGCTGCACTATCAATGAGGACATCTATATGAGGTAAAGGAAAATCATCCTTAGGGGAAGCCTTGTTTAAATCTCTATAATCTACACAAACCCTTATTCTTCCATCTTTCTTTGTCACAGGTACTATGTTGGCTAGCCAATCTGGGTATTCTATCACTTCAAGGAACTTCACTTGTATTTGCTTAGTGACCTCTTCTTTAACCAATTCAGCCCACTCACGTCTTAATCGCCTAAGCTTTTGTTTGACAGGTTTCATGTGAGTGTAAGTAGGAATATGATGCTCGGCTATGTTTCGATCTATTCCAGGCATATCCTCATAAGACCAAGCAAACACTTCTTCATATTTTTTGAATATTTTTTCAAATCTCTCTCTCTCATCAGGAGTAAGGTCGGATGCTATGCTAATGATTTTAGGATTTTCGGTTGTTCCCAAATTTAATGATTGTGTGTTAACAGAATTAATAGTAAAGATGCTCATGTAACTGCTATTTGAATGTATGCAACCATCAGGAGAAACATCACACAAGTAAGTAAAATCAGACTTTATTGCATTCATTTTAGAAAAGAAAACATCATCATCCTCATACAAAGCAGACAAATTAAAATCAAAATTAAAATCATTGTTCTCAAAATCATAAGGTAGAATGTCTTCAAACTTTTCTTCAACCAGGGCAGTAATCTCCTCTGGAGTCTTCTCAAATTTCAGGACAGCTTCATTCTTCTCTTTTGGATTGGATTCTTTGTTGGCTGACAAGGTGAGCCCTTTCTTTACTTGGTCTACTAGCTCGGCCACATCTGTAAAAATTTCAAAACCTGGGATCAACTTACCCATGAACGTGATATGCTCGGGCTTTCCTTGGAGTGGTCCCATATCTAGAGCTTTGATAAAGATCTCTTTAAGTGGTGGGAAGTTCATCTTCTCACCCTTCTTTGGCTGAACATTGTTGTCTTCATCATATCCCAACCCTTTCTTGGAAGTTTGAGTTTTAAAGTCTGGCAGCTTTGTCAAACCGGCCTTACCTTTTCCAAGACTAGCTCTAGGAAGGTAGTTCATGTTCTTCATCATATTCAAGACTTTGGAGTCCACTACTTCATCATCAGAAATTACAGCTACTTGAAAACCATTGAGAGGACTCTCAATCATTAGAGCATTAACAATCTCATTGTCTTCAGCTTCAATGACCACTGTCTCATCTCCGTTAGGGAACTTGATCTTTTGGTGAAGGGTGGAAGGAACTCCACCAAGAGGATGAAACCACGGTCACCCCAAGAGTAAGGCGAAGGTAACCGGTATGTCTAAAACAACAAACTCAACAATAGATTCAATTGAACCAACCTTGACAGCAGCTTTGAAAGTCCCTTCGGCATGTCTCTTAGTGTTGTCATAAGCCCGAATTGTTACCTCAGTCGGGTTTAGATCTCTTGTTGACATGGCTAGCTTTGGCAATATCTTAAGTAGACAAATATTTATGGCAGACCCATCATTGACCATTACACATGGAGTCCTCTTCCCTTTGACTTCTATTTTGTTAAAGAGAGGGCGAATGTGGTCTCTCCCCTCCTCCAGTAAGTCCGCATCCGAAAAAGAAACTGCTCCCATATTAACTTCACTCTTTTCTCGATCCTCTTCACATTTAATTACCCCTCCAATTTTTATAAAGTTGATCAGCTCCTCCGGTGTTGTGGAGGTAGAAATTGGCATGCTAGCCAAGGCTTTGGCCATAGTTTCTCGGTGCTTTTTAGAAGTAGCTGATAAGTCCCAAATGCTAACACTTGCTTGGGTTCTTTTCAATTGCTTGAGTACAACATCATCTTCCTCTTCTTTATTTCCTATTTCAACTTCCTTACCCTTATTAGTTTCTACCTCCTTAGGTGGTGGCCTTGCATAAGGCTTATCGGATCTAGTGTTCATTACCTCATCTTCTTCGGGCTCGGACCAAGTCCACTCCTCCTTCTTGGATACAAGATCATCATCACTATCACTTGAATCCCAAAACCCATTGACAACACAAATTGTTACTTCTTCACCCATCATAGCTTGTTTAATTTTGACAAATGCCTCTTCTTCTTTGGTTGCTTCTCTGCCCACATCTTGAAAAGAAGACATGACAAAGTCCTCATGCAAACCTCCTCCAATCATGAAGGTTGCCGGCGGCGGTACTCTAATGAACTTTGGTAACGGGTTGTCTTTGGTGTTTGGCTTGTTGGGCTCGGGTAGCTTCCCATTATCAATCAGATTTTGGATCTCATGTTTCAACCTCACACATCTATCCGTGTCATGCCCTTGCATTTGGTGATATTGACAAAATGCTTTAGTGTCGAAATTAGGTGGGAGAGGGTTAGGCAAAGGACAATGATTTAATGGTTGCAGCAATCCCTTTCTTTGAAGCTTATTGAGAACCCAAGACATCGGTTTCCCCAATTCCAAAAATTATCTCCTTGTTCCTTGGTTAGTAGCATTAACACCGACTGCCTTTTGCATGCTTTGGCTATCAGATTGATAGTTCCCTTTCTCATTCCTTCTTGTTGAAAAATGGTTCTTCTCTCTCTCCCATTCTTCAATTTGCAAACCTGCTTGGAGAAGGTCTTTGAAATCACGGATGAGTGTATGAGACATCCTTTCACAGAGACTAGGCAACACCCCTCTCACAATCATCCTTATTTGATCGGATTCATCGGGTCTCTTCTTGAGAAAAGCGGCCTTTTTTCTCCATCTCTTCATATAATCTACAAAATTCTCATTCGACCTTTGCCTAATGGACTCCACTTCCATTAAGGTAACTTCCATCTCAACATTATATCCATATTATTGGATGAAGGCTTTGCAAAGCAGATCCCAACTCTTTTGTGTTCCATCATCTAAGGTATTGAACCAATTTTGGACAACTGGGTCCAATGAGAGCATAAAGTACCTTAGAGTTTGAGCCTTAGTAGCTTGGGCGGACTGCATGGTAGTGATATATTGCTTCCCATGGAGATGAGGATTTCCGGTTCCATCAAACTTTGCGAAAGATGGCATCTTGAACTTGTATGAAACTTCTTCATCTAGCTCAAATAATTTGTCAACTTCGGACATTTCTTCAGTTTTCAGCTTCTTCTCAAATTTCTTTTCTAAATCAGCAATCATCTTTTCAATATTAGAAGTTTCAGTCTTCTCCACAGTTGATCTTTCAACAATCTTCGATTCCTTTTTCTTCTCTTGAGCATCTTGGTAGTATTGAGCCCAATCATCATCATCATCAATGATCACCTTTTCATCATCAAAAACCACTTCACCAACTTTATTCTTCCCTTTGTCCTTTGGCTTCTTAGTGCTAGCAGATGCCTCGGCATGATTCTCTAAGATTGCAGTCAATTGGTTCTTCATGGTCTCAGCTAGGGCCTCTTTTATTTCTACCATTTTGGCATTAAGGGCTTCATACACCATTCTCTGAATTTGTTCGGGCTCCATTATTTTTGATGAGCAAGTGATTGAGTTGTTGCTAGATACTTCGTCTCCGGCATAGGTCAGATTGTTGTAAGCTTTTGAACCATCTTAATCCAGGGCTGTGAGCCAGAGAGAATCAATGATATGAGATGCAAATGTATGCATGTATGCATGTATGCATGAACAATTAACAAACAAGGATAATTAGGACGTTCCTTCCAACCTTATAACATCTACACACGAATGGCGAGTCTCTTTTCCTAGGTATATGGTTAACAAAATACCAACATAGGGTACCTTGTTTTCGAATATTTCCCTCGGACTTTTCAACCAATAGTTATATTTTCAAAAATGGAAATCAGATCCTAATAATTCCCATTAATTAGGTTTTAATCCATTTACCCAACTAATGTAGCTTTTATGCTATATTGGATTAAAACGAAATTAAGAGGTTTATTATAGATAGATTTCTCACTTGAAAATTGTAACTAATGTTTCATGCCAAAAACAAGCCCATGATTAATTATTCTTAGTATAAACTAGGCTCACAATTGATTTTTGATATTTCTTAATTGACCTAAATAATTTGCAAGCTCTTTGTAAGAAAAGGTTGGATAAAAATAATTCTGTTTCTAGGCCCATTGTAAAAAGATCTTAGAAAAATGGATTTTGGGCTTAGTATTTGGGCCATGAGAAAAAGAATTTCTTGATTTGTTTTTAGAAAAGTTTTATGTCCAAAGACCATCTTGAAAAGTTTTGAAAATAGCTTTGGTCTTTTGGACTTTAAAGAAGAAATTTATTTTAAGCTTACAAATATACTTAGGTCATATTAGAAAAAGAACAAACTAAATAAGCCATGATTTAAGCCAAGATAAATTAATCATAGTCAAACAACATGCATTTGGGGTAAAACCTAAGGAAAGTAACTAGGCCAATTACATGAGCTTTTGTCTTTGGGTAACAAGGCTTAGGTTCCCATAGCAAGTATATACCAAATGGTACGAGGCTATGAGTGGTTATGCCATGCTCGATCTCCATACCTTGAGTGAAAGTAAGGTATCCCTTACATAATAACATAACACAGGCGTCCTAACTCACGCACACAATGCAATCTAATATGATGCAATGGATAATATCATTATAAGAAAGAATAGTATAATATAAAGACCAACGGAATCAACTTCTCTTATCCCCAGTGGAGTCGCCATTGTGAGAGGGGATTTTTGCCCCCACTCCCGGTGGAATGGTTCTTGCGACTTCGGCACTGTTTAGACTCGGGCCTTAGAGAACACGGACCTAGGTTCGAAAAAAATGGAGTCGCCACCCGGACGGGCCGGGAAAAAGAAAGGGGTGGATGACTCAATTCCTAAGGAATCCCCAACCCCCAAATGGGTTTGAAAAGTTGGGTACGTGTGGGGAAGGTGAGAAATAGCCCAGCACCCCCACAATGCTCGGTTCATTGGAACCGACCTCCTTTACAGGTCTTAATATTATAAAATTCTTAAATATAATAATATTATCCATATTACACACAATAATTAAAATAAAGCATCAATATATTGAAAATCAAAACAATGTCCAAGCAAAACAAATAAATGGACACCCATCCGAAGATGGAAACATGTCCTTATATCCCATGCCTAAATAGGACACCCACCGAAAGGTAGAAATATGTCCTTTACATTGGTTCTAAAATAGAAAAGCGATTTAAATTACATGATATTTAACTAATGAGGTACCCACCAAGTGGAAACATACCTCTTACAATATTTGGAAATCTAAATAAATTGATAAAAGTAAATAACCATTCATCATAAATAAATCATTCATCAAAGGCATTAAACATCAATAGAAAGTAAACATCCATCCATGATAAATTAAATAAACCAAGTATTGAACTTAAATAAATTTAAGCACATAAAATAAATCAAAGCATAGTCAAATATAAAATTGAATAAAGCAAGTAAAGATTCAAATTAGAGCTACTGTTTCCATTTAAGGTTCTTTCTTCCATGTGTTTAGGGTTTTGGAATTTTATGGGTTTTAAGCTACTGTGTGTTTTTAAGAGAATTAAAATAAATTAAAGTTTATGATTCAAGAAGTTGGTAGAATTCTTTGATTAACCAAATTAGTGTTTGAGAAGTGAAATCATAAAATTAGGGTTTGAACACTTTAAAACATTGGATTCATGATTTACGGTTACTGAATTAGGGTCTTTAAGCTTACTGTGTCTAAATTAGATTTATATGATTTTAAAGTTTTAAGGAATTAGGGTTAAGAAAAATTAGGGTTTAGGTTTTAAGGGAGTTAGGGTTCACTGTTTTGATTCTAAAGTTCAATTAGGGTTTAGTGTTTTAGATTGGGGTTTCGTATTTTAGAATTAAGTTTTTAGAATTTGAAGAAACAATTGATAATTTTATGAAGCTTTATAAAAGTAAATAAAATGATTTAAGGTTTACATAAATAAAAAAGATATTTGTTAGGGTTTTTAGAAAGAAACAAAATTTAAATTGTGGTTTTGAAAAGAAACAGGTTCAATTAGGGTTTTAAGATTTTGATGAAGCAAAAATAACAATTGTAAGTTTTTTGGAAAACAAAGCAACGAATTAAGGTTTTTAAACTTTAGAAAAACTAAATTAAGGTTCTGGTGTTTTTGAATTAAAAGGAACAATGGAATGATTTAGCTACTGTGAAGAATAGAATTTAAACAATTGATGCATACCTCCGTTTGTTAGTTCCACCAAAAATTTCTTCTTGGATGAACAAAATCAAAGACAAGCTTTGCTGCCTTTGAATTGCTTGAATTGTTTGTTTCTCTAAAAAAAAAAATCAGGTTGATTCACTACCTTTCCTACTTAGTTTCGGATCCAATTTTTGATCAATTTCTCCTCCGATTTCTTCCTTCAGTTTTGTGTTGTTTTTGGTCTTATTTATAGAAGAATTTTATGGTTCATTCCTAGTTATTCACGGAAGCTAATATTGATAAGAAAAGGAAACCGAAACCTAATTGCATTAGGTTTTGGAAAAATTTGCGTCGAAAAAATTTCGCTGGCAAAAAAAACTGCTGCGGAAAAATTGCGCTGGCGAAAAAAAATTGCCGTAGTTGGTTGCGGCAAGGGCGAGGGCTGGCATGCAGGCCATTCCCGCTGGTTTTCGGTGATGATTTTTTCGTCGTCGATTTTTTATTTTTATTTTTATTTTTATTTTTTTGATTTTTATTTGTTTATTTTTATTTTTTTATTAATAAAAATTAGATACTAAAGCAAAAATTATTTAATTAAGATAATAAAAATTATTTTGGACTAATTAAAATAATTTGGACAACACAAAAATTATTTTGGACTATTTAAAATATATTGGACCGGACTGGGTCAAAAATTAAGGGTCTACAAGGACATTCCTTCCAACTTTATAACATCCACACACGAATGGCGAGTCTCTTTTCCTAGGTATATGGTTAACAAAATACCAACATGGGGTATCTTGTTTTCGAATATTTTCCTCGGACGTTTCAACCAATAGTTATATTTTAAAAATGGAAATTAATTCATAATAATTCCCATTAATTAGGTTTTAATCCATTTAACTAACTAAAGTAGCTTTTATGCTATATTGGATTAAAACAAAATTAAGAGGTTTATTATAAATAGAATTCTCATTTGAAAAAGTAACTAATGATTCATGCCAAAAACAAGCCCATGATTAATTACTCTTAGTATAAACTAGGCTCACAATTGATTTTTGGTATTTCGTAATTGACCTAAATAATTTGTAAGCTCTTTGCAAGAAAAGGTTGGATGAAAATAATTTTGTTTCTAACCCATTGTAAAAAGATTTTAGAAAAAACATATTTTGGGCTTAGTATTTGGGCCATGAGCAAAAGAATTTTTGATTTATTTTTAGAAAAGTCTTATGCCCAAAGACCATCTTGAAAAGTTTTGAAAATTGTTTTGGTCTTTTGGACTTTAAAGAAAATTTTATTTTGAGCTTACAATGTACTTAGGTCATATTAGAAAAATAACAAACCAAATAAGCCATGATTTAAGCCAAGATAAATTAACCATAGTCAAACAACATGCACTTGGGGTAAAAACTAAGGAAAGTAACTAGGCCAATTACATTAGCTTTAGTCTTTGGGTAAAAAGGCTTAGGTTCCCATAGCAAGTATATACCAAATGGTACGAGGCTATGAGTGGTTATGCCATGCTCAATCTCTATACCTTGAGTGAAAGTATGGTATCCTTTATATAACACAACACGGGTAACACGAGCGTCCTAACTCACACACATGATGCAATCTAATATGATGCAATGGATAATATCATTATAAGAAAGAATAGAATAATATAAAGACTAATGGAATAACTTCTCTTATCCCCAATGGAGTCGCCACTGTGAGCGGGGAATTTTGCCTCACTACCGGTGGAATGGTTCTTGTGATTTCGGCACTGTTTAGGCTCGGGGCCTTAGAGAACACGGACCTAAGTTCGGAGAAAATAGAGTCGCCACCCGGACGGAGTACCCACAAAGTGGAAACATACCTCTTACAACATTTTGGAAATCAAAAGTAAATCGATAAAAGTAATTAACCATTCATAATAAATAAATCATTATCAAAGATATTAAACATCAATCAAAATATATAATAAGCATTCATCCATGATAAATTAAACAAATCAAGCATTGAAATTAAATAAATCAAAGCATATAATAAACTACATAATCAAATTAAATACAACAATAAATATATAATTTAGAGTTCGCATCTTAAAATAGGATTTTAGAATTTTAGTTACTAAATTAGGGTTTTGGAAAAAGGAAAGTTAAATACGCGGACTCATAATACACAAATGAATATTGACCCCTTCGACGAGCTCATATGGCGGTCCCGCTAGCTGGTTAGAGGGCGGGGGTCAAGGGGGCAGTGCCCCAGAAAATTTTGGAAATTGGCTTCTAGGATTATAGGTTTTGGTGTTGAAAATTAAGATTTTAGGGTATAGAATTTAGAAAATAGGGTTTTGGAATTTTGAGTAACTAATATTATTTTTAAAGTGAATAATGCTACTGGACGTTTTAAAGATTTAAGGTTTTGGATGTTTTATGAAAATAATACTACTGTGATTTAAAATAAAGAGGTTTGGTAACAGATTATTATTTTGGTTTTACTCTATTGGATTTGAATGTTTAGATTAATAAGGTTTTAAGGATTAGGTTTAGGGTTTAGGAAAACTAGGGTTTATGATTTTGGTTTTGAGGGAATTAGGGTTTTTAGTGTTTCGGAAAATATATTTGGTTTTAGGACTGAAGAAAATAGTTTAGAGTTTTTATAAAGTTTTTGGAAATAAGCCAAAACGATTTAAGGTTTTTAGAAGTAGAAAAGTATTTTTTTAGGGTTTTTAGAAATAAAAGGATCAATTTAAAGTTTTGAAGAAATAGGTTGAACGATTTAAGGTTTTTGGAAATCAAAGAAACGAATTAAGATTTTAAGGTATTTAGAAATAGAGGAAATCACTTAAGGTTTCTGGAAATGAAGATCAAGTTATTACATCTTCAAAGATTGAAGTTTTGAGTGTATAATCTTATGAATCAAATAAAGAACGAAGCTACTGTAAGAAATAAAAGAAATTAAGAATTCAAACCTTCATTCGTTAGTTTCACCAAAAATTGCTTCTTGGATGAACAAGGACAAAGGCAAGATGGCTGCCTTTGATGGATTGATTTGCTTGCTTCCTTCCCTCTCTAAGAAATCCGATTGTTTCATTGACCCAAAAATTTTTAAAGTTCGATCCCTCTCTTTCTAACTTTTTCCTTCACTCGATTGTCCTCCTTTTTTTTCTCCTCCTTCTGTGTTATTTTTTAGTCTTATTTATAGAAGATTTATATGATTGATTCAATTTGTTTATGGAAAATATCATTAATTAGGAAAAGGAAACCGAAACCAAATAGAATTTGGTTTTGAAAAAAAATTGCGTCGAAAAAATTTTGCTGGTGAAAAAAAACTGCTGTGGAAAAATTTCGCTGGCGAAAAAAATTGCTACGGGCTGCTGCCAGCGCTGGCAAAAAAAAATTGCGAGGCGGGGCTGCGGCCATTTTGTCCGACCTTTTCGGCGATTTTTTATTGCCAATTTTTCGTCGCCGATTTTTATTTTTATTTTTATTTATTTGTTTATTATTATTATTTTTTTTATTTATTAATTACTAAAACAAATATTATTTAATCAAGATAACACAAATTATTTTGGACTAATTAAAATATATTAGACAGGACTGGGTCAAAAATTAAGGGTCTACAAGGACCTTCCATAATCACTAACACCAAATTTTAGAAGGATTTCAAAGGGGTGAAGAGAGTTTTGGTGGTTTTCTAACTAATTAGTAAGTATTCTTTTGAAATTTTAAAGTATCTTTGGAATTTTGATTGTGCAAGAGAATTTGATGGGAGATGAGATTATTTGTTAAATGGTATTGATGATGATAATTTGATGTATAAACAAGGATTTTATGGTTGAATGGTTCATTTATTTAGATTTGGTGTAAGTTTGGATGAAGAAATAGGCAAATTTAGGATTTTGGAAGAACATTGTTAAACACTTGATGTTAATTGGATCAAATTGTTTAAATCATATTATAATATGATTTTAATGATAGAAATAAACTTAGAATTCCATTTGGAATTTATTAGAATGAAGTTCCAAAATTAAAGTGAATTAGGGCAAAATTTGAAAAATTGAAGGAATGTCACATAATTCATGCTTAATGGTCAAAACACCTATAAATGCGATTCTAACATGTAATACACATTCAAATTTTGATTAGGTATTGAGTAGATAGCAATTCCTACAACCTAGTAATGAAGGACAATAAGAGAATTTGGTGTGTAATGGAGCTTTGGCTCACATTTTTGCTTAAAAGAGGTTGGTACATACTTTGTCACTTAATGTAATGATTGGCGTTGGTTTTAAGCATAACACATTGCATATGGTGAATGTGTTATGCTACTCGAATAATTGTTCATGTGTTTGTGAAGCATTGTTTGAAGTAATGATGCTTGATTTGAACTATTTATTGCATGTTAAGTCATTAGAGAATGACTAATTGTGACATCATGTGTAGAATGTGAAAAGTGAAGTTGTGCACTAAAATGTAGAATTAAGCCACATTTGCATTAAATGTGATCGCATGTTTACCTTATATAGATTCTAGTTTCAGAATATTGTTGTTGGATGTTAATATGCATTCGGGTGAGCCACATTAGTGTCATATATTTATTACACCTTCGGGTGAGGCACGTTGGTGTCACAGATTTAGTACGCCTTCGGATGAGACACGCTGGTGTCACAAATGATTGAGTGTGTCCAAGACAATATTTATGAAACTAGACCATTTTATAAGGACTTTTGGGGTCAATGTGTGTGGATGATTGATAAGTTAATAAAAGTATGTATATTCTGCTTGACATTTATAGTATAGTACATTTATGGCATTGCATATAAAATGTCACTTATTTTTGTACCAAAGTATATACTGCTAGGCTATTAGCTTAGTGCGATTGAATTTCATCGTACATGTGACAGGGTTGATTCTGAGGGTTTAGAGAGTATTGCTAGACCACACCAGGTCTAGATTGTAATTAGTTGATCTTGAAGTTTAGTTGGATTGCCACGGACTATAGCCAGCTGCACTTCATGTAAATATTTTAAATTTTGTGAAATTTGTTTTAAGTATGTACATTATGTTTGTATATTATAAAAGGTGTAAATTTTAAAGTTTTTGTACTAAATGTGTATATTTGGTATACTTTTATACGTTTTGTCATAAAAAATGTATGTTTGAGAATGGAAAGAATTTTTTAGGAGTATTGGAGTTCTGGGTGAATGTGATTTAGTTGGGAGTGTTAAATTTTATGCATGTTGAGTATTGATTTTTGGGAATATCCAAATCACAGATAAAACTCTGGCAAATTTTTTTTAGAGATTTTTCATTGAAATAAGTATTTTTGATATTTAAACTACCAACGAATATTTTTATTTATTTATTTAAGTACAATTTAAGGTTTAAGATATCTTTCTTGAAATTATGGAAGTTTTTAAAAGGTTATAAACTGTGACATTCTTGTATTCTATATGCGTATATAGGGTTAAAGGGTGTTACAGCTAGTTGGATCCAAATTGGCTATAAAAGCATTTAGGAAATTCATAGCTTATAAGTTTTTGAAAATATATAACCAAGATAAACAACTTTCATTTTTTGAATCAAAATTTCTATTTGTAATCTTGCGTATTGGGTTTGAGCATTAAATATCATTTTGTAAGTTTAGTGTGAACTTTAAAACTCTTAGGTTTTAGAGTGAGCCTATGAAAACTCTCGGTGATTTGTGAGGAAATTATCAAACCTTTTAAAGTGTGGTATAAGATTGTGAAAACACAAAATTAGGATTAAGCTTGTACAAATCCAAAGTCAGTAAAATTCTCAACTTGAAGTTGGAGAGTGGACATAAGATTAATTTGATCCAAACCACTATAAATATCTTGTGTCCATTCTTCTCCACTCTACCCATTTCTTTATCTTGCTCAAAATTTTAACTTGCCATCACTTCTTCAAAATAATGAATTCAACTACCCTCTTGGTTGCCATCTTAGACAAAAAATAAAATAATAAATAAGGGCACTAGAAGCAATAAAAGAAATAGTAAATAAATTATATATATACACACACATACACATGCTATGAGATAAGTTGAAATAAGTAAGGTGACTGACTTTAGAATAAAAAAATTTAATTATGCTTTGTTCTAATCTGCACTGAATATTTTATACTGAATATGTTAATCTGTACCAAGGTTTAAACCTTTAATTTGCAAGTCACTTGATTCTCTGTTGTCAATAATCTAGGATATTTCTGAAGTTGTAAATCTGTATTTCTTAACTAGAAGACCTACATGAACATCAAAAGTTATATTAATTGCAGCCTAAAATTTTGTGCTTACCTAAAGATAGGTAAATATAGTAAAATACCACGAGTGAAATTGAATTAATAATTAATTAAGAAATGAATAAATTACCCTAATAAAGCTTAAATAATACCAAGAGATTAAATGGAGAATAATCAAGTTAAAGTTGTTAAGACTTCTAATCTCCAGTCTGAAAGTTGTTAAGACTTCTAATCTCTAGTAGATTATTATGGAATAAATTGGTTAAAATATTACCTTTAAAGAGATAAAGTAAATTTAAAGTAGCGATTAAAGTTGTTGTACCATTAAAGATTGAGAATATTAAATATGTTATAAATTCTATGAATGATGTTATTTAAAATTTAATAAGCTATGTAACTTATTAACAACTTAAAGTGGAAACTAAAGCACACCTAAAAAGCTTGAACACTTACTGAGTTTGTAGCTCATCCCTCGCCCTATTTTTCAGTTTTGTTTTATAGGCAATGCGACTTTGGTTGAAACAACACTGTGGTATCATAGAGTAATAAAAGAAAATAACTAAAGGGGAAAATTGAGTTATATATTGTATGTAATGTGGGAGAAACGTGTGTGTAAAGGCTCTTTATAAAAACGTCTAAAATTGGGTTTTATTAGGTTTTGGCATATTATTTCGACCTGAATCCTAGGATCATTATAACACCTTTATACCCTATATACGTACAACACATATTTTCAGCATATGTAAAATATGTATATACGGTATAAAAATGTCACAGACCGATTTAATAAAAATTTTCACATTTCTGCTTTAAGATTTCAAATACTAATATATAAAATAAATAGTATATAAATATTCTTTGCTTGTTATAGGAATCCAAAATAAATATTTTTATATGAAAATCTCTGGAAAAAAAATTCGCCAGAGTTTTGTTTGTAATTTGAATGTTTCCAAAATTCAACAAAACACAACCTGCATAAAACAAACACTCCAAATAAAATCAATTCACCAATTCACCAATACTTCTCAATTTCTCCATATTTTCTCAAAATACTTATATATAGGTATATATATATATCAACATTATATATAAAATCCCATCTTAAACAAAATTATTCAAATCATGCTTCACAATTTACAATATATGCTTCAAAAACATATCATAACATACATAATATAAAAAATGTACATGCTGGCAACTGGCTCGGATCTTGATGTACCCAAAACAACTCTTCAAGCTCAATAAATACAAACCTAGACCCGACCAGGTCTAGTAAAACTCTCCGGCTCTACCAAAACGTCCATGACACCTGCGCGACAAATTACAATCGCGCTAAGCCGAAGCCTAGTGGTACAAACTTTGATAATAATAAAAATGTAAAGTAATGCCAATGCACAATGCATGTAGAGGTCACATCATTTCACTTTCTTATATTTTTCAAATATTTCATACTCACAACTCATAACATTATATTGCTCAATTGTATCACAATTCATAATTCACATTAAAGCAAAGACAAGCATGGGCCCAAAAAGGATCTAATATGCTATTCAAATTTCAGAGTTACTGCTTTGTTCCATAATGACACCATGTGTCTAGCCCGTAGGCAATATATATATCCATGGATAATGTAACAGCCCCAGTCTCTTAGACCTCAACCCGGCTAGACCCTTAGGCCCCAGTATCTTGGTCCTCAACCCGGTTAGACTGCTATGATTTTTTAGGCTTACGACCCAGTATTTTCACCCCAAAAACATCATATTTATCATTTATCAGTTGGGCTCGGCTTACGACCCGGTCTTTTCACCTGCCCAGCAATTCATAGCTCATTTCAAGCTTATATTCATCACTTTCACAATTATGGAAAAACATTTCAAAAATTCAAAGTTCATATAATGCAACCAACAACATGAACCTCACCAAATCTCACCCATATCACATTCTCAATCTTAAGATTATAACATTTACTTTTAAACAACACTAATTCTTTTCCTTTCACCAATTAACATCATTCATTTAGATACTTTAATTTTACACACTCAACCCTAAATTATGCATCATTGTTCCATAATAAATAATTCGCTATCATATATGATCTCTTTGATTTTAATTATGAACTCTTTGTTGAAAATTATTAAAAACTCCATATTCCTTCTATACTTATACCCATATGCATATAAATTTTTTATAATTTTCTTCATTCAATTGTCTCATAAAATTAATATATTACTTACTTACACAAAACTGCATGACTTCCTTAGTTTCATGTCAATCTCACTTTTAATTTTTATATTCCTCACCAATTCTTTATAAAAGCTTGTGAACTTTTATCCATGTGCACTTGACACATATATGGACTTATATTTAAAGTTTTAGATTTTTCCAAGTTGATTTAATATATTTAAAAATTAAATCTTACAAAATCAGAGAATCTGTCTCTTTAATAATTTCTCTGACAGTACCCGGTTGTCCATTTTTTTCAGGTATCAAACCTTAATAAACATTCATGAAATTTTAACCATATGTCATAGGAATACATATGATATTGTGTGTAAATATTTAGATTTTTCTGGGTTGGTTTACCATAGTTTCTAGATTTAATTTTTTAAAATTTCTACAGATTCTGAGTTGCTGAAATTTCTCCAACAATCTGTGTTCTTATATTTTTCTTAATTAGAGATCCATCTTTAAAATTTATAAAATTTTATACATTTGGATTCTAACATACAGAAAAACTTTCTATTAAATGTTCAAACTCGTCCAACATTTCTAGATTTGTCCAACAATTCAGACAATATCACTTTGCAGTACATCTATAAAATTTTATGTAACTATCATGCTCATTTCTCAAATTTTTTTATTTTTATATCTTAAATTATTTCCTAGATTGTTTTTCTAATTTCACTTATTCATCAATTTAATCAGCTATAAATTTTAAATTTCAAATAAAAGTTCTAAAAATTCTTAATCCATAATCTCTAGAATGACGTTTCCACTACGCCACTCTGATCTATGCAACACAGACACCATCTCAACTCACATCCATTTTATCAAATGGACATTGCCACATCATGGATCAGATAAATTGCCAGTGCCAATGCATGCATTACAATTAAAAAATCATTTTTTTATTCCAATTTCTCTCTCTATCATCCCATCTAGGTCGAGAACCTCAAACCTAGGCTCTGATACCAAAATAAATGTAACACCCTTATACCCTATATACGTACAATACATATTTTCAGCATATGTAAAATACGCATATACGGTATAAACATGTCACAGACCGATTTAATAAAAATTTTCACATTTCTGTTTTAAGATTTCAAATACTAATATATAAAATAAATAGTATATAAATATTCTTTGCTTGTTATAGGAATCCAAAATAAATATTTTATATGAAAATCTCTGGAAAAAAAATTCGCCAGAGTTTTGTTTGTAATTTGAACATTTCTAAAATTCAACAAAATACAACCTACATAAAACAAACACTCCAAATAAAATCAATTCACCAATTCACCAATACTTCTCAATTTCTCCATATTTTCTCAAAATACTTATATATAGGTATATATATATCAACATTATATATAAAATCCCATCTTAAACAAAATTATTCAAATCATGCTTTACAATTTACAATATATGCTTCAAAAACATATCATAACATACATAATATAAGAAATGTACATGCTGGCAACTGGCTCGGATCTTGATGTACCCAAAACAACTCTTCAAGCTCAATAAATACAAACCTAGACCCGACCAGGTCTAGTAAAACTCTCCGGCTCTACCAAAACGTCCATGACACCTGCGCGACAAATTACAATCGCGCTAAGCCGAAGCCTAGTGGTACAAACTTTGATAATAATAAAAATGTAAAGTAATGCCAATGCACAATGCATGTAGAGGTCACATCATTTCACTTTCTTATATTTTTCAAATATTTCATACTCACAACTCATAACATTATATTGCTCAATTGTATCACAATTCATAATTCACATTAAAGCAAAGACAAGCATGGGCCCAAAAAGGATCTAATATGCTATTCAAATTTCAGAGTTACTGCTTTGATCCATAATGACACCATGTGTCTAGCCCGTAGGCAATATATATATCCATGGATAATGTAACAGCCCCAGTCTCTTGGACCTCAGCCCGGCTAGACCCTTAGGCCCCAGTATCTTGGTCCTCAACCCGGCTAGACTGTTACGGTTTTTGAGGCTTACGACCCAGTCTTTTCACCCTAAAAACATCATATTTATCATTTATCAGTTGGGCTCGGCTTACGACCCGGTCTTTTCACCTGCCCAGCAATTCATAGGCATGCCGCCAAACCTAGAACTCTGAAAATTGAATAACATACTAGGCACACAATTAATTCATTTATCTCATTATCAAATACTTTCACAATTCATTTCTCATTTTATTTCTCATAATCAAACTAGGCTTATTGCCTTATTTTCACATTTTTTTTCTCATTTTTCACATCTTTCTCATTTTTCTCATTTTTCCTCATTTTTATCAATATCAATTCATTTCATTATTCCACATATCTCATTTTTGCATTCACAACACATTACCCAATTACTTTGGGTATTTTCACAAAATATGCATATTTCACACTTTACAAAATTTAGCCATTATCAATGGCTTTTAACAATGCATTTAACACATATATGACATTACAAATGTCATAGCACATTATTCATACTCAATCAATGAACCAAGTAGCTTAACACATTTTTCAACCAAAATGTGTTAAGTCCAAATGTCATGCAAATATAAACATTATACTCAAAGTTTGTACATACATCTACTAGCAACCCAAAGCAAGCCTAATACAACCTCCAATCCTATCCTTCCAACTTGCCCTTTACCACTTGGATGAAGCAAATCAACATCCCTCAATGCCTATACCAAATGTGATCATACATAATCATTTAATATCATATTCTAAGGTATTCTAAACATCAAACCATAATTAAACATCACTCTAAACAAAATCCAAAAATTAAGCTTCACCTCACTTTAACTTTGAAAAACTATATCAAGCCATTTAAATTAGTGTTTTAAGTTTATTAATATCATTAAAAACATATTTTAATACATTTAAATCATTTACATTATAACAATACACTGTTATACACAAAATCTCAAAAATGGCATAACCTTCCCCCATTGAAGGTTTTCCATTCCAACACAATCCATTACTCATTTCAAGCTTATATTCATCACTTTTAACACTATACAACATGCTTAAACAAATAAAATCACACAATTCATGTAATATCCCAAAGTATACCCTAAAAGTTTTGGAATTATGGTTGTATTTGGATTTAATGTATATGTTTTACAGAAAGAAGTAAAGAGAGCGTGCATATGTGGTATATATATATATATAACATATACAAGTCCAAGAAATGGAAGTCAAAAGAAGATAAGTTAATTAAAAGGAAATATTATAAGAGATAAATGTATATGAAGGATGATATGTATATTTATGGTATTTGAAAAATATGGGAAATATAAATACAATATATAAGAGATATACATATAGCAACATATACATCATACATACATGATGTATATATTGGAGTAGGAAAAGTAAGTTTATATAATTAATTAATTAATAATAATAATAATGATAATAATGACAAAAGAAAAAGAAGAAAAGAAAGTCAAAGGGAAGAAAATTGTGGTGGAGGATTTTTGAGATATTTATTATATTATTATTATTATTATTATTATATATATAAATATGTGATAAGTGAATAAAGAAAGAAGATTTTCTTTCTTTCTTTCTTCTTCTTCTTCTTCTTGTTTTTGACGTGGAGGGAGAGAGAGAGAGAGAGAGAGAGAGAGAGAGAGAGAGAGAGAGATGTAATTTGGTTTAAATACACATCAAATTCTTAAGGCTTTAAGAGAATTGAAGGTGAATATTGAAGATTTGGGCAAAATATTCAAGTAGGTATTCATTTCTTTGTGTTGATTTCTATTGATTGAGTTTATATTTGATATGGTTAGTGTGTAAAGATGATGATAATGAAAGATTGAAGTATATATATATGTTGAATTGGTATTTAGATGATGATAATATGGTTATTTGTGAGGATGATGATGGATTGTTGAAATTGTTTAGTAAGGGTTTAATATAAATGAGTTGAGAAATTGAGTAATTGATATATGGATGATGTATATAATGATTATTATTGATATGTTGAAGTTATATAAGTGTTAAATTAATAGGTGATTTATGTGTATATAAACCAAGATGTTGATTAAGGGTGTTGAAGTATGGATTTTGGAGTGATTGTGCTTTCATGGATGAGAGTTTGGAATGTATAATTCTTGCCTGACACGGCCAGTGACACGGCCATGTTGTTGGGCGTGTCAACGATACTGAGTTTGATGTTTGTGACACGACCATTAACACGACCATGTTACTGAGCATGTTATAGCTACTGAGAGATAAAGTAATTGACACGGCCATGAACACGCCCGTGTTGTTGGGTGTGTCAATGTTTCTGTGAGGCAGAATGAATGACACGTCCAGTGACACGCCCATGTTACTGAGCGTGTCAAAGCTTCTGTGTTGTTAGTTTAGGGCACGATCAGGGACACGCCCGTGTTGTTGAGCGTGTCATGTGTAGAGTTTGCCCTAGTTAGTTTTTATTCTTATTTTCTTATGTGTATAATCACCTTTGGATTAGGTTTTGAAGAGATTGGAGATGCCCTAATCCAAATGTTAAAGAATTCTTGGAAAAGGAAGTGTATAGATTGGTGTGAGTTGTTCTTGAGGTAAGTACAAATTTATATGGATGCACTCTTTTACATGATTTTGAGACTTAACACATTTAGTTATAAATGTGTTAAGTAATTTACTATATTGTTAATACAATGTGACTAATGTTATGATTTTTATAGTGTGAAAGATATGATGATCATTCAAAAAGGTATGTGCAATGCAATTTGTTATGATAAATACTTTATTGATGAATTGCTTTAATGTGGTTTGAGATATGATAAGAAGTGAAGCCATTGTGATTGGCTATGATGATTCAAATGAGATGTGAAGCCATTGTGATTGGCTTTGATGATTCAAATGAGATGTGAAGCCATTGTGATTGGCTATAATGATTCAATTGAAATGAGTGGGGCATGTTTGCCTACATGATGATGAGAATTGAGAATGGAATTGAGAATGAAATAATAAATGAATTGTGTGGCTAATGTGTTATTCCATTTTCAGAGTTTGTTGTTGGTGGCATGCCTATAGTAACAATCTCTTGAAGTTAGGTTGGGCTTGATCCTTGAAGCCAAGTTGGGTTGAAGTTTAACATGTTTTACTCCCCTTAAAGCTTGGTTGGGTCTAGTCCTTGAAGCCTAATTGAGATGTTACAACCCTTAAAGCTAGGTTGGGTTTGGTTCTTGAAGCCAAGTTGGGTTGATACTTAGCATGCTTTGTTCCCCTTGAAGCTTGGTTGAACCTAATCCTTGAAGCCTAGTTGGGATAATGATAATGATAAATGTGATAATTAAACCAAAACAATTAACTCTGAAAGTTGAATGGCATATTAGTGTCTTTTGGGCCCATGCTTGTCTTTGCTTTAATATGAAACTATGAAGATACAACATGATGTGTAATAAGTTTGTGGATGTTGAAAATTGTGAATATTACCTCTTGAATGTTTTGATAAGTTATTGAATAATGCAAGGTTGTGAAATATAATATTCTCTTGAAATGAAATGTTATGAAGTATGATATGATTACAATACATAAGTAAATTATTGAAAAGATATATGTTCTAATAAGTTATGGAATTGTGGTTTATGTTGATGATATATGTATATATATATAATTATGAGATTGGTAGAAACATATAAAAAGTGTAATTGGAATGAGGAAAACATGATAAGAAAATAATGATACATGAATTTAATATATAAGTATGATTTTTTGTAATATATGTTTATAATATTCATTAGTACTACTAAGCTTTCTAGCTTAGCGCGGTTGTGTAAATCGCGCAGGTGAGTAGGTGGTTGATCTGAAGTCAAGTTGTTATGCCACGAGCAAGGTAGGAGTATTTCGAGACCAACTAGAAGGTGGTGCATACATGTACAATTTAATTATGTTGTATTTTGATAAAAATGTATTCATATGTATAAATGAATTTTGACAAGATCATTATATATATGTATTATCATTAAAAGTATAATGAGTTTATAAATGTTCTTTAAATAAAATCTATTATTGTTTGGAACTAAAGGAAAAGCTTTTTAATCTAAAATAAAATGTGACAGTCTTATACTTTATATACGTACTGCATGTATACAAGGTATATGTGTAGTACTTATATAGAGTATGGGGGTGTTACAATTCAACTACTTTGGAAAATCACTTTTCCAAAACCCTAAATCTCCACTTCCATTCTCAAACTCCAACCAAACACAACCAAATCCAATATTTACTTTAAAATACTTGTTTATGTATCAAAACAACTCATTTGAAATCAATTTGCAAAATTAAAAATCATGATTTCAAAAATTCAAATGTTCCATAACCATAAATTCTCTCTCTTCACCAATCTTACCCAAACTCAACAATTTCTTTAATCCAACCTTAAAATCATTATTTACTCATCAAAAGAACATCTTCCATACCCATTCCAACAATTATAACATGCTCTTTCAAAAACCCAATTCATACATATTCATAAGCTTTAAAGAACTTCATAATTTTGAAAATAAAGCTTACTTACTTGTTGGAAAATCACCAAAACTACTCTTATTCCCTTGAAACATTGAAGAATTTGAAGATGGAAGAAGCTAAAAATCTCCCTCTTTGGCCATGAAATTCGTCCATGAAGGAAAGAAGAAGAAGAAGACTTTATTTCTTTTTATTTCTCTTTTCTTTCACCCTTTAATTTTAAACCATATATATATATATATTAAAATAATTTAATAATAATTTATTTAATTATTTATTTAATAAATTAAAAGTCCTAAATTTTCTCTTCCATTCAAAAATAATTTATTTTTGACTTATTTTATTAATTTTAAATTTCTAAGATTTAATTACCAAAATACCCTTTTACTTTGACTTTTCTTTTAAAAAGTGTTGACTTTTATATGTTAAGTATATTTTACATATATATCACATATATTATCCACTTTTTTATTTAAAACCCCTTCATTTTTCATTTAAAACCATTAATTTAATTTATCCATTTAAATTATAATTTATTTTATCAAATTTTCAAAAATTAAAACTTTTTCAAAAATTTGGGATATTACACATATGCACAAGTAATGTGTATCTTATATATACATCAAATGTACCTTATATGTGTATTAAATATTAAGTATGTAATGTATTAATCCAACATATACAATTAATATACCATATGTATATGTTATATACTCTAGATATATATATATATATTGAGTATATACAATTTATATCTCCAAAATCACGAATGTTATAATTTTCTCCCCCTTAAATAATTTCGTCCTCGAAATTATCCAGTATAGTAATAAATCATCCAAATTATTATTTTACCAAATTATATAATTTATATTCTCCCCCTTAGGATCACTCTTAATTTCCTTTTTATCATTCCCTAACACATCATTATACTGTCTATTTACTCAAACAGTCACAATAGATTATTATATCTTCTATCGAATTGTCATTAGACAAAATTAGTTCATCTCCTTAATATATATACACCACACACCTATTGCACTCAAGATATCTGATCACTTCATTATCTTAAAAATATACTCTCATCACCTTAAATTCAAATGTTAATAACTTTTATCTTAACACAATAATTTTACACATCTTCACTTTGATCCTACTCTTTATACAATTACCACATATTAATTTAATATCACCATTATATAACAACAAAATCTTATTTCCTTATTAAAATTCATTCCAATTATACTATAACTAACACTTTTCTATTATAATTATTTGAAACTAATATAACTTAGCTCCTTTCATATGCATATACATATCAAAATGTTGTATTATGCACATTATCATATAGCTCGCATATTCTTAATACAACTACACACATTGAATTTCAATAAATACTTGTAAACTTATTACATTTCGGATCAATTGATCTAACTATCACAATATGACCATCACAACCTTATTCTATTCTGACCAACCTTTTGTATATTTTAAATTCATCAATCTATTTTCAATTCATGACCTAATTCTATTAGGTCAAATTTATTCTCAAATTTTAATTCTCTTTGAATTCATCATTACAGATAATATTCCCTTCCCCTAGTCTCGTTTACTTTACACATCATTTTCATCAACTTATTCATTTTATACCACTTTCAAACACATTTATTATAACTCTTACTCACATTTCATAATTCCTTTCATTTACCATTTTCTCACATTTCTTATAGTTACCCTATTTACACAAATCACTCTTCTTATACATCATTTAAACCTCATCATATTTTTACAATTCTCTTCTGTTTCCATACTTTCTATAATTATAAACAAATTTCTAGTATAAAATTATAAGATACAACTATGCAAACCATAAGTCTTGACCATGTTTCTTGAAGCATAACTATCAATCTCACCAAAACTATCCAACGGTCATGCCATAATAATGGTCACATCCGTGGCTTATAAATAAATACTGCCCTTCTATCATTCTTCTTCAAACATTTCCAATCACAATGTTAAGTTCGTATTGCAAAAATCACATATTCATTTTCTAATCTTTTGATACACAAAAAGTTAACACGTTTCAGCTCTGTTTCAAAGCAATTTACTCTTGATCACTTGATCATCATTAGCCTAACTCATGTTGCAACAATATTATCATTAACATCTCTTACATATACACATTCGTTCATATGCTAATTTACACAATTTCAATTTATTACTCCATTTCTAATCTATCTCTTATAAAAATTTTCATTCATTTTTTTTCACTTCCATACTTTCTTCATTATACTTTCCTTTTTCCTTACAATATCTTATTTATACGCATATTCTTTAGGCCCAAAACACTATACAATCATGAAGTTTAGTTGTTAAAGTAACAATTTCACCGTCCAACTCTGTTCGGGTCCATTCTCAATCTCAATTCATCACATGACCTAACTCTACGCAGGTCAAGACCTAATCTCTCTTAGGTCTATTAATACATGCAATATCATTCTCAATATCACCAGACACGTATTTGTATAAGGTAGTAAACACTCGATAATATTTTTTTAATCATTCACATACACCTTCGTAAGTCATAATCACAATGTGACTTACATTACACATTTTCTTATATATCATATTTGTGTTCATATAGAAAAAAAAAATCTCATCTCACAAATCATACAATTGTACTCAATTCCTCTTTTACATACAACCTATACAAAGTTAACATTTATCACCTTTCAGAGAACATTATCATTTCTCATTCTTTTGACATTACTTAGGTTATTCATCAATTCAACATATATACACACTCTGACCACAACATAATTAACATCTTTCTTATTCAATCGCCCATCTCTTAAATAGGTTTCTTATTATATATATATTTTTCTAACACTTCACATAAATCTTAGTCACGTTTCTAATGTGAAATCTCTCTCACATTTTTTTTTTTGCATTGATCACACCTTTCATATCCATTTTCATCATTTCCAATTCAATTAACTAAAGTAACTCATTTTCACTTGCTTAATCATTTCCCTTTATTTCATAATAAATTTCTATATTATCAACCACATTACACCTTAGTTAGTACTTTTATAAGTAACATTACTCATTCAAAATTACTCCCATGCTTATTAAACATTAAACTATCAATATCTAAACAATCCTCATCGAAATTCTCTTACAACTCTAAATTTTCAATTTACTATTTTACTTAAACATCATTCTATTAATCTCACTTTCAAGATCTAACTTTATAAACATTATTTTTATATTAATATAACATCAAAACACATCACTTTCACAATTATGGAAAAACATTTCAAAAATTCAAATTTCATATAATGCAAGCAACAACATGAACCTCACCAAATCTCACCCATATCACATTCTCAATCTTAAGATCATAACATTTACTTTTAAACAACAATAATTCATTTCCTTACACTAATTAAAATCATCCATTTAGATACTTTAATTTTACACACTCAACCCTAAATTATGCATCATTGTTCCATAATAAATAATTCGCTATCATATATGATTTCACTCTTTGATTTTAATTATGAACTCTTTGTTGAAAATTATTAAAAACTCCATATTGCTTCTATACTTATACCCATATGCATATAAATTTTTTATAATTTTCTTCATTCAATTGTCTCATAAAATTAATTTATTACTTACTTGCACAAAATTGCGTGACTTCCTCAGTTTTATGTCAATCTCACTTTTAATTTTTATATTCCTCGCCAATTCTTTATAAAAGCTTGTGAAATTTTATCCATGTGCACTTGACACATATATGGACTTATATTTAAAGTTTTAAATTTTCCCAAGTTGATTTAATATATTTAAAAATTAAATCTTCCAAAATTAGAGAATCTGTCTCTTTAATAATTTCTCTGACAGTATCCGGTTGTCCATTTTTTTCAGGTATCAAACCTTAATAAAAATTCATGAAATTTTAACCTTATGTCACAGGAATACATATGCTATTGTGTGAAAAGTTTTAGATTTTTCTGGGTTGGTTTACCATAGTTTCTAGATTTATTTTGTTTTTAATTTCTACAGATTCTGAGTTGCTGAAATTTCTCCAACAATCTGTGTTCTTATATTTTTCTTAATTAGAGATCCATCTTTAAAATTTATAAAATTTTATACAATTGGATTCTAACATATAGAAAAACTTTCTATTAAATGTTCAAACTCATCCAACATTTCTAGATTTATCCAACAATTCAAACAATATCACTTTGCAGTAAATCTATAAAATTTTATGTAACTGTCATGCTCATTTTTCAAACTTTTTATTTTTATATCTTAAATTATTTCCTAGATTATTTTTCTAATTTCACTTATTCATCAATTTAATCTGCTATAAATTTTAAATTTCAAATAAAAGTTCTAAAAATTCTTAATCCATAATCTCAAGAATGACGTTTCCACTGCACCACTCTGATCTGTGCAACCCATACACCATCTCAACTCATATCCATTTTATCAAATGGACATTGCCACATCAGGGATCAGATAAATTGCCAGTGCCAATGCATGCATTACAATTAAAAAATTATTTTTTATTCCAATTTTCTCTCTCTATCATCCCACCTAGGTCGAGAACCTCAAACCTAGGCTCTGATACCAAAATAAATTTAACACCCTTATACCCTATATACGTACAATACATATTTTCAGCATATGTAAAATACGCATATACGGTATAAAAATGTCACAGACCGATTTAATAAAAATTTTGACATTTCTGTTTTAAGATTTCAAATACTAATATATAAAATAAATAGTATATAAATATTCTTTGCTTGTTATAGGAATCCAAAATAAATATTTTATATGAAAATCTCTGGAAAAAAAATTCGCCAGAGTTTTGTTTGTAATTTGAACGTTTCTAAAATTCAACAAAACACAACCTGCATAAAACAAACACTCCAAATAAAATCAATTCACCAATTCACCAATACTTCTCAATTTCTCCATATTTTCTCAAAATACTTATATATAGGTATATATATATCAACATTATATATAAAATCCCATCTTAAACAAAATTATTCAAATCATGCTTTACAATTTACAATATATGCTTCAAAAACATATCATAACATACATAATATCAAAAATGTACATGCTGGCAACTGGCTCTGATCTTGATGTACCCAAAACAACTCTTCAAGCTCAATAAATACAAACCTAGACCCAACCAGGTGTAGTAAAACTCTCCGGCTCTACCAAAAAGTCCATGACACCTGCGCGACGAATTACAATCGCGCTAAGCCGAAGCCTAGTGGTACAAACTTTGATAATAATAAAAATGTAAAGTAATGCCAATGCACAATGCATGTAGATGTCACATCATTTCACTTTCTTATATTTTCAAATAGTTCATACTCACAACTCATAACATTATATTGCTCAATTGTATCATAATTCATAATTCACATTAAAGCAAAGACAAGCATTGGCCCAAAAAGGATCTAATATGCTATTCAAATTTCAGAGTTACTGCTTTGGTCCATAATGACACCATGTGTCTAGCCCGTAGGCAATATACATATCCATGGATAATGTAACAACCCTAGTCTCTTGGACCTCAACCCGGCTAGACCCTTAGGCCCCAGTATCTTGGTCCTCAACCCGGCTAGACTGCTATAGTTTTTGAGGCTTACGACCTAGTCTTTTCACCCCAAAAACATCATATTTATCATTTATCAGTTGGTCTCGGCTTACGACCCAGTCTTTTCACCTGCCCAGCAATTCATAGGCATGCCGCCAAACCTAGAATTTTGAAAATTAAATAACATACTAGGCACACAATTAATTTATTTATCTCATTATCAAATACTTTCACAATTCATTTCTCATTTTATTTCTCATAATCAAACTAGGCTCATTGCCTTATTTTCACAATTTTTTCTCATTTTTCACATCTTTCTCATTTTTCTCACTTTTCTCATTTTTCCTCATTTTTATCAATATCAATTCATTTCATTATTCCACATATCTCATTTTTGCATTCACAACACATTACCCAATTACTTTGGGTATTTTCACATAATATGCATATTTCACACTTTACAAAATTTAGCCATTATCAATGGCTTTTCACAATGCATGTAACACATATATGACATTACAAATGTCATAGCACATTATTCATACTCAATCAATGAACCAAGTAGCTTAACACATTTTTCAACCAAAATGTGTTAAGTCCAAATGTCAAGCAAATATAAACATTATACTTAAAGTTTGTACATACCTCTACTAGCAACTCAAAGCAAGCCTAATACAACCTCCAATCCTATCCTTCCAACTTGCCCTTTACCACTTGGATGAAGCAAATCAACCTCCCTCAATGCCTATACCAAATGTGATCATACATAATCATTTAATATCATATTCTAAGGTATTCTAAACATCAAACCATAGTTAAACATCACTCTAAACCAAATCCCAAAATTAAGCTTCACCTCACTTTAACTTTGAAAAACCATATCAAGCCATTTCAATTAGTGTTTTAAGTTTATTAATATCATTAAAAACATATTTTAATACATTTAAATCATTTACATTATAACAATACACTCTTATACACAAAATCTCAAAAATGGCATAACCTTCCCCCATTGAAGGTTTTCCATTCCAACACAATCCATTACTCATTTCAAGCTTATATTCATCACTTTTAACACTATACAACATGCTTAAACAAATAAAATCTCACAATTCAACTACTTTGGAAAATCACTTTTCCAAAACCCTAAATCTCCACTTCCATTCTCAAACTCCAACCAAACACAACCAAATCCAATATTTTACTTTAAAATACTTGTTTATGTATCAAAACAACTCATTTGGAATCAATTTGCAAAATTAAAAATCATGATTTCAAAAACTCAAATGTTCCATAACCCTAAATTCTCTCTCTTCACCAATCTTACCCAAACTCAACCATTTCTTTAATCCAACCTTAAAATCATTATTTACTCATCAAAAGAACATCTTCCATACCCATTCCAACAATTATAACATGCTCTTTCAAAAACTCAATTCATACATATTCATAAGCTTTAAAGAACTTCATAATTTTGAAAATAAAGCTTCCTTACTTGTTGGAAAATCACCAAAACTACTCTTATTCCCTTGAAACATTGAAGAATTTGATGATGGAAGAAGCTAAAAATCTCCCTCTTTGGCCATGAAATTCGTCCATGAAGGAAAGAAGAAGAAGAAGACTTTATTTCTTTTTATTTCTCTTTTCTTTCACCCTTTAATTTTAAACCATATATATATATTAAAATAATTTAATAATTAATTATTTAATAAATTAAAAGTCCTAAATTTTCTCTTCCATTCAAAAATAATTTATTTTTGAATTATTTTATTAATTTTAAATTTCTAAGATTTAATTACCAAAATACCCTTTTACTTTGACTTTTCTTTTAAAAAGTGTTGACTTTTATATGTTAAGTATATTTTACATATATATCACATATATTATCTACTTTTTCATTTAAAACCCCTTCATTTTTCATTTAAAACCATTAATTTAATTTATCCATTTAAATTATAATTTATTTTATCAAATTTTCAAAAATTAAAACTTTTTCAAAAATTTGAGATATTACACATATGCACAAGTAATGTGTATCTTATATACACATCAAATGTACCTTATATGTGTATTAAATATTAATTATGTAATGTATTAATCCAACATATACAATTAATATACCATGTGTATATGTTATATACTCTAGATATATATATATATATATATATTGAGTATATACAATTTATATCTCCAAATAATTATTTAATTTCTCCAAAATCACGGATGTTACAATCATCCACTCTAAATTTGGTTTATGACATAATATCAATTCAAATTCATCCTGCATCTTAGGGGAAAGTAGTATACAAAGATAAGCATTCGGCTCAATAAGTTATATAATTATCAATATGATTCACCATTGCAAATGCCAAACATGCTTATGCATAATGATATATATACAAAAAAGAAAAGAAAAACTCATAAACATTAAAGAATATGAATTAATCCATAAAAAAATAATAATCCTTAATTTAAGGAGTCAACCCCTCAAGTTTGACTCTTTTATTCACATATTTTCCTAAGGATCTAATATATAGAGCTCCACTATCTCGGCCTAGCCTAACCAGTGTTAACTCCTATAGACCCTCAAATTTACACCTTGGCATAAAACCAATTGAGGTACAAATACAACTGATAAAAAATAAGTGAAATCATACACTAGACGAGCTTAAATGGATAAAAATAAGCAAATCAAGGTTGTTGCCCTATGAGCTGGCTGTGACTATTTGCCTAGGCTAATGGGTAAGCGACTACTGATTGGCCAACAATAGTTGCCTAATAATTAGATGCCTCCGTGCAAGAAGATACAATTTCCCTTATCACTCTATATCCCACATCAATAAATTAGTGATCCTAACTTCCTAAAGCTCAGCTATAAAAGCCATAACTACTCTAGCTAGAAATGCACCAAAAGTTAAGCAATACATATTTTCCAACTTTTCACTATCTTATCCCTCTCACTTTACCAAAAGAAAAAGGTTCACCCTTCTTAATTTTGAACTGTATAGAGGTCACCTCCTTGGTTAGCCTGGATGCTATTTAAAATCCTGACATTTGAAGCCACTAATTGGATTGATTCTCAACTTGGCTTAACTAAATTAAAAGCAACAAACCTATTGGCTTTTTTTATTTCAACTACCTTGACTTGAAATATTTTTTAGAGTTAAAGAAATTTTTGAAATGAAAGTTAGATTCGTCAAAGCACTTAACGGTATGCCTCTACCACTATCAAAAGAAGGTAAGAATCCTTAACTCAATCTTAATTTAATTCAGTAACTTGACTAAACCAAAAACATGATAAATCAATGATAATTAAATAACCCATTAAAGCAATGGATAAAACTGCATGCTTCTAATTCCTATGCAGATGGATATGCAGACACATTTAGGATTTAAGCCCAAGTAGCATATCAAATTGACTAGTTTCTTCCTTTTGCTTTATTGCTTTATTTTGAGAAATATATGCCTATCTCAAAATCTATAAGTGCTAGAGTTATGATTCTCTTAATTGGGTTTTGATGTAATAATTTAGGTCAATTATAATTCGAATTTATTGCTTTACTATCATATTGAATGTTTGTGATCTTATAAATGTCATTCATTTATAACTTGTTATTCAAAAATATTAATTTGTAAGTCAAAGTTTATTTAAATTCCAAGCTAGCTTTATTTAAAGACAAAAACTTAGTCCCCAATTCCATCTTTTAGTTAAAGATTAGTGCATTTTAACTTTAGATAATTAAATTTAGGGTTTAGGATTTAGGGTTAACTCTAATAAGTTTTTAATCAAATTTTGAATTAATCAGACTACACTGAGTTTTTGGCAACAACTATTACATGAAAATGAACCCAAATACATATTCTATTTCTTTAAATGGATTGAGCAGGTTCTCAGGAAGACCTCACAATTGACAACTCCATTTAGGATTAAATAATTTTCTAAAATGAAAATTTAAGAGGACTACATGTTGTCACTGCATGCCTTGTGAGTATTTTGATGATACCAAAACTTATACGATTATATTTTTTATTTGACTAACAAAACTATCAAGTGTTATAGTGTTTGAGTGGCTTTGAGGTGGAATAACACTTAAGAACATTCATTCCACCTAGATGAACACTCATTCCACCTAAAAGAACACTCATTCCACTAGAGAAACACTCATTCCAATAGAGAAATACTTAATGCACCAGAGGGACACTCATTCCACTTAGTGGTGGAGCAAGGACCTTAGGGTTATGGGAGCACTTATCTGTATAATACTTTTAATATAAAAATATAAAAATAAATTATATTGTAATTATTTATCAATATAATTTTTATGCACGAGGAATGGTAAAACTATGGCCATTACTTTGGTATGATGTAGGTGTGTTAGAGGATTAAAGGTTCCTCAACCGTTGATGTACAAAACTAACTTCTAATCAAATGAAAGTGTTAAGTTCTGAAAGGGCCTAAACTAAATAAAGTTCCTCAAGTTTCCCTAATGGTTCCCTTGAAAACCTTTGAGGATACATAGTTAGCAATAAAATGTAAATGAACTACTTGTTAAATAAACTACACCTTGCTAAGAACAAGCAACAAGATGAATTTAAATTAACGAGAAAAAATAAATAAAGCCTTGAAGACTATAGCCTTTGAGGAAATCTATTCGTATACTATGAGGAAAATAATGTAAGTCTGAGGAATGCAGAGAATATTGAGAAATTGGTTGATTCTAATTACTAATAGCAATCCTAAGTAAATATTAGTAACTGAAACTAACTATACTATGTTGATGAAGACAAATGTCTATGGTATAAGTATACGAACAAACTACTCTTTAAAAGTATTAAGCAATGGTAAAAATTGAAGACAATTTAAACTATGCAACTTGAGGAATTGTATGTGTTGTGTGCCTTGAAGATGATGGCACTAGACAATTGTGCAAATAAAAGTAAACAAATCATTAAACTAAAGGGCTAGGGCACTAACCCAACTAAAGCAATTGAATAAAATGAGGAACTTGGATCAGAGATATTATGTGCCTTAAGATGAATGTCTATTGTGCAGCTGGATAAACTAACCGAATTGCATATAACAAACTAAGAGTTTTATACAAAATAAAATATTTATAAAGCGTTCTCACAAAAGATTAAAATGAATTCTAATGTTTGATGAATCTGTACTAAACTGATTGGGATAATTAAATAAGGAAATAACAAAGAAAAAAGCTACTAGGTACTGATCTAATTTAGAAAATAGAACTAAACTAGACTAATGCTTTTAGCTAAGTTATTGAATTTGTAGAAGATTTTTGCTTGGATTGTGTGAGTGTTTTCTGGATTTGATTGGTTACCTTTTCTAATTTTGAGTTCTTCCTTTTATATCCATTCCACTCTTACTTTCTTGGGCGATGACACATTTTTTGCTCCATGATCTTCACATCTTCCATTTATCTGTTGGGCAGTAATGGTCCTTAGGTAGTGGGCTTTTAACATGCCTATTTAGTAGTTGTCCATATTCTCTGAGGTTCTTGGTTCATGCTTCCTCAACTCTGCTCCTTACATTATGCTCTTCAATGGACCAATGCCTTAGACATTTGTTTTCCCTAGGTCACTGTTCCTCAAGGAATCATTCCTCAACTTGCTATTTCCTCAATTTTCATTCTCTAGATTGAGCTTAATTTCCCTGGTGCAAACAATAATCATTATAAATTAAAAAAGAAGTACCGTCTACAATGGTCCACGATGTGATTTTGATCTTTTAAAATCATTGAATAATTAGCACATGACCAATACTATTAAATATATCTCCTATATAAGTGACTAAACAATCATTCATCCAAGCATCTCCCATTCGATTATGCAACTAGGATCTAATGGAATATCTTCCAATTTAATCTCAATTCGAGGTCATATTGAGCAATTTGGTGCATCAATATGGACACTATTTTCAATTGACCTTGAAGTATCTTGTTTACTAGAAATTGATTTTCTTTTCAAAAATTTATCCATCCCTTATATAAATAGAAAACAATACAAATTGATAATTAGAATAACATTATAATAAGATAATTTATTAAAATATTACTACTTTTCTATTTTAGTCATATAAACAATTATAACAATGACATATAAATTATATCTATACTTTTTTCTAAACCATAGTTTGATGTTTTTTTTTTAAAAAAAAAGGTAAAAAATTTCAATAAACGAAAGCAATACCCAAAGCGAAACCAACTGAAATAGTAAAAGAACAAAAGTTATAAAGATTAAATTCACATAAAAAAAGTGTGCGTTTAGGGAATATATTAATTAGTATGTCATGATAAAATTGCAATTGTTTTGTTGTGGGATGTGTCCAGTCATTGTTTCCTATGTGCATATGTTCTTATGTGTTATTCCTAAAAAAATCAATATTGAGTTGTATTGTGTTGTGGTATAGCATCTTCCATGGCTTGGCTTGGCTTAGCTTGGTGGGCTTGGTTCAAGTGTTTGGGGGAGTCTAGATAGGGGCCTCAACCTCCTACATTAGAAAAAGTGTGTATATTTAGGGAATATATCAGTTAGCATGTTACAATAAAATTGCCATGATTTTGTTTGTGGGAATTGTCTTGTCACTGTTCCATGTATACTTATGTTTTTATGTGTTATTTCTTTTAAAAAAATAATTCACTTGTTGTCTTTTGTGGAAAGAGAGTGATGCAACAAAAATTGAATTTAATCAACATATGCTGGCTTATGTGAAAACCTTCCACCTTTTAGTGACCAATGACTTTTTAGTCTCTTATTTAAGGTTAACTTTTGATAGAATATAGAAAAAAATATTTATTAGCCCAAAGTAATTCAAGGGCTGAAGAGTAAAAAAAAGAAGAAATTACACAATTTATTACTTTTTAAAATTCTTGTTCATTTTTACTGCTCTTATTTTTTTTTCTTTCCTTTTTCCAATTTTAGGTTAATTTTTCTTTATTTTTGCAAAATATATAATGTTTCTCTCTCCATTTGCATGCAAGCTCATTCATTGAATGATATGTTGGCCAAATCTTTGAACAATGAACTCGATTTTGATCTTTAACAATAAAATTAAAATGTACTAATGTCACTATTAAGTGTTTTTGCCACATTTTTCATGTGGTTTAAGTTTTATGTCTGTCATGTTCTGTGCGACCGCACAATGGTTTGAGAGACTACACAAATTGATGATTCAATAGCTTCATTACATAGTAGTGTTTGCAGTCACAAGGATAGAGCACTATAGTAGTTGTGCGACCATATGACACATACAGCGAGACTGTTATCTTAAGGTGAAGAACACCCAAAGACACAGTAGAGTTCACATTTAGAGGTGCGGTGTTCATCTGGACTACTAAAGATTTTGTGCGACTACCTTAATATTTGACCAATCGCATAATTTCTAAAGCCAGAAGTGCACTTTTACACAGAAAGGTTCATAGTGGGACATAGCAATGAAAACCAAGGCGCAAGAAGCAACCAGCCACAACCATCTCGAAGCCGTGCAACCGAAAGAATCATATATTAAAAAAGAACTAGGAAAAATTGATCAATTAAGAAGGTGAAGCCATCTAGAAGAAAGGTTTTTGAAGAAAAGTCAACTTGCATTTTATACAAATACTTAAAGGACTGAGTGACTGCTAGACTCATAAAGGTGTCATAAAGTAGTTCTTGCTGATCAATAAAATGCCACATGGACTAGTCGTTGGAAGTATTTGTTAGACACAAATTGAATCTCGCGACTGGTTAAAGTCTAGGATGATTGCATGGCACCTTTAATGATACATCAACAAGGTGTCTGACTGCTAGATACCTCTTATAATGTTTAATGCAAGAGATTTTGGTTGGCGAGGATGTTGATCTTGTGTCTTTCAACTCTAACGCCTCAAAGGAGTTAAGAGGCTATAAATATCTCATTAAACCTAATTTCTTAAAAATTTTGAGCAATTATTAGTTGTGAACTCTTAATTTTTTATAATAATAATTTTGTTAATTTTTTTTATTAAGTAATCATAATCATTGAGTCATATTAAGAGTATATTTTATATATATATTAGTATATCATATTTATTAATTTTACTATTAGTCATATCTTTTAGTTTATATGTCACATTATATTCATTAATACTCTATCTATTTATGATATGACTAACTATACATCATGAGTATAACAATATTACATAGTTACTAATTAATAGTTGCAATTTTTAATAAAACCTCTTATGAACTATTGAAAATGACTAATAGTTTTAACTAGTTTGATTTTTCAAAATTTGAGTTCAAATGGTTAATAGATTAAAACAAGAGGTATTTAATATTTATACTTAGTTCACTTTGTATCAAAATTTTAAATTCTTTTTCTACTAATTAAGGCATTTATAAAATAAAAACAATTTGAAATATATCCATTTTTATTTTCATAAAGTTCTCCATTTTTTTTTACAATTTTAAAAAAAAATACTCATCTTGAGTGGTTAATATATAAAAAAAATATACATTTAATGTACAATTGCATAGTATATTTACATTGAGATATGTATAGAGTATAATTTTCAGTTTGAACTTAGAAAATATATTTTTTTGAAATTTTGTAAAAAATTACAATATTTTAAAAAAATTAATAAAAAATAAAGATAGAGAGAGAAATTACATGACAATTTATTTTAATTAAATTTGATTTAATTTTGTAAAATTAAAGTTATAAGATTGAAATGAAATTCTTTTAAAATTCTGAACATAAAATTATATTGAATTGAATTGTATATAAAATGTTAGCCAAATGGATGGTACAAATACTCTCTATTTTGATCTTTATCACTTAAATTGAAAGGTGTTAAACTTAGTTTTTAAGTGATTATGTTATAGGAACATTTAACTTAGATTTGCCAGAACATGACACTTTTCAAGACCATTTTTAGGCCTTGGACTACTGCCCCATACATTGAGAAAAAGAAAGAGAAACACAATAGAGTTTGCCATGAGAAGCTCGACCTTAAGATGACTGTTAAGTATGAGTGCGCGACCATCTCTTAGAAGAAGCGACTGTACTTGAAGATAGAGAATTCTAAAATAACATAGTAAAGTATGCAGTAATTAGCACGGTGCAGAGAATGGGCACCAAGCACTAATGCACGACCACCCACCAAAGATACATGATCGCTCCTCCTCCTGAAACAAAAAATCAGAAAATTGGCAACAGTGTTTGCTCTCTTTGAGTACTTTATTTACTTGTAATTCATATAAATTTTAAGCAATAACTTTTTTATACTAAGTATGTATATATAAGAGTATATCTGACTGATCACTATGTTATATGTGGTTTGAGTTTAGAATTGATAGTAATAAGGTCGATTAAGTCCTAATAGGTGAAAAATTAAATCTAGGTATAGATTTAATTGCTATTTTCAGAAAAGAATTTTAAAAGGGTAAGAAATTATAAAGGTGCCATTATAGCCCTAAAAAGAAAGTGTACCATAATTGGAATGTGAAATATGGATAATGATGCTTTAAAAAAGTTAAAATAATTATTTTTTACAATTTTACGGAATTAAAAATCAGGTTAATGAATAATTAAAGAAAGTATGTGTACCACAACAATAGTAAGAGTGAGTACATCGGACTAAAACCCTAAATACTATAAATATAAAGGAGATTTCTAGTATTTCCTTCCTCTTTCTCTCTAAGCTTGGCCAAAATTTTCATTCCCCCACCATTATCTTCTCTTTTCTTCTTCTTCCTCAATTCTTTAACTTAGAAATCATAGGAATTTTAGAGAAAAATAAAATTTTTGATTAAAGTTGGCTACTTTTAGCATAAATTTTGAAGAAAAGCATCATCAAATCAAAGGATTGAAGGGAAAGAATGATGGAAGTGCTACATTAATGTGGTTAGTGCTTGTATATCATATAATTTGCTATTATTTGAGTTTTATATGAATTTTAATTGCTTAAGTAAATATTTGATGTGATTAAATGAAATTATTATGAAAGAAATTATATATTGAATCATTTGTGAAGAATATGAATAACTTTACTTCTAAGTTAATAAAGTTATTTTTATAATAATAATTTATTTTTGGAACTTTTGTAATAATGTACTTCTAAGTATAAAGTATGAATTTATTGGTTATTAAATTGAAATAATGTTTAAAATAACCATTGAACAATTTATGTGTTGATTTAGGGTTATGGAACAAATTAGAGCTTTAGTAAGTTTCAGGTATTGGAGGATTTTAAGTGTATTAGGCTTAAAGGCAACTTTAGTGGAATTTTAAAAATAATTTACTTGGAAGTGTATTTGTTAGGTGTTTAGTTTAAGATAATGTTTATTGGAATCTTTGAATTGAAGATATGTTGAATTGTTGGATTATGAAAAATTTGTTAGATAGAAGAGAAAAACCTAATATTTGAAGAATACAATTTTAATGATACTTGAAGTTATTGGAATGTAAAATTAATTGATTTTGAAGTTAATTATGTTTATGGAATTAATGGCTAATTGAAGTATATTAGCTGGAGTATAGAAATGTTGAATTACTTATTATAGATTGAAAATGCATATGGAGCTGAATTGCTATTACATATATGGATTTATTTGAGTTAAGTAACTTATGTTTAAAGTTAAATATAATAATATTTATATGATTAATCTATGCATAGGTAAGAGGATGTGAGGAAAGGGAATGGAAAGTGCCATTGAATGAGAATTGAAGTGAAAAAATAAATTTGAGTAAGGAAGACTAGTTTTTGACTTAATAGAATTTAATGCAAGTGTATTGAATTGTATTTGATTAATTTGCTTATAGAAGTATAGTTTTGAATTTAATTGAGTTTTTAGAGAACTAGAAATTATTTATGTGAGGTTAGTAGTGAATTGTTGATTCAATCTTAAAAGTATTTATGATTAATGGTAGATTGTTTATAAGATTGAAGTGAAATTAATCCATTAAAGGGTGAAGCTTAGAAAGTGAGAAAAATGTGAGGATAGTATTAATATATGTTTTTAGATATTTCAAGTGGATGTAAAGATTAAAGAATAGATAAATAGTGATTACATATGATAAGTAGATTTTAGATTATTTTTGGAGAAAAAAGATAATTTGAGGACCAAGAAAAGAAGATTGATAGAAAGGTAAATTATTAGTGACTTAATGTAGTTTGTAAAAGAAGATAAAGAATCAAAAAGAAGAAGCAAAGGACTAATTGAGTGATGATTGCTAAATTTTTGAAATAATGTGAAGATTTATACATATTGTATACCAAATGTATACCTAGCAGCAACACTGTTGGATGATTAAAGATAATTATTAAATTATATATAGAAGTGTTTGCTGAGTTAAATTTTATTGATTGATAATAGTTAGAGAGAAAGGAATAATTGTATGAATGGAAAATCTTATGAGGACCAAAATTTATATGTTGCATTACTATTGGAGTTGAGTGAAGTAGTATCTTAAGGATTGAGTTAATTATATATAAATGGATAATATGTAAGAGAAAAATGGTAAAGTTTAAAATGGAAAAACAAGTATCAATCATAAAATATAGTTTATAAATAAATAAATATATATGTTATATGAAGTGTATGCGTAATATATATTTATACTTTTGAAGTGGGAATGTTAACTTGTGAAACTTATATAATTTAAAAGATTAAATTTAAAAGAAAATGAAAGATCTACTTGGAATTTATTGTTACAATAAGAATATGATATGTGAATTGAAAAGATGAAAATTAATATGTAAATAAAGTTAGTCACAAATATGTTATATAGTCAAATTAATTTGGTACAAATATGTTATGTATATACATGATAATTGTAATTAAAGTAATTATCTATAGTCTATAAAATTTCTAAAGGTATGTGTACTCGTGAAATACCTAAAAGCAACTTCAGTGGAATTTTATAAATAATTTATGTTATATAATTAAGTTAATTAAAATAAAAATTATTTCATTGTTTTGTTAACATGAAAAGACTAAAAGAAAGAAGGAAAGAAATATTTTATTAAAATTAATATGAAAATTATTAAATTGATTGAAATAGTAAAATAAGTGAATTGCTCGATTATACTAATAATAAACCTAGTCTTCGGATTGAATGTCTAGCCAGAGGTTGGTTGTCCTTATTGTTACAGGACATTATGTCACTACTGCTACTGGACACTCTGTATCACTACTGCTACTGAACACTTTTTTGTCACTACTGTTACTAGATACTTTGTGTTACAACTGTTACTGGGCATTTTGTCATTATTGGGTCATTGGCCATACTAACTAATATTTCTGGTATTTACTTGTCACTATTGACCCATTATCCAATCCTAAGATTTTAAACTTAGTATATGAGGGAAAATGTATAAAAATAAGAAATGTTTATTGGAACATATATATACCTAAAGTATTGATTGTTTATATTAAATGGTTGGATTATAAGAAAAATATATTTTATATGTACTAAAATGTATATAACAATTATAGTGAAAAGAGAAATTTAATAAGGCTCTATTGAATCGAATATTATTGAATCAAATATAATAAAAGTGTTTAAAGTGTTAAATTGTATATTGATTGAGAATGTCTCTTAAATGTTACTTTAAATCATAATATTCTAAGTGTTAAATAGAACAATGGTATTCGAAATGTTAACTGAATGGAAATGTTTATTTGATAAAATGATAAGTCAAAATTTACTGAGATAATGTAAGATATAAATTCTATAAGAGAAATATTGACAACTATATTGAGTTTATGTTTTATTTAATTTAATTGAATATGAAACTTGTTAAACTAAATTGCAAGTGAAAAATATAAGTTGTAACTAAAAAATAATAATAATGTTACAAATGTCATGTTTAAATGTACAATGAATGATAGAGAAATGTTATATAGTTATATGTTATTACTTATGTAACACCCTTATACCCAATATACGTACACTACATACTCCCAACATATGTAATATACGAATATAGGATACAAGAATGTAACAACCCATTTTAACAAAACAAATCTTCACTTATAAAATCTGTATAAACTTAAAACATTCAACTGATATCATATAAATAATAGATGAAACATTACTAGTTAAAACACATATTTAACTTCATTACCAAAGATTTATCCAAAATATTTTTGATAGTTTGCGGAATATACATATATATATACATCAAAATATAACCTAATATACATGAAATCAATATGTACAAAAATATAAAATATATACATGCTGGAAGTTTGTCTCTAATCTTGATGTTCAACAACCAACTCTGCACTTAAGATCTCAAGCCTAGACTCGACTCGGTCTAGATGAACTCTCCAGCTCAACCGGATCTACCCTGTCACCTGCACGATGAATTACAATCGTGCTAAGCCAAAAGCTTAGTGGTACAAACTTTGATAACAATATAGGTCAAATGCAATGCTAATGCACAACACATAAGGATATTATACCTCATAACATTATATCATTATATCTTGAAAAATTGCTCAATTATTCCACAAGTCATAATTCACATAAAAGCAAATACAAGCATGGGCCCAAAAGGATCTAATATGCCATTCAAATTCCAGAGTTACTACTTTGGTCCAAGATGACACCATGTGTCTAGCCCGAAGGCAAAGGATTACCTCATATGTGACATCCCAACTAGGCTTCAAGGACTAGGCCCAACCCAGCTTCAAGGGTCTGCTACATCATGTAACACCCAACTAGGCTTCAAGGACCAAGCCCAACCCAGCTTCAAGGGACTGTTACGTCTTAGGCATGCCGCCAAATACAAAACTCTAAAAATTGAATAACATACTAGGCACACATTTCTTTCATAATTCCATTATCAAATCCTTTCTCATTTTCTCATGATCAAACTAGGCAAAATGCTTCAAATATCTCATTTATATCAATATAGCCATCACCAATGGCTTTACATACCATCTTTAATTTATGCATAACAAATTGCAATATCCATACGTTTTGGGCCATTATCATATTTTGTACAAAGTTCACATTACATATAATGCATTTGTAACATTATACAAATCATGGCATATTTCTCATGCACCAATAATATACTAGGTAACTTAACACATTTTCCAACCAAATGTGTTAAGTCCCAATGTCATGTAAATATAATAATTGATCAAAGTTTGTACTTACCTTAAAAAGCAACAAAAATCACTTTCAACCTCCTCTTCCAAGATATCCCTCAACACTTGGATTGGGTAACTCAAGTCTCTTCAAAGCCTAAACCAAATGTGATTATAAATAATCAATAAGTGATACACTTATAGGTATAAACAAAACCTCTCAACCCAAGGATAAGATACACAAATAAAAATAAGGAAAAGAACTATATTGGTCAAACTCTACACATGGCAAGTTCAACAGCACGGGCGTGTCAATGACCGTGCCCTAAACCCACAACACAGAAGCTTTGACACGCTCAGTGACATGGGCATATCAATGACCGTGCCAAAACTTCAATAACACAGTAGCTATGACATGCTCAGTGACATGGGTGTGTCACTGCATGTGTCAATACTATTACAACACAGTAGCTATGACACGCTCAGTGACATGGGCGTGTCACTGCGCATGTCAATACCACTACAACACAATAACTATGACACGCTCAGTGACATGGGCGTGTCACTGTATGTGTCAATACTACAACATCACAGAAGCTGTGACATGCTCAGTGACATGGGCGTGTCACTGCTTGTGTCACCAACACTGAAAATAGAACCATTGACACTCCCAAAGGCATGGCCATGTCACCTGGCATGTCAGGCCAAAAATCCTGATATCCACACATAATGCCACATACAACTATTATCTTTCATTAACCTTTTCAACTCCATACAAGCTCAACCAAATTCATCATTATACCACATAATACTTGTGCAAACATCAAAACAACTCAATTAAAAGCAAAAATACACAATTACAACCATACTTCACAACTCAAAAGTTACATAACCTAAAACTCTTATTCTCTTCACCAAACTTAACCTTTTCTTCAATCCAACCGTAAATTTCATAGTTAACTAGTCAAAAGAAATTCAAACATACCAATATCAACCTTTAACACATACTACACCAAACATCCAATTCACACAAATACAAATTCCAAAGGAAATCAAAGAAACAAGTTGGAAACTTACCAAATATGAAGAAAATCCTTAAAACTCCAACTTGAACACTTGAAATCCTTCAATTACTTGAGTTAGCAAGAAGCAAATCTCCTCTCTTCCTTTGATGAAGGTGGCCGACTTCAATGGAGAAAGAAGAAGAAGAAGAAGATCATCCACTCAACTCAATCAAACTACTCACCTATTTTAACCACACAATTTTCCAACTTTTACTCTCCACCAAGCAAAATATAATACTTAATTAATATATAATATGTCATCTTCCACTAGCCATTTAATTACAATATTAATAATTAAAATATCATTTGACCAAGTTAAAATATTGACTTATATATATTATGCATATATATATATATATCATATACACATTTTTTCCTTTTTCACTTAATTATATATATATACTTTTAAATCATTTATTTAATTTTCAAAAATTAATATTTTCAAAATTTTGGGATATTACAACTTATCTATATATTTTAATTGAATTTAAAATGCAAGAATATAGAACTTACTATAAACAATATTAATTTGGAAAGTAATTGCAAAAAGTTTTTATTGTTATTATTGAATTTATATTTATTTTAGAATAAAATAAGTTTTACTTGAAATGTTTTTTTTTTCTCAATTTATTTTTTAAAAATCGAGATTTACTATTTTCTTTTTACAATAATTTAATTTGAAAATAAGTAACAAAGCATATATATACAAACACCACTAAGTTATAAGATTAATGTCTTAGAATTTTTCTGACACGAAGGAACAATAGATCAGAGTAAAGTTAAGAATTGGTGAGTAAAGATTTCAGAGATTAGTTGTAGAACGGATAAAGTTATTTATAAATATTATAAATGTGGGTTGTATTTATATTGTATAATTTATTTTGATATATTTGAAAAGTGTACAAATTCATAAGAGAGGATGGAATATTTGTGTATATGTATATAGATATTGAAGTTATAAGTTTAATGATTGATTATTAATTCTAGTATTGTATTTTACATTTATATTTATGAATAGAAAAGTTTATGTTTAATTTGATTTATGGCTGATGATTAATTTGTTGGAGTCATTGGATTTTGGTTTATTGTTGAAAATTAGAAGTGTTTTGCTGCAAGTTATATTATTTGTTGAAAAATTTTTGGGTAGTGATTATTGTGGAAGAAACCCTGCCAAAATTTTTAGTCAAATTATTATTTAATTTATATGAAATCATATATTGTATTATTATAAAATTGTTTGGTGTATTGAGTAGCATCTTTTGATAGTTCTCTAAGTGGATTGTCAGGAGTGTTACATTTGGTGGTATCAGAGCCCAGTTTAGGTATTTTTGGTATGTGGGATTATGAGCAAAGTAAAATCCAATTGTCTAAATTATGTGAATTTAGTAAGTGGATATGTATTTTGATGCAATTGATATTTTATATATTTATGGTAGTTGAATGGTTTCTAAGAACTAATTAATTAAGAGCTCATAGTGTATTATTTGAAGTGCACTAGATTTGTTTATGAAAAAGAAGGATATAAAAAGTAAATAAATATAGGAATAGTTAAGCAGATATATCTGAGTAACACAATGGAATTGATAATTTATTGGAGCCTGAGGAATTTGAGGAAGAAATTCTTTAAGGAATGAATTACAACTGATAGGTAAATTTTGAGGACGGAATTTCTTAAGAGGGAGAGAATCGTAATGCCTAGGAATTTTAAGCAATAATTTTTCGTATTAAATATATAAATAAAAGTGTATATCAGACCGATCATGATGTTATGTATGGTTAGAGTTTAGAATTGGTAGTAATAATGTTGATTAAGCCCTAATAAATGAAAAATCAAATCTAGGTATAGATTAATTGGTATTTTTGGAAAATAATTTTAAAAGGATAAGAAATTATAAAAATGCCATTATGGCCCTGAATGGAAAATGTACCATAATTAGAATGCAAAATTTGGATAATAAGGCTTTAAAATAGTTAAAGAAATTATTTTTATAATTTTACAGAGTTAAAAATTGAATTAAGGAATAATTAAAGAAAATAGGTGCCCCAAAGCAATGGTATAAGTGAGTACATAGAATTAAAACCCTAAATACTATATAAAGGAGATGTTAGTGTTTTCTTCCTCTTTATCCCTAAGTTTGGCCAAAATTTTCATTCCACCACCATTATCTTCTCTTTTCTTCTTTTTTCTCCATTCTTTAACTTAGAAATCATAGGAATTTTAGAGAAAAATCAAGTTTTTGGTTAAAGTTAGCTACTTAAGCATGAATTTTCAAGAAAAACATCATCAAATCAAAGAATTGAAGGGAAGAATGATGGAAGTGCTACTTTAGTGAGTTTAGTTCTTGTATATCATATACTTTGCTATTATTTGAGTTTTATTTGAATTTCAATTGCTTAAGCAAACATTTGATAAGATTAAATGAAATTATTGTGAAAGAAATTATATATTGAATGATTTGTGAAGAATATGAATATGTAACTTTACTTATATGTTAAGAAAGTTATTTTTGTAATGTATAAATTATGAATTTATTGGTTATTAAATTGAAATAATGTTAAAAATAACCATTGAATAATTTATGTGATAATTTAGTGTTATGGAATAAATTAGGGTTTTAATAAGTTTAGGGTTGGAGGATTTTAAGGTTATGAAATTTTCTATCTTAAGTATGATGATATTTGTGGTACTTGGAAGTGCATTTGTTAGGTATTTAGTTTAAGATAATGTTTGAAGGAATCTTTGAATTGAAAATATGTTGAATTATTGGATTATGGAAATTTTGTTAAATAGAAGAGAAAAACCTAATTGTAGACCCTTAATTTTTGACCCAGTCCGGTCCAATATAATTTAAATAGCCCAAAATAATTTGTGTTGTCCAATATATTTTAATTAGACCAAAATAATTTTTCTTATCTTAATTAAATAATTTTTGCTTTAATATCTAATTTTTATTAATAAAAAATAAAAATAAACAAATAAAAATCAAAAAATAAAAATAAAAATAAAAATCGGCGACGAAAAAATTGTCGCCGAAAACCAGCACGGGACGAATGGCTGTGGGCCATTTTGCCCGCAGGAGTTTCCTGCGGGCGAAATGGCCAAAGCCATTTCCCCAGCAGAATTTTTCTGCGGGCGAAATGGCCCGCAGGCCAGTCCTCGCCCCTGCCGCAGCCAACTGCGGTAATTTTTTTTCTCCAGCGCAATTTTTCCGTAGCAGTTTTTTTTTCTCCAGCGAAATTTTTCCAACGCAAATTTTTTCGAAACCTAATGCAATTAGGTTTCAGTTTCCTTTTCTTATCAGTATTAGCTTCCATGAATAACTAGGAATGAACCATAAAATTCTTCTATAAATAAGACAAAAAACAACACAAAAATCAAGCAAGAAATCGGAGGAGAAATTGATAAAAAGAAAAAGACCGAAACTAAGTAGGAAAGGCAGTGAATCAACCTGATTTTGTTTTTTGAGAGTAGACAACAATTCAATCCATCAAAGGCAGCAAAGCTTGTCTTTGTTTTTATTCATCCAAGAAGAAATTTTTGGTGGAACCAACAAATGGAGGTATGCATCAATTGTTTAAATTCTATTCTTCACAGTAGCTAAATAATCCCATTGTTTCTTTTAATTCAAAAACCCTAGAACCTCAATTCACTTTTTCTAAAGTTTAAAAATCTTAATTCATTGCTTTGTTTTCCAAAAAGTTTAAAGTTTTTATTTTTGCTTCTTCAAAACCCCAAAATCCTAATTTGTTTCCAAATTTTCAAAACTCTAAATTGAGTTCTGTTTCTTTCCAAAGGCCCTAAAAACTTCTCTTTTGCTTTTATAAACTTTAAATCATTTTGTTTATTTTCATAAAACTTCATAAAATTATCAATTGATTTTCAAATCCTAAAAATCTAATGCATTCCCCGAAACCCTAAATCAAAAATCCTAAAACCCTAATTCAACTCCAAAAACCAAAACAGTGAACCCTAACCCCCCTTAAAACCTTAAACCCTAATTTTTTCTAAACCCTAATCCTTTAAAACTTTAAAAACCATATAAACATAAATGTTATAATTTTACACAGTAAGCTTGAAACCATAATTCAATGAATAACCGTAAACCATAAATCTAAATATTTTAAAGTGTCCAAACCCTAGTTTCATGATTTCACCATTCAAACACTAATTTGGTTAATCAAAGAACTTTATCAACCTTTTAAAACATAAAACCTTAATCTATTTTAATTCCTTTAAAAACTCACAGTAGCTTAATTCCACAAATTCCAAAACCCTAAACACACGAAATAAAGAACCCAAAATGGAAACAGTAGCCATAATTTAGATTTTTATTTGCCTTATTCAATTCTATTTTTGATTATGCTTTGATTTATTTTATATGCTTTAATTTATTTAAGTTCAATGCTTAGTTTATTTAATTTATCATGGATGAATGTTTACATTCTATTGTTGTTTAATATATTTGATGAATGATTTATTTATTATGAATGGTTATTTACTTTTATCGATTTATTTAGGTTTCCAAATGTTGTAAGAGGTATGTTTCCACTTGGTGGGTACCTCATTAGTTAAATATCATGTAATTTAAATTCTTTTCTATTTTAGAACCAATGTAAAGGACATGTTTCTACCTTTCGGTGGGTGTCCTATTTAGGCATGGGATGTATGGACATGTTTTCATCCTCGGATGGGTGTCCATTTATTTGTTTTGCTTGGACATTGTTTTGATTGTCAATATATCGATGCTTTATTTTAATTATTATGTGTAATATGGATAATGTTGTTATATTTAAGGATTTTATAATATTAAGACCTGTAAAGGAGGCCAGCTCCAATGAACCGGGCATTGTGGGGGTGCTGGGCCATTTCTCACCTTCCCCACACGTACCCAACTTTCGGAACCCATTAGGGGGTTGGGGATTCCTTAGGAATTGAGTCATCCACCCCTTTCTTTTTCTCGGCCCATCCGGGTGGCGACTCCATTTTCTCCGGACTTAGGTTCGTGTTCTCTAAGGCCCCGAGCCTAAATAGTGCCATAGTAGCAAGAACCATTCCACCGGGGTGGGGCAAAAATCCCTGCTCACAGGGAGTAGGGGCAAAAATCCCCGCTCATAGTGGCCACTCCACTGGGGACAAGAGAAGTTGATTCCGTTGGTCTTTATATTATTCTATTCTTTCTTATAATGATATTATCCGTTGCATCATCTTAGATTGCATCGTGTGCGTGAGATAGGATGCCCGTGTTACCCGTGTTATGTTATGTAAGGGATACCATACTTTCACTCAAGGTATGGAGATCGAGCATGGCATAACCACTCATAGCCTCGTACCATTTGGTATATACTTGCTATGGGAACCTAAGCCTTTTTACCCAAAGACTAAAGCTCATGTAATTGGCCTAGTTACTTTCCTTAGGTTTTACCTCAAATGCATGTTGTTTGACTATGATTAATTTATCTTGGCTTAAATCATGGCTTATTTGGTTTGTTCTTTTTCTAATATGACCTAAGTATATTGTAAGCTCAAAATAAATTTTTCTTTAAAGCCCAAAAGACCAAAGCTATTTCCAAAACTTTTCAAGACGGTCTTTGGACATAAAACCTTTCTAAAATTCTTTTGCTCATGGCCCAAATACTAAGCTCAAAATCCATTTTTTCTAAGATCTTTTTACAATGGGCTTAGAAATAAAATTATTTTCATCCAACCTTTTCTTACAAAGAGCTTGCAAAATATTTAGGTCAATTACGAAATACCAAAAATCAATTGTGAGCCTAGTTTATACTAATAATAAATTAACCATGGGCTTGTTTTTGGCATGAATCATAGTTACTTTTTCAAGTGAGAAATCTATTTATAATAAACCTCTTAATTTAGTTTTAATCCAAAAGCTACTATAGTTGGTTGAATGGATTAGAACCTAATTAATGGGAATTACTATGAATGGATTTCCATTTTCAAAAATATAACTATTGGTTGAAACATCCGAGGGAAATATTCGAAAACAAGATGCCCCATGTTGGTATTTTGTTAACCATATACCTAGGAAAAGAGACTCGCCATTCGTGTGTGGATGTTATAAGGTTAGAAGGAGCGTCCTAATTATCCTTGTTTGTTGATTGTTTGTGCATACATGCATACATGCATACATTTGCATCTCATATCATTAATCCTTTCTCACTCACAGCCCTAGATTACGACAGTTCAAAAGCTTACGACAATCCGACCTACACCGGAGATGAAGTGTAACGACCCCAGCCAAGCCTTCAACCTACCCGGCCGGCAACCCAGCCTTTTCTCCCGTAGGTGGGCCGCTACAGTACTGGACTGCCCTCATGGGCCCTCCAGTAGGAATTTGTTTATTTGGCCCAGGCCCGCCCATGCGGTACGTCTGACTGCCCAGGTCGCCTCCCTGGATCGAACACCTGACCTCTCCCTTAAGAGAGCCAGCGAGCGCAATCCAGTACCAATTCTTCCAATCGTACCGCATGGGCGGGCCTGGGCCAAATAAACAAATTCCTGCTGGAGGGCCCGTGAGGGCAGTCCAGTACTGTACCAGTTCGGAAGAATTGGTACTGGATTGCGCTCGCTGGCTCTCTTAAGGGGGAGGTCAGGTGTTTGATCCGGGGAGGTGACTCCTTAGGGAGCCAAATAAATAAATCCTGCTAGAGGGCCCGTGAGGGCAGTCCAGTACTGTGGTCGGTCTGGCCCGTGGGCCTGTCTGGCTTTCTCCGGTTAGGAATGGCCCAGCTGGCAGGTTGGTGGGGGGGATTAAGCCGGGTGGACTGTCACAGTTAAAAAGGTGCCTTTTTAACTGTAATACCCCAGGCTATTCACACCCACCCACCAACCTGCCAGCTGGGCCATTCCTACCCGGAGAAACCCAGACAGGCCCACTGAGCATGCTACAGTACTGGACTGCCCTCACTGTCCCTCCAGCAGGATTTGTTTATTTGGCTTGCACCCAAAACAAGGAATGCAAGTCGCCTCCCCGGATCGAACACCTGACCTCCCCCTTAAGAGAGCCACAGGCAGTCCAGTACTGTAGCATGCTCAGTGGGCCTGTCTGGGTTTCTCTGGGTAGGAATGGCCCAGCTGGTAGGTTGGTGGGTGGGTGTGAACAACCTGGGGTGTTACATGAAGTATCTAGCAACGACTCAATCAGTTGCTCACCAAAAACAATGGATCCCGAACAAATTCAAAGAATGGTGGATGATGCCCTCAAAGCCAAGAGGGAAAAAATAAAAGAGGCCCTAGCTGAGACCATGAAGAACCAATTGACTGCAATCTTAGAAAATCATGCCGAGGCATCTGTTAGCACTAAGAAGCCAAAGGACAAAGGGAAGGCAAAAGTTGTTGAAGTGGTTTTTGATGATGAAAAGGTGATCATTGATGATGATGATGATTGGGCTCAATACTACCAAGATGCTCAAGAGAAGAAGAAAGAACCGAAGATTGTTGAAAGGTCAACTATGGAGAAAACCGAAACTTCTGATGTTGAAAAGATGATTGCTGATCTAGAAAAGAAATTTGAGAAGAAATTGAAAGCCGAGGAAATGTCCGAAGTTGACAAACTATTTGAGCTACATGAAGAAGTCCCGTACAAGTTCAAGATGCCATCTTTTGCGAAGTTTAATGGAACCGAAAATCCTCATCTCCATATGAAGCAGTATATCACTGCCATGCAGTCTGCCCGAGCTACTAAGGCTCAAACTCTAAGGTACTTTATTCTCTCATTGGACCCTGTTGTCCAAAATTGGTTCAATACCTTAGATGATGGAGCACAAAAGAGTTGGGATCTGCTTTACAAAGCCTTCATCCAATAATATGGATATAACGTCGAGATGGAAGTTACCTTAATGGAAGTGGAGTCCATTAGGCAAAGGTCGAATGAGAATTTTGTGGATTATGTGAAGAGATGGAGAAACAAGGCTGCTTTACTCAAGAAGAGGCCCGATGAATCCGATCAAATAAGGATGATTGTGAGAGGGGTGTTTCCTAGTCTATGTGAAAGGATGTCTCATACACTCATCTGTGATTTCAAAGACCTTCTCCAAGCGGGTTTGCAAATTGAAGAATGGGAAAGAGAGAAGAACCATTTTTCAACAAGAAGGAATGAGAAAGGGAACTATCAGTCTGGTAGCCAAAGCATGCAAAAGGCAGTCGGTGTCAATGCTACTAACCAAGGAACAAGGAGACAATTTTCAGAATTGGGGAAACCGATGTCTTGGGTTCTCAATAAACTTCAAAGAAAGGGATTGCTATAACCCTTAAATCCTCGCCCTTTGCCTAACCCTCTCCCACCTAATTTCGATACTAAAACATTTTGTCAATTTCACCAAATGCAAGGGCATGACACGGATAGGAGTGTGAGGTTGAGACATGAGATCCAAAATCTAATTGATAATGGGAAGCTACCCGAGCCCAACAAGCCAAACACCAAAGACAACCCATTACCAAAGTTCAATAGAGTACCACCGCCGGCAACCTTCATGATAGGAGGAGGTTTGCATGAGGACTTTGTCTTGTCTTCTTTTCAAGATGTGGGTAAAGAAGCAACCAAAGAAGAAGAGGTATTTGGTGAAATTAAACAAGCTATGGTGAGTAAAGAGGTAATAATTAGTGTTGTCAATGGGTTTTGGGATTCAAGCGATAGTGATGATGATCTTGTATCCAAGAAGGAGGAGTGGACTTGGTCCGAGCCCGAAGAAGATGAGGTAATGAACACTAGATCCGATAAGCCTTACGCAAGGCCACCACCTAAGGAGGTAGAAACTAATAAGGGTAAGGAAGTTGAGGTAGGAAATAAAGAAGAGGAAGATGATGCTGTGCTCAAGCAATTGAAAAGAACACAAGCAAGTGTTAGCATTTGGGACTTATTAGCTACTTCTAAAAAGCATCGAGAAACTATGGCCAAAGCCTTGGCTAGCATGCCAATTTCAACCTCCACAACACCGGAGGAGTTGAACAACTTCATAAAAATTGAAGGGGTGATGAAATATGAAGAGGTTCAAGAGAAGAGTGAAGTTAATATGGGAGCAGTTTCTTTCTCAGATGCTGATTTACCGGAGGAGGGAAGAGATCACTTCCGCCCTCTCTTTATCAAAATAGAAGTCAAAGGGAAGAGGACTCCATGTGTAATGGTCGATGATGGGTTCGCCATAAATGTCTGCCCACTTAAGATATTGCCAAAGTTAGCCATGTCAACAAGAGATTTAAACCCGACCGAGGTAACAATTCGGTCTTATGATAACACTAAGAGACACGCCGAAGGGACTTTCAAAGTTGCTATCAAGATTGGTCCAATTGAATCTATTGTGGAGTTTGTTGTTTTAGACATACCGGTTACCTTCGCCTTACTCTTGGGGCGACCATGGTTTCATCCTCTTGGTGGAGTTCCTTCCACCCTTCATCAAAAGATCAAGTTCCCCAACGGAGATGAGACAGTGGTCATTGAAGCTAAAGATAATGAGATTGTTAATGCTCCAATGATTGAGAGGCCTCTCAACGGTTTTCAAGTAGCTGCAATTTCTGATGATGAAGTAGTGGACTCCAAAGTCTTGAATATGATGAAGAACATGAACTACCTTCCCGGAGCTGGTCTTGGAAAGGGTAAAGCCGGTTTGACAAAGTTGCCAGACTTTAGAACTCAAACTTCCAAGAAAGGGTTGGGATATGATGAAGACAACGATGTCCAGCCAAAGAAGAGTGAGAAGATGAGCTACCCACCACTTGAAGTTGATCCCGAATTTTGAAATTTTTGCAGATGTGGCCGAGCTAGTCGACCAAGTGAAGAAAGAGCTCACCTTGTCATCCAACAAAGAATCCAATCCAAAAGAGAAGAATGAAGCTATCCTGAAAGCTGAGAAGACTCTAGAGGAGATTGCTGCCCTGGTTGAAGAAAAGTTTGAAGACATCCTACCTTATGATTTTGAGAATAATAATTTTGATTTTGATTTTAATTTGTCTGCTTTGTATGAGGATGATGATATTTTCTTTTCCAAAATGAATGCAATAAAGTCTAATTTTGCTTACTTGTGTGATGTTTCTCCTGATGGTTGCATACATTCAAATAATAGTTACATGAACATCTTTAATATTAATTCTATTAACACACAATCATTAAATTTGGGAACAACCGAAAATCCTAAAAACATTAGCCTAGCATCCGACCTTACTCCTAATGAGAGAGAGAGATTTGAAAAAATATTCAAAAAATATGAAGAGGTGTTTGCCTGGATATACTTGGAATAGATCGAGACACAGCTGAGCATCATATTCCTACTTACACTCACATGAAACCTGTCAAACAAAAGCTTAGGCGATTAAGACCTGAGTGGGTTGAATTGGTTAAAGAAGAGGTCACTAAGCAAATACAAGTGAAGTTCCTCGAAGTTATAGAATATCCAGATTGGCTAGCCAACATAGTACCTGTGCCAAAGAAAGATGGAAGGATAAGGGTCTGTGTGGATTATAGAGATTTGAACAAGGCTTCCCCTAAAGATGATTTCCCTTTACCTCATATAGATGTCCTCATTGATAGTGCAGCCTCTAGCGTGCTACACTCATTTGTAGATGGATTTTTCGGATACAACCAAGTGTTAATGTCCCAAGAGAATAAAGCCAAAACTGCTTTCATTACTACATGGGGTATATTTTGTTATAGGGTGATGCCATTCGGCTTAAAGAATGCTGGAGCAACCTATCAAAGGATGGCCACCACGCTATTTCATGACATTATGCACAAAGAAGTTGAAGTATATGTTGATGATATGATGGTTAAATCGGATACAAGGGAACAACACTTCTAAAACTTGGAATTATTTTTCTATAGAGCTTTGAAATATAAGCTAAGATTGAACTCGAAGAAGTGTGTGTTCGGTGTTACTTGAGGCAAATTACTAGGACATGTGATTGGTCCAAATGGCATTGAATTTGATCCTGACAAAGTTTAAGTAATTAGGGATATGCCAGCCCCTAAGACGGAGAGAGAAGTTCGGGGATTTATTGGTAAATTACAATACATTAGCATATTCATAGCGAAACTCACAACAATTTGTGAGCCTATCTTCAAATTGATTAGAAAGAATCAGCTGGTCATATGGAATGAAGAATGTCAAAAGGCCTTTGGGCGAATAAAAGAGTATTTGTTGAATCCACCTGTGTTAAAACCGCCTAAACCCGGCAAACCTCTATTACTATACTTAGCAGTAAAAGAAGAGTCAATAGGAGCCATGCTAGCCCAAGCAGATGAGTCAGGGATTGAGCATGCAGTTTACTATTTGAGTAGAAAGCTCCTACCTTATGAAATTAAGTATAGTATCATTGAAAAGACCTGTATAGCCATGGTTTGGTCTTCTAACAAGTTGCGGCATTACTTTTAATCGTATAGTGTGCAAGCAATTTTCAGGTTGGATCCAATAAAGTACTTAAGGGAGATACCCTCTTTGATTGGGAAATATGGTCGATGGTTGATAATATTAGAAGAATTTGAAATTGAGTATGTAACCAGGAAAACAATCAAAGGTAGAGCAGTGGCAGAATTCCTGGCCCAACAACCATTACCAGATAGCGAAGAAGTAATCTTGGAATTTTCGGATGAACATTTAGAAGCAATTGAAGTACAAGGGTGGAAAATATATTTTGATGTAGCAGTAAACATGAAAGGAGCAGGTTTGGGAGTTATACTACAATCACCCGAAGGGGAACTCATCCCTTTAGCCAAAAAGTTGAAATTTAGGGCAACCAATAATATGGTAGAATACGAAGCTTGTATTTTCGATTTGGAAACCCTAATGATTATAAAGGTGGATAAGGTGGAAGTTTTTGGCGATTCATTGCTAGTAGTATCCCAAGTAAATAAAGAGTGGGAGTTGAAAGAGGAAAAATTAAAACCATACCACCATTACCTGACCATGATAAAGAAGAATTTTAAGGAGTGTAGGTTTGTACACCTGTCAAGAGAAGAAAATCAGATGGCTGATGCCCTAGCCACATTGGCTTCGGTATGGGAAAATCCTGTCAGCTTATTTCTTAAGCCTCTATTTTTGACCAGTTCATCAACTCCTTGCTATGAATATGAAACAATCATGGAAATTGATACAGACCATGATGCATGGTATGACACTATAAGGCAATTTTTGGAGGAAAGAGAATACCCACCGGGGGCAACAAAGAAAGAAAGAAGAGCCATAAGGCGATGGTCTTTGCAATACGTAACATTCCATAGAGAGTTATATCGAAGATGGCCTGATGGGGTGCATTTGAGATGTTTAAGAAAGCCCGAAGTGGAATGTATCATGTCAGAAATACATGCGGGAAGTTGCGGTCCGCACATGAGTGGTTTGGCTCTAGTTAAGAAGATTATTCAACAGGGTTACTACTGGTTAACCATGGAGAAGGATTGTATTGAGTTTGTAAAGAAGTACCAACAATGTCAGATGTATGGTAACTTGAATCACATGCCTCCTGAGGAATTGCATTCTATGTCTTTACCCTGGCCCTTTGCCACTTGGGGTATCGACATTATAGGAGAGATACATCCGACAGCCTCAAACGGTCACCATTTCATTGTGGTAGCAGTAGATTATTTTTCAAAATGGGTCAAAGCCGAATCCTTTAACAAACTGGGTGTAAGTCAAATGGTTAGATTTATTGAAAGAGCCTCATATGCCGGTACGGGGTCCCACACAGTGTGATATCAGACAATGGAGTACAGTTTCAGGGAGCAGTTAAGGATTTGTTCTCAAAGTACCAAATCCACCATCATCGATCCTCTCCTTATAGACCAGAGGCTAATGGTGCAGTAGAAGCAACCAACAAGACAATTAAGCAAATTCTGTCCAAGATGACCAAGGCTTACAGGGATTGGTCAGAGATGCTTCCTTTTGCTTTATGGGGATATAGGACAAGTGTGCGAATGCCTACTGGAATGACACCGTTCTCTTTGGTTTACTGGATGGAAGCAATGTTGCCAATTGAAATAGAAATCAAGTCATTAAGAGTAGTCTTGGAAGCCGAATTGCCTGAAACAGAATGGGTAGCAAGCAGATACACACAGTTAGCTTTACAAGAGGGAAGTTCAGGCCTAGCTGGGAAGGGCCATATGTCGTGAAACAAGTCATGAACAAAGGTGTGGTGAAGTTAACAGACATGGATGGGAATGAATTTAGTGAGCCAGTAAACATTGACAGGTTGAAGAGGTTTTATGTATGATATAAAAAAAAGAGCTCGCTAGGTTGAAAACCCAAAAAAGGTGGCCTAGACAAAAGTTAGAGCAGTCTGCTAGTTCTAAAAAACCGAAAGGGTGGGCTAGGCAAAAATTAGGGCTAAATGAGAGAAAATCATCAATTAGAAAACTCAAAAGAGCTAGTTGGATACAGGAGTGATCTTGTGTATGCTGGCTTTATGTTTGGTTGTTCCCTAATTTAATAAAACAAAATTAATGTTAAAATTGTTCTATATGCACTATTATAAGTTTTTGACCAGATATGAATGAAATAAATGAACACAATAGCAAAAGGTGATGACAAATTTTAAATGGAAAAGAATAATCTTTTATTACTTTTTCATCCTAACAATACACCTTCTGAATTGACAAATGTAAAATCTATGGCAATCGATAAGTATAACGTGCAGGCCAACTTTGCCTCAGCCGGTCCAAGTAGGCTTCAGTCAAGCGAGGTATGTCTAAATCGGGAGTAAAGTCAGAATTGCGAGGCTCAGCTCCGTACTGACGGCCAAGTCGGCGAGGATCATAGCATGTACCTTGACGAAGAGCAGTAAGGGGAACATACATCAAGTATGTTCGCATGGTGATACGAGAAATCTTCCACCAAGGTACCAACCAACGGATATTGACTTCAGCGTGTGATTGGATCCAGTCAACCCTATCAGCATATGAAGAAGCAGGATGGAGTAGTTTTCTAGCAGAATGATGACGTGGCTGATATCTGGCAAAATCCATGGATGGAGTATCAAGCAAGCAAAGATGCTCCTAAAGCCAAATCTATGAAGAAAGAATTAAATTAAAAAAAAAGAGGTCCGCTAAGTTGAAAACCCGTGAGGGCAGCTTAGACAAAAATTAGGACAGCTCGCTAGTTCCAAAAACCCATATGGGCAGACTAGGTAAAAATTAGAGCAATAAAAAAACCTAAATTGAAAACCCGAAAGGGTAGTTTAGGTAATTACCTGAAGCAGCAACGGACTCCCAGTCAGTCTCTTTGACAATCCTGATTTAAGTTGGTCTAATCCAACTAAGGTCTTGGCTAAGATCACAGGTACCGGCGACAAGTCTTCTTCCATTTGGTCCATAATATCCAATACTCGTGGATCAATATCACCGTCAGAAGAAACAAGCAAGAATTGGCCGAGCAAGCAAAAACAAATCATGCGTCCCCATGCCTTAGTAGGGGCCAAATGAGAGAGACAAAAGTCAATCAAAGGAGCAAGTAGAATTTTTTCACTTCTCATCAACCGAAGAACTTCAGGTTTTGGAATTTGAAATAACATCTACATCTTTTGTTGAGTCTTGGAAATCAATGTGGGTAACGCCATTTGTTGATTATTTGGATATCCAAGGGTGGCCTCAAATTCTTCAATCAAGGGACATATTTCAAAGCCATTAATTTTAAATACCATAGAATCCGTATCCCAAAAGGAATGCACGGCATGTAAGAAGGAGTGGTCCAATTTAACATTTTGAAAACACTTTAAAACATCAAGTTTTGACCATGAAATTTGCTTCCAATGAATGGCATCCATATTCTTAAGTATAATTTTTATCTTCTTTTAATGATGTTCGGTCATGGTGGATGAATAAAGAAAAATTAAAATTGTTAAAGGGAGTTCTTTACGTGGGAATGGAAAGAATTTTGGATTCTGTATGAAATATGGCATGAAAGGTGATTTATATAGAGGAAATAACATTTTCCAAAAGTGATGAGGAAAAGGTGATTGGAAAGAATAAGACCATATGGCATAAGGAAAGGAATTAGCAACGAAATCCTTTACCGCGTTGAATTGGTTTTAGCAAATGGTGCGGCTGTGGGAAAAGAAGTTGTGATTCACTGTTTATGATGTGATAAAAAAAAGTGGCACAGCAGTAAAACAAAAAAAGAAGTTACAGTAAAGATGGAAATTGTATTTTTTTCATTATTGTACAATATTTTACATTTGCTACAATATTTACATATCACTAAGAGGGTGGTGGTAGGTCATCAAATAAAGCCTTGAAAAAGTCATCGCCTGTTGGAGGAGGGGGCAAATCACTCGTCCCGAGTCTGCCAGAAGCGGGAGCGCCAAAATTCGGCAAGTTACTTGTCCCAGGATCACCCAAAGTAGAAGTACCAAAATCTCTATTACCTTGAAGTTCCGATCTGTCATGGTCCTCATCAGAAGCAGACGAAAGGATCTCATGGTCATCAGTCTGGGGGCCTCTTGATGAAGAAGCGCTGGGATCCCTCATCCCCTAAAATCGGAAGTCTAAAAAATTTTGTTTGGACTGATGATATAAACTTTCAAAATGAGAAGCCTGCTGACGACTCGCAGCCAACTCTTCTTGAAGTTTTTTATTTTGTTCTTCGAGCATTCGCTGTGAGCCAAAAAGGAAAAAGGTAAGAGCATACATAATCATGCATACATATAGCATAAATTACCATGAAATAAGGAACTTACCAGGTAATTCATATTAATGCCCTGCGAATGAGATGGCATATCTACCGGACCAGAATGAGTAAAAGAAGGTCCAGCCTCATGATCAAAAGGACCAACAACCTGCAACAATCATTAAAGAATCAAAAAAGGGAAAAATGTATATAATATAAAGAAAGAAGTAGTTGCAAGGGAAAAATGGTAAAAGTTTTACCTGAGAGATACTAGGCTCGAGATGTGGAACAAACTCTCCTACATCTCCGTGATATTCCTCTTAATCTCTAACCTCATTTTCTTCGAGAATCCCCCGCACACCGACAGGAGATACATCAAAGTTCAAGAGCCACCTTTAAATAAAATGGGCATAAAATCCATCGGGTGGATGAAGAAATGACTCAACACCATAATCGTACCGAGCCGGCCACCATGCATCCTCCGGCATCGACATAATATTTAAAGTATATTCTGGGATATGCATCGGGACCCTCCGCTACTCTGAACAGAAACCATTCATGAACTCTCTCCCTGAGAAACCAACCACTAGACGCTGGGCCAGCGATGACTCGGTGAGAATGTTGGAAAGATAGCGCAGCCTTCATCAAAGGAGACCAGTTTGCTAGCTCTTCTGGGCTCCACTAGGCCAAATTCACCTGCAAAATAACATAAGGTAAGTAAAATTTTCACATAAAATTTAAAGCATACTAATGTTACTTTACCTGATCCCAGGTTAAGCGGCTCAAAACAAAGCGATGAGTATGCACATGGCGAGAGCCGGGAATGTCCACACAATCGGACAACCAGAAATTTAACCTCGGATACCCGACCCTATCTCGGGAAATATCGGGTATCCTCATGAGGTTGTGTTCATATGCCCATATCTACAATAACAATAAAGATCAAATTCATGCAAGAAAAGAGTGGAATTGATATTGGTAGAAGAAGAATACCTCGACAACTGCCATCAAGCCGACAAAAGACTTCTTATTTTGACAAAGTTTATCAAGACCATGGTAAAAACACGCAAGGCCAACTTCACCCCAGCCAGAAGATGGCACCATTCTGAAATAAGAAAGGGCACTCAACACTGACAAGTGGATGGAGGATTCAGTGCTGCCTAAGATGGTCGACCCAAGCAGATATAACAAAAATCCTCGAGCATATTGTTCGGCCGTGTCTCTGCCAACCCGTCCTTCGTAGTTCATCCAATAACTACGAATTGGCTCAATTTTTATCTTAAAAGGCCCTTTATATGATGGTTCCATACCAATCAATTTCTGAATTTCTTTAAATGTTAAAATATCATTGGTTAGAGAAACCAGAACACCATCGAATCGAAGGCCGGTTATAGCAGTAAAATCGACCAGACCAATTGTCATCTCTCCAATGGGCAAGTGAAAAGTGTGGGTTGTGTCCAACCATCGCTCTGCAAGCGCCTGGACTATGCTTCAGTCTATCTGATATTCCTCGGATGGCAATTGTAAGATGAACTGCTCAAAGCCGCAATCTCGGATAATCCGCCTTACCCGAGAAGGCACTACATCGTACTATTGTCGAGCTTTGTAAATACACTCTCCGACCCGAACAATGCAACGATCATGCTAACACAGAGCCAGGTAAGTTAATACCCGGTAAGTACATATTATTCTATTTGTTTAAATTAATTTATTCTTCCTAAAATTTCTAAAAATAATAATATAAAAACATAAATAAAAAATAATAATAAATAAAAATAATAAAAATATAACAAAAAGAAAAAGAAGGGAAAAGAAAAAAATCAAACAAAAATAAAAAATAATCATAAATAAAAAATAAAAAATAATAAAGAATAATAATAAAAAAAAAACAGAATGACGAACGAAAAAAAAAGAAAAAAAAAGGAAAAAATAATTACCTCACTCTTTTGGTTCGAACTGCGATGGAGCGGCATCCCGGCTAGTATATCTATATTTTCATATTCATGATGCCGGATAAACTCCAATAACTCGGCATTAAAATGAGTCCCTGACCTCGAATCATGCATTATTTTTGAAAAATATGTGCTAAAATTGAAAGAAATTTGAGAGAATTATAGAATTTGAAAGTTTTGCTATGAATAAAATTGAAAGAATCAGCTCCTTTATATAGAGAAACGGCAAGCAAAAAAATAAAAATTCAAAAGTAAGTTTTACTATTCATGAATAGTAAACTTTACTATTTATAAATAGTAAATTTTACTATTCATTAATAGTAAATTACTATTTATAAATAGTAAATTTTACTATTTCCAATAGTAAATACTATTTCCTACTATTTACAAATAGTAAATGCTATTTCCTACTATTTTCGGATAGTAAATTTACTATTTATGAATAGTAAATAGTGCATGAACAGAAACTACACAGTAAATAAACAGTAAATTCAATACAACTGCTTGCGAGTATATAAATATTTTTACACCCAGGGGGCAATAAGAAGACATATGCATAAAAATTAGCCAAACTTTTTGAAATAAAAAATTATTTCGGGTCTAGAACCCAAATTTTCCTTAGGTCTAGAACCTAGAATTATTTCTAAGTCCAGAACTTAGCTCGGGTCTAGAACCCAAATATTTCTTAGGTCCAGAATCTAGAATTATTTCTAAGTCCAGAACTTAGCTCGGGTCCATAACCCAAATTTTCCTTAGGTCCAGAACCTAGAATTATTTCTATGTCCAGAACTTAGCTCGGGTCCAGAACCCAAATTTTCCTTAGGTCCAAAACCTAGAATTATTTCTAAGTCCAGAACTTAGCTCGGGTCCAGAACACAAATTTTTCTTAGGTCCAGAACCTAGAATTATTTTTAAGTCCAGAACTTAGCTCGGGTCCAGAACCCAAATTTTCCTTAGGTCCAGAATCTAGAATCTTTCCTAAGTCCTGAACTTTGCTCGGTTCTGAAACCCAAATTACCCTTAGGTCCAGAACCTAGAATCTCTTCTATGTCCAGAACTTAGCCCGGGTCCAGAACCCAAATTATCATTAGGTCCAGAACCTAAAATTATTCTTGAGTCCAGAACTCGAATCGGGTCCAGAACCCAAAACCTCACCATCTCAAAAATTAAGTCTTATTGCTTTTTACTCTCCTTCACTAAAGTTTCAGATCATTCAAGCAGGGGGCAAACTGTAGACCCTTAATTTTTGACCCAGTCCGGTCCAATATAATTTAAATAGCCCAAAATAATTTGTGTTGTCCAATATATTTTAATTAGACCAAAATAATTTTTCTTATCTTAATTAAATAATTTTTGTTTTAATATCTAATTTTTATTAATAAAAAATAAAAATAAACAAATAAAAAAATAAAAATAAAAATCGGCGACGGAAAAATCAGAAATGAAAAAGTAGTCGCCGAAAACCAGCGCGGGATGAATGGCCTTGGGCCATTTCACCCGCAGGAGTTTCCTGAGGGCAAAATGGCCCGCAGGCCAGTCCTCGCCCCTGCCGCAGCAGTTTTTTTTTCGCCAGCGAAATTTTTCCGAAACCTAATGCAATTAGGTTTCGGTTTCCTTTTCTTATCAATATTAGCTTCCATGAATAACTAGGAATGAACCATAAAATTCTTCTAGAAATAAGACCAAAAACAACATAAAAATAAGCAAGAAATCGGAGGAGAAATTGATAAAAAATTAGACCGAAACTAAGTAGGAAAGGCAGTGAATCAACCTGATTTCATTTTTTGAGAGTAGACAACAATTCAATCCATCAAAGGCAGCAAAGCTTGTCTTTGTTTTTGTTCATCAAGAAGAAAATTTTGGTGGAACCAACAAACGGAGGTATGCATCAATTTTTAAATTCTATTCTTCACAGTAGCTAAATCATCCTATTGTTTCTTTTAATTCAAAAACCCTAGAACCTCAATTCACTTTTTCTAAATTTTAAAAATCTTAATTTGTTGCTTTGTTTTCCAAAAAGTTTAAAGCTGTTATTTTTGCTTCTTCAAAACCCCAAAATCCTAATTTGCTTTCCAAATTTTCAAAACCCTAAATTGAGTTATGTTTCTTTCCAAAAGCCCTAAAAACTTCTCTTTTGCTTTTATAAACTTTAAATCATTTTGTTTATTTTCATAGAACTTCATAAAATTATCAATTGATTTTCAAATCCTAAAAATCTAATGCATTCTCCGAAACCCTAAATCAAAAATCCTAAAACCCTAATTCAACTCCAAAAACCAAAACAGTGAACCCTAACCCCCCTTAAAACCTTAAACCCTAATTTTTTCTAAACCCTAATCCTTTAAAACTTTAAAAACCATATAAACATAAATGTTATAATTTTACACAGTAAGCTTGAAACTATAATTCAATGAATAACTGTAAACCATAAATCTAAGTATTTTAAAGTATCCAAACCCTAGTTTCATGATTTCACCATTCAAACACTAATTTAGTTAATCAAAAAACTTTATCAACCTTTTAAAATATAAAACCTTAATCTATTTTAATTCCTTTAAAAACTCACGGTAGCCTAATTCCACAAATTCTAAAACCCTAAACACATGAAATAAAGAACCCAAAATGGAAACAGTAGCCATAATTTAGATTTTTATTTGCCTTATTCAATTCTATATTTGATTATGCTTTGATTTATTTTATATGCTTTAATTTATTTAAGTTCAATGCTTGGTTTATTTAATTTATCATGGATGGATGTTTACTTTCTATTGTTGTTTAATATCTTTGATGAATGATTTATTTATTATGAATGGTTATTTACTTTCATCGATTTATTTAGGTTTCCAAATGTTATAAGAGGTATGTTTCCACTTGGTGGGTACCTCATTAGTTAAATATCATGTAATTTAAATTATTTTCTATTTTATAACCAATGTAAAGGACATGTTTCTACCTTTCGGTGGGTGTCCTATTTAGGCATGGGATGTAAGGGCATGTTTCCATCCTCGGATGGGTGTCCATTTATTTGTTTTGCTTGGACATTGTTTTGATTTTCAATATATCGATGCTTTATTTTAATTATTGTGTGTAATATGGAAAATGTTATATTTAAGGATTTTATAATATTAAGTCCTGTAAAGGAGGCCAATTCTAATGAACCGGGCGTTGTGGGGGTGCTGGGCCATTTCTCACCTTCCCCACACGTACCCAACTTTCTGAACTCATTAGGGGGTTAGGGATTCCTTAGGAATCGAGTCATCCACTCCTTTTTTTTCCCGGCCCGTCCGAGTGGCGACTCCATTTTCTCCAGACTTAGGTCCGTGTTCTCTAGTGCTGTAGTCTCAAGAATCATTCCGCCAGGAGTGGGAGTAAAGATCCCCGCTCACAGGGAGTAGGGGCGAAAATCCCCGCTCACACTAATTTTGATAAATATGATTTTAATGATACTTGGAGCTATTAGAATGTTAAATTAATTGATTTTGAAAAGAATTGTTTTTATGGAATTAATGGCTAATTGAAGTATATTAATTAGAATATAAAAATGTTGAATTACTTGTTATAGATTGAAAATGCATATGGAGCCAAATTGCTATTACACAAACATATTTATTTTGGTTAAGTAAGTTATGGTTAAAGTTAAATATAATAATATTTATATAATTATATGATTAGTCTATGTACATGTAAGAGGATGTGAAGAAACAAAAATGAAAATGAAAATGAAAATAAAAATGCCATTGAATGAGAATTGAAGTGGAAAAATTAATTTGAGTATGGAAGACTAGTATTTAGCTTAATGGAATTTAATGTAAGTTTATTGAATTGTATTTGATTAATTTATTTATGGAAATATAAGTTTGAATTTAATTGTATTTTTGGAGAACTAGAAACTATTTATTTGGTTAAAGTGAGGTTAGTAGTGAATTATTGATTGAATCTTGAAAGTATTTATGATTAATGGTAGTTGTTTATGACATTGAAGTGAAATCAATCTATTAAAGGGTGAAGCGTAGAAAGTGAGAAAAATATGAGGAAAATATTGATATATGTTTTTAAATATAGAAAGTGGATGTAAAGATTAAAGAATGGATAAATAGTGATTACATATGATAAGTAGATTTTGAATTATTTTTGGAGAAAGAGGATAACTTGAGAACAAAGATAAGATATATTATTAGTAACTTAATATAGTTTGAAAAAGAAGATAAAAATTAGAAAGGAGAAGTGAAGGACTAATTAAGTAAAAATTAGAAAGGAGAAGTGAAGGACTAATTTAGTGATAATTGCTAAATCTTGAAAATAGTGTGAAGATATATACATATTATATACCTAATGAATACCTAATGGCAACACCATATGATGATTAAAGATAATTATTAAATTGTATATAGATATGTTTGGTGAGTTAAAATTTTATTGATTGATAATAGTTAAAGAGAATAGAATGATTGCGTGAAGGGAAAATCTAATGAGGACCAAAATTTATATATTGCATTATTATTGGAGTTGAGTGAAGTAGTACATTAAGGATTGAGTTTTTTTTAAAACAACATTAAGGATTGAGTTAATTATATATAAATGAACATTATGTAAGAGAAAAATGATAAAGTTTAAAATTGGAAAAATGTATCAATCACAATATATACTTTATAAATAAATATATGTAATACCCTTATACCCTATATATATACAATATATATCTTGTATACATAAAATGTGTATAGAATACAAGAGTGCTACAATATTTTCTATAGAAATCCTCATATATGATACCAAAAATAATTATAATGAACATAAAAATATAAATATAATATAAGTAAATAAATATGCATTTGGCAATTAAATAAATAAAACTAAAATGTGGTTGGTTAATTTATATAATAAAAATATCTTGAAAATTTTACTTGAATTTTGGCTTTTTTCCAAAGTCACAAATAATCCGACCTGCAAAAAATAACACTCTCAAAATTCATACTTTCAAAAAATCCATCATTTTGCCATTTCATGACCAAAATGCTTTAGTTCACAATTAAAATTTTAATATATGAATAATGATCAATTTATATATTACATAGCATTATAAAACCTTGTAACCAAAACACATTTTTACATAATGATTATAATGTACCCAATCCAAAATGCATTAGGAGTAAATTTTAAATGCAATGCATTGTATCACCAATAAATTAGTTTACTGGCAGGCCTCTCTAACTTCAATATCAATCTCAAAACTATTCTTTCTCAAGTTTATCAAGGCTTCATTTCTCTTCTTTTATCACTTGTATGATTAATTCTAACTGTTCTAAACTAATAGCTCAATATTACATATTTTGATAATATAACATATTTAAATTAATCATTCCTTAATTTATATAAAATGTATTCATCTTTGAATGTATACACAATGTTCAAATCATAAGTAATAGTCTCTGTTAACCAAACCTCTATTTTGATCTTAGGCAATCAAATTGATTAGGACTAATATTTGTACCAAGTGATTTTTTTGCAGGATTTCAATAGAGCTCGACTGGACTACCAGCCAGCTCGATCAACTCAAAGAAGCAGCTTGAATTGAACCAAAGTAGCACCTCACTATATCGAGATAAGAAAATATCGAACAAAGAAATGATACCAAGTAAAGCTTGTCATACTTGATCAAATCGATTGAAAGCCAGTGCACCCTTCACCAAGCTGACAAGCAACAAAGTAGTGAGCATGGACTTTCTAAAACCAAACCTACTAATATGAAGAAAGCACTAAGGACAAGCCAACTAGACAGCATGAGCTAAGCGATGAGTCAATTAGACAGATCACGAGTTAAGAAATGAACTGAACATATTGAGCCTTATCATGATAGAACCAAGGATGAGCATATTAACTTAACTTAGGACAAGTATCCAAAAGAGATCACGCCAATGTCACTCTCATTTGATAAATGAACCACATGTCCTGACCAGACCACCATAAAGTCCAACCGCACTGAGCTCATGATAAAGCCTTAGAAATTCTAGTAGAGTTCACGGTCACTGAGCACTATGAAATCTTCAGCATACCATGGCAGGAATGACCGGACCCGATGCAGTCCGACCACACCAAGCTAGAGATAAAAATCCAAAAGTCTCAATAATTCTCACAGTCATCAACACTCTTAAAATCTCAACATACCTAACGAAGACCGAGCGGACCAAACAAGTCTTGAGCATACCACTAGTTCAGACTTTAAAACTATAATCGTTATCTATCCACTCAATTAGTGGATGCCACGTGTACTAATTGAAACACTCTTGTCAGAAAATATGAATTGCACGATCACGCCGAACTCAATCCAACCATGTAGAGCCCAATTTAACTGGACTAAATGAAGGATGACCATGTCGAGCATGAGCCGACTGAGCCAAAGGTTGTCCAACCATGAACTAGCTCGAAAAAGTGATTTTAGTGGGAGACAAGAGTCAAACATGTTGGCTCCCACCCTAAATGGCTAGTTGATGACATGAAGGTTATAAATACCATAAGAAATCACATCTTTGTGTAAGATTGTAATTGTAAGATTCAAGTTTAACATCTTTCTTTTCTTTTCATCAAAATTACATTTTGTATTGGTTGAGTGTTGGGTGTGAGCATTAAACACCATAAAAAGTTTGAGTATGAGCTTGAAAACACTTAGGTTGTGAGAGTGAGCCTAGGAAAACTCTTGTAAGGGTTGTGAGGATTGATCTCAAACCATTGTAAAGTTTGGTGTGAGCTTGTGAAAACACCAAGTTAGAGTTAAGCTTGTAAAAACTCAAGGTTAGTGAAACCTTAACAAGTTGTCAAGGAAGTGGATGTAGGATTGAGCTAATCCGAACCTCTATAAATTTCTTGTGTTCAATCTTCTACTCTCTACTCCTTTCTTGCTTTGTTCAAATTCTAATATTTCAATTTACCATCACTTCTTCAAATTAACCAATTCACCCCCCTCTTGGTTTCCATCTTGGGATAATAATCTCATACATGATATAAACATATTACATTGGTATATTGTGCTTTAGTTCCAACTATAATGAAATATTCAATCATTATTTATAATATCATAATTCATATGAACATATTTATAAACACAGAATAGGACAATATATCACCTTACTACTTAAAATACATATAACCTATTTAAGAATGCATTACTCAATTAAATAATTCATATTCTTATAAATTTATAAATATAGAGCACATCAAAACACATTGGGCCCAACAATTCCCTATATAATATTCAGGTTCCAGAAAGATTTTTTGGCCTATTACGAGTAAAAGATTCAACACCGGAGATCTGAGTATCATATATATATATATATATATATCACATGAAGGCTATACTCTATCGATATCTGGGATCTAAGTGTCAAACATATATCACCCGAAGGCTATCTCCTTTCGACATCGAAGGTCAAGTGTCATGTGAAACAAGTGTACCACTCTCGCTCGAAGGCCACCTCCTAGACACTGAAGTATCCAACACTAGTTTGTCTTGCTCGAAGGTGTAATAAAATATTATGACATATTGTTGGCATGCCAACTCAATAATAGCAAACTCAATACTTTGGAATTAATTATGCAGGATAGATAAAAACACAATGTCTTATCACATTTTCATGTTCTCATTTCATATTATTATTTTTCTACATTTTTCATGTGATCAACTCATTCCATGATCACATCCACCTTTCATAATATTCCATTAATATTTCACAATATACATTATACCCCATGATAATAATGTGCCATTTTTAAAATGTCTCACATCACCACATCATATTAGTTTAAAGTTTCAAATCACATTCAAATCACATTCTATAATCACTTTCACATTTCACAACTTTTCCCATAATAATAATATGCCTTTTTTAAAATATTTTCAATCACCATACCATATACGTTTTAAAGGTCAAAATAATATTTACATCACTCATTTGATATAACATATAGGATTAACAAATAATTTCATTCAAAAGAAAAAGCAACATTATTTAAAAACACTGAATTAGATTATGTCAAACATGAAAACTTTAAGTAAATGCTATCAAAGTATGTACAAATCTCTCTATAAAAAAAGTATGTACAAACCTCCCTTTGTTCCAAAATCAACCCAAAGCCACTTTCTAAGCTTCAAATTCAAAAATCCTTTAGCTTCATATTTTGTAACAATTAGACCTAACCACACCTAAGCCAACAACAAGTTTAATTCCTCAATTAAAATCATATTTATACTTAAATTATTCAAAATAACTACTAACTATACTAATTTTAGCCAAACCCCATCAAAAACCCTAACTTCCAAAACTTCCATAAACCCTAACTTCACGATTCAAGTTCACTTCAACCATTTAATTACTAATTCAACACATATACATCATAATTCTTCATAACTATCCACTTTCTCAATTAAAAACTAATTTATTTTTCTAACCATTTTATACATAATCTTAAAAATTAATGAAAATAAGCTTCAAGATTGAAAACTTACTTGATTTCTTATTTGATCTTCAAAATCCACTTAAATCATTTAGATTTTGGATTGTAACACCCCTATACCCCGTATACGTACACAGCATGCTAATACGATCGTAATATACGTATACTGAATATAGAAATGCCACATTTTTACAAATCACTCATGTTATCACACTTATATAATGTAAACAATTGAAAACTTTTGAAAGAGTTTATAAAATAAAATAAATAGAAAGTTCATTTAAAATGCAACGGAAAATAGAACAAATGTTTACAAATACTTATACATCAAAATCAGAATATACAAATATAAAATATATATATATGACTGGCAGCTCTTCTCTGATCTTTAAGTCCAAAAGTCAACTCTTCAATGTCTAGACTCACTCGGTCTCGAAGAACTCTCGGGTTCAACTCTGTTACCTGCGCGATGAATCACAATCGCGCTGAGCTAACAGCTCAGTAGTGTAAATTGTACAACCATGATGCTTTAATGCGATGCACATGTCACCATAATACATTTCATAAACCATACATAATCATATCACATTTTATAATTATATATTAGATCTTATTATTCAATTGTTTCTTCATTCATAAATCACATATTACAACTAAGACAGACACGGGCCCAAAACACACTAATATGTTATTCAAAGTTCAGAGTTACTGCTTTGGTCCATATTGACACCTTGTGTCTAGCCCCGTAGGCAATATATATATCCATGGATAATCAACTAGATTTGAGTTTACGACCCAGTCATTTCACTCAATCTAGTTCCAATAATATGTTTTTGAGGTTTACGACCCGGTCATTTCACCCCAAAAACATCACATTTCACATTTATCAACTGGATTCGGCTTACGACCTGGTCATTTCACCTATCCAGTTATTCATAGGCATGCCGCCAAACTCAGAACTCTGGAAATTGAATAGACATATTAGATACACAATGATTTCGTTTATCTCTTTATCAATTTCTTTCTCAATTCATTTCTCATTTCATGATCCATAATCAACTAAGCAACCATGCCTTAATTATCTCATTTTCATTATCATAGCCAACAATCATGGCTTCATATCTTTCACATTATATTTCATCATCACATTAATCAATTCATTATTCACATGGATATAATTAATGGCATCAACACATATTTTACATGCTCATCACAACATTCACATATAATCACTTATGTCTCAATTCTCAATATCATATGAGTGTATGCAATAATGTATTTTGAACTATTTCAAAATGACCCACACAACTCTAAACACTTACTTTTCAAGAATCTATCACCACTTGAGTTAGGGTAAATCACCTTCTTCACAACCTATTCCAAAAGAATGAGGAAACTCTCATGAGATCATAAGGTTAAGAATCAATTAGGGCAAACTCTAGACTTGACACGCTCACACACACGGGCGTGTCCCTGACCGTGCCCTAACTCCACAACACAGAAACATTTACACGCTCAGAACCACGGGCGTGTCACTGGGCATGTAATACATTCTGTCTCTCAGAAATAACGACACGTCCAACATCATGAGCGTTCTCATGGCCGTGTAAATTCTCAAAACTCACAGTAGCTATGACACGCTCAACAACACGGGCGTGTTAATGGCCGTGTCACACCTACTGCCACTCAGAACAATTGACACGCCTAAGGACCTGGACGTGCTCCTGGGCGTGTCAGGCCAAAAACCCAGATTCCGGCCAAGACAACACCACTACCAACAAAACACTTCTATCCATCAACATCTACTTCAAACAAACCTCACTAAACATACCCAAAAACCATCTCAAACTTACAACAACACCAAAACAAGCTAAAACACACATCAAACACAAATCACAACATCATCAAAACTCTAAACACAACCTCAACTCAATCTATCCCAACCAACTTACTCTTTTCTTCAATCCAACCCCAAAATCCAAAACCACATAAACCAAATACTCTTAAACACAATATAATCAACCCAAACACATTCTCAAACACAACTTCAACTCACAAACCCACATAACTTCAAAAACAACACAAGAAATCAAGAGAGAACTTACCAAGGATGAAGAACTCTTAGATTCCAACTAAATCTCTTGTAAACTTCTTTAATCTTGATCTTGTAAGGTCAAATCTCTCCCTCTCTCTTGTTCTCTTGCTGCTGCCGTCCAAGACAAAGAAAAGAGAAGAAAATGGAATGAAGGCCACGAAGGAAGGAGAAGGAAAGAAGAAAAGGAAAAGAAGTACAAAAGCAGAGTCAATTTCTCTTTCCTCAAAACAATCTCCTCCACACAATAAACAATATAATATTCAAAATATCTCCATCCACTCATCTTATTCCACTAACTCAATTTCAAATTAATTTTCTTTATACCCTTCACCCTTAGAATGGTATATGTTGTGTATATCACAATATAAATAACATATGCACTCTACTCTTACAACATATCTCTTTCCAATTAAACACAAATACACTTAATCCAAATAAAACAACAATTATATACCAAACTTCTAGGGTATATTTTGGGATATTACAATTCTCCCCCTCTAAAAAGAATTTCGTCCTCGAAATTACCTGATATTAAATCTGAAACAAATGAGGATATTGATCTTGTAACACCCCTTCCCGACCTACGTGTGTAAGCTGAGTAGAGGCGCCACCCTATCCTAATGTTGCTACCACTTTTACTTAGTCAAATTTTTGTTCCGATTTTTATAGAAATTTTGCCATAGTTTTGCCTAAAAATTCAATCCCAAGTGTCGACAAAACTGGTTTTTTTTTCTAATTTTTGAAAACATTTTTACACAAACCAATGCAAACGAAATCATTCTCAGTACACTTCCAATAAATCCCCCTTATAACCTCAACTACAACCTGCAAAAAGGATTTACACTTCTAGTACAAAATAAAGTAAAGGTTTATTATGAAATACAGCAGATAAAATCTTTGTTCACTATGCAACGGAAAGTAACAATATTTACAAATTCATATACATCAAAACTCAAGTTTTACAACACATAAAATTTATACATGTTTGGCAGTCAGTCTTCGATCTTAAAGCCCACTATTCAATCTTCAAAATCTAGGCTCGACTCGGCCTAGAGGAACTCTCTGGTTCTTCCTTGTCACCTGCGCGAAGAATCACATTCGCGCTAAGCCAACGGCTTAGTAAGATAAAACATGCTAATGGTATGCTTTAATGTAATGCAATGCCACATATGTTATTGATAAGATCAATATCATAAATATAAAGTTAACCACATAATTATGCATTTCACAAATCATAGTCATATGAGCATACCACATTTCAACATCTTTCCACATTCAACATTAATCAATCATACTCAATAACCAACATCTCATTTCATTAACTCATAACATTATTTAGGACATTCATATAACCCTGACACCTATGGGCCCAACAAGTATTTAATACGATATTCAGAGTTCAGAGTTACTGCTTTGGTTCATAGTCACAATAATCACGCCCGTAGGCAAGTGTAACAGACCCAGTCTCTTGGATCATCAACTCAACACATATGAGGAGATCCTCAACCCGGCAAGACTGTTACAAATCATATATCTCATAGTGTAACAGACCCAGTCTCTTGGACCATCAACTCAACACCTATGAGGAGGTCCTCAACCCGGCAAGACTGTTACCTGTCATCATTTCTTAGGCAGGCCACCCAAATCCAGAACTCTGAAACTGAATAACATATTAAACAAACAATTCATTTCCATTCTCAATTCTCATCACATTTAGGCAAACATGCCTTCTTTCTTTCAATTACATCATCTTAGCCAATAACAATGGCTTCACATTTCATTCCACAATATAACATCTCATTATTCAAGTATATATATATATATATCTCATCCATGATCACATTATATCTCACATAGCATCATTCATAAATATCAACATTTCATACCACATTACTCATGAAACACATTACCATTCACAATGCACAACATAACATTGTTCAATCTCAACAATGCAATTAGGGCAAAGAACAATTGATTATAACATTCATTGATTCAAGTGTGTTTAAAGTGTTTAGGGTTAGGTTTAAGGACCAACCTACCTTTGGAAAACCAAAGCAATGCAAAAAGAACAAAGAATTAAAACCCTAACCATAAATAGTACATTCTGGTTTTAAACTCCATTTTATCCTTATTTTGAAAAATTGTATAAAATAATCTACTTGACTAAAAATTCTAAAATTTTTACAGAATTTAGTTTTGTATCTTAAAATCATCCCTTTAAAATTTCAGATCAAACTGAACACAAAATCTTGGTCAAATAGTTCACCTAACCAGACTGCCCCAATTGCCCTGCATCCTGGCAGCAGTTCTGAACTTTGTGAATTCCATAAATCAAATTCAATCAACGTGGTTCCAAATTATTTTTCTCAAATACTAGACTCACTAAGCAACAACATATCCAAAATTCGATTGGATATGATTTTTCTACATTTTATTAAAAATCACGAAATATAGCTGTCCCAGTTAAGGTACCTGCTGGAACAGGTCTAATGAAAATAATCTTTCTAAACTCATAACCATTCCAAAATCGAATCAACATATTTTTCAGTCATTCTACACTCATAGAGGCACAACATATCAAAAATTCACTTCAAGAACATTTTTCTATAATTAATTAAAAATCATACAAATCACAGCCTTTACTAATTGTAAAACAGAAACAATTTCACTAAACACAACTCTTACTCAACACAATCACTTCCAACACCTTCACCAACTCAACTTCTCATCATCAAACCAACAAACCCTAATTCCTTTCTCACACCACTTCAAAAGAATTGAAGAAATTAAAGAAAAGATCTTACCTCAAATGAAGAAATCTACAAAACTTTAACCAAAACCCTTGTTTCTTTCTTCAAAATGCTTCAAACCTCAAGATCACCTCTCTTTCTCTCTTTGTCTATGGAGAATCCGGCCACTTCAAGAAAGAAAGAAGAAAATGCACAAGTCAAACACCTTTTCTTCTTTTAATCTCCACCATGCATCTTACAAGGAAAATTACCAAAACACCCTTAACCATATAACTAACTCTTTGTCTCATATAAGCCCTTTATAGTAATTTCATTAACAACCAAAAATATCTTCTTCCACTTAACCATCACCTTGACTCATCATTTGACCAATGTATATGTTAATTATATCATCATATAAACAACATATACATTTGTCTCTAAACCCTAAATTTCTTCTCCAAAACACATATACATATACATTCTCTTCCCATTTCTTTTCTCTTACAATTTAACACATATATGCACAAACATTCACTTCCCAATATATATATCAACAACCACAATAACAACAACATACTCAAAACTTCTAGGGCATAAATGAGGATATTACAATTCTCCCCCTCTAAAAAGAAAATTTCGTCCTCGAAATTACCTGATATCAAAGCTGAAACAATTGCGGATACTGCTCTCGCATGGTATGCTCACTTTCCCAAGTCGCTTCTTCTTTTGCATGATTCTTCCAAAGAATCTTCACCAATGGCACTCTCTTGTTCCTTAACTCTTTCACTTCTCGTGCCAAGATAGCAACTGGTTCCTCTTCAAATGTCAAATCTGGGCTCACTTCAATAGACTCAAATGGCAACACATGAGATGGATCCGACCTATATCTCCTCAACATAGAAACATGGAATACATTATGAATACGATCCAACTCAGGTGGCAAAGCAAGTCGATACGCCACTGGCCCAACTCTTTCTAACACTTCATACGGCCCAATGAAACGAGGACTCAATTTTCCTTTCCGACCGAACCTCAAAATTTTCTTCCAAGGAGACACTTTCAGAAATACCTTATCTCCAACATCAAACTCTATATCTCTCCTTTTTAGATCTGCATAAGACTTCTGTCGGTCTGAAGCTGCTTTTAACCTGCCTCGAATCAACTTTACTTTATCTTCAGTTTCTTGAATCAAATCAGGACCAACCAACTTATTATCTCCAAGCTCATTCCAACAAAGAGGTGTCCTACACCGTCTGCCATACAATGCTTCAAACGGTGCCATACCAATGCTGGATTGGTGACTGTTGTTGTAAGCAAACTCCACAAGAGGTAAAAACCTATCCCAACTTCCAGAGAAATCGATGACACAGCTTCTCAACATGTCCTCAATAATCTGTATCACCCTCTCTGACTGTCCATCCGTCTGTGGATGAAAAGCAGTGCTGAAGTGCAGTCGAGAACCAAAAGCACTATGCAAACTCTTCCAAAATCTGGAAGTAAACCTGGGATCTCGATCAGACACTAAAGAAGTTTGAACACCATGCAGTTTCACAATCTCATGGATATACAGCTCAGCCAATCTCTCCAAAGAGTAATCCATTCGAACCGGAAGGAAATGAGCTGTCTTAGTCAATCTATCCACAATCACCCATATAGCATCATGCTTCTTTTGTGTCAATGGCAAACCAGACACAAAATCCATTGTCACTCTTTCCCACTTCCATTCTGGCACTGACAATGGTTGAAGCAACCCGGTTGGAACTTGATGCTCTGCTTTAACCTTCTGACAAGTGAGACATTTCGATACAAACTCAGCAATGTCTCTCTTCAAACCAATCCACCAATAATGCTGTCTCAAATCATGATACATCTTCGTATTACCCGGATGCATAGCAAACATTGACTGATGAGCTTCTTCTAAAATGACTCTTTTCAAATCAGCATCATCGGGTACACACAATCGGTTCTTAAACCAGAGACTCCCATCATCTTTCACAACAAAATCTCTAGTCTTCCCATTCTTGCAATCTGAAAAAATCTTCTGAATCTTCTTATCGGCCAACTGAGCTTCTTTGATCTGATCTAACAAAATCGGCTTTAATTGCAACTGTGCCAATAATGCACCATCAACACAAGGTACAAAACTGGCATGCAATGCTCTCAACTCAACAAGCAACGAGAGCGAGTAAACAGTTAAACCAGCTAAAGACTTCCGACTCAAGGCATCAGCAACAACATTTGCTTTACCTGGATGATAGTCAATCAAGCAGTCGTAGTCTTTAATCAATTCTAACCATCTCCTCTGACGAAGATTGAGTTCTTTCTGGACACCCAAATACTTCAAACTCTTGTGATCAGTGTAGATGAAACATTTCTCCCCAAACAGATAGTGGCGCCAAATCTTTAATGCAAACACAATGGCAGCCAATTCTAAATCATGGGTCGGATAGTTAAGCTCATGCGGTTTCAACTGTCGAGATGCATAAGCTATAACTTTCCCTTCCTGCATCAATACACACCCCAAACCTCTATGTGAAGCATCACTGTAGATCACATATGGTTTGCCTTCAACAGGTAAAGTAAGAACAGGCGCTTGAGTCAACAACTCTCTCAACTGCTCAAAACTAGCCTGACACTGATCTGTCCACACAAATCTCACTCCCTTTCGAAGTAATCTGGTGAGTGGAGTAGCTATCAAAGAAAACCCTTTCACAAACCGTCGGTAATAGCCTGCCAAACCCAGAAAACTTCTAATCTCTGTCACAGACTTGGGTGGACTCCAATTTAAAATGGCTTCAACTTTGCTCGGATCAACTCTGATGCCTTCTGCAGAAACAATATGTCCGAGAAAAGCAACTTGATCCAACCAGAACTCACACTTCGACAATTTGGCAAATAACTGATTCTCTCTCAAAATCTGCAACACAATCCGCAGATGCATATCATGCTCCTCTTCATTCCGCGAATACACCAGTATATCATCAATGAAGACCACTACAAACTGATCCAAATAGGGCCTAAACACCCTATTCATCAAATCCATAAAAGCTGCAGGTGCATTCGTTAGACCAAAAGGCATAACTAAAAACTCATAATGCCCATACCTGGTCCGAAAAGCAGTCTTAGGAACATCTTCACTTCTTACCCTCAGCTGATGGTACCCAGATCTCAAATCAATTTTGGAGAACACTGACGCTCCCTTCAACTGATCAAAGAGATCATCGATTCTAGGCAAAGGATATTTATTTTTAATAGTCACCTTGTTCAATTGCCTATAATCGATACACAACCTCATAGTACCATCTTTCTTCTTCACAAATAGCACAGGAGCTCCCCAAGGAGAAACACTGGGGCGAATGAATCCTTTGTCCAACAACTCCTGTAATTGCACTTTCAACTCCCTCAATTCTGCTGGTGCCATTCTATAAGGAGTAATAGAGATAGGAGTGGTACCAGGCAACAATTCAATACCGAACTCCACCTCTCTCTCAGGAGGCAACCCTGGCAACTCCTCTGGAAACACATCCGGGAACTCAGCAACTGTGGCAATGCTATCAATAGGGGAACCCTTCACTCTAGTATCCACCACATGAGCAAGATAGGCTTCACACCCCTTTCTAATCAACCTCCTGGCTGCAACAGCTGAAACAAATAAGGAGGCTAGCTGTTCCTGCTCATTAGATACTATCACCTCTCTACCATCACCCGTTCTCAAAGAAACAATTTTCTTTTTACAATCCACCACAGCTTCATGTCGAGATAGCCAATCCATACCTAAGATCACGTCATATTCCTTAAATGGCATCTCAATCAAATCCCCAAGGAACTCCTCACCCTGCACCACTACTGCACTATCTCTATGCACCTTACTCACAACCACACTATGCCCTAACGGATTTGTTACCAACACATCAAATCCTAGGGACTCAGCATGCAAATCAGATACAGGCAAAACAGATGCACTAATATATGAATGTGTGGAACCCGGATCAATCAAAGCAAGTACTGGAGTATTAAATAAAGAAAAAGTACCAGCTATGACTGCCGATGTATCTGGCTGTCTCTGCATAACATACATCCTCTGGGAAGATCCAACCTCCTCTGGTCTACCCTCCCTGGATGTAGTACCTCTTCTAGAACTGAATCCTGGTCTACCTCCCCGGCTGGCACCTCTGCCTCCTCTGCCTCCCCTCACACTAGCTCGAGAAGCAGCAGAATCAACTGGCATCTGATCCTGCCTCTCAGGACAGTCTCTCACAAAGTGGTTAGGTGATCCACACCTGAAGCATACCCCTGATCTACTATGCCTCCAACAAACGCCCCCATGTCTTCCACCACACTGGTTACACACAGGTAAGGTGGATCTCTGAACTCCAGGAGTAGGAGCACTCGCTACTGAAGCTGCAGGTCTAAATCTCTGCCTCTGGAACTGCACTGACCTACCCACTGGTCTCTGGCTCCTACTACTCCGAGGAACAAAACTTCCTCTACCCCTCTTCGCAGAAGAAGACCCTGCCTCGAACTGGGGCCTTCTAACCCTAACCTCTTCCTCTGAAGCAGCTGCAATAACTTGAGCTCGCTCTACACTTCGAGCTGCTGCCACAAGCTGTGAGAAATCCTGATATCTGGATCCAGCCACTAAGCACATGATCGAGGGCCTCAATCCCTCCTCAAATCGCCGACATCTATCAATCTCATCAGTAATGATACCCCCAGCATACTGACTCAGTCGAATAAACTCAACTTCATACTCAGTTACGGTCCGATGATCTTGCTTCAAATCTAGAAACTCTCTTTTCTTCCCATCTTTATACTCCCTAGGAGTATACTTCAACTCAAATTCTCTCAGAAAATCCGCATAAGACAAGGTTGGTGGATCATCCATAGAATGGGGCACTGTCTTCCACCAGTCGTAGGCATCCTTCTGTAGCAAAGATCTTGCATAGTCAAACTTCTCCTCTGAAGTGGCTTGCAACTGCACAAATACCCTCTGAACTCTATCAAGCCACTGTTCTGCTACAGCCGGATCAACTGTACCAAAGAAATCCTCTGCTCCATATTTCCTTAGCTTATCATAGTGCCTTACTGGTACTGAAGGCTGAGGGGGTGGTGGCGGTGGCTGTGGTTGCACAGGTGCTTGTCTCATAGCTTCCAACATAGGCCTAAACCAGGCTGGCGGAACCTCCTCCCCAGCTGGTCTACCCGACACCGAAGCAGGTGCCTCCTCAACACTATCAACCCTAGCTCCCTCAGCAGGAGCAATACTCTCGGCACTACCCTCAACAGATTGTCGTGAATGAGATGCCATCTCTACCTATATCTGCAAACACAGCAGAATATTCCTCATTAAAGATCAAAGACTGCCATACCAAAACATGTATTTTACTCAAAAACCCACTTTAAAAATCAAAATATTCTTTTTCTTACAATTGATCTAGGTTGAGAATCTCAAACCTAGGCTCTGATACCAAAAATTGTAACACCCCTTCCCGACCTACGTGTGTAAGCTGAGTAGAGGCGCCACCCTATCCTAATGTTGCTACCACTTTTACTTAGTCAAATTTTTGTTCCGATTTTTATAGAAATTTTGCCATAGTTTTGCCTAAAAATTCAATCCCAAGTGTCGACAAAACTGGTTTTTTTTTCTAATTTTTGAAAACATTTTTACACAAACCAATGCAAACGAAATCATTCTCAGTACACTTCCAATAAATCCCCCTTATAACCTCAACTACAACCTGCAAAAAGGATTTACACTTCTAGTACAAAATAAAGTAAAGGTTTATTATGAAATACAGCAGATAAAATCTTTGTTCACTATGCAACGGAAAGTAACAATATTTACAAATTCATATACATCAAAACTCAAGTTTTACAACACATAAAATTTATACATGTTTGGCAGTCAGTCTTCGATCTTAAAGCCCACTATTCAATCTTCAAAATCTAGGCTCGACTCGGCCTAGAGGAACTCTCTGGTTCTTCCTTGTCACCTGCGCGAAGAATCACATTCGCGCTAAGCCAACGGCTTAGTAAGATAAAACATGCTAATGGTATGCTTTAATGTAATGCAATGCCACATATGTTATTGATAAGATCAATATCATAAATATAAAGTTAACCACATAATTATGCATTTCACAAATCATAGTCATATGAGCATACCACATTTCAACATCTTTCCACATTCAACATTAATCAATCATACTCAATAACCAACATCTCATTTCATTAACTCATAACATTATTTAGGACATTCATATAACCCTGACACCTATGGGCCCAACAAGTATTTAATACGATATTCAGAGTTCAGAGTTACTGCTTTGGTTCATAGTCACAATAATCACGCCCGTAGGCAAGTGTAACAGACCCAGTCTCTTGGATCATCAACTCAACACATATGAGGAGATCCTCAACCCGGCAAGACTGTTACAAATCATATATCTCATAGTGTAACAGACCCAGTCTCTTGGACCATCAACTCAACACCTATGAGGAGGTCCTCAACCCGGCAAGACTGTTACCTGTCATCATTTCTTAGGCAGGCCACCCAAATCCAGAACTCTGAAACTGAATAACATATTAAACAAACAATTCATTTCCATTCTCAATTCTCATCACATTTAGGCAAACATGCCTTCTTTCTTTCAATTACATCATCTTAGCCAATAACAATGGCTTCACATTTCATTCCACAATATAACATCTCATTATTCAAGTATATATATATATATATCTCATCCATGATCACATTATATCTCACATAGCATCATTCATAAATATCAACATTTCATACCACATTACTCATGAAACACATTACCATTCACAATGCACAACATAACATTGTTCAATCTCAACAATGCAATTAGGGCAAAGAACAATTGATTATAACATTCATTGATTCAAGTGTGTTTAAAGTGTTTAGGGTTAGGTTTAAGGACCAACCTACCTTTGGAAAACCAAAGCAATGCAAAAAGAACAAAGAATTAAAACCCTAACCATAAATAGTACATTCTGGTTTTAAACTCCATTTTATCCTTATTTTGAAAAATTGTATAAAATAATCTACTTGACTAAAAATTCTAAAATTTTTACAGAATTTAGTTTTGTATCTTAAAATCATCCCTTTAAAATTTCAGATCAAACTGAACACAAAATCTTGGTCAAATAGTTCACCTAACCAGACTGCCCCAATTGCCCTGCATCCTGGCAGCAGTTCTGAACTTTGTGAATTCCATAAATCAAATTCAATCAACGTGGTTCCAAATTATTTTTCTCAAATACTAGACTCACTAAGCAACAACATATCCAAAATTCGATTGGATATGATTTTTCTACATTTTATTAAAAATCACGAAATATAGCTGTCCCAGTTAAGGTACCTGCTGGAACAGGTCTAATGAAAATAATCTTTCTAAACTCATAACCATTCCAAAATCGAATCAACATATTTTTCAGTCATTCTACACTCATAGAGGCACAACATATCAAAAATTCACTTCAAGAACATTTTTCTATAATTAATTAAAAATCATACAAATCACAGCCTTTACTAATTGTAAAACAGAAACAATTTCACTAAACACAACTCTTACTCAACACAATCACTTCCAACACCTTCACCAACTCAACTTCTCATCATCAAACCAACAAACCCTAATTCCTTTCTCACACCACTTCAAAAGAATTGAAGAAATTAAAGAAAAGATCTTACCTCAAATGAAGAAATCTACAAAACTTTAACCAAAACCCTTGTTTCTTTCTTCAAAATGCTTCAAACCTCAAGATCACCTCTCTTTCTCTCTTTGTCTATGGAGAATCCGGCCACTTCAAGAAAGAAAGAAGAAAATGCACAAGTCAAACACCTTTTCTTCTTTTAATCTCCACCATGCATCTTACAAGGAAAATTACCAAAACACCCTTAACCATATAACTAACTCTTTGTCTCATATAAGCCCTTTATAGTAATTTCATTAACAACCAAAAATATCTTCTTCCACTTAACCATCACCTTGACTCATCATTTGACCAATGTATATGTTAATTATATCATCATATAAACAACATATACATTTGTCTCTAAACCCTAAATTTCTTCTCCAAAACACATATACATATACATTCTCTTCCCATTTCTTTTCTCTTACAATTTAACACATATATGCACAAACATTCACTTCCCAATATATATATCAACAACCACAATAACAACAACATACTCAAAACTTCTAGGGCATAAATGAGGATATTACAGATCTCACATTGCTTGCTCACTTCCCAAGTTGCTTCTTCTTTTGTATGATTCTTCCATAAAACCTTCACAAGTGGCACTTCCTTATTTCTTAACTCTTTCACTTCATGTGCCAAGATAGCAACTGGTTCCTCTTCAAATGTCAGATCCGGATTCACCTCAATAGATTCAACTGACAACACATGAGATGGATCTAATCGGTATTTCCTCAACATAGAAACATGGAAAACATTATGGATTCTATCCAAATCAGGTGGCAAAGCAAGCCGATAAGCAACTGGCCCAATTCTTTCTAAAATTTCATACGGTCCAATAAAATATGGACTCAGCTTTCCTTTTCGACCAAATCTTAGAATCTTTTTCCAAGGAGACACTTTCAAAAATACTTTATCTCCCACATTATACTCTATTTCTCTCCTCTTCAAATCTGAATAAGACTTCTGTCGATCTGAAGCTGTTTTCAATCTATTCCGAATCAACTTCACTTTATCTTCTGTTTCTTTAACCAAATCAGGACCAATTAACTTACCTTCTCCAACTTCATTCCAACATAGAGGCGTCCTACACCGTCTACCATACAATGCTTCAAATGGTGCCATTCCAATGCTGGACTGATGACTGTTATTGTAAGCAAATTCCACAAGTGGCAAAAATCTGTCCCAACTACCAGAGAAATCAATGACACAGCTTCTCAACATATCCTTTATAATCTGTATCACTCTCTCTGACTGTCCATCTGACTGCGGATGGAAAGCAGTACTAAAGTGTAATCGAGAACCCAAAGTACCATGTAAACTCTTCCAAAATCTTGAAGTAAACCGGGGATCTCGATCAGACACTAAAGAAATTAGGACTCCATGCAACTTCACAATCTCATGGATATACAGCTCAGCCAACCTCTCGAGAGAATAATCCATCCGAACCGGAAGAAAATGAGCTGTCTTTGTCAACCTATCAACAATTACCCAAATAGCATCATGTTTCCTCTGAGTCAATGGCAATCCAGACACAAAATCCATTGTAACTCTATCCCATTTCCATTCAGGCACTGATAACGGTTGAAGTAACCCTGTTGGAACTTGATGCTCAGCTTTAACCCTCTGACATGTGAGACATTTGGATACAAATTCCGCTATGTCTCTCTTCATACCTAACCACCAGTAATACTGTCTCAAATCATGATACATCTTAGTACTGCCCGGATGCAAAGCAAAAACTGACTGGTGTGCTTCTTCCAAAATAATCCTTCTCAAATTAGCATCATCAGGTACACACAATTTGTTCTTAAACCAAAGACTCCCATCACTTTTTAACAGGAAATCTCGATTCTCTTTATTTTGGCAATCTGAAATAATTTTCTGAACTTTCTCATCAACCAACTAGGCTTCTATAATCTGATCTAACAATACCGGCCTCAACTGTAATTGTGCCAACAATGCACCATCATCACAAGATACAAAGTTAGCATGCAATGCTCTCAACTCAACAAGCAACGAGAGCGAATAAACAATCAGGCCTGCTAAAGACTTCCGACTCAAGGCATCAGCAACCACATTTGCCTTACCAGGATGATAATCAATCAAACAATCATAGTCTTTAATCAACTCCAACCAACGTCTCTGCCGAAGATTAAGCTCTCTCTGAACCCCCCAAATATTTCAAACTTTTATGATCGGTATAAATAAAACACTTCTCCCCATACAAATAGTGTCGCCAAATCTTCAATGCAAACATAATGGCTGCTAACTCCAAATCATGGGTCGGATAATTAAGCTCATGTGGCTTCAACTGCCGAGAAGCATAAGCTATCACTTTACCTTCTTGCATCAAGACACAACCCAAACCACTATGTGAAGCATCACTGAAAATCACATATGGTTTATCTTCTACAGGTAAAGTAAGAACAGACGCTTGAGTCAACATCTCTTTCAACTGTTTAAAACTAGCCTGACACTGATCTGTCCACACAAATCTAACTCCCTTGCGAAGTAATCTGGTAAGTGGAGTAGCTATCAAAGAAAATCCTTTCACAAAGCGCCGATAATAGCCTGCCAAACCCAGAAAACTTCTAACTTCTGTCACAGACTTTGGTGGACTCCAATTCATAACAGCTTCAACTTTACTCGGATCAACTCTAATGCCATCTGCAGAAACTATATGACCGAGAAAAGTCACATGATCAAGCCAGAACTCACACTTCGACAGCTTAGCATACAATTGCTTCTCTCTCAAGATCTGCAACACAATCCGCAGATGCTTGTCATGCTCCTCCTCATTGTGCGAATACACCAAAATATCATCGATGAAAACCACTACAAACTGATCTAGATAGGGCCTAAACACCCTATTCATCAAATCCATGAAAGTTGCAGGTGCATTCGTCAACCCAAAAGGCATAACTAGAAACTCATAATGTCCATACCTTGTACGAAAGGCTGTCTTAGGAACATCTTCATCTCTGACTCTCAACTGATGGTACCCTGATCTCAAATCAATCTTGGAAAACACTGCTGCTCCCTTCAATTAATCAAAGAGATCATCAATTCTAGGCAAAGGATATTTATTCTTGATAGTCACCTTGTTCAATTGCCTATAATCGATGCATAATCTCATAGTACCATCCTTCTTTTTCACAAACAACACAGGAGCTCCCCACGGTGAAACACTAGGGCGAACAAACCCTTTATCCAACAACTCCTACAACTGCACTTTCAACTCTCTCAATTCAACAGGTGCCATTCTATAAGGAGTAATAGAGATAGGAGTGGTACCATGCAACAATTCAATACCAAACTCCACCTCTCTCTCAGGAGGCAACCCTGACAACTCTTCTGGAAACACATCTGGAAAATCTGCAACTGTGGGTATACCGTCAAGTTGAGAACCCACTACTCTAGTATCCACAACATGAGCAAGATAAGCATCACACCCTTTTTCTAATCAACCTCTTAGCTGAAACAGCTGAAATAAACAAGGATGCAAGCTGTCTCTGCTCACCAGATACCATCACAATTCTACCATCATCGGTTCTCAAAGTAACACATTTCTGTTGACAGTCTACTACCGCTCCATGTCTAGACAACCAGTCCATGCCCAGTATCAAATCATACTCTTTAAATGGCATTTCAATCAGATCACCCAAAAACTCCTCACCCTGAACCACTACTACACTATCTCGGTGCACCTTGCTAACAATCACACTATGCCCTAAAGGATTTGTCACCAACACATCAAATCCTAGGGATTCAGCATGCAATTCAGACACAGGCAAAATGGATGCACTTATATATGAATGAGTAGATCCTGGATCAATCAAAGCAAGTACTGAAATACCAAATAAAGAGAAAGTACCAGCAATAACTGCTGAAGCATATGGCTGCCTCTGCATCACATACATCCTTTGAGAAGATCCAGCCTCCTCTGGTCTATTCTCCCTGGATGTAGAACCTTCTCTAGGACTGAACCCAGATCTACCTCCTCTGCTGAAACTTCTGCCTCCTCTACCTCCCCTCACAATAGGTCGAGAAACTGCCGAATCTACTGACCTCTGCTCCTGCAACTCAGGACACTCTCTAACAAAATGATCCGGCGATCCGCATCTATAGCATCCAGCTGATCCTTTGATCCTCCAACAAACACCCCAATGGGTCTTACCACAATACTCACATACCGGAGGAGTAGATCTCTGAATTACTGGGGTCGGAGCACTCGCCACTGAAGTTGTAGGTCTCGATCTCTGCCTCTGAAACTGAACTGACCTACCAGCTGGCCTCTGACTCCTACTAATCCTGGGAACAAAGCTTCCCCTGCCTCTTTTCACAGATGAAGACCCTGCCTCAAATTGGGGTCTCCTAACCCTGGTCTCTTCCTCTGTAGCAACTGCTGCAATACCCTGAGCTCTCTCCACACTCCTAGCTGCTGCAACAAGCTGGGAAAAATCATGATATCGAGAACCAGCCACATGACACATGGGAGAGGGCCTCAATCCCTCCTCAAATCTCCTGCATCTATCAATCTCATCAAATATGATACCCCCAGCATAATGGCTCAACCGGATGAACTCAACTTCATACTCGGTTACTGTCCTGTAGTCTTGCTTCAAACTCAAAAACTCCATCTTCTTCACATCTTTATACTCCCTTGGAGTATACTTCAATTCAAACTCCCTGAGAAAATCAGCATAGGACAAGGTAGGTGGATCATCCATAGCATGGGGCACTGTCTTCCACCAGTCATATGCATCTTTCTGTAACAATGATCTAGCATAGTCAAATTTTTCTTCTGTAGTGGCCTGTAACTGAACAAATATCCTCTATATGTTATCTAGCCACTACTCAGCTACAGCTGGATCAATAGTACCCAGAAAATCCTCTGCTCCAAACTTCCTTAATTTGTCATACTGTCTCACTGATACCAAAGGCTGGGGTGGTGGTGGTGGCTGCTGTACTGGGGCTTGCCTCATCAATTCCATCATATGCCTAAACCAAACTGGCGGAACCTCCTCACCAGCTGGTCTCCATGGCACAGAAACAGGTATCTCTCCAGCACTAACCACTCTAGCTCCCTCTCTAGCCTCATCTGGAGCTACACTCTCCACACTACCCTCAACTGACTGACGTAAATGAGAATCCATCACAACCTATATATGCAAACACAGCAGAATGCACCTTATTAAAGATCAGAGACTGCCAATATCAAGTATATATATCTTATTCAAAAACCAACTTTTAAAAGCAAAATATCCTTTTTCCTTACAATATACCTAGGTTGAGAATCTAAAACCTAAGCTCTGATACCAAAACAATTGTAACACCCCTATACCCCGTATACGTACACAGCATGCTAATACGATCGTAATATATGTATACTGAATATAGAAATGCCACATTTTTACAAATCACTCATGTTATCACACTTATATAATGTAAACAATTGAAAACTTTTGAAAGAGTTTATAAAACCAAATAAATAGAAAGTTCATTTAAAACGCAACGGAAAATAGAACAAATGTTTACAAATACTTATACATCAAAATCAGAATATACAAATATAAAATATATATATGACTGGCAGCACTTCTCTGATCTTTAAGTCCAAAAGTCAACTCTTCAATGTCTAGACTCACTCGGTCTCGAAGAACTCTCGGGTTCAACTCTGTTACCTGCGCGATGAACCACAATCGCGCTGAGCTAACAGCTCAGTAGTGTAAATTGTACAACCATGATGCTTTAATGCGATGCACATGTCACCATAATACATTTCATAAACCATACATAATCATATCACATTTTATAATTATATATTAGATCTTATTATTCAATTGTTTCTTCATTCATAAATCACATATTACAACTAAGACAGACACGGGCCCAAAACACACTAATATGTTATTCAAAGTTCAGAGTTACTGCTTTGGTCCATATTGACACCTTGTGTCTAGCCCCGTAGGCAATATATATATATCCATGGATAATCAACTAGATTTGAGTTTACGACCCAGTCATTTCACTCAATCTAGTTCCAATAATATGTTTTTGAGGTTTACGACCCGGTCATTTCACCCCAAAAACATCACATTTCACATTTATCAACTGGATTCGGCTTACGACCCGGTCATTTCACCTATCCAGTTATTCATAGGCATGCCGCCAAACTCAGAACTCTGGAAATTGAATAGACATATTAGATACACAATGATTTCGTTTATCTCTTTATCAATTTCTTTCTCAATTCATTTCTCATTTCATGATCCATAATCAACTAAGCAACCATGCCTTAATTATCTCATTTTCATTATCATAGCCAACAATCATGGTTCATATCTTTCACATTATATTTCATCATCACATTAATCAATTCATTATTCACATGGATATAATTAATGGCATCAACACATATTTTACATGCTCATCACAACATTCACATATAATCAATTATGTCTCAATTCTCAATATCATATGAGTGTATGCAATAATGTATTTTGAACTATTTCAAAATGACCCACACAACTCTAAACACTTACTTTTCAAGAATCTATCACCACTTGAGTTAGGGTAAATCACCTTCTTCACAACCTATTCTAAAAGAATGAGGAAACTCTCATGAGATCATAAGGTTAAGAATCAATTAGGGCAAACTCTAGACTTGACACGCTCAAACACACGGGAGTGTCCCTGACCGTGCCCTAACTCCACAACACATAAACATTTACACGCTCAGAACCACGGACGTGTCACTGGGCATGTAATACATTCTGTCTATCAGAAATAACGACACGTCCAACATCATGAGCGTGCTCATGGCCGTGTAAATTCTCAAAACTCACAGTAGCTATGACACGCTCAACAACACGGGCATGTTAATGGCCGTGTCACACCTACTGCCACTCAGAACAATTGACACGCCTAAGGACCTGTACGTGCTTCTGGGCGTGTCAGGCCAAAAACCCAGATTCCGGCCAAGACAACACCACTACCAACAAAACATTTCTATCCATCAACATCCATTTCAAACAAACTTCACAAAACATACCCAAAAACCATCTCAAACTTACAACAACACCAAAACAAGCTAAAACACACATCAAACACAAATCACAACATCATCAAAACTCTAAACACAACCTCAACTCAATCTATCCCAACCAACTTACTCTTTTCTTCAATCCAACCCCAAAATCCAAAACCACATAAACCAAATACTCTTAAACACAACATAATCAACCCAAACACATTCTCAAACACAACTTCAACTCACAAACCCACATAACTTCAAAAACAACACAGGAAATCAAGAGAGAACTTACCAAGGATGAAGAACTCTTAGATTCCAACTAAATCTCTTGTAAACTTCTTTAATCTTGATCTTGTAAGGTCAAATCTCTCCCTCTCTCTTGTTCTCTTGCTGCTGCCGTCCAAGACAAAGAAAAGAGAAGAAAATGGAATGAAGGCCACGAAGGAAGGAGAAGGAAAGAAGAAAAGGAAAAGAAGTACAAAAGCAAAGTCAATTTCTCTTTCCTCAAAACAATCTCCTCCACACAATAAACAATATAATATTCAAAATATCTCCATCCACTCATCTTATTCCACTAACTCAATTTCAAATTAATTTCCTTTATACCCTTCACCCTTAGAATGGTATATGTTGTGTATATCACAATATAAATAACATATGCACTCTACTCTTACAACATATCTCTTTCCAATTAAACACAAATACACTTAATCCAAATAAAACAACAATTATATACCAAACTTCTAGGGTATATTTTGGGATATTACATGGATGAAATTTGATATGTAGTTGATGAAGAAAATCTCTCTCTCTCTCTCTCTAAAATTGGCTATGGTGGATGAAGAAGAAGAAGATTATATTTTCATTTTCATATTCCCATCCTTATCTCTTTTTATATTATTTAATTAAATAATTAAACAATTAAATAATTAAATATCATATATTTATCTTTAATTCCTATCCATAGAATAATATCCATCTTCCTTTGACTTTTTTTTTTAAAAAAACTTTTAACCTAATTTTGTCCTTTTGTGTATGTGTATGCATTTGGTAGATGTAGGGTATGCATTAGATACCCAACATAGATGTTATGTATATATAGTGTATATATTATGTATCTAGTATATATATTATGTATATATAGTATATATATTATATATTTAGGATATATATCATATATATATAATGTATATATTAAGTATATACTAGGTATATATTGTGCATACCCTCTTCCAACACACTAATTAAACCTCCATATTAATTATTTAAATATATATCAATATTATGAATATTATAACTTTCTCCCCTTTAAAAAATTTCATCCCCGAAATTACCTTCTATAATAAGCAAACTCAAGCAAAAGCAAATACCGATCCCAACTCCCTATAAAATCAATTACACAATCAGTTTTGATGCTATAAACTGCCATCATCTCTAATTATGGGATCTCTACTCTCTCCCTTATGAATCTCCTTAATCATTGTTTGAAAATTTAGAACTTGCTTCCATACTTTTATAATTTGATCAAGCAATCATATTCTCAAAATGATATCTCGATCAAATCACCCAAGAACTCAACATCATGAATCACTATAGGATAATCTCGGTACACTTTACTAGCTGCCACAATATACCCTAATGGATTAGTGACTAGGACATCATACTTTAAAGACTCAGAATTTCCGTCATCAACGGGCATAACAAATGCATTGGCCTACCACTCTTCCACTGTGTCACTCTCATTTATGCATCCTAGAAGTCATTTTAACCTATATCTATTATAATATATAGATATTGCAACATTAGAGACCAATATAGGTGCTAATGCATATGCATGTTTCACAATTCAATTCATAATTTAAACTTCTTTTTTCTTTTTTTAAACTCACCTAGGTCAAGAATCTCAAACCAACCTTTAATACCAAAATAAATGTAACAACCTTATACTCCATATACGTACAATGCACATATCTTGTATACATAAAACATATATATATATAATACAAGAGTGTGACACTATTTGTCTATAGAAATCCTTATATATGATACCAAAAATAATTATAATTAACATAAAAATATAAATATAATGTAAGCAAATAAATATGTATTTGACAATTAAATAAATAAAATAAAAATGCAGTTGGTTAATTTATATAATAAAAATATTTGAGAAAATTTTTCTAAAGTTTTGTCTATATTTTTAATAAATCCCAAAATCACAAATAACCCAACTAGTATAAAATAACTCTCCTAAAATTTGAACTTTCACAAAATCCATCATTTCTTCATTTCATGACCAAAATGCTTTAGTTCACAACCAAATTTATAATATATGAATAATGATAAATTTATATATTATAGGGCATTACAAAACCTTGTAACCAAAACATATTTTTACATAATGATTATAATTTACCAAATCTAAAATACATTAGGACTTTACATGCAATGCATTATAACACTAACAAATGGTCTTGTGCCATGTCTCTCTAACTTCAATATCAATCTCAAATCTATTATTGCTCAGGTTTATTAGGGCTTTCTTTATCTTCTCTGTCACCTGCATGATTAAATCTAATTGTGTTAAGTTAATAGCTTAGTGGTACACAATTTGATAACATAATATATTTAAATTAATCATTCCTTTATTTATATAAAATACATTTATCTTTGAATGCATACACAACGCTCAAATCATAATTGATAGTCTCATGCATCATACATATTACATTAGTATATTATGCCTTCGGCTACAACTACGATGAAATATTGAATCATTATTTATAATATCATAATTCACATGAACATATTTTATCAACACACACTGGGATAACACATTGCCTTACTGCTTAAAATACATATGTCCTAACTTAGAATGAACTACTCAATTAAATAATTTAGATTGTCATAAATTCATAAATATAACACATCAACACATGTTGAGCCCAATAATTTCCTACACAATATTCAGGTTCTAGAAAGATTGATTTAGCCATTTGCGACTCAAAGTTTTAACATCAAAATCTGAATGTCATATATATATATATATATCACCTAAAGGCTTTTCTCTATCAATATTAGGGATCTAAGTGTTAAATATATATCACATGAAGGCCGTCCCCTTTCGACACTAGAGGTCAAGTGTCATGTGATAACAACGTACCACTCTCCCTCGAAGGTTGCCTCCTTGACATTGAAGTGTTCGACACCAGTGTGTCTCTCTAAGGCGTAACAAAATGTCATGATATATCATTGGTATGTGAACTCGACAGTATCAAAATTAATATTATATAACAAGTAATTGTGCATGGAAAATAAACACACAACATCTCATCATATTTTCATGTTCTCATTTTATATTATCATTTTTCTACATTTTTTAAATGATATACTCATTACATGATCACTTCTGCATTTCATCATATTCCATAAATATTTCACAATGCACATTATACCATATAAAAATAATTTGCCAATTTTAAAATGCCTCACATCACCACATCATCATATTGTCTAAAGTTTTAAACAATAAAAAAATCACATTCTATAATCACCTTCACATTTCACATCTTTTCCCATAATAATAATATGCCACTTTTAAATATTTTCAATCATCATACCATATTAGTTTTAAAGTTCAAAACAATATTTAAACCACACATTTGATGCACTACATAGGATTAATAAATAATTTCATTAAAAAGAAAAGCAAAATTCTTTAAAAATGCCAAAGTAGATTATGTCAAAGATGTAAACTTTAAGTAAATGTTATTAAAGTATATGCAAACCTCCCTTTATTCCAAAATCAACCCAAAGCCACTTTTTAAACTTCAAATTCAAAAATCCTTTAGCTTCACCTCTTGTAAAATTCTTTACTTCACCTCTTATAAAATTTAGCTTCAAATTCAAAATTCGATGTGTAGTTGATGAAGAAAATCTCGTCCTCTCTCTGTCTAAAATTGGCTATGGTAAATGAAGATGAAGAAGATGATATTTTCATTTTAATTTTCCCATCTTTATTTCTTTTTATTTTAATTAATTAATTAATTGATTGGCTATCATATATTTATCTTTAATTCCTATCCATAAAATAATTTCCACCTTCTTTTGACTTTGCATATTTTTAAACTTTTAACCTAACTTTGTCTTTATGTATATGTGTATACATTATGTATATGTTAGGCATACATTACGTACCCAACATATATGTTATGTATATACAGTATATATATTATGTATCCAGTGTATATATTATGTATATATTGTAACACCCCCACACCCAATATACGCACACCGCATACGCCCGCACAACAAGCGATATACGCATACCGGATAAAGGGGTTCTACGGTTCATTTCTAAACAACCCAAAACTTTAGTCTTTAACATATAAGCATCATAAGTCAGTCTGAATAAACTTAAAACATTAACCTATATTATAAACAGTAATAGAGAAAATATTTCTTCGTTAAAATACATATATATATATATATATAACATTAGTACCCAAAAGCTTATCTAAAACAGTCTGTTCAAAATATTTGTTAATTAAGCAGCGGAAAATACATATGTTTACATCAAAATCAATAAGTACAAAAATATGAAGTTTATACATGCTGGCAGTTCGTCTTTGATCGTGATGTCCACAACTCAACATTGCTCTCACAACTCAAGCCTAGACTTGACTCGGTCTAGACAAGCCCTCCGGCATAACCGGATCTACCCTGTCACCTGCGCAATGAACCACAATCGTGCTAAGCAGAAAGCTTAGTGGTACAAACTTTGATTCAATATAAATCAATGCGATGCTCATCCACAATACATATGAATATGTCAACTCATTACATTATATATTTCAATATATTAATCATTTGCGTCATATTTCATAATTCACATTAAAACAAAGACAAACATGGACCCAAAACGAAACTAATATGCTATTCAAAGTTCAGAGTTACTGCTTTGGTCCATAATGACACCATGTGTCTAGCCCCGTAGGCAATATATATCCATGGATTGTAACAGACCCAGTCTCTTAGACCTCAACCCGGCTAGACCCTAGGGCCCAAGTTTCTTGGTCATCAACCCGGCTAGACTGTTACAGTTTTTGAGGCTTACGACCCAGTCTTTTCACCTCAAAAACATCATATTTCACATTTTTCAGCTGGACTCGGCTTACGACCCTGTCTTTTCACCTGTCCAGCAATTCACAGGCATGCCGCCAAACCCAGAACTCTGAAAATTGAATAACATACTAGGCATACAATTAATTCATTTATCTCATTTCATTTCTCATAATAAAAATAGGCTCATTGCCTTATAATAATATCATCTTTTCTCATTCTTCCATTTCATCTCAATATCGATTGGTTACATTATGTTTTCACATCTCATATCACCTATTTCCACATTTCTTTTCATATATAATACTTTACTCAATTGCATTGATACATCAATAAAATTCACATTATGCATATCACAACATATAACTCATTCATCAACAATGTATCAAGTAACTTAACACATTTTTCAACTAAATGTGTTAAGTCCCAATGTCATGAACATGTATGCAATCATTCAAAGTTTGTACTTACCTCTTAAAGCAACAACACCACTCTATCAAATCCTCTTCCAACATAACTCTCAACACTTGAATAAAGGTAGCTCAACTCTCTTCAAAACCTAATCCAAAGGTGATCATACACACTCACTTAGAAATACACAAGAAGAAAATAAGAAAGAGAACTATCTAGGGCAAACTCTACACTTGACACGCTCTACAACACGGGCGTGTCCTTGACCATGCCCTAAACTCACAACACAGAAGCTTTGACATGCTCAGTGACATGGGCGTGTCACTGGCCGTGTCAATCCTCCAACAACACAGTAGCTATGACACGCTCAGTGACATTGGCGTGTCACTGGCCGTGTCAATGCTACTACAACACAGAAGTTGTGACACGCTCAGCGACATGGGCTTGTCACTGCTCGTGTCACCAAGCCAGAAAATAGAACCAACGACACGCCCAAAGACATGGCCGTGCTCCTGGGCGTGTCAGGCCAAAAACCCTGAAATCGACACCAACAAAGCCACAACCAACACTCATCTTCCAATAGCCAAATCAACCACACATAACTCAACCAAAACCATCAACAACTCAAAAATACTTGAGTAAACCTTAAAACAACTCAATCACAAACATCAAACACAAACACCATCATATAACACAACTCAAAGTCACAACACCCACAACTCTTGTCTCTTCAATCCAAACCCAAAAATCAAAGTTACTAAGACAAAACACTCCAAACACACCAAAATAACCATAAACACATCTACAACAACCATCCAACAAACCCAAGAACATAAACTCAAAAGAAAACCAAGAAACAAGTTGGAAGCTTACCAAAAGTGAAGAAAATCCTTAAAACTCCAACTTGATCTCTTAAAAACCTTCAATCTTTTGAGCTTGGAAGTAACAAAATCTCTTCTCCTTTGGTTGATAAGGGTGGCCGGCCAAAGAGAAGGAAAGAAGAAGATGAAGGTGAACGAGGAAGAAGAAAGAAAGAAAGAAAGAAGGAAAGAAAGAAAGTCAACACTCGTACATGATAAATGTAATTGAAGTAATTGTTTATAGTTTTTAAAATTTATAAAGATATGTATACTCGTGAAATGCTTAAAGCCAACTTCAGTGGAATTTCAAAAATAATTTATTTTATATAATTAAATTAATTAAAATAAAAATTATTTCACTATTTTGTTAAAGTGAAAAGACTAAAAAAATAAGGAAAGAAATATTTTATTAAAATTAATATGACAATTATTAAATGGATTGGAATAGTAATATAAATGAATTGCCTGATTGTATTTGTAATAAACCTAGTCTTTGGATGGAATGGCTAGCCAGAGGGTGGGAGTCCTTACTGTTACTGGACACTTTGTGTCACTACTACTATTGGACATTTTGTGTCACTGCTCTTTCTGGACACTTCATATTACTACTGTTACTGGGCATTTTCTTATTACTGGGTCATTGGCCATGCTAACTGATATTACTGGGCATTTACTTGCCACTACTGACACCTTATCCAATTCTAGGATTTTAAACTTAGTATATGAGGACAAATGTATAAAAATAAGAAACATTTATGGGAACATATATATATACATAAATTATTAATCGTTTATATTAAATTATTGGATTATAAAAGAATATATTTTTTATGTACTAAAATGTATAAAATAATTATAATAAAAAGTGAAATTTAATAAGGCTCTATTGAATTTAATATTATTGAATCGAATATGATAAAAGTATTCAAAGTGTTAAATTGTATATTGATTGAGAATGTATCAAATGTTACTGTAAATCATAGTATTCAAAGCGTTAAATAGAATAATGGTATTTAGATTGTTAATTGAATGAAAATGTTCATTTGATAAAATGATAAGTGAAAATTTACTTATAATGCAAGAAATAAATTTTACAAGTTATATTGAGTTGATATTTTATTTAATTTAATTGAATCTAAAACTTATTAGAGTAAATTGCAAGTGGAAAATATAAATTGTAACTAAAAAAATATTAATGTTATAAATGCCATATTTAAAAATACAATAAATGACAGACCAATGCTATATAGTTATATGTTATTACTTATCTATTTTAATTGAATTTAAAATGAAAGAATATAGAACTTGTTATAAACAATATTAATTAGAATTTGTGTTTATTTTAGAATAAAATAAGTTTTACTGAAAATGTTTGTTTTCATGATTTATTTTCAAGAATCAAGATTTACTATTTTCTTGTTATAATTATTTAATTTGAAATTAAGTAACAAAGTATATGTATACAAATACCACTAAGCTATAAGCTTAGCGTGTTAGAATTTTTTTGACATACAAGAATGATGGAATAAAGTAAAGTTAAGAATTGGTGAGTGAATGATTTAGAGATTAGCTGTAGAACGGATAAAATTCTTTATAAATATTGTAAATGTGGGTTTGTGTTTATATTGTATAATTTTTTTTGGTATATTTGAAAAGTGTACAAATTCATAAGAGATAATGAGATATTTGTATACATATATAGAGAGAGAGAGTTTGAAGTTATATGTTTTAATGATTGATTATTAATTTTAGTATTGTACTTTATATTTATATTTATGGATTGAAAAGTTTATGATGTTTAATTTGATTTATGGTTGATAATTAATTTGTTAGAGTTATTGGAGTTTGGTTGATTATTGAAAATTAGAAGTGCTCTGCTGTGAGTTATGTTATTTGTTGAAAAATTTTTGCGTAGTGATTATTGCAGAGGAAACTCTAGTGAAATTTTTAGTCAGATTGTTATCTAATTTATATGAAATCAAATATTGTATTATTATAAAATTATTTGATGTATTGAATAACATCTTTTGAAAGTTCTCTGAGTGGATTGTTAGGAGGTGTTACATTACTAGGCATCGTCTTTGTGTTTATTGCTTATTTATTGCCCACTTCATGGGGTTACTCGTGTTCAACCTATCGTCTTCGACCATTAAATTATCTACTTAAATTCATTATGGTTGCTCATTTTCTTTTTCTTTTAACTCATCATGGTTCCTCATTTTCTTTTGTTTTCTTTTTCAAACTATTTTCAAGCCACTAGTAATTTACATCTTACCTTAATTTTCAAGTTTTCTTACTTATTCATAAAATTCATAACATTTTTGCTAGTCACATGCAACTATCATCTTTTCATTCTGTACTTACATAACTATTTTGAAAATTTAGATACATTAATTTGTGATTACCTTAAGTTTTTCTTACAATTAACGAGAAGTAAATGTGAAAATACATCAATTTTTCAAAAATCATCAAGTTAGCCAACTTTCACCTTAAATATTTCCAGTTTGCCAACTTTGTTCTTAACTATCCTACATTAGAACCCAAAATAAATTTAACTATAATTTTTCTTAGTTGTTTCCCTTTATCACTCTTGGATTCTATAGTGCCACAATCACCAGAGTTGCCTTTCCTGCTAAATAATACTAAAAATAATAACAGGGTGAGGGTTCAGTCACAACAAAGTGAGTGTTCAGGCTTACAATGTGAGTTTTAGTTCCATTATGCATTGTTAACAATTTAAATAGCTTATTAAAGATTAAGCAATTTCTTTGTGCTTTTGAATTACTGTAATTATATAACCATACAGAATTTCACAGTATAATAAATAATCATGCATATTATTTGAAATTAACTAAAAAATTCATTATTCTCCTACTTGACTTCCTTAGATTATTTTGTTATTATATCCTCTTTTCTTAAAGATATCTTTCTTACTTTACTTTCGAGTTTTTTTATCCCCTTGCCTTTTCACGTGCTACCAATCCCTTGGATGATGAAATATAATTCTTTACCAAGTCCGTGACCCAAATATACTTGTTGAAGAGAACCTTGGAATTAAACTATCACAAAGTAATTAACTTTGATAATAGTAAATCTTAATTCAAGGAAGAACTAAGAAACAAGAGAGGAACTCTCTTTAAGAACAAAGTTCTTAACTTTATTAATCAATCAGCTTCTGAATTACAATCTCAAATAAGAGTTTTTTTTATAGCATCTAATACTAAACCCTAATCCTAGTTATAATAGGAAAATAGATCATGACAAAGTAAGGAAACATACTAATATAAAAATTTGTACATAAAATTTTATGTCGATTTTCAATCTAATAAAATTTGAATATGGGCTTAAGCTCTTCCTAAGAATTATAGCTCTGGAAGTGTATATGAATTTGAATCACTCAATTTAGGCTTTGAAAACTTAAGTTATAACCTTTTGAAGTAAACTGGTTTAGACAGAAATACTATTCTGATATGGATTTGTAGTTTTGATTTTCCATAACCATTTAGAGGCACAAACGAACTCGAATCTATGCAAATAAGACTATTCTGGAAAGCTATAGATGTCTTCTAAAAATTTAATGAATAATCCTTTCTCATTCTAAAATCTAAGATCATTAAAATCTCAAGTTAAGCTTCAAAGGTCAAATTTGCCCAAATTTGGAAATTATAAAATATGCTCCTTCTATGATCTTTCAGCTCTAATGCTTTAACAATTAATATCCCAACCTGGAATTCAGCCTCTTGTTTAGTTTTGAATCTTTAAATGTCTTTTTTCATAAGCTTGGATGGGCGTGCTTAAGTCATTTCCTCCTTCCTAAAAAAGATTCATCCTCAAATTTGCATCAAGGTAACATAGGATAATGGAGCTTCACTTGACAATGCCATCCTTCCCTTATTGGTGTCAAACCTTATAGTGTTTAAGGAAGAAAATTAACTTTGTACCAGGTTTCCATCTTTCTTGCTTGATGATGTTAAGGATTTGAAGCATAGGGAGAGTAAGAGAACCTACTAAAATAAACTTTGTTAAGGAATAACAAAGTTTGTTAGTGAAGTTGATAGCAAAACATCATCTTCTTTGTTATCATGAACAATAAGAGTAAACTCCTATTCATCTTCAAATTCGTGTACATTGCATTGACTTAAAACCTTATCTTTCCTTTCTTCTTCTCAAATCTCATCCCCTTCTTCTTTAGGATCACCATGTTTTTCTTCTTTCAAAGATAGTATAGATTCTTCACTAGAAAGTTCTAATGGAAGCAATTCTTTGTCTTGGTTTATGTTCTTAGCATATACTAAACTTTTTCAATCTCATCATCAATCTTTGCCTCAAACTTTGGTTCCTTTTCTGAAAACTTGGATGCTTTTGCTTCTTCACTTAGAGCATTAAGTATTTCAAGACATCACTATAAAAGTTTTCTCCTTTTGATGATATTTGGAGATCTTATGGGACTTGCTCCATCTTTGCAAATAAGCAAATGGGTCATCATAGTCACCATCTACTTTAGCTCTCCTTGAAAATTGCTTTGTATGTTGAATATGATTATTAGTTTATTTCTTCCTCATCAACAAACTCTTAATTCTATCCATTCTTTTAACCATTTTACCAAATTTCTTTTCCATAGCTTGCACCTTTTCTAACATGATTTGAATATGATCTTTATCACCGAGATAGATATTTCTTATTTTTCTACTCATTTTGTTGAATTTGAAAAAGAGCTATACATAAAATGCTAGTAAAATAATATATTTTTTTTAAAAAAATCCTCACTTCACTCCCTTACGTGTTTCACTTGAGTGTAATTTTCACTCAGGTCACTCGTGTTTACACTTATTTTTTTAAACCAAATAATTTTATGGAACTGTTTGTAGTCAGAGGTACAACTGTACAAGCTTTGGCAGTACCGTGATGTAGATGGAGTGACTGCTAGGCTTCTTCGACTAAATTGGTGATTTGGCAGAAGATTTGCGATGGGCGTTGTAGTGAATCGCAAGAAGAATTGTGCGACTACAAGGAAGGAATTGCTGTAACACATTTTTATTAAATATGATTAAATAATTAATATTGATGGTTAATTGGAGTGATGGAAGAGGGATATGCAATATATATACTTAATGTATGCATTAGATATACATAAAATATACAATACATATATAATATATACATGGTATATACCTAATATATACAATTTCACTAAAAACAAAGTTAGGAAAAAAGTTAAAAGTTAAATATAAATAATAAAAAAAAAAGCAAAAGAAGGTTAAAATTAATTATGGATAGAAAGAAGAATAAAAATATCTTAATAATTAATTAATTAATTATTTAATAATTATTTATGTGGTTGGAAAGAAAGAAAGAAAATTTAAATTAAAAAGTTTATTTTCTTCTTCGTCTACATTGGTCGGCCACCATTAAAGAGGAAGCAGAGATCTTCACTTCATCATCTACATCAAAATTTCATAAGGATTTCAAAGAATTCAAGGTAGTTTTGAAGATTAATCAAGAATTATGTAAGTATTCTTTAAATTTATGTAAAATTTTGGCTTGTGATGGAGGTGATTATAATTGTTCAAATGGATTATTTTGAGGTTATTTTAATGTGTATGTATTGATTTTATGGTTGGATGATGAAAATAAGTTTGTTTTGCTGAAGTTTGGGAAGGGAGAGGAGAAATTAGCATTTTGATGGAAGTTTGGTTAAAATTGGTGTAATTAGTGTTTATTTTGAATAAAGTGAGTATAAGTATGATTTTAATTGAATAATTTTACTTAATATTTGGATTAGGAGTGTTTAGACCAAAATTACACAAGTGGAGGGATTTAGGGTATCGTGGAAGAAAAGCTTAGAGAGTGAATTTAAGTTGATTTTGGAGATAAACAAGGTTAGTATATACTTTGTTAACATTTAAATAGAATATTCTTGCATGGCAACATCCACATTGGCACACTCTAAAGAATGTTGCTTTTATTTAAAGTGACATTATTTGCTACATTATACATTATTATTAAAAATATGATTTGTACATTAGTTTTGACTTAAAGAATATTGTCTTATGGCTAATGGTAATAATTTATACAATGTATTGATAATGTGAAAATGAGTCACATTGCGAATCTGATTAAGGATTATGCTCAATGTGATTGAGAAATGTAGAAATGATTATGGAATAATGTGGAAATTATGAAAAAAAATGATAAATGAGAAAAAAATGAGAAAAAAATGTGTGATGTTTGTTTGCCTTTCACAATTAGTTGTTCTAGAGAATTGAATTTGGTACTGTTGAGTTGGAATTGCCAACGATATTTCATGACGTTTTATTATGCCTTTGGGTGAGATACACTAGTATCACTTTTATTATTACGCCTTCAGGTGAGACACGCTAGTGCCGAACAATTTGTGTTGAAGAGACGGCCTTCGGGTGGTAGTGATACACTGGCATCACATGACACTTAAATCTCCGATGTTGGACCTTCAGGTCGTGATAGGCCAAATCAATTTTTTTAATCTTGAATATTTTATAGTAACTTATAGGGCCCAACATTTGTGATTGTGATTGTCATATGTTCATAAATGTTATGGGATAATGAATGTTTAAATAAGTAATGCATTGAAACGGTGGCATTGTGCATTATGTTCCATGAAAAGCATATATTGGTTTTCAAAAAATATTATATTATCAAAGTATGTACCACTAAGTTTCTAGCTTAGCGTGGGTTGATTTTATCATGTAGTTGACAAGGTTATTGAGAATGGGAGTCTTGATAGACCTGAGCAGGTCTAGATTTTTAGGTTTAATATGAAGTTAAAGACTTTTGACACAAGACCTTTCCGATTGGTGCTAGACTGCATATCATGTAAATATATACTTTGTTCAAATATATTATATTTAAGTACATTATAAAATATTGTTTTAAATATGTTTATATAATTATGGCATTGTAAGGATTTGTATTGTAACAATGTACATTATATATATGCTTGTGAAATATTTGATGATTTGGGAGAAATGATAGGTTTTGAAGAAATTATTTATATTGGATGTGTTTTTCCTTTTCAGGTTGTGTTTGTTGATTTGGATTTTCTTGAAATTACAGACAAAACTCTAGCGAATATTTTTTAGAGCTTTTTTTATATACATTCTTTTGATTATTAAGTGTATATGTTTTTACCTATTAAATTAATCTTCTTAAACTTATATTATTTTTGGTAATGAATATAAGAATTTTCTACAATTAATTACTGTAGTATTTGTCACATCCATGATTTTGAAGAAATTCAATGAGTATTTGGAGGTATATGTATTGTATATACCTAATGTATACATAGTATATATATATATATTATATTATATATGTTAGTTATATATTATATATATATATATATGTATGTGACATATAAGTAACATATATATGACATATATATACATAAAATATATACAACATATAAATGGAATATAAATATACATATTTATGGATGGGAAGATAACAAATTAATTAAAAAAGAAAAGAAAAGAAAAAGAAAGTCAAAGAAGAAAGAAATTGAGTAGTGGAAATTAAAAGTAAAATTAATTAATTAAGTAAGTAATTAATTAATATTATAATTATGTTTGTGTAGTGGAAGATGGTGGGAGAATTATGGATTTTTAATAATTAATATTAAAATTATTTTTAGATAGTGGAAGATGAAGGAAAAGTATGATATTTAGTAATTAATTACATGGTTGGGAAGAAGAAAAAAAATAAAATAATATTTTAAATTAAATAAATTATGGATGGGGGAAGAGGAGACTAAAATATCTAATATTTTAATAATTAAATATATAGTAACTATGCAGTTAAGTGAGGGGTAAAATGGGTAATTAGTTTTTATAAGAAGAAAACCATCTTCTTTTTCTTCTTCCATGTCTAAAATATGAATGAAGAAAGAGTAAGAGAGAGAGAGAGAGAGTTTTTTTTCCAAGCATATCAAATTTCACCAAAATATTTCAAGAATCAAGTTGGATTTTGAAGAAAAATCAAGATTCAAATAAGTCTTCTTTCTTTAAAGGTTTGTTTCTATTTATTTTAAGAATATGTTTGGATTGCTCGAGAGAGAAATTGATATTTAATTGTCAAAATAGATAGAAATGAAGCTTAAAGGATGAGTACATAATGAATTAATGGTTGATTGTTTGAAAAGAACAAAGTTGATGGAGTTATGGTTTTGGTATATGATTATGTGTAATTAGGGTTTTCTATGTGGATGAAGAAAATTGTTGGAATGAATGAAATTAATGTTATTTCAGTATGTATGTATTATTCTATGGTTAAAAATTGGTTAAAGGTAAGTTTAGATGTAGTGTTATGGACCTATTATGTGAAAATTAAGGCTTTGGAAAGATTTTGATAATTATGGAAATGTGTTGTTTTATTGTTGTTTTAGTGAATAAGTAATATTTTTATAGTTAAATGCTGAAATTGAGATTGGTAGAATGAAGTTTAAATAAAGTAGTGAATGGAGAAGTTAGGTGTTTAATGGAATTTTGATAAAATTTGTTTAGATAATGATAGTTTAATGTACATTGAGTGGGCAAATCAGTTTAAATTAGCAATTTTAATTGTTGTTTGATCTATATGTGCATAGATTAAATTGGTGGAATTTAGGATCTTTACTTGGAAAGAGTTTTGGAGAGAATTTGAAAAGCAAATATTGTTAGTACATATTTAATTGAATTGTGTTTATATGCATTTGATTGGCATGTTGTATTATATGTAAAAGTGATGAGTATGCTGCTTTGATATGAAAATAGCATAGATATATGTTTATGTTATGAAATGCATAATGTGTGATTGAGAGATGGCTAAAAGCATTTATTGATGTGTTTGTGAAAATGTGTGAAAACATTGAGAAAAGTTGGAAAAGTACAAAAAGAATGGAAATTAGCATAATTTCCAAAGTATGAGAAAAATGTGGAATTATGTGTGTTATGTGTGAAACCTTATATAATATCAATTTTCAAAGTATTGTGTTTGGTGTTATACAATATATCAGTTATTTGCCTTCGGTCCAGACTCTGGGCACCATTATTATTGCCTTCGGGCCAGTTGTTGAGTGTCACTTTTATTTACATTCGATCCAGACGCTGGGCATCAATATTATTTACCTTCAGACCAAACACTGGGTATCAAATATTGGTCCAAAACAATATCTCTAAAACTTGAATATTATATAGGGTCATTTGGGCCTAATGTATGTTGCGATATGATGATAATGTGATAGATTGTGATGTATTGAGATGTGAAATTAATATGTAAATGGGATGATTTATGAGATATATGATGGTGATCATGGAATGATATGATCTTGATACATATGAAAATTTGTGCAAAGGAATGTAAAATGAGAAATATGTTAAATGATGAAAAATGAATTGTTAAAAGACTTGAGCAGAGCTAAGTCTTGATAATGAAAATGAAATTATAGAAATATGATTTGATGAGATTAATTTAATGAGTTTAGTTAAACAATGTGTTGTGCTGGTAGTGTGGCAATGAAATATTAAGTTGATAAATATATGTGTGTGTGGTTGTGATATATTTGTATATAAATTTTGTGATGATGATGTCATGTGACTTATATATATATATTTTATGAATTAGAGAACAGATTGTGAGTAGTTTATTAATGAATAATTATGTGCATATGAACTTTAAGGTAAAGGAAATGCAAAAATAATAGTATATGTTTTGATAGTATGATGGTAAAATATGAGTTGAAAAGTATTCATGTGTGTTATTTAAATTGTCATATGATTTTAGTATGTACCACTAAACTTTCTAATCGCACAAGTGAGATTTTTTGAATCGCACAAGTGGAAGATTTACTGGTCAAAGGGATTAGGATTGTGGGTGAGATTTAGAGTTCTGTGGCGCCTCAAGACCAACAGTGTCATATGCATACATGTATAGTTAGAGTTTTATGCATTTTGTAATATGTATGTTTTATTGTAAAACTTGTGTTTCTTTTCAAAAGATGTGGAATGGTGGTGTATATGTATATATGTAATTAATCATGATAAATATTATTTTGAGTTATAAAAATTGATAGTACATTGATGAAGTGTGTAACACCCCTTCCCGACCTACATATGTAAGCCAAGTAGAGGTGCCACACTATCCTAATGTTGCTACCAATTTTACTCAGTCAATTTTTTTTAGTTCCAATTTTTACAGAAATTTTGCCATAATTTTGCCTAAAAATTGAGTCCCAAGTGTCGACAAAACTGGTTTTTTTTTTCTGATTTTTAAAACATTTACACAAACCAATGCAAACAAAATCATTATCAGTACACTCCCAATAAATCCCCCTTATAACCTCAACTACAACCTGCAAAAAGGATTTACACTTCTAGTACAACATAAAGTAAAAGTTTATTATGAAATACAGTAAATAAAATATTTGTTCACTATGCAGCGGAAAATAACAATATTTACAAATTCATATATATCCAAACTCAAGTTTTACAACCCATAAAATTTATACATTTCTTTGGCAGTCAGTCTTTGATCTTTAAGCCCACTATCAACACCTCAAAATCTATACTCGACTCGGCCTAGAGGAACTCTCTGGTTCTTCCCTGTCACCTGCACGAAGAATCACATTCGCGCTAAGCCAACGGCTTAGTGGTACAAATTACAGTGCTATGATGCTTTAATGCCATGCTAATGTCACGCAATCAAGATTCAAGATCAATTCAAGAGAATATTATATTTCAAATCTTACCGGTTTCAATAATGTATGTATAGTAGTCATATCATTATTCATTTGTTTCACCATTCAATAGTCACATTTAAACAAGCACAAGCATGGGCCCAAAAATAATCTAATATGCTATTCAAAGTTCAGAGTTACTGTTTTGGTCTATAATCATAATCATCAATACATTTATCCATGGATATTCAACTAGATTTGAGTTTACGACCCAGTCATTTCACCCAATCTAGTTTTAATAATTTGTTTTTGAGGTTTACGACCCGGTCATTTCACCCCAAAAACATCACATTTCACATTTTTCAACTGGAATCGGCTTACGACCCGGTCATTTCACCTATCCAGTGATTTATAGGCATGCCGCCAAAACCAGAACTCTGAAAATTGAATAAACATATTAGGCACACAATGAATTCATTTATCTCATTATCAATTTCTTTTCATTTCATTTCTCATAATTAATTAGGCAACCATGCCTCCATTATATATTTCATTTGCATTATCATAGCCAACAACCATGGCCTCATATCTCATATGATCTCAAATCACAATAGGGCAATTCTTCATAATATCATATCTTTCACATTTCATTTCATCATCACATCTTTTACATTTCATATTCCATATTTCATTTCATCATTCAAATGGATATAATCAATGGCATTAACACATATTTTACATACTCATCACAACATTCACATCATACCAAACATACATTATTAATATGCATTAATAATGTATTAGATTTCTTAACACATTTACAATCAAATGTATGTTAAATCTCAACATCATATGAATGTATGAAATAATGTAATTTGTACTTACCTTAAAACCAACTCACACCAATCTATACACTTACTCTTCCAAGAATCCTCAACACTTAGGTTAGGGCAATTCAACCTCTTCACAACCTAATCCAAAAGGAGTATTAGCAAAATGACCATATGAATAGTACATTCTGGTTTTAGACTCCACTCTATCCTTATTTTGAAAAATTGTATAAAATAATCTACTTGACTAAAAATTCTAAAATTTTTACAGAACTAAATTTTACATCTTAAAATCATTCCTTTAAAATTTCAGATCAAACTGAACACAAAATCTTGGTCAAATAGTTCACCCAACCAGACTGCCCCAATTGCCCTGCATCCTGGCAGCAGTTCTGAACTTTGTGAATTCCATAAATTAAATTCAATCAACGTGGTTCAAAATTATTTTTCTCAAATACTAGACTCACTAAGCAACAACATATCCAAAATTCAATTGAATATGATTTTTCTACATTTTATTAAAAAACCCGAAATATAGCTGTCTCAGTTAAGGTACCTGCTGGAACAGGTTTAGTAAAAATAATCTTTCCAAAATCATAACCATTCCAAAATCGAATCAACATATTTTTCAGTCATTCTAGACTCATATAGGCAAAACATATCAAAAATTCACTTCAAGAACATTTTTCTATATTTAATTAAAAATCATACAAGTCACAGCCTTTACTAATTGTAAAACAGAAAAAATTTCACTAAACACAACTCTTACTCTTCCATCACCAACACCAACCTAACTTCTTATCTTTAATTCCATTTCAACACTTTTACACACACCATACACAAACACACTCCAACCATCAACAACACTCCATCAAACTCAAACAAAATTCCAAATAGAACAAGAGAAAACTTACCAAAAATGATGAACTTCTTGAATTTCTAACTTGTTTTCTTCTTTCAATTAGCTCTTAAACTTCAAAAACCCTCACTTGCTCTCTTGTTTCCTTGAGGTCCGGCCAACACAAAGAGAAAAGGAAAAAAAATGACAAAGTGAAGAGACAAAGTCAAATTTCCCCTCTCTTTAAACCTCCACCAAGCAATTTAAAATGAAAATTACCTAAATACCCTCTTCTATACAATTAAACTCCCTTTCACTTACTTGCCCTTTTTAGTAATTTCATACATAACCAAAATAAATATCCTCTTCCTTTGACCATCCATTTGACTTGTGTATATGTTATATATATGTCCATATATACAACATATACACTCCTCTTTAAATTATTTTCTCTTTCCAATAACATATACATTTTAATTCAAATAAAACAACAATTATACTAAAACTTCTAGGGCACATTTTGGGATATTACAAAGTAATTTTATAGAGAATTGTTGAAAACCTTAATTTAGGAGCATTTAATTTTTGAACAGGTTGTGAATTTGACTATTTTGGGAATGTAAAAATTACAGACAAAGCTTTGGTAAATTTTTCTCAGAGATTTTACATTAAATATGTATTTTTTATTTTAATTTACTAATGAATATTTTTATTTGTTTATTAAAGTGTATTATAAGATTTAAAATATTTTCTTATATACGTAGAGATTTTTAAATAGCTGATAACAATGACATTTTTGTATTCTGTATACGTATTGTACATATAAGGAGTGTATACATTGTACATATATGGGGTATAAGAGTGTTATATTTATTAATAATTTTAATATTAATTATTAAAATTCCATAATTCTCCCATCATTGTCCACTATACAAAAATAATTATAAAAATAATTATTTAGTTAGTTAATTAATTAATTTTACTTTTAATCTCCACCTCTCAATTTCTTTCTTCTTTGGCTTTCTTTTTCTTTTTCTTTTCTTTTTTTTTCTTTTTTAATTAATTTTTCATCTTTCCATCCATAAATATATATTTATATTCCATTTACATGTTGTATATACTTTATGTATATGTATATGTCATATATATGTTACTTATATGTGACATATGCTTTTGTATACATCCTTATGTAATGTGTATATATTATGCATATGTAATATATATTTAATATACATATTTTTACCCATATATATATATATATCATGTGTACCCTATGAACACATTAAATATACCATATACATATATATATTATATATCAAGTATATATAATGTATATATAACCAACATACATAATATAATATGTATATACTATGTATACATTGGTATACATTAGGCATATACAAAACATATACCTCCAAATACTCATTGAATTTCTTCAAAATCACGGATATGACAACATTCTTATATTATATTATATATATATATTTTACATATACATAGTGTATATATTATACGTACATAGGGCATAAGAGTGTTATATTTATTTTGGTATCAAAGCTATGTTTGAGATTCTCAACCTAGGTAAGTTTTTTTTTTTAAAAAAATGTAATTTTAAATTGTGATACATGCATTTGCATTAGCACCTATGTTGGTCTCTGATGTGGCAATATTCATGTGTGGTGACACATATAGATTGTAATGGCATCTATGACGCGTAGATTGGAGGAAGAGAGTGCTGAGACTAATGCTCTATGTGTGGGTAGACTTGGAGCTACTTTGGGAGCTAGTGTAAAGGGTGCTAAAGAGGCCTCATTGCCAGCCAGACTAGTGGTACAGGATCCTCCAATGTGGATGTAGTAGATGATAGAGTATTTTCATCAAGCCCTAACACCTCAGTAGAGTAAGAGGTATAAGAAACTTAGAAAATATGTTGCTATAGATTTTGTTGGTACTGCTAATCCAGCTGAGGCAGAGCAGTGGTTGGATAGAGTGGAGCAATTTTTTTATATTACTGGAGTCTAAAATAGAAGAAAAATATGATTATGCTATTTTATTATTACAAGTTAACGCTTATGACTAGTAGCAGACTATTCTACATGGGTTGGATAGACTACCATGTTGACATATGATGATTTTCTAACAGAGATTGAAGAGAAATACATGCAAAGGGATTTCAAGGATAAGAATAAGAGGGAGTTTTTTAATCTTAAGCAGGGGATGAGAACTATGACAGAGTATGAGAAGGAGTTCCTGCGATTGAGTAAGTATACTAGTGGGATAGTTTTAGATAAGAGGGATAGATGCAGGAGATTTGAAGAAGGGTTGAAGCTTTCTATCAAATGTTAGGCAGCAATAGTTTAGTACGAGGTTTTCTTTAAATTAGTATCAGCAACTAGGAACATGGAGAAGGTTCAGGAGATTACAGCTACAACAATGCTAGAGGAGAGTAAGGGTAGGAGACCTCAGTTTAATGCAAAGTCATCATCCCATATGAGAGATAGATGGAATTCTTTACAGAGATTTGGTAGGAGCCAGGGGCATTCTAATAGGTCATTTCAGCAGAGGCAAAGACCTATAGTATTAGTGGCTAGTGCCTCTACCCCATCTTCTTAGAGATCAATTCCACCCACTTGTACCTAGTGTGGTAGGACACATATGGGAGTTTGTTAAAGGACTAGTACATGAGGTTATTTCAGATGTAGATCTAGAGATCATTATGTTAGAGATTACCCAAAGCTGTTAAAGGTTAGACAAATAGAGACTGCTGTGTCCAAGCCCAGTGTTAGAGGTGGCAGAGCAGGATTTAGCTAAAAATGGGATTTTGTATCAGCGGGTAGACTATAAGAGGCTAGAACTTCATAGAGAGTGTATGTGATGCAGAAAAGCTAAATGCCTTAGAGGTAGTTATTGGTAAATTTTATCTACTTGGTATTTCTCTTCATGCATTGATTGACCCTAGATCTACTCATTCATACATCAATGCATCTGTTGAGCCTATTGGTGACATGCATTCAGAGTCTTTAGAATATGATTTGCTAGATATTAATTTGTTGGGGCATAACATAGTTATCAGTAGAGTGTATTGAGATTATCCAAAATCAATGCACAATGACGAGTTCTTATGTTACTTGATTGATATGCTATTTAGAGATTATGATCTCATTTTGGGGATGGATTAGTTATCTAGACATCAGGCTGTTGTAGATTATTAGCAAAAGCGTGTTACTTTGAAATCTCAAGATGGGAAGGATGTAAGGTATCAAGTGAGTAGAGAGACCTCTTACCTACTTTTATTTTAGCTATCTCACTATAAGGATGATTCGGAAGGGGTGTGAAGCTTACTTGGCATATGAAATAGATACTAAGACTGTGGGGCCTAATCTTGATAGTATTCTTATAGTTGCTGAGTTTCCTAATGTATTTCTAAATGAGTTATTAGGGCTACCTCCTATGAGAGAAGTGGAGTTTAGTGTTGATGTGATACTAGACACTACTGTTTAGATAATTTTTGTACTTATTTTTAGTGTGATTTTATGTGTTTTTAGTTAATATTTCATTTGATTTTTGTTTAAAGTTTGTTTGAAGTGTTGTTTTTAGGTTAAAGTGCAAAAACTCCCTTGGAAGGATCAAAACAATGAAGAAGGAGCATGAATCAAGCAAGACATGGCCAAGCCAAATCAAGCTTGGCCGTGTCTCCTCAAAGAGTTTTATGGCAGAGCATGACACGGCCATGAGACACGACCAAGCCACTGGCCATGTCTCACTTAAAGACCAAAACCAAAGAAATAAAAGAAAAGAAGAAAAGAAATGGCAGCAAGTGACACAGCCAGCACGGTTGGCCGTGTCACCCTCATCTCCAAAGAACAAAGAAGAGCAAGGAGAAAGGCAGAAGTGGACACACCCAAGGGACATGGCCAAGCCACTGGCACCTTAAGATCAAAGCAAAAGTGACACGGCTGCAAGCTTGGCCGTGTCACACCAAAAGAAAATGAAGCAAAGTGAAAGAAGCAAGGAAGGTAGCAAAGGACACGACCAGCTAGCTTGGCCGTGTCCCATGAAAATTGAGGGACACGACCACTAGCTTGGCTGTGTCACCACATGAAAAGAAAGAAAGAAAGAGAGGTAGTGATGGACACAGCTAGCTAGCTTGGCCGTGTCCCAAAGAAAAATGAGAGACATGATCAAGCGACTCATGGCTTGGCCGTGTCACCTATGGAAGCATTGACTTCTTTTGCACGAGGTGTGGAAAAGTGGGGGAAAAACATCTAGCTTTTGCCAAAATAAATATTAAAGAAAAGAAAAGCTTGCCTAATTGATGGAAAGAAATATTTAACAAAGAGAATGTGGGAGACATATGAGGGTGGTGTGAGTTGGAAGGCATGGGTTGTGTTTTTGAAGGAATTAAAAAGAGAAGAAGAGGGAAGGAGAGCATACACGGTTTGGGGGAGAAAGTGACACTCTCCCTTGTCTCTCATCTTCATCCTCCATCTTCTCCATCTTCTCCATCTTCCATAGACAAGATCTTTAAGGTTCCTTGGGATAAATTGGGTTAACAAGCTCTTGAAGGTTGAGGAAAGCTTCATTGAAGGATTGGTGACTTGAGCCAAATGTTGATTGATTACCACCTGGGTAAGGCAAATGTTGTTACTGATGCCTTAAGCCAAAAATCCATTGTTTTGTTAACTACTTACTCTCTATTATTGCTGGTAGAGTTAAGAGCTTTGCATGCTAGCTTAGAGATATGTGATGATGGTGCTATTATGGCCCAGTTTCAAGTTAGTCCAGTGCTACTTGATCAGATTAGAGAAGCTCAGAACAAAGATTTGAAACTTTAGAAGATTGTTAAGGAGAGTCATAAGGGAGAGAGTAGATATTTCTTAGTTAGAGGTGATGGTAGTTTGTTGAAAAAGAAGATTTTAGAAGAGGCACATCAATCTCTCAATGCCGTAAATCCTGAGAGTACCAAGTTGTATTAGGATTTGAAAAGACATTATTTGTGGTCGAAAATAAAGAAAGACAGTAGAATTTATATCCAGATTCCTTACTTGTCAGCCGGTTAAGGCTGAACAATAGGTAATCCTTTAGGTTTGTTAGAGCCATTATCAATTCCTGAGTGAAAATGGGAGTGGGTGATGATGGACTTTCTATTTGGATTACCTCTTACCTAGAGAAGACATTATGCAATTTGGGTGATGGATGATAAAATTACAAAGTCAGCACATTTTTTTCAAGTCAGGACAAACTGTTCTCTAGACAGGCTGGCTTAATTGTATGTGAATGAAATTGTGAGGTTGCATGGAGTTCCAATTTCATTGGTATTAGACCAAGATCCATGGTTTACATCAAGGTTTTGAAAGAGTTTACAAGATGCCTTAGGTAATCAGTTACATTTGAGTATTGCCTTTCATCTACAAATAGATGGATATTCAGAGAGAGTGATATAAGTCTTAGACGTTATACTGAGATGCTGTGTAATTGATTTTACTAGAAGATGAGTCGGCATTTACCTTTAGTTGAATTTGCCTACAACAACAACTATCAATCCAGCATAGGAATGTCACCTTATAAGACATTTTATGGAAGAAAATGTAGAACACCTTTGTGTTGGGATGAAGTTGGAGATGGAAAACTAATGGGTCCTAATTTGATTAAAGAAACAAAAGAGAAAGTTGAGATAATTAGGGATTCATTAAAAGCAACTTCAGATTGACAAGAATCCTATTCTAACTTGAGATGGAAAGACATAGAGTTCAATGTAGGTGATAAAATATTCTTAAATGTGTCACTGTGAAAAAAGATACTGAGGGTTTGGTCGGAAGGAAAGTTGAGCCCTTGATTCATTTGGCCATATGGGATCCTAGCGAGAGTTGGATCTGTTGCTTACATATTGGCTTTACTGCTTGAGTGGGAGAAGATTCATAATTTTTTCCATGTCTTTATTCTTCAAAGGTACATATCAGATCCATCACATGTTTTATCAGTTGAATCAATTGAAGTGAATCTGGATTTGACTTATGAAGGGGAGCCAATGACTTAAAAGTTAAAAAACTATATATAATAATAATAAAAGTAAAAGAAGGTTAAAATTAATTATGGATAGAAAGAAGACAAAAAAATATCTTATTAATTAATTAATTAATTATCTAATAATATTATATATGGTTGGAAAGAAGGAAAGAAAAATTAAATTAAAAAGTTTATTTTTCTTCTTCTTCTTTGCCAGCCACAATTAGAGAGATGTAGACCCTAATTTTGGCCTTCAGTAAGTTTGATCCTAATTAATAGGAACAAAGCCAAATTCGGTCCGATTTTAAAAGCTTAAACCTAGTTTAAAGCTTTGAATTAGATAAGTCCAATTTTAAAAGGCTCAAATTAGACTGGTCCAATTTTTAAAGTCTAAATTAGGTCCGATCCAAAGTTTAAATCCATTCAATTTTGTTTAATTTGATATGGGCTATGCCATAATGAATTGGACACTCCAATTTGATATGAGAAGAGTCCAATTCGATATGAGCTTTAGCCATATCGAATTGGACACACTCCAATTTGATATCAATATAAAGCTCATATCGAATTGGCCATGGTCTAGTTTGATATGAGTTTTTGTTCATATTGGGTTTACCAAAGTCTAATTCAACATGATCCCCTGTTTTAGTCCTTAATTCGAGCCAAATTTAGTTTGAGTTTTATGTAAATTCTAATTGTGTTCGAATAAGCAGGGATGGTTTTAAAAAATTAGGGTTATTAAGCTGAGATTAAACCTTATTGTGGCCTATAAATACAGAAGTAAGAAATAGTTAGGGGGAAATACAAGAATTAAAAAAAAAAGGCAGCAGAACTTTGATACATGATTAAAAGTAATTCAAATAGAAAGCAAAACACACATAATTAAACACAGCAGCCAATGGGAGGCAGTAACTAAAAGTAGCAATTGTCTTTAGATTGCTTCACTCAACCAAGACCAAAATTAATCTATGTAGAAGCTATAATCAATCTTGGTTCATTCAATTGATGGAGCCAACAACGTAGGTTTGACTTTCCAAAACTCAATCTAATTAAACATTCATTGGTTGTTTTCATTCTTTAACAATATTAAACAATTATGGTTTTAAGTCATTAATTTAATTATTAGAAATTCATCCAGTTGGACTAATATTGATTTTAATTTGGTATAAACCTAAACAACATGATTTAATCCAAGCTATCTTGATCCAAAACCCTAATCCATTAGTTTAGACCCTAGGTTTGTATGAAAACCCTAGATTAGCATACCCTAATCTTACATACCTTGATCCCAAACCTTAATTTATTTCACAAAACCCTAATTTACATTCAAAAACCCTAATTTGTATTCAAAAACCCTAATTCATATATTTTAGCCTTAGCTTGTATATTCTAAAACCCTAGTCTGTGTGGATTAAACCCTTGGTCAAGGAAAACCCTAATTTTACGTCGTAAAAATCCTAATTTGATAACTTTGCATCCTAAAATCCTAATTTGTATATTTGAACCTTAAATAGCTTTTTAAAAACCTAAATTGCATATTTGTATATTTTAACCCTAAATTGGATACCAAACCCTTAGTTTATTAAAGTTAATGTTTTATTATTGATTATTTAATGGTTATTTATCTTTTTGAATTCATTTTTTTTGTATGAATGGTTAAATTATATATATATTTTTATTATTGTTTGGATTTGGAGGATGATGTAAAAGGGCATATTTCCTTTTTGTGGGTGCCTTACTTATTTAATTTGTTTATTTTATCTTATTTGTATTTGAGGATTAATGTAAGGGACACATTTTTACCATATGGTGGGTAACCTATTTTATTTACTTGTATTTTGGACATTGGACATTGTAAGGGCATGTTTCCATCTTGTATGGGTGCCAATTTTATTAGTTTGTTTGGACTTGTTTGATTTTATAATATTGATTATTTATTTCAAATAATTGCATATATTATGGATAATGTTATAATAAGTTAAGAATTTAATAATATTTAAAACTGAAAAGGAGGTCAGTTCCAATGAATCGGGTGCTATGGAGGTGTTGTGTCATTCTCACCTTCCCTATACATACCCAACTTTTCAAACCTAGTAGGGGCTGGAGATTTTTTAGGAATTGAGTTATCCACCGCTTTCTATCTTTTCGGCTCGTCTGGGTGGCGACTCCCAATTCTCCAAGGTTAGACTCGTATTCTCTAAGGCCTAGAGCCTAACAGTACCGAAGTCACAAGAACCATTCCTTAAAAGTGAAGGCAAAAATCATTGATCATAGTGGTGACTCTACTGGGGATAAGAAAAGTTGATTCCGTTGGTCTTTATATTATTTTATTCTTTCTTATTATGATATTATCCATTGCATCACTTAAATTGCATTACTTAAATTGCATTATGTGTGTGAGTTAGGATGCCTTGTGTAACTCGAGTTATGTTATGTAAGGAATACCATTCTTTCACTCTAGGTATAGAGATCGAGTATGGCATAACCATTCATAGTCTCGTACGTTTTGGTATATACTTGGTATGGAAACCTAAGCTTTTCAAACCAAAGGCTAAAGCCTCTGTAGTTGGCCTAGTAACTTTCCTTAGTTTTACCTTAAATGCTTGTTGTTTGTCTATGATTAACATATTTTGGTTTAAGTTATGACCCATTTGGTTTGCTCTTTCCTAATATGACCATTTGGCTTGCTCTTTCCTAACATAATTTTATTTTTTTTTAATCCCAAAAGACCAAAATTATTTTTAAAACTTTTTTCCCATATGGTCATTTGGACATAAAACCTTTTTAAGGTGGGTCAAAAATCCTTTTCTATCTCATGGCCCAAGTTTAAAGTCTACAATTCATTTTTTTAATAAACCTTTTTACAATGGACTTTGAAGCATTTTTTTATAACCTAAATTCAAATTACAACTTTTTCTTAAATGGGCTTACAACTAGTTGGGTCAATTATGGAATATTAAAATCAATTATGGGTCTAATTTATATCAAGACTTGTTAATCATGTGCTTGTTTGTGGCATGGATCATTAGCTGCCTATTCTCAAATAAGAAATCTACTTATGATAAACCCTGTAATTTAGTTTTAATCCATAATATAGCATAAAAGCTATTTTCAGTTGATCCAATAGATTAAGGCTTAATTAGTGGGAATTATCATGAACTGACTTCTAAATTTGAAAATATAACTACTAGTTAATCTGTCTGAGTAGATCTCTCAAAAATAAAATATCCCATGTTGATGTTTTGTTGGCCATATACCTAGAAAAAGAGACTCATCACTCATGTGTGGGTGATATAAGGTTGGAAGGAGCATCCTTGCTCTTTTTGTTTGTTTGTTACTTTTGCATACATGCATTACATAGCATTGATCCTTTCTGGCTCACAGACCTAGAGTACGGCAATTTATGTATCACCCTTATACCCTATATATGTAATACTCCGATTTTTGATGTACTTTGAAATAGTAATTATGGTAGAGTATATTGGAGTAATAGGTAAAGAAAAATATGAGATGGATGTGTATGATGGATGTAATATATATATATGTTATATATACTTAAAATATATTTGAATTAAACATGACATATATAAGACATATACATGTACCCAACATATACACCACATATACATGAGGTATATATTAGTGTAGGGAAAGTTAATAATAATAATAATAATAATAATAATAATAATAATAATAATAATAATAATAATAATGATAATAATAATAATAATAATAGTAAAGAGAAGGAGACAAACTTAAAAGATGGAAGAAGATGGTTGGAGGGAAATTTAGGTAGAAAATTGGTTTTATTATTATTATATATATAAGAAATAATGATGGGAAAAGAAGAGTATACTTCTTCTTTCGTTCTTCTTTTTCCTCTTTGAACATGGGAATTGAGAGAGAGGGAGGAGAGATTGATTTTATTCATATACACATCAAATTCATAAGAGTTTTAAGAGGTTTGAAAGTGGATATTGAAGGTTTGGCAAAGAATTCAAGTACCTTCTTCTTAAGCTTATTTTATGGATTATATATATGTATGATATGGTTAGTGAGAGAAAGTGATGATTAATTAAATAAGATGATAACAATGCTATATTGAAGTATATATATATATGTTTAATTGATGCATAGATGAAGTAAATATGGTTAGATGTAAGGGATGATGATGAGTAGTTGGAATTGAGGAAAATAGTAAGGGTTTTGTAGAATTGAGTTGGGGATTGAGTGAATTGATATATGGATGATTGTATGAATGAAATATATGATGATTGTTGTTATGATTTTGTGTTTAGATTAACAAGAAGTAAGTAAAGAAGAGTAAGCTTGGAATAACTAAAGATTTGTACATATAACTTCTTTGGCATGTATATATGGTCTTGAGTTTATATATATGATCTTGAGGTTGTACATATTTAATTTAACATGATTTGGAGTTGCTTATGTGATGTGTGAGTTTTGTATTGATGAAAATGGAGTGAAAGAGTGTTTTTGGGATGGCATGGGCATACCCAATGGGCATGTCATAGCTACTGTAATGTAGGATAAATGACAGGTGTAGTGACATGCCCATGTCCCTGGGCATGTCAAAGCTTCTGTAAGGTGGGCAAATGACATGGTCATTGACACGCCCATGTCGTTGGGCGTGTCAATTGTAGAATTTGCCCAAAATAGCTCTTTACCTTGTTTTTCATCTGTGATTCTAGCCTAAATGACTATAAGGCCTCAAAGTATAAATATGTGATTTTAAAGTGACGGATATGATATAATATGTTGATTATGATAAATGTTGATATGTTGATGAGTCATATGGTGAATGTGGCTCATGCTTGCATGATGAAAATATGAAATGGGAAATGTGGTTGGATATCAAGTGTGAATTAAAAATGAATAATGAATATGATAAAGATGAGATGAATATGACATTATTATTAGTTTGGAAACTTAATAGAGTCTTAGTTAATAAGAAACTCCAAAGTATGGAGTATTGAATTAAGTGTTATGAATTGAGAAGGAAAGAAAGATATACAGATTGATGTTAGTAATATATTGGTATAAAATATGCCATGATAATATTGAAATACCTTATATATGAGTTGTACTATAGTATTAGCAATTTAATGTGAAATATATGTATTAAGTGTGGTGCAATGTGAATAAGCTATAGAATTATAGCAAGTGATAATGTTATATAAAAATTGAGAAGCCATGAAATATGTGTTGATAATTATTTTGTGTTTTGTGCAAGGCACGATCTTGGCCTTTGAGAAGATGTGCTATTGTTGTGATAATCATGTAATGTAAAATGTGGATGTGATATTTGTTAAAGATTTGTGAAGTGCAAGTTGTGCACTAAAATGTGAATGTAAGCCACATTGGTATTATATATGATGATGGTTGATGGAAACCATGATATTAGTTGAGATGTGAAAATATGTTGAAAAATGAATGTGTATTGTGTGTACCTTAAATAATATCTAGTTGCCAGAAGATTGTGTTTGGTAGTTGGCATGCCATATATGATGTGGTGATGCACTGGTTGTCACAGATATTACAACGTCCATTAGCGAGACACATTGGTGTCATTGTGCTGAGATTGTAACACCCTCGTACCCCATATACGCACACCACATACACCCACAATGAGTGATATACGTATACCGGATACAAGGATGTCACGATCCATTAAAACAAACAAAAATTACCAACCTTTAAACTTTAACATCAAATCATTGTAAATCAACCTGAGTAACTTCAAAACATTTAGCTTATATTATAGAAAGTAGGAAATGAAGCCTCCCTTATTAAAATACATTTACATATATCTTCATTACTTTAAAAGTTTACCAAAACATTTGTTTATTAAGCAGCGGAATATACATACATATATATTAAAACCAATATTTACAAAAATCAACACTTCACAAGGGATCACAAGCCTAGACTCGACTTGGTCTAGCTGAACTCTCCGGCTCAACCGAATCTACCCTGTCACTTGCGCTATAAATCACAATCGCAATCGACTTAGTGGTACAAACCATGATAACAATATGATTCAAATGTAATACCAATGTCAAACTTTCAAGAATTAGAAATAATATAAAAGGATCTCATGTTTCATATCATTAAATATCATTACATTGTTCAATTGTTCCATTATTCACATTTCATATTAAAGCAAAGACAAGCATGGGCCCAAAAGAAACTAATATGTCATTCAAATTCCAGAGTTACTATTTTGGTCCAATATCACATTTATTAAGCCCAAAGGTGAATCATTATCACAATGAGGATTACCTTATATGTAACATCCCAACTAGGCTTCAAGGACTAGGCCCAACCAAGCTTCAAGAGGAGCTCAGCATCAACACAACTTGGCTTTAAGGACCAAGCCCAACCTAGCTTCAAGGGATTGTTACTTTTAGGCATGCCACCAACAACAAAACTCTAAAAATTGAATAACATACTAGGCACGCAATTCTTTCATTATTTCATTATCAAATCCATTCTCATTTTCTCATGATCATTTAGGCACAATGCCCCAAATATTTCATTTATATCAATATAGCCATCAACAATGGCTTCACATTTCATCATTAGGGTATACATAACGAATTATATTAATCATACATTTTGAATCCTCAACATATATTTCACATACTTTACATAATGAAAATCATAACACCATTCTCATATATCAACAATATAATAGTTAACCTAACACATTTTCCAACCAAATGTGTTAAGTCCCAAAGTCATGTAAATGTATGCAATCATGTAAGGTTTGTACTTACCTCTTAGAGCAACTAACATTAATCTATCAACCTCCTCTTCCAAGAATCCTTCAACACTTGGATTAGGGCAACTCAAATCTCTTCCAAACCTAATCCAAAGGTGATTACACATACTCATTTAGTAATACACATAAGAAAATAGGAATAAGAACTATCTAGGGCAAACTCTACACATGACACACTCAACAACACGGGCGTGTCCCTGATCGTGCCCTAAACCCATAACACAGAAGCTTTGACACGCACAGTGACATGGGTGTGTCATTGTATGTGTCAATTCTCCCCCAACACAGTGGCTATGACACGCTTAGTGACATGGGCGTGTCACTGGACGTGTCAAACCACCGACAAGACAGTAGCTGTGACACGCTCAGTGACAGGGCGTGTCAATACTACTCCAACACAGAAGCTGTGACACGCTCAGTGACATGGGCATGTCACTGCTCGTGTCACAAGCCCTGAAAACAGAACCATTGACATGCCCAAAGACATGGCCATGTTAATGGGCGTGTCAGGCCAAAAATCTGAAATCGACACCAAAAACACCACATCCAATAAACATCTTTCCATTACCCTTTTTCTACTCCAAACAAACTTAACCAAAACCATCAATATACCATAATAAACTTGTATATCATCAAAACAACTCAATTACATGCATCAACACACAATCAAAACCATATTTCACAACTCAAACTTACACAATCCACAACTTTTGCTTTCTTCATCAAACTTAACCCTTTTCTCTTCAATCCAACCCCAAAATCAAAGTTAACTAAACAAAACAACCTCATACACACCAAAATAAACTATACACACAACTACACCAACCATCCACCAAACTCAAATACACAAACTCAAAAGAAATCAAAGAAACAAGTTGGAAACTTACCAAAAGTGAAGAAAATCCTTCAAACTCCAACTTGATCTCTTGAAATCCTTCAATTGCTTGAGTTGGGAATTAACAAAACCTCTCTTTCCTTTTGCTAATGGTGGCGGCAAGCTCTTGGAGAAGAAAGAAGAAGATGAAGATGAGCTTCCCTCAAGTCAAAGCCAATCTCCTCTCTTAACCACACAAAAACTCTTTTAATTTCCTCCAAACAATTAATATATTATTATTATATAAATATCATCTTCCACTTACATATATAATTTCTATTTAAAATAATTAATTAACTCATTTGACCAAATCAACTAGTTAACTTGTATATGTTGTATATATCTTCATATATACAACATATACACACTTCCCTTTCTCTTATCTTTCCACTTAATCACATATACACTTAATATTTAATTCCATAACATCAATAAGCATTCCAAAAATTTTAGGGTATAATTTGGGATATTACAGAGATAGGCCAAAACAATAGTTTTGGAACTAGTTTATTATAAAAGGATAATTGGGCCTAGTGTATGTGTTGATGGTAGATAAGAATGATATTATGAATTATGGATGATATATTACTATATATATTTGAATATAAACATAAAGCTAATAAAAATAAAGAAAATACAAAGAATATAATGATAATTGATGCTAGGTTGTGAGTGTGATTTTCTGTAATGTATGTATATAATGTTTATATGTGCTACTAAGTTGCTTAGCGTGGTTGTGTGAATCACACATGTGAGTAGATTTTTGATCTGAGAGTCAGATGGTTGTACCACGAGAAGAATAAGAGTGCTTTGAGACCAACTAAAAGTTGGTGCATGCATGTACAATTTTGTTATGTTGTATTTTGATCATAAGTATATAAATAAGTGAATTTTGGAAATACAATGTATAATTGTATATATGTAATCAAAGGAAAAGTTTAATGATTTTGGATATGTTACTTTTAAAAGAATGAGATTTGATAATTTAAAGTGTTCTTTTATTAAATATGTAATTGATGTGGAATTAAGATAAGGGTTTAAACAATACTATAACATGACATCCTTATATTTTATATGAGATATGTGTACGGTACGTAAATATGGTATAGGGGTGTTACAATATACAAATAATACATACACCCAGTATATGTAAAAATTACATATAAAGTATAAAAATATCACGATCCAGTTTAATAAATTTTTTTTCTCTTTTCCAATTTAAAACTTAAATACTTAAAAATGTAATTTTAAATAATCAATAAAATATTTTTATAAATCATAGGTTCTAAAATAAGCATTTTTCATAAAAGTCTCTAGGAAAAATTCACCAGATTTTTGTCTGTAATTTGGAAAATCCCAAGTTGTCAACAAAACACAACCTGCATTAGAAAATGCTCCAAATAAAAATCATTTATACATTTCACTCATACTCCTCAATTTCTCCAAGTTTCTCAAAACATTTTGTAGACCCTTAATTTTTAACACAGTTTGGTCCGATATTTTTTATATATAGTCCAAAATAATTTTTGTAGTATTTTAATTAAATAATATTTATTTTAGTATTTATTATTTATAATAATAATAATAAATAATAATAATAAAAAATAAATATAATAATAAAAAATAACAATACAAATAAAAAATCGATGACGAAAAAATTTTATCGCCGAATGTCCAATTGGCCAGGCCAATTCTCATGCAGGAATTTCCTACAGGCGAAATGGCCTTGGGCCAAGGCCATTTCACCGCAGGAAACTCTTGAGGTGAATTGGCTGGCAGCCCAGCGCCCGCCCGCAGGAATTTCTTCGCTTGATCACAAGTCTAGACCAATGCTCACAGTTTTCGCCAGCAAAATTTCCCAACGTAGTTTTTTCCGAAACCAAATTCTATTTGGTTTTGGTTTCTTTTCTTAATTAATTTTCTTTTCCTTAAACAATTAGAATTAGGTTTATGATTTTTCCTATAAATAACACTTTAAAACTCAGAATTAAGGGACTTTTGGGGGATCAAAAATTGGTGTTACTAAGCTAGACTTGGGACTTCAGATTTGAGAGAAGCAAGAAACGACAAAAAAGCTAGCAACAAGAAGCAATCAATCCATCAAAGGTAGCAACCTTGCCTTTGTCTTTGTTCATCCAGAAATCAAATTGTGGAGGAACCAACGAACGAAGGTTTGATTATAAATCTTTGGTTTGATGATTATTTACAATGTTTCCATTGTTTGTTTTTCTAAGTAACTTAAATCATTAAACTTGATAATATGTTCATCCAATAACATTAATCAGTGATCAAACCTTAAGAACCCTAAAACTATTTTTCTTTTTCCAGAAACCTTAAAAACCCTAAAATTGTTTCTCTCCTATTTCCAAAAATTTTAAAACCCTAAATTGTTTTCCCCGAACTATTTTCATCTAAACCTTAACTTTTTGTCCAAAATTTCCAAATGCTTTCTTAAATCTTCAAACCCTAATCTTCTTTACGTTTTCTAAAAATCATAATTATTTTTATAAAACTCTAAACTGTTTTCTTAAATCCTAAAATTAAATATGCTTTCCAAAATACCAAAAACCCTAAATTCTTAAAGCATCAAAATTTTATGACAAATTCAACAACACCCTAAACCCTAATCCAGTGAACTTAAAAATCTAATCCAGTAACCAAGAATTATAAACTGTAACACCCCGATACTCCATATAAGTACTATACATATACCTAGTATACATACAGTAAGTATATAAAATATAGGGATGCCACTTTTCGTTACAATTTAAAATCCTTTAACAGTGTTCAAACCACAATACATTCATTTAAAGAACATTTACAAAATCATTATACTTTTAATAATCTTACATATATATAATAATCTTATTTTTATCAAAACTTCATTTATACATATGAATACACTTCATCAAAAATACATCATAATTAAAAGTTATACATGTATGCATCACCCTCTAGTTGGTCTCGATAAACTCTTACTCTTCTTGTGGCATAATGAAAGACTTCATATCTTCCACCTAGTCACCTGCGCGATTACACATCCGCGCTAAGCCCGAAAGCTTAGTAGTACAAATATAAAATATAAACATACATTATAAAAATTCTAACATATAATGATATATCAATTCCATGTACCATTAGTTTCTTATCATGTTTTTCCTTTTTAATTGCACCTTTCATATATCTCGACTAATTTCATATATTATATATGTATATACATATTGTTATCACCAACCAAAATCCATCACTAATACTCACAATCAATATATCAATACACATCATACTTCATAACATTATTTTATTCACAATTCATCAATCATAATCCATCACTAATACTCACAATCAGTATATCAATACACACATTACATATCACACTTCATTACATTATTTTATTCACAATTCACCAATCATAGATCACATTTCCAACAAAGGCAACCATAGATCTCATTACTCATTTATTTCAACATTTGGAAATCACATTGACAACAAAGACAGACTCGGGCCCAAAAGACACTAATATGCCATTCGACTTTCAGAGTTAATGCTTTGGTTTTACTATCACATTATCATTATTATTATCCCAACTAGGCTTCAAGGATTTAGGTTCAACCAAGCTTCAAGGGGAACAAAGCATGCTAAGTCTCAACCCAACTTGGCTTCAAGAACCAACCCAACCTAGCTTCAAGGGTTGTAACATCTCAATTAAGCTTCAAAGACTAGACCCAACCAAGCTTCAAGGGGAGTAAAACATGTTAAACTTCTACCCAACTTGGCTTCAAGGATCAAGCCCAACCTAACTTCAAGAGATTGTTACTATCATTAGGCATGCCACCAACAACAAACTCTGAAAATGGAATAACAAATTAGCCACACAATTCATTTATTATCTCATTATCATTTCCATTCTCAATTGAATCATCATAGCCAATCACAATGGCTTCACATCACATTTGAGTTATCATAGCCAATCACAATGGCTTCACATCACATTTGAGTTATCATAGCCAATCACAATAGCTTCACATCACATTATATCTCATTTCAAATTATACACTTCATCATTCAAGCATACATAATCAATTTCATTGCACATGTATCTTAAATTCATCGTCATATAAACAACATGTCCATTTATTTCATTTCAATCATTATTAAAACATTTATCATAACAAATTGCATTGCACATACCTTTTTGGATGATCATTATAGCTTTCACACTATACAAATAACAACATTAGTCACATTGTATTAACAATTTAGTAATTTACTTAACACATTTATACTAAATGTGTTAAGTCTCAAAATCATATAAAAGAATACATCCATGTAAGTTTGTACTTACCTCAAGAACTACTCCCATCAATCTATACATTTCCTCTTCCAAGAATTCTCAACATTTAGGTTAATGCAACACAATCTCTTCAAAACCTAATCCAAAGATAATTATACCCATAAGAAAATAAGAATGATAATTAACTAGGGCAATCTCAACACATGACACGCTCACCAACACGGGCGTGTTCATCAATTACTTTTCTCACAGTAGCTAACACACTCAAGGGATACGGCCAAGCTTGTGGCCGTGTCTCCCAACACAAGCTCCAACACGGCCAAGACTTCCCTAGCTTGGCCGTGTCTTTCAACACCAAATAGGCAGTGGCAGACACAGTCAAGGGACACGGCCAAGCCAGTGGCCGTGTCTCTCCAAAATTCTTGGCCGTGTCCCTCCAAAATTGATCCAACACGGCCAAATTTCCTTAAACTTGGCCGTGTCTCCCAAAAATATATAGTCTTGCCCTTGTCTCTTCTTTAGTTTAGCCGTGTCTCTCATGAATGAAAACCCTAAACATGGCCAAGTCTCTTTTTCTTTAATTAAAACACATTATGCACAACATAACCTCATTCAAATGGATATAATCAATGTCTTTAACACTTATTTTACATATTCATCACAAATAAAATATCTTCTTCCCTTGACTCCTCATTTTGACCAACATATATGTTATATATATTACCATATACCCAACATATACACTTTCTCTCTACACATTACTTTCCTTTTTAAACAATACCTAAACATTCTCTTTTCAATTTCTTTTCTTATCAACATAACATATACACATAATTCAAACAAACAACAATTATATCCAAACTTCTAGGGCACACATTGGGATATTACATAAACTCTAATGTCTTAATATTCCAAAACCCTAATTTCATGATGTTACCTGTAGACCCTTAATTTTTGACCCAATCTGATCCAACATGCTTTATTTAGTCCAAAATGATTTTTGTTATTTAATTGGTCCAAAATAATTTTAATTAAATAATTTTTACCTTAGTATCTAATTTTTAGGAGTAAAAAATGAAAATAAACAAATAAAAAATTAAAAATAAAAATAAAAATAAAAATTGGAGTCGAAAAAAAATTGGCAGCGAAAAGTGGTCGCGCGGGCCCGTCGGGCCAACAACGCCCCAGGCTCCTGCGGGCTGGCACGCCCACGGGCCCGTCGCCAGAATTTTTGCCAGCGCAAATTTTTCAGCTGCAATTTTTAGAATTCTAAATCCAATTAGGTTTTAATTTCTTTTTTTTATTATTATTACTTATCTTAATTAATTAGGAATAAACAACCTAAAAACCACTATAAATAAGGACTAATTAAACCTAATGGGGGAAGGAAAAAACTTTTCATGATAGCTTTAGGTTTTGAAACCAAATCAAGGAAGGAAAGGGAAAACTCAATTCAATTGATATTTATAGCAGCAGTAGCAGCAGTAGCACGAAAAAAAGGGAGAAGAAAAGAGGCAATCAAAGCTTGTCTTTGGAGCTAGTTCATCCAAGAAGAGTTATTTTTTGGAGAATCAACAAAAGAAGGTATATTTTAATTCTTTTGATTTATGTTTTACAATAGCCAAATCTATAAAATTTAAGTTTTTTAAATCAAAATCTTAGAGCTTTAGCTTAATTTTTCCAAGATTAGAACATTAAAAACGTGACTTTCTTCTCTAACAAGACTTAAAATTGTTATTTTTTCTTCTTAAAAACCTTAAAACACTCATTTAACATATTTTTCTACCAAACCAAAATAAAATTATGTTTCTATTAAGATTTTAAAGTAGGCTCTTTTTCACTCAAAAAACCTTAAAAAACATCTTTTTTACTTATAAAAACTTCAATCCATGTGTTTAAGTTCATAAAACCTCATAAAATATCAAATTGCTATTTAAAATTCTAATTTAACCCCTTTGGCTGAGAATCCAATTTCAAAGCCTAAAATCCAAAAATCATCTTTTAAACCTAAAATAATGAACCCTAACCCTTTAAAACCTTAAACCCTAACTTTTTCTAAACTTTAAACCCTTTAAAACATAAAAAACATAAAAACATAAAAAACTCAAAAAAGCTACAGTAGCTTAATTTACTATTTTAAAATCATGAATTAAAAAATATTTCAATAAGTGTCTAAAACTCTAGTTTTATTATTTCATCATTCAAATCTTAATTTGTTTAATCAAAATGTCTTGCCAACCTTTAAAAAACATAAAACCTAATATATTTTAATTACCTAAAAAGTCATAGTAGCTTAAACTTTAGAATTTCCAAAGTCTTAACACATGAGATAAATAACCCTAAATAGAAATAGTAGCTATAATTGAACTTTTATTTACTTTATTCAATTCCATATTTATTTATACCTTGATTTATTTCTTATGCTTTAATCTATTTGAATTCAATACTTGATCTATTTAATTTATCATGGATGGATGTTTATTTTATATTTTATTTTAATACTTTTGATGAATGATTTATTTATGATGAATGATTATTTACTTTTATCAATCAATTTAGACTTCCAAAAGTTGTAAGAGGTATGTTTCCACTTGGTGGGTACCTCATTAGTTAAACATCATGTAATTTAATTTGCTTTTCTATTTTAGAACTTATGTAAAGGGCATGTTTCTACCTTTTGGTGGGTGTCCTATCTAGGCATGTGATGTAAGGACATGTTTCCATCCTTGGATGGGTGTCCATTTATTTGTTTTGTTTGGACATTGCTTTGATTTTAATATAATGATGCTTTCTTTTTATTGTGTGTAGTATGGATAATGTTATTATACTTAAGAATTTTATAATATTAAGACCTGTAAAGGAGGCCGGTTCCAATGAACCGGGCGTTGTGGGGGTGCTGGGCCATTTCTCACCTTCCCCACACGTACCCAACTTTCCGAACCCATTAGGGGTTTGGGGATTCCTTAGGAATCGAGTCATCCACCCCTTTCTTTTTCCCGGCCCATCCGGGTGGCGACTCCATTTTCTCCAGACTTAGGTTCGTGTTCTCTAAGGCCCCAAGCCTAAACAGTGCCGAAGTCGCAAGAACCATTCCACCGGGAGTGGGGGCGAAAATCCCCGCTTACAGTGGCGACTCCACTGGGGATAAGAGAAGTTGATTCCGTTGGTCTTTATATTATTCTATTATTTCTTACAATGATATTATCCATTGCATCATATTAGATTGCATTGTGTGCATGAGTTAGGATGCCCGTGTTACCCGTGTTGTGTTATGTGAGGGATACCATACTTTCACTCAAGGTATGGAGATCGAGCATGGCATAACCACTCATAGCCTCGTACCATTTGGTATATACTTGCTATGGGAACCTAAGCCTTTTAACCCAAAGACTAAAGCTCATGTAATTGGCCTAGTTACTTTCCTTAGGTTTTACCCTAAATGCATGTTGTTTGACTATGGTTAGTTTATCTTAGTCTAAATCATGGCTTATTTGGTTTGTTCTTTTTCTAATATGACCCAAGTACATTTGCAAGCTCAAAATAAATTTTTCTTTAAAATCCAAAAGACCAAAACTATTTTCAAAACTTTTCAAGATGGTCTTTGGACATAAAACTTTTCTAAAAATAAATCAAAAAAAATTCTTTGGCCCATGGCCCAAATACTAAGCCCAAAATCCATTTTTCTAAAATCTTTTACAATGGCCTCAGAAACAAAACTATTTTCACCCAACCATTTTTTACAAAGAGCTTGCAAGAATACTTAGGTCAATTATGAAATACCAAAAATCAATTGTGGGCCTAGTTTACACTAAGAATAAATTAACCATGGGCTTGTTTTTGGCATGAATCATTAGTTACCTTTTTCAAGTGAGAAATCTATTTATAATAAACCTCTTAATTTCGTTTTAATCCAACATAGCATAAAAGCTACTTTGGTTGGTTGAATGGATTAAAACCTAATTAATGGGAATTATCATGGATTGATTTCCATTTTTGAAAATATAACTATTGGTTGAAACGTCCGAGGGAATTATTCGAAAGCAAGGTACCCCATGTTGGTATTTTGTTAACCATATACCTAGGAAAAAGACTCGCCATTCATGTGTGGATGTTATAAGGTTGGAAGGAATGTCCTAATTTGTTCTTGTTTGTTTATTGTTTGTGCATACATGCATACATTTTTCATCTCATATCATTGATCTTTTCTGGCTCAAAGACCTGAGGTACAGCAATTCAAGAGCATACAACGATATCACCTACAACATTGATTCAAGTGCTTCATTCGAAGGATGGATGCAAACTAGCTAAGGGATATAATCGATGAAGTTGTCAAAGCTAGGATGGCCGAGCTACAAGATCAATTGGTTAAAATTATGAAGACCCAGTTGATTCAAATTCTAGAGATCATCAACAATGCTAATGAGGCATCTCCCATTGACATAAGAAAGAAGGAAAAGACAGCATTAACAAGGAACATGTCTACTGATAGAGATCGAATGAAAAATGAGAGATCAATCCCTATTCTACAAGACCAACTGAACCATGTGCTATCTAAGTGGAGCAATAAGAGCGACTATCACCCTAGTGGGAAAAGTCAAAGGGAAAGAGGTGGTATTGAGAAAGATGCAACAACTAAGCCAACAAAGAAGCGTAAATTTTCAGATTTAAGGGATCCTTTGTCAAAGATGTTAGAAAATCTAATGAAAATGGATTTGCTACAACCATTGGCACCTCGGCCTCTACATAAGCCTCTACCACCAAATTTTGAAGTCAAGGTCTTCTGTCAATTCCATCAAATGCAAGGACATGAGACAGATAAATGTGTTCACTTAAGGCACAAAATCCAAGATTTGATTGACAGTGGAAAGCTGCCTGAGCCTGATAAGCCCAATACTAAGAATAAGCCTCTGCCTAAAATTGGAAGGGCGCCACCGCTTGCAACCCTCATGAAGAGTTTTATCTTGTCATCTCATCATATGGATAGAGAAGCTGCTAAAGATGATGTACTACTAGACAAGTTTGGATTAACTATGGATGATGAAGCCATGATCCTTAATGATGGAAAAAATCCTTGCCCTTAATGAATGGAGCATCTTTGACTCCAACTCAATAAACTTTCCTTAGCTTGAATGTTGCTTTTCAATTTTACTTTCTTTAATTGGAACTATCATGTTTTTCAAATTTAAATTTGTTTGAATAAATTACTTTCATCATAAATTTCTGTTGGTCTTTGTTCATTTTGGTGCTCAACCAATGAGGAATTTAGCTTGATGTTTATAAATTAATGTGTCTAGGCATCATGACTCGAATGACTTTACTAGATGAGGGAATTACACTATAGCATTGAGTTGTGTATGCTTACTTAGAGACGGCTCCTGCATAATTATCTTTGTCTAGGTCTTAGTCAGTCTTAGAACATGCTTTGACAAACTTTCGAGGCGAAATTGAACTTTGCTTATGTAAGGGAGAGATGATCTAGGCATTGTTTGATTAGCCAACAACTAGTATCCACTCTATTAAATATCAATCCCTAGTTGTCCCTTTGAGCCTTCATAAAATTTTAGCTTTCTTTTCATTGGCATATAACCTCAATAACCTACCTTGAGCTGTTGTGATACTTTTGGCAAGTCTTATGATCACTAAGATAAAGAGACTGTAATATCACAATGTGTGCCCCTAGAAGTTGGATACAATTGTTGTTTTGATTTGAATTAAATGTATATATGTATTTGTAAAGGAAATGAGTGTGTTAAGAGAATGTATATGTTGTGTATATTGTAATATATATAACATATAAGTTGGTCAAACGGGGAGTCAAGGTAAGAGGATATTTTAACTTGTGCTAAGTAAAATTACTATAATGGGCATGCAAGTGACAAAAGTTAAGTTAAATGAAAAAGGGTATATAGGTAATTGCTTGGTTAAAATCTCTTGGTGGAGATTTAAAGAAGAAAAGAAGGATTGACTTGTGTGGATTTTCTTTTCTCCTCATTTGTGTGCCGGCTATCCAAGAGAAGAGAGAGCAAGAGAGGTGTTCTTGATGCTAGAAGCAAATTGAAAGAGGAATCAAAGGAGTGAATTGAAGATTGGTGAAATTTCTTCAATTGAGGTAAGTACTCTCTTGTTTTCCTTTGGTATTTTGAAGATGTGTTTGATGTGTGTTGTGATTTGTTAATATCATGATTTAGAGTGTTTGAGATGTGTTTAAAAGTATGGAAATTGATTGTGAGTTAAAAAGGTTAAATTGGTGTTGGTTTTGTTTGAAAATGGTAAGTTAAATGGATGTTGTTATAGAAAGAAGAAGATTGATGTTGGTTTTTAGGGTTTGATGTGGTAAATGTTTGAATGTATGGTTGATCTAGTGTTAATGTGAATATTGAGATGAATATGTGTTAATAACATGAATTACACCCATTTGAATGAGATTGTGTTGTGTATAAGTTGTTCTTAATTCAATCAAAGAAGTGTTGGTTATGTTTAGGGTTTTAAATATGAGAGACACAGCCAAAATAAGAATGGAACACGGCCAAGACCTATTAATTTTGGGAGACACGGCCAAGTTGAGGGAAGTTTGGCCGTGTTGGATGGATTTTGGAGAGACACGGCCGTGTCCCTTGCCCATGTTTGCCACTGCCTGAATTTTGTTGAGAGACACGGCTGTGTCCCTTGGGTGTGTTGGCTACTGTGATGGTACTTTGCTCTTCTTGTTTTGTGGAGAATGAACATACATTTAATGATGCATATGATTAGGTATGAACAATGTTATGTTATGCATTGTGAATCTTATGAATGGTAGTATGTTATATGAACAATGTGACTAATATTATGACTTGTATAGTGTGGAAGAGATGAGGATCATCCAAAAAGGTATGTGCAATGCAATTTATTATGATTAATGTTTTAATAATCAATGTGTTTTGAGAAATGATGAAATGAGATATCATCATGGTTGATAATAATGATTGAAATGTTATAAAGGGACATGTTGTTTATATGTTGATGAATTTAGGATACATGTGCAATGAAATTGGTTATGTATGCTTGAATAATGAAGTGTATAATGTAAACTGAGACATAAAGAGATGTAAAACTAATGATCGGTTTGCTTAGTTAATGTAATTGATGTTGTATATGTGTATAATGATGATTCAAATGTGATGTGAAGCCATTGTGATTGGCTATGATAATTCAAATGTGATGTGAAGCCATTGTGATTGGCTATGATAATTCAAATGTGATGTGAAGCCATTGTGATTGGCTATGATGATTCAATTGAAAGACATAAGGCATGTTTGCCTAATTGATGATGAGAATTGAGAATGAAAGTAATAAATGAATTGTGTAACTAATGTGTTATTCCATTTTCAGAGTTTGTTGTTGGTGGCATGCCTAAAATGAGTAACAATCTCTTGAAGTTAGGTTGGCTAAGTCCTTGAAGCCTAATTGAGATGTTACAACCCTTGAAGCTAGGTTGGTTTGGTTCTTGAAGCCAAGTTGGGTTGATGCTTAGCATGCTTTGCTCCCCTTGAAGCTTGGTTGAACCTAATCCTTGAAGCCTAGTTGGGTCTATGATAATGATAAATGTGATGAATGAACCAAAGCATTACTCTGAAAATTGAATGGCATATTAGTGTCGTTTGGGCCCGAGTCTGTATTTGTTGTCAATATGATATATATAAACGTTGTAATAAACGAGTAATGAGATCTATGGTGGATTTGGTTGGAAATGTAATTCATGATTGATGAATTGTGAATAAAATAATGACATGAAATGTTATGTAATATGTATATTGAAATATTGATTGTGAGTATTAATGTTGGATTGATGATTGGTGAAAATGATATGATATGTAATGTGGGTATTACTATGTTGATGGTGATTATTAGTGATGAATTGTAGTTGGTAAAAATGATATGTATATAATACATGAAATTAGTTAATATATATGAAAGGTGCAATTTAAAAGGAAAACATGATAAGAAACTAATGGCACATGGAATTGATATATCAATATATGTTAGTATTTTTATAATGTATGTTTATATGTTATATTTGTATTACTAAGCTCTCGGGCTTAGCGCGGATGTGTAATCGCGCAGGTAGCTTGGTGGAGGATATGAAGTCTTTCGTTATGCCACGAGAAGAGTAAGAGTTTGTCGAGACCAACTAGAGGGTAATGCATACATGTTTAATTTTAATTACGATGTATTTATGACAAGAGAGTATTTATATGTATAAATGAAGTTTTGATAAAGAGAATGATTTTGTAAATGTTATTTAATTAACGTATTATGGTTTGAACTCTGTTACAGTTTTTTTTTAAAAAAAAAGTAACAACAAGTGGCATCCTTATGCTTTATATACTTACTGTATGTATACTAGGTATATGTATAGTACTTATATAGGGTATCGGGGTGTTACAATTATTTTTGTATCTGAGCCTAGGTTCGAGATTCTCGGCCTAAGTAGAATTAAAAAGAGAAAGTTTTGAAAAAACTTAAAGAGAATTAAAAAGAATAATTTTGAAATGTAATTGGTAATACATGCATATGCATTGACACCTAGGTTGGTCTCGGATGTAGCATTATATGAATTGTAGAATATCTGTGTTATATGAGATGGATGCTAGTGTGTGAATGATGTTTTACATGAATGAAAAGCTAGAGAAAAAAATGATATGGATTTATATAAGTTTAATTGATAAATTAAAAGTGGAAATTTATGTAAGTAAAGTGAAGTGTTAAATGTATTGAAGTATAAAGAAATGAAAAGGAGAATAAAGTTGAACATGAGTTGAGATTAAAAAAATAAGAGAAGAGTATGTACTCTTTTCTCTACACTATGAATCTCTTTATAATAGAGTTTATGTTGGGTTTGTTAGATAGAGGAAATATAGTTGAATTGTTAATATTGGAAAATATGTTACTAAAATGAGGAAAGTATGGTGGAATATTGAATGAGTTGGTTAGTATAGACAAAGTGTGATTATTTAAAATGTGGGGTATATATATATATATAAAGTTAAGATTTTGTTTAAAGGAAAAAGAGATGATATTGATTAAGTAAAAATATACATTGGTATTGTTATTTTAATGCGAACATTGTGAATTCCGTGTTAGAAATGTGAGATGTTTGGATATTGTGAATGCTCATGGTAATGGTGATAATATATGATATTTGAGATTTTTGAAATGAGATTGATAATTGTGGAAATTATATGTGTTGATATTGCTTTGTGATATATATATATATATATATAAGATGTTTTTAAAAATGGATATTAAGAAAAGATGAGTTTGGTAAATTGAAGTTTAAGTGAAGTAGTAAGTTGAAAAGTTAAAGTTTTAGTGGAAATTGATAAAGATTATTTGGATGTTGATGGTTTAGTGTATATGCAATACATTAGTTAGATGAAATGACTAATATTGCATATGAAAGTATTATGAATTGAGTAATGTGATTGATAGTATGAAAATTTGTCTTGAAGTGAAAAGAGAGGTGGATAAGCAAATGAAGATGAGCTATTTTAAGTCACTATATTGAAAAGGGTAAAAATGGATATGGAAATATATTAAATGCTTTTAAAGATGAAAGTGAAAGAGATGTTACATTGGGAATGTGACTAAGATGGATGTAAAGTGCTATTATAGTCAGAATATATATATATGTGTGTTGTGTGAATAAATACTTTGCATCATACTGGAAGAATCGATACTGTATTGCGCTCACTGGCTCTCTTAAGTGGGAGGTCAGGGGTTCGATACAGGGAGGCGACTTGCACTCATGTGTCTTGGGTGTAAGTCAAATAAGTGAATCCTGTTGAAAGGCCCGTGAGGGCAGTTTAGTGCTGTAACAGCCCAGCCCAGAGGCCCTGAGGGTTTCTCCGGATAGGAATGGCTCAGCAGGTGGACTGGGACAGTTGTTACAATTATAAAGGAAAATTTATATTGAATGTATGGAAAAAAAATTAAATAAATAAGAGCATCTAATTAAATGTATACATGTATATGATATGTGAATTGAGTTTTCAATATGAATGAAATTGTGATATATATACACAAATGTGTGAATTATATTATGAAGCTGACCTATGAAGATGTATGTGGTATTATTATGGAATTAGAGATATGAAAATGATGTTGTATGTATTAGTGGATCTAAGAGAGATTAGGTCTTGAACTGTGTAAAGCTAAATGGATTATGTGATGGAAGTGAGAATGGCATGGACTTGAGTAATAGTGAACAGTGGAAATTGTCATGGTGAGCATTGAACTTGATGATTATGTGATATTTAGAGTTCCAAAGTATTCACATATGGAAAGTTCTATGTAAATAATTATAAAAGATTGTAAATGGATTAGAAATGAAGTGACGAATAGAAATTTGTATGGGAACTGCATGTGATTGAATATGTATATAGTAATATTGTTGAAACATGAATTAAGTTGATAAAGATCATATAATCGAGTGTAAATTAGTTTGAAACGAGGTTGGAATGTGTTAACTTCTGATCTAGCAAAAATGTAAAGAAAGGAATATATCATTCTTGAGATACACCTTAGCTTTGTGTTTGTAAAGACTAAGAATAAAATTATATAAGAACAGTATTGATTTGAAAGTTTCAGGCTTGAATATTAATCTTTTAAAGCCTTGTGTTGTGTTCAGTATTTTTGATAGATTGATTTGTTATCCATGGATTTGGGTCTTAGATAAAATGATTGTAATACAGATTTGGTGAGATTGAAAATTTTGTTTGAGAAGTATAATTAAAAGTTATGATGGATAAAGTTGTACCTTATCATTTTATATTAAGAATTTGGTTATAATTATGAAGGTAAAGAGAGAAAAGAAAATTATGTAAATGTTTTGAGTTATGGATAATATGACAAAAAGGTAATCAAAATAAATATAACAATGATAGGAAATGTGAGAAGATATTAAAGGGAGAAATATTAAAATGTAACTGAAAGTTATACTGAATATGTTTATGGTATATGATGAATAAATGAATGGACTTGAGGTTTAAGTAAATTAACTATAGATAGTAAATGTGGTGTAAAATTTTTATGAGAATTGATGGGAATTATATTAAGATAATTTGAAGTGATTTGTTATTATGATAATTTGATTGAATATGGATCGGAAGGAATCAGGAATTGAATGAAGGTTTGCCCTAATGGAATTAGGTTATATATATACATATATGAATATTGTGAAATTTCATGATAGGTTAAATAAATGAATCGTTGATTGGAATTAAACAAGATTGGAACGTGGGTATAGTGTGACAGATAGATCAATTGATCTAAACTTGACTAATATTATGAAATTATTATTGAGATTTGATATATATAGTTGTACCAAGGGTATAATTATTCACATGATAATGTAGATAATGTAAAATGTTAAAGTGTGATTGGACATGAATGAATGGAGTTATAGTACTGGTTAATCATGATAAAAAGGGAAAAGATTGATTATTTATAAAATAAGTTGAAAGGTAGTGTATTAATATGTAAGTTAAGTAAAAAGCATGCTAAAGAAATAACTCCTTTTGTGAAAAATAAGGATCTTGTTATACATTGAGGTTTAATAAATGTCTATTTAGACAGTGATTGTAATGACGGGATAATTAATGCTCAGATTTAAACCAGTAATTTTTAAGATTAAAGTTAAAAGAGTAATTACAAAGAGGTGAAGAAACTATATATGTATTAAATATAAAGATTGAATGAGGTATAAGTGTACTATAAAATAATCTGATTCTTGTATAAAGGCATTGATATGTATGTAATGAGTTCTTTTGAATGTTTGATCAAGGAAGTAATAAGATATATAAACATATAGAATGACGAGTTATGGAATTTAAAGAACATGGTTGATTCTAAAGAGGAGAGTTGAAGTTATAAGATTTGATGACATAATAACTTAAACATATAATTAACTTCATATGGAAGTTAAGATAGTATTTTGTTAAGAATGGATTGTTATGGTACTGATAATTTCGAGGATGAAATTATTTAAGGGGGAGAGAATTGTAATATCCCAATGTGTGCCCTAGAAGTTGGATACAATTGTTGTTTTGATTTGAATTAAATGTATATATGTATTTGTAAAGGAAATGAGTGTGTTAAGAGAATGTATATGTTGTGAATATTGTAATATATATAACATAAAAGTTGGTCAAACGGGGAGTCAAGGTAAGAGGATATTTTAACTTGTGCTAAGTAAAATTACTATAATGGGCATACAAGTGACAAAAGTTAAGTTAAATGAAAAAGGGTATATAGGTAATTGCTTGGTTAAAATCTCTTGGTGGAGATTTAAAGAAGAAAAGAAGGATTGACTTGTGTGGATTTTCTTTTCTCCTCATTTGTGTGCCGGCTATCCAAGAGAAGAGAGAGCAAGAGAGGTGTTCTTGATGCTAGAAGCAAATTGAAAGAGGAATCAAAGGAGTGAATTGAAGATTGGTGAAATTTCTTCAATTGAGGTAAGTACTCTCTTGTTTTCCTTTGGTATTTTGAAGATGTGTTTGATGTGTGTTGTGATTTGTTAATATCATGATTTAGAGTGTTTGAGATGTGTTTAAAAGTATGGAAATTGATTGTGAGTTAAAAAGGTTAAATTGGTGTTGGTTTTGTTTGAAAATGGTAAGTTAAATGGATGTTGTTATAGAAAGAAGAAGATTGATGTTGGTTTTTAGGGTTTGATGTGGTAAATGTTTGAATGTATGGTTGATCTAGTGTTAATGTGAATATTGAGATGAATATGTGTTAATAACATGAATTACACCCATTTGAATGAGATTGTGTTGTGTATAAGTTGTTCTTAATTCAATCAAAGAAGTGTTGGTTATGTTTAGGGTTTTAAATATGAGAGACACAGCCAAAATAAGAATGGAACACGGCCAAGACCTATTAATTTTGGGAGACACGGCCAAGTTGAGGGAAGTTTGGCCGTGTTGGATGGATTTTGGAGAGACACGGCCACAAGCTTGGCCGTGTCCCTTGCCCATGTTTGCCACTGCCTGAATTTTGTTGAGAGACACGGCCGTGTCCCTTGGGTGTGTTGGCTACTGTGATGGTACTTTGCTCTTCTTGTTTTGTGGAGAATGAACATACATTTAATGATGCATATGACTAGGTATGAACAATGTTATGTTATGCATTGTGAATCTTATGAATGGTAGTATGTTATATGAACAATGTGACTAATATTATGACTTGTATAGTGTGGAAGAGATGAGGATCATCCAAAAAGGTATGTGCAATGCAATTTATTATGATTAATGTTTTAATAATGAATGGTGTCAATGTGTTTTGAGAAATGATGAAATGTGATATCATCATGGTTGATAATAATGATTGAAATGTTATAAAGGGACATGTTGTTTATATGTTGATGAATTTAGGATACATGTGCAATGAAATTGGTTATGTATGCTTGAATAATGAAGTGTATAATGTAAATTGAGACATAAAGAGATGTAAAACTAATGATCGGTTTGTTTAGTTAATGTAATTGATGTTGTATATGTGTATAATGATGATTCAAATGTGATGTGAAGCCATTGTGATTGGCTATGATAATTCAAATGTGATGTGAAGCCATTGTGATTGGCTATGATAATTCAAATGTGATGTGAAGCCATTGTGATTGGCTATGATGATTCAATTGAAAGACATAAGGCATGTTTGCCTAATTGATGATGAGAATTGAGAATGAAAGTAATAAATGAATTGTGTAACTAATGTGTTATTCCATTTTCAGAGTTTGTTGTTGGTGGCATGCCTAAAATGAGTAACAATCTCTTGAAGTTAGGTTGGCTAAGTCCTTGAAGCCTAATTGAGATGTTACAACCCTTGAAGCTAGGTTGGTTTGGTTCTTGAAGCCAAGTTAGGTTGATGCTTAGCATGCTTTGCTCCCCTTGAAGCTTGCTTGAACCTAATCCTTGAAGCCTAGTTGGGTCTATGATAATGATAAATGTGATGAATGAACCAAAGCATTACTCTGAAAATTGAATGGCATATTAGTGTCGTTTGGGCCCGAGTCTGTATTTGTTGTCAATATGATATATATAAACGTTGTAATAAACGAGTAATGAGATCTATGGTGGATTTGGTTGGAAATGTAATTCATGATTGATGAATTGTGAATAAAATAATGACATGAAATGTTATGTAATACGTATATTGAAATATTGATTGTGAGTATTAATGTTGGATTGATGATTGGTGAAAATGATATGATATGTAATGTGGGTATTACTATGTTGATGGTGATTATTAGTGATGAATTGTAGTTGGTAAAAATGATATGTATATAATACATGAAATTAGTTAATATATATGAAAGGTGCAATTTAAAAGGAAAACATGATAAGAAAATAATGGCACATGGAATTGATATATCAATATATGTTAGTATTTTTATAATGTATGTTTATATGTTATATTTATATTACTAAGCTCTTGGGCTTAGCGCGGATGTGTAATCGCGCAGGTAGCTTGGTGGAGGATATGAAGTCTTTCGTTATGCCACGAGAAGAGTAAGAGTTTGTCGAGACCAACTAGAGGGTAATGCATACATGTTTAATTTTAATTACGATGTATTTCTGACAAGAGAGTATTTATAAGTATAAATGAAGTTTTGATAAAGAGAATGATTTTGTAAATGTTATTTAATTAACGTATTATGGTTTGAACTCTGTTACAGTTTTTTTTTAAAAAAAAAAGTAACAACAAGTGGCATCCTTATGCTTTATATACTTACTGTATGTATACTAGGTATATGTATAGTACTTATATAGGGTATCGGGGTGTTACAGAAACAATAAGATCAAAAAAGGCAATGATTAGTCAAGATCATGAAGATAATTAAAGTTCTCAAGACTATGAAGATAGTTGAAGTTTTCAAGACCATAAGGATAGTTGATGTTCTCAAAACCTTAAGGGTAGTTGAAGTTCCCTTCATGTCTCCAATATATCAAGACAACATCAACATTAGAGTAACAAATGTTTTATCCCTATTAAAGAAGATTTATGTTACTCCACTCATCCATTATTGGAAGCCCAAGTTGGTACAAACAAGACAACTATGTTTGAGCTAGAACCAAAAAAAGGAAAAAAAAAGAGAAAAAAAAAGAGAGAGAATAGAAAAAGAAAAGAAAGAAAAAGAAAAAAAAAAGAGAGAGAGAGAATAGAAAAAAAAAAGATAAAACCTAAAAAGGCGGTTCATAAAGCCAACTGAGTTATCTTTTACCTAAAGCAGCAAAAGGCTTCTATTTGGTTCATAAAGACCTTTTTTTTTTAGTTGGTCCAACCCAACCAAAGATTCAATTAAAATTGGAGGAAAAGAGGAAGACCACACAGTTCTTGAAAGTTTTGCAGTCCTACAAGGAAGAAGGACAAAATGATAAAATGATCAAAGAAAGGGAGGAGTAAGAAAAGTGAAATGAAAGAAAAGGGAAAAGAAGAAAAGAAATGAATTTGGGTCTTAAACGTTTTGTAAGAGCAAAGACTGTCCTGATCAAGATCCAGATTAATTCCAAGAGGAATTTGGAGTCTAGCAAGATTGCCTCCAAACCGCCTAAAATTCAAACAAGAAATTTATAGTGTGAGGGTTTATCCATTGTGTCACACCAGCTCCTATCTCAAAATGGCCTTCATTTAACCCATGTCCCTTATAGACCCCATTTCAAGCCTATCAAAGACCTGTTGATCTCTCTGGGTAGGTAGAGTCTATTAGTGGAGGTAGTTTGGATAAGCATGCATATGAGATAGACAATATTTAAACTCAAATGAGGCCTTTGGCCAAGCAATGTGTATGTGCCTATCTGAAGTGCAACAGTTCTTGCTTAAATAGAAATGATTCCCGAGTTTAGTACGGTAACTAGGGTTATCATGTTATAGATATGTTAATTTAGAAAAATCAAGTCCTGAGGTGCATTGACATTAATTTGGCAAACCAACACTTGATTTCAAAATTAAAATTCAAAAAAAAAAATCAAATAAAAAATATTTTTGTTATACAAAGCCTTCAAGTTAAGGGAAGTATATTGAACCTCCAAAGGACATATTGGGCAAAGGAAATGATTATTGGCAAAGTTATGAAGAAACTACCAACTGACATGCTGAAATATAGTTTGATATAGATGAATCCCTGACTCTGCAACTTGGGACCTCCACCACTCATGTTTTCAACATCTTGAAGATAAAAGCCACAAATACAAAGCTTTCGATCATTCCAATGCAAGACTTGAACAAGCATCAAAACGGAACCAATAAGAACACTTCTGCTGATCACCTCAGTCTGTGAGTCGATGGAACGACTGTAAGTATTATTCATGCATATCATGCATACATGAGCATGTCACATCACACTTTCTTGTCTTGTGTTGTCTATTCCTTGTCAAAATGAACAACAAGCAATCAAAAGAAGATATCAAATCAGGGGGCATAGAAAGCCCATTGCTTGAGAAACCTCCAGTAATCTTGCAAAGAGAAGAAATGCGTGCTTATGCGAAGAACAAGACGACAAAAATATCAATCAAAGCTTGCATGGAAAAAATCTTGAGTTTGAGCCTACACAGGGGGCAAAGTTTCTCCTTTTCAATTTTTGGGTTTAGATACCAAATATTTTTAAACTCACTTACAAATATTTTGCCACACAGGGGGGCAAGGAGAGGATATAAGGTCCAATTAAAAATAACTAAATCTTTGCAAAAAGAAAGAACAAAAGAATGGAACAATAGAATTTTCAAGGATGAGGATCCATTTTCAAGGGTGAAGACCCGATCTCAAAGGATGAAGATCCATTTTCAAGGGGGAAGACCCGATCTCAAAGGATGAAGATCAATTTTCAAGGGTGAAGACTCGATCTCAAAGGATGAAGATCCATTTTCAAGGGTGAAGACCCGATCTCAAAAGATGAAGATCCATTTGCAAGGGTGAGGACCCGATCTCAAAGAATAAAGATCCATTTTTCAAGGGTAAAGATCCGATGTCAAAAGATGAAGATTCATTTTCAAGGATGAGGATCCATTTTCAAAGGTGAAGACCCGATCTCAAAGGATGAAGATCCATTTTCAAGGGTGAAGACCCGATCTCAAAGGATGAAGATCCATTTTCAAGGGCGAAGACCTGATTTCAAAGGATGAAGATCCATTTTTAAGGGTAAAGACCCAATCTCCAAGGATGAAGATCCATTCTGAGGGTGAAGAATCACAATGCATAAAACAGCCAGAGCAATCAGACTTCCTAACTAAAAGGTTAGTAAAATCAAATCAGTCTCGGGTCCAGAACCCAAAACCTCAAAAATTAAGTCTTATTGCTTTTCACTCTCTTTCACTAAGGTTTCAGATCATTCAAGCATGGGGCAAACTGTAGACCCTTAATTTTTGACCCAATCCGATCCAACATGCTTTATTTAGTCCAAAATGATTTTTGTTGTTTAATTGGTCCAAAATAATTTTAATTAAATAATTTTTACCTTAGTATCTAATTTTTAGAAGTAAAAAATGAAAATAAAAAATAAAAAATAAAAAATAAAAATAAAAATCGGAGTCGAAAAAAAATCGGCTGCAAAAAGTGGTCGCGCGGGCCCGTCGGGCCAACAGTGGCTCGCCTGCAGGCCTGCGGGCGTTTCGCCCGCAGGCTCCTGCAGGATGGCACGCCGCCTGCAGGAATTTCCTGCGGGCTAGCACGCCCACGGGCCCGTCGCCAGAATTTTTGCTAGCGCAAATTTTTCAGCTGCAATTTTTAGAATTCTAAATCCAATTAGGTTTTAATTTCTTTTTTTTATTATTATTACTTACCTTAATTAATTAGGAATAAACAACCTAAAAACCACTATAAATAAGGACTAATTAAACCTAATGGGGGAGGAATAAACTTTTCATGATAGCTTTAGGTTTTGAAACCAAATCAAGGAAGGGAAGGGAAAACTCAATTCAATTGATATTTATAGCAGCAGTAGCACGAAAAAAGGGAGAAGAAAAGAGGCAATCAAAGCTTGTCTTTGGAGCTAGTTCATCCAAGAAGAGTTATTTTTTGGAGAATCAACAAAAGAAGGTATGTTTTAATTCTTTTGATTTATGTTTTACAATAGCCAAATCTATAAAATTTAAGTTTTTTAAATCAAAATCTTAGAGCTTTAGCTTAATTTTTCCAAGATTAGAACATTAAAAACGTGACTTTCTTCTCTAACAAGACTTAAAATTGTTATTTTTTCTTCTTAAAAACCTTAAAACACTCATTTAACATATTTTTCTACCAAACCAAAATAAAATTCTGTTTCTATTAAGATTTTAAAGTAGGCTCTTTTTCACTCAAAAAACCTTAAAAAACATCTTTTCTACTTATAAAAACTTCAATCCATGTGTTTAAGTTCATAAAACCTCATAAAATATCAAATTACTATTTAAAATTCTAATTTAACCCCTTTGGCCGAGAATCCAATTTCAAAGCCTAAAATCCAAAAATCATCTTTTAAACCTAAAATAATGAACCCTAACCCTTTAAAACCTTAAACCCTAACTTTTTCTAAACTTTAAACCCTTTAAAACATAAAAAACATAAAAACATAAAAAAACTCAAAAAAGCTACAGTAGCTTAATTTACTATTTTAAAATCATGAATTAAAAAATATTTCAATAAGTGTCTAAAACTCTAGTTTTATTATTTCATCATTCAAATCTTAATTTGTTTAATCAAAATGTCTTGCCAACCTTTAAAAAACATAATACCTAATCTATTTTAATTACCTAAAAAGTCATAGTAGCTTAAACTTTAGAATTTCCAAAGTCTTAACACATGAGATAAATAACCCTAAATAGAAATAGTAGCTATAATTGAACTTTTATTTACTTTATTCAATTCCATATTTATTTATACCTTGATTTATTTCTTATGCTTTAATCTATTTGAATTCAATACTTGATCTATTTAATTTATCATGGATGGATGTTTATTTTATATTTTATTTTAATACTTTTGATGAATGATTTATTTATGATGAATGATTATTTACTTTTATCAATCAATTTAGACTTCCAAAAGTTGTAAGAGGTATGTTTCCACTTGGTGGGTACCTCATTAGTTAAACATCATGTAATTTAATTTGCTTTTCTATTTTAGAACTTATGTAAAGGGCATGTTTCTACCTTTTGGTGGGTGTCCTATCTAGGCATGTGATGTAAGGACATGTTTCCATCCTTGGATGGGTGTCCATTTATTTGTTTTGTTTTGTTTGGACATTGCTTCGATTTTAATATAATGATGCTTTCTTTTTATTGTGTGTAGTATGGATAATGTTATTATACTTAAGAATTTTATAATATTAAGACCTATAAAGGAGGCCGGTTCCAATGAACCGGGCGTTGTGGGGGTGCTGGGCCATTTCTCACCTTCCCCACACGTACCCAACTTTTCGAACCCATTAGGGGGTTGGGGATTCCTTAGGAATCGAGTCATCCACCCATTTCTTTTTCCCGGCCCGTCCGGGTGGCGACTCCATTTTCTCCAGACTTAGGTCCGTGTTCTCTAAGGCCCCGAGCCTAAACAGTGCCGAAGTCGCAAGAACCATTCCACCGGGAGTGGGGGAGAAAATCCCCGCTTACATTACCCTTAAACCCTAATTTGATCAATCTAAGAACCTTACTAATTTCTTAAATTTATAAAACCCTAATTCATTCCTATTTTCCAAAATCTTTACAGTAGCCTAAGCAAATAACAATAATAATACTAAAATCCCAAAGCTCTAAATGTTAATTAAAGAACTTAAAATTGAAACAGTAAACCCTAATTTGTATCTTTACTTGCTTATAAGGTTTATTATATATTTTGATGATTGATTTAATTTCAATGCTTGATTTATTTAATTTACCATGGATGATTATTTTCTTTATTGTTATGATTATCATTTGTTTGTTTTAGTATTAAAAGTGTAAGAGGTATGTTTCCACTATGTGGGTACCTCATTATTTAAGTATTATGTAATTTAAATTGCTCTTATATTTTGGATCAATGTAAAGGACATGTTTCCATCTTTCGGTGGGTGTCCTATCTAGTTTGGGCATGGATGATGTAAGGACATGTTTCCATCTTCGGATGGGTGTCCATTTATTTATTTTGTTTGGACATTGCTTAGATTTTAATATAATGATGCTTTATTTTAATTGTTGCATGTAATATGGATAATATTGTTATATTTAAGAATTTTATAATATTAAGACCTGCAAAGGAGGCCGGTTCCAATGAACCGGTCATTGTGGGGGTGCTGGGCCATTTCTCACCTTCTCCACACGTACCCAACTTTCCGAACCCATTAGGGGGTTGGGAATTCCTTAGGAATTGAGTCATCCACCCCTTTCTTTTTCCAGGCTCGTATGGGTGGTGACTCCATTTTCTCTGGGCTTAGGTCCGTTTTATCTAAGGCCCTGAGCCTAAATAGTGCCGAAGTCGCAAGAACCATTCCATCGGGAGTGGGGGCGAAAATCCCCGCTCACAGTGGCGACTCCATTGGGGATAAGAAAAGTTGATTCTGTTGGTCTTTATATTATTCTATTCTTTCTTATAATGATATTATCCATTGCATCATATTAGATTGCATCATGTGCGTGAGTTAGGATGCTCGTGTTACCCGTGTTGTGTTATGTAAAGGATACCATACTTTCACTCAAGGTATAGAGATCGAGCATGGCATAACCACTCATAGCCTCACACCATTTGGTATATACTTGCTATGGGAACCTAAGCCTTTTAACCCAAAGAATAAAGCTCATGTAGTTGGCCTATACACTTTCCTTAGGTTTTTACCCCAAATGCTTGTTGTTTGACTATGGTTAATTTATCTTGGCTTAAATCATGGCTTATTTGGTTTGTTCTTTTTCTAATATGACCTAAGTACATTGTAAGCTCAAAATAAATTTTTTCTTTAAAGTACAAAAGACCAAAGAAATTTTAAAATTTTTTCAATGGTCTTTGGATATAAAACTTTTCCAAATCAAAAATTCTTTTTTCATGACCCAAATGCGAAGCCCAAAATCCATTTTCTCTAAAATCTTTTTACAATGGGCTTAGAAACAAAATTATTTTCATCCAACCTTTTCTTACAAAGAGCTTGCAAATTATTTAGGTCAATTACGAAATACCAAAAATCAATTGTGAGCCTAGTTTATACTAAGAGTTACTAATCATGGGCTTGTTTTTGGCATGAATCATTAGTTACTTTTTCAAGTGAGAAATCTATTTATAATAAACCCCTTAATTTAGTTTTAATCCAATATAGCATAAAAGCTACATTAGTTGGTTGAATGGATTAAAACATAATTAATGGGAATTATCATAAATTGATTTCCATTTTTAAATATAACTATTGGTTGAAACGTCCGAGGGAAATATTCAAAAACAAGATACCCCATGTTGGCATTTTGTTAACAATATACCTAGGAAAAGAGACTTGCCATTCGTGTGTGGATGTTATAAGGTTGGAAGGAATGCCCTATTTGTCCTTATTTGTTAATTGTTTGTGCATACATGCATACATTTGCATCTCATATCATTGATCCTTTCTGGCTCACAGCCCTGGATTATGACAATTCAAAAGCTTACGACAATCCGACCTACGTCGGAGACGAAGAATCTAGCAACGACTCAATCTCTTTTTCACCAAAAGCAATGGGGCCTGAACAAATTCAAGAAATGGTGGATGAAGCCCTCAATGGCAAGATGGAAGAAATAAAAGAGGCCCTAGTTGAGACCATGAAGAACCAATTGGCTGCAATTTTAGGAAATCATGCCGAAGCATCTGCTAGCACTAAGAAGCCAAAGGACAAAGGGAAGACTAAAGTTGGTGAAGTAGTTTTTGATGATGATAAGGTGATCATTGATGATGATGATGATTGGGCTCAATACTTACAAGATCCTCAAGATAAAAAGGAGCTGAAGATTGTTGAGAGGGCAACTATTGAAAAGACCGAGATGTCTGATGTTGAGAAGATGATTGCTGATTTAGAAAAGAAATTTGAAAAGAAACTGAAAATTGAAGAGATGTCCGAGATCGATAAACTATTTGAAAAAGATGAGGAGGTCCCTTATAAGTTCAAGATGCCATCCTTTGCAAAGTTTGATGGATCCAAAAATCCTCATCTCCATGTGAAGCAGTATATCACTGCTATGCAGTCTGCCCGAGCTACTAAGGCTCAAACTCTAAGGTACTTTATACTCTCATTGGATCCTGTTATCCAAAATTGGTTCAATACCTTAGAAGAAGGAACACAAAAGAGTTGGGATCTACTATACAAGTCCTTCATCTAATAATATGGATACAATGTTGAAATGGAAGTTACCTTAATGGAAGTTGAGTCCATTAGACAAAGGCCAAATGAAAATTTTGTGGACTTTGTGAAAAGATGGAGAAATAAGGCCGCTTTGCCCAAGAAAAGGCCCGATGAATCTGATCAAATAAGGACAATTGTAAGAGGGGTGTTGCCTAGTCTTCGTGAAAGGATGTCTCATACACTCATCCGTGATTTCAAAGATCTTCTCCAAGATGGTCTACAAATAGAAGAATGGGAAAGAGAGAAGAACCATTTTTCAATAAGAAGGAACGAGAAAGGAAACTATCAGTCTGGTAGCCAAAGCATGCAAAAGGCAGTCGGTGTTAATGCTACTAACCAAGGAACAAGAAGGCAGTTTTCAGAATTGGAGAAACCGATGTCTTGGGTTCTCAGTAAGCTTCAAAGAAAGGGATTGTTACAACCCTTAAATCCTCCTTTGCCTAACCCTCTCCCACCTAATTTCGACACTAAAGCATTTTGTCAGTTTCATCAAATGCAAGGGCATGACACAGATAGATGTGTGAGGTTGAGGCATGAAATCCAAAATTTGATTGATAGTGGGAAGCTACCCGAGCCTAACAAGCCGAACACCAAAGACAATCCATTACCAATATTTAATAAAGTACCACCACTAACAACCTTCATGATTGGAGGAGGCTTACATGAAAGTTTTGTCATATCTTCTTTCCTAGATGTGGGTGGAGAAACAACCAAAGAAGAAGAGGTATTTGACAAGATTAAACAAGCTATGGTGGGTAAAGAAGTAGCAATATGTGTTGTCAATGGGTTTTGGGATTCAAGTGATAGTGAGGACAATCTTGTATCTAAGAAGGAGGAATGGACCTGGTCCGAGCCCGAAGAAGATGAAGTAATGAACACTAGATCTAGTAAGCCTTATGCAAGGCCACCACCTAAGGAGGTAGAAATTAATAAGGGAAAGGAAGTTGAAGTAGGGAATAAAGAAGAGGAAGATGATACCGTGCTCAAGCAACTGAAAAGAACCCAAGCAAGTGTTAGCATTTGGGATTTATTGGCTACTTCTAAAAAGTACCGAGAAACTATGGCTAAGGCCTTAGCTAGCATGCCAATTTCCACTTCCATAACACCGGAGGAGCTGATCAAATTCATAAAAATTGAGGAAGTAATGAAATGTGAAGATATTCAAGAGAAGAGCGAAGTTAATATGGGAGCAGTTTCTTTCTCAGATGCAGATTTACCGAAAGAGGGGAGAGATCACATCTACGCTCTCTTTATCAAAATAGAAATTAAAGGGAAAAGGACTCCATGTGTAATGGTTGATGATGGGTCTTCCATAAAGGTTTGTCCACTTAAAATATTGCCAAAGCTAGCCATGTCAATAATGGATCTAAACCCAACTGAGGTAACCATTCGGGCTTATGACAATACCAAGAGACATGCCGAAGGAACTTTCAAAGCTGTTGTCAAGGTTGGTCCAATTGAATCTTTTATTGAATTTGTTGTTTTAGACATACCTGTTACCTTCGCCTTACACTTGGGACGTCCATGGTTTCATCCTCTTGGTGGAGTTCCTTCCACCCTTCATCAAAAGATCAAGTTCCCTAACGGAGATGAGACAGTGGTCATCGAGGCCGAAGATAATGAGGTTGTTAATGCTCTAATGATTGAGAGGCCTCTCAATGGTTTCCAAGTAGCTGCAATTTCTGATGATGAAGTAGTGGACTTCAAAGTCTTGAATATGATGAAGAACATGAACTACTTTCTCGGAGCTAGTCTTGGAAAGGGTAAGGCCGGTTTGACAAAGCTGCCAGATTTTAGAACTCAAACTTCCAAGAAAGGGTTGGGATATGATGAAGCCAACAATGTCCAGCCAAAGAAGAATGAGAAGATGAGCTTCCTGCCACTTGAAGAGATCTTTGTCAAAGCTCCAGACATGGGACCACTACAAGGAAAGCCCAAGCCAATCATGTTCATGGGAAAGTTGATCTCGGGTTTTGAAATTTTTGCAGATGTTGTCGAGCTAGTGGAGCAAGTGAAGAAAGAGCTCACCCTGCCAGCCAACAAAGAATCCAATCAGAAAGAGAAGAAGGAAGCTGTCCCAAAAGCCGAGAAGACTCCAGAGGAGATTTGCTGCCCTGGTTGAAGAAAAGTTTGAAGACATTCTGCCTTATGATTTTGAGAACAATGATTTTGATTTTGATTTTAATTTGTCTGCTTTGTATGAGGATGATGATGTTTTCCTTTCCAAAATGAATGCAATAAACTCTGATTTTGCTTACTTGTGTGATGTTTCTCCTGATGGTTGCTTACATTCAAATAGCAATTACATGAGCATCTTTAATATTAATTCTGTTGACACACAATCATTAAATTTGGGAACAATAAAAAATCCTAAAAACATTAGCATAGCATCCGACCTTACTCCTGATGAGAGAGAGAGATTTGAAAAAATATTCAAAAAATATGAAGAAGTATTTGCTTGGTCTTATGAGGATATGCCTGGAATAGATCGAGACATAGCCGGACATCTTATTCCTACTTACACTCACATGAAACCTGTCAAACAAAAGCTTAGGCGATTAAGACCTGAGTGGGCTGAATTGGTTAAAGAAGAGGTCACTAAACAAATACAAGTGAAGTTCCTTGAAGTGATAGAATATCCAGATTGGCTAGCGAATATAGTACCCATGCCATAGAAAGATGGAAGAATAAGGGTCTGTGTGGACTATAGAGATTTAAACAAGGCTTCCCCTAAAGATGATTTTCCTTTACCTCATATAGATGTTCTCATTGATAGTGCAGCCTCTAGCGTGCTACACTCATTTGTAGATGGATTTTTCGAATACAACCAAGTATTAATGGCCCAAGAGGATAAAGCCAAAACTGCTTTTATTACTACATGGTGTATATTTTGTTATAGGGTGATGCCGTTCGGCTTAAAGAATGCTGGAGCAACCTACCAAAGGATGGCCACCACACTATTTCATGACATGATGCATAAAGAAGTTGAAGTATATGTTGATGATATGATGGTGAAATTAGATACAAGGGAACAACACTTCCAAAACTTAGAATTATTCTTCGATAGAGCATTGAAATATAAGTTAAGATTAAACTCGAAGAAGTGTGTGTTCGGGGTTACCTCAGGCAAATTGTTGGGACATGTGATTGGTCCAAATGGCATTGAGATTGATCTTGACAAAGTTAAAACAATCAGGGATATGCCAGCCCTTAAGACTGAGAGAGAAGTTAGGGGATTCATTGGTAAACTACAATACATTAGCAGGTTTATAGCAAAGCTCACAATAATCTGTGAGCCTATCTTTAAATTGCTTAAAAAGAATCAGCCAGTCCTATGGAATGAAGAATGTCAAAGGGCTTTTGAATGAATAAAAGAATATTTGCCGAATCCACCTGTTTTGAAACCACCCAAACTCGGCAAACCTTTATTACTATACTTAGCAGTAGAAGAAGAGTCAGTAGGGGCCATCCTAGCCCAAGCAGATGAGTCAGGGATTGAACATGCAGTTTACTATTTAAGTAGAAAGCTCCTACCTTATGAAATTAAGTATAGTATCATTGAAAAGACCTATATAGCCGTGGTTTGGTCTTCTAAGAAGTTGCATTACTTTCAATCGTATATTGTGCAAGCAATTTCCAGGTTGGATCCAATGAAATACTTAAGGGAGACACCCTCTTTGATTGGGAAGTATGGTTGATGGTTGATATTATTAGAAGAATTTGAGATTGAGTATGTAACCAGAAAAACAATCAAAGGTAGAGCAGTGGCAGAATTATAGGCCCAACAACCATTACCGGATAGTGAAGAGGTGGTCTTGGAATTTTTGGATGAACATTTAGAGGCCATTGAAGTATAAGGGTGGAAAATGTATTTTGATGGAGCAGTAAATAGGAAAGGAGCAGGTTTGGGAGTCATACTAGAACCGCCTGAAGGGGAACTTATCTCTTTAGCCAAAAAGTTGAAATTCAGGGCAACCAATAATATGGTGGAATACGAAGCATGTATCTTTGGTTTGGAAACCCTAATGTTTATGAAGATGGATAAGGTGGAATTTTTTGGCGATTCATTACTATTAGTATCCCAAGTAAATCGAGAGTGGGAGTTGAAAGAAGAAAAATTAAAACCATACCACCATTACTTGACCATGATGAAGAAGAACTTTAAGGAGTGTAGGTTTATACACCTATCAAGAGAAGAAAATCAGATGGCTGATGCCCTAGCCACATTGGCTTCGGTATGGGAAAATCCTGTCATACCATACCAACAATGTAAGCCTAACATATCTGATGTAAGAGGAAAGTTTAGGCCTAGCTGGGAAGGGCCATATGTTGTGAAACAAGACATGAATAAAGGTGCAGTGAAGTTATCAGACATGGATGAAAACGAGTTTAGTGAGCCAGTGAACATTGACAGGTTGAAGAGGTTTTATGTATATAAAAAAAGAGCTTGCTAGGTTGAAAACCCAAAAAAGGGCTGCCTAGGCAAAAGTTAGAGCAGTCTGCTAGTTCCGAAAACCCGAAAGGGCGGGCTAGGCAACAATTAGGGCTAAATGAGAGAAAATCATCAATTAGAAAACCCGAAAGGGCTAGTTGGCAACAGGAGTGATCTTGTGTATGCTGGCTTTATGTTTGGTTGTTCCCCAATTTAATAAAGCAGAATTAATGTTAAAATTGTTCTATGTGCACTGTTATAAGTATTTGACCAGATATGGATGAAATAAATAAACGCAATAGCAAAAGGTGATGACAAATTATAAAAGGAAAAGAAGCATCTTTTATTACTTTAATTATTTTTCATCCTGAATTGGCAAATGTAAAATCTATGGCAGATGATAAGTGTAATGTGTAGGCCAGCTTTGCCTCATCTAATCCAAGTAGGCTTCAGTCAAGCAAGGCATGTCTAAATCGGAAGTGAATTCAGAACCACGAGGCTCAGCTCCACGGCCAAGTCGGCCGGGATCATAGCAAGTAACTTGACGAAGAGTAGCAAGAGGAACATACATCAACTATGTCCACATGGTGATACGAGAAATCTTCCACCAAGGTACCAACCAACGGATGTTGACCTCAATGCGTGAGTGGATCCAGTCAACCCAATCAACATATGAAGAAGCAGGATGGAGTAGCTTCCTAGCAGAATGATGTCGTGGCAGATATCTGGCAAAATCCATGGATGGAGTATCAAGCAAGCAGAGATGTTCCTGAAGCCAAATCTGTGAGGAAAAATTAAATTAAAAAAAAAGAGAAGAAGAAGTGTCCGCTAAGTTGAAAACCCGCAAGGGCAGCTTAGGAAAAAATTAGGACAGTTCGCTAGTTCTGAAAACCCACATGGGTGGACTAGGCAAAAATTAGAGGGGCAGCTTAAGAAAAAATTAGGACAGTTCGCTAGTTCTGAAAACCCACATGGGTGGACTAGGCAAAAATTAGAGCAATATAAAAAATATAATAAAAAGAGGTCTGCTAAGTTGAAAACCTGCAAGGGCGGCTTAGGCAAAAATTAGGAAAGCTCACTAGTTTCGAAAATCCGCATGGGCGGACTAGGGAAAAATTAGATCAATAAAATAAAAAAAAGAAGAAGAAAGAGAAAACCTAAATTGAAAACCCGAAAGGGTAGTTTAGGTAATTACCTGAAGCAACAACGGACTCTCGGTCAGTCTCTTTGACAATCCTGACTTAAGTTGGTCTAATCCAACTAAAGTCTCAACTAAGATCATGAGTATCGGTGACAAGCCTCCTTCCAATTGGTCCATGATATCCAATACTCGTGGATCAATATCGCCGTCAAAAGAAATAAGCAAGAATTGGCCAAGAAAGCATAGACAAAGCATACATCCCCATGCCTTAGTAGGAGCCAAATGAGAGAGGCAAAAGTCAATTAAGCGACCAAGCAGAATTTTCTCACCCCTCATCAACTGTACAACTTCGGGCTTTGATATTTGAAATAACATCTGCATCTTCTGTTGAGTCTTGGAAATCAATATGGCTAATGCCATTTGTTGATTATTTGGATATCCAAGGATGGCCTCAAATTCTTCAATCAAGGGATGTATTTCAAAGCCATTAATTTTAAATGTCCTCAAATCCACATTCCAAAAAGAAGCCATGCCATGTAAAAAAGAATGGTCCAATTTAGCATTTTGAAAACATTTCAAAGTATCAATCTTTGACCAAGATATTTGTTTCCAATGAATTACATTCATATTCTTAAATAGAATTTTTATTTTCTTCAAATGGAGTTCGGTCATCATGGAAGGCTAAAGGAAAATTAGAATTGATAAAAGGAGTTTTTATGTTGGAGTAGAAAATCTCTTAGCTTCCGTATGAAATTATGGGTAGAAAAGTGATTTGTATAGGATGATTGTGCTTTTCCAAAATTGATAAGGAAAAGTGAGGCCAAGATGCATGAGGATAAGGAATTGGCAATGAAGGAATCTTAAATTGCCGCGTTGCATTTGGCTTTGTAGTGATGCTGTGTGAATGTTAAAATATGAAGAGGAAAGTATAATAATTATATAGTAGTAATGATGATATAAATATATATATATAAAGAAAAAAAAGTTGCAGTAAAGTAAAAATTATATATTATCATTATGATTTTTATACTTATTTTACAATGTTTCCTCAATTGACACAATATTTATACATCACTAAGAAGAAGGTGGTAGATCATCAAATAAAGCTCTGAAAAAATATCGCCTGTTGGAGGAGGAGGCAAATCACCCATCCCGAGTTCGCCCGAAGTAGGAGCACCAGAATCTCTATTACCTTGGAGTTCAAATCTATAACGGTCTTCATCAAAAGTAGACGAAATGATCTCATGGTCATCAGTTTGAGGGCCTCTAGATGAAGAAGCACTAGCATCTCTCATCCTCTGAAATCTAAAGTCTCAAAAATTTTGCTCTGGTTGACAGTACAAATTTTCAAAATGGAAAACCTGTTGACTACTAGTGGCCAGCTCTTCTTGAAATTTCTTATTTTGTTCTTCAATCATCCACTGTGAGCCAGAAAGAAAAAGAGTAAGAGCATACATAAATCATGCATACATATAGCATAAATTATCATGGAACATGAAAATCTACCAGGTAATTTATGTCAACACCCTGTGGATGAGATGGCATATCCGGTAGACTAGAATGAGCAAATGAAGGAGTAGTAAAAGATGGTCGAGCCTCATGATCAAATGATCTAGCAGCCTGCAACAATCATTAAAAAAGTTAAAATAAGTTAAGAAGTGATCGCAATGGAAAAATGGCAAAAGTTTACCTGAGAAGTGCTAGCCCTGAGATGTGGAACAAAGTCTCCTCCCTCTTCATGATGTTCCTCTTCATCTGTATCCGCATTTTCTTCAGAAATTTTCCATACTCTAATGGGAGATACGTCAAAGTTCAAGAGTCCTATTTGAATAAACTGAGTACAGTATGCACCCGGTGGACAGAGAAAGGTTTCAACATCATAACCGTGCCGAGCCAACCACCATGCATACTCCGGCATTGATGTGATATTCAAGGTATACTCTGGACAACGCATCGGAATCCTCCACTGCTCGAGACTAAGAAACCACTCATGTACTCTCTCTCCGAGAAACCAGTCAGTAGACACAGGGTCGACGATGACTCGGCGAGTATGTTGAAAAGGCAGTGCGGCATTTATGGAGGAAGTCCAGTTTGTCTGCTCTTCTATGTTCTACCAGGCCAAATTCACCTACAAAATGACATAAGGTAAGTAAACTTTCATATATTAATTTTAAAGTATACTAATGTTATTTTACCTGGTCCCAAGTTAGGCAGCTCAAGACAAAGCGTTGGGTATGCACATGGTCAGAGCCAGGAACTTCTACATGCTCTGACAACTAGTGTAACATCCCCATACTCTATATAAGTACTATACATATACCTTGTATATATACAGTACGTATATAAAGTATAAGAATGTCACTTTTCATTTCAGATTAAAAATCTTTACTTTAGTTCCAAACAATAATACATTTTATTTAAAATACAACATAATTAAATAGTACATGTATGCACCACCTTCTAGTTGGTCTCGAAATACTCTTACCCTTCTCGTGGCATAACGATTTGACTTCCAGATCAACCACCTACTCACCTACGCGATTTACACAACCGCGCTAAGCTCGAAAGCTTGGTGGTACAAATAAATAATATAACATTCATTATAGAAAAATCATACTTCCTACATTAACATCATGTATAATAATTTTCTTATCATGTTTTCCCCTTTTCAAAGCATTCTTTACATTTTTCCACTAATCTCATAATTTATATACATAAACACATATATCATTACAACAACCCACAATACAATGACTTATCCAAACATTCATGAAATAATACTCACAATTTCTATATCCTTATACATATTACACATCATATTGTATTTTCATAATCTCATTATTCAGCAGTTTATCAAGCCACATTCATTTTCAGTAAATTGCTTATGTATTGTATTCATCACATTAAAGCAAAGACATACATGGGCTCAAAAAGAAACTAATATGCTATTCAAAGTTCAGAGTCATTGCTTTGGTCCATAATCACATTCATCAAGCCCGCAGGCGATACATATCTATCCATGGATAGTGTAACAGACCCAGTCTCTTAGACCTCAACCCGGCTAGACCCTTGGGCCCCAGTCTCTTGGTCCTCAACCCGGCTAGACTGTTACAGTTTTTGATGTTTACGACCCGGTCTTTTCACCTCAAAAACATCATATTTCACATTTTTCAGCTGGGCTCGGCTTACGACCCGGGCTTTTCACCTGCCTAGCGATTCATAGGCATGCCGCCAAACCTAGAACTCTGAAAATTGAATAACATACTAGGCACACAATTAATTCATTTATCTCATTATCAATTTCTTTCACAACTCATTTCTCATTTCATTTCTCATAATCAAACTAGGCAACCATGCCCAATTATTTCATTTGCATCATTATAGCCAACAACACTGGCTTCACATCTCATTCACATCTCATCATTAGGGTATACATAACCATTTGCATTGTACATACATTTTGTATGCTTATTATATCTTTCATATTTCATATTTCACCTTTATATCCATTAATATTAGTTTCATATTTTATCATTGAGATATACATAGCAAATTACATTATTCATATTTTTAGAATCTTCAACATACATTCCACATAGTACATATAATACAAATCATAGCAAATTTTTCACACATAAACAATATAATAAATAACTTAACACATTTTCCAATCAAACGTGTTAAGTCTTAAAGTCATGCAAATATATATATCATATAGGATTTGTACTTACCTCTAAGAGCAACTCACACCAATTCCAAATTCCTCTTCCATGAATCCTTCAACCCTTGGATTAGGGCAACTCAAATCTTCAAAACCAATCCAAAGGTGATTATACACACTCACTTAGTAATACACATAAGAAAATAAGAATAATAACTAACTAGGAAAAACTCTACACATGACACGCTCACCAACACGGGCGTGTCCCTGATCGTGCCCTAAACCAACAATACAGAAACTTTGACACGCTCAGTAACACGGGCGTGTCCTTGGACGTGTCACTCATTCTGCCTCACAAAAACATTGACACGTCCAACAACACGAGTGTGTTCATGGCCGTGTCAATTACTTTATCTCACAGTAGCTATGACACGCTCAGTAACATGGCCGTGTTAATGGTCGTGTCACAAACGTCAAACTCAATACCGTTGACACGCCCAACGACATGGCCATGTCAGGGAAAAATTATACATTCCGAACTCTCATCCATGAAAACACAATCACTCCAAAATCCATACTACAACACCCTTAATCAACATCTTGGTTTATATACACATAAATCACCTATTAATTTAACACTTATATAACTTCAATATATCATAATAATAATCATTATATACATCATCCATATATCAATTATTCAATTCCCCAACTCATTTATATTAAACCCTTACTAAACAATTTCAACAATCCATCATCATCCTCACAAATAACCATATTATCATATTCTAAATACCAATTCAACATATATATATACTTCAATCTTTCTTTATCATCATCTTCACACACTAACCATATCAAATATAAACTCAATCAATAGGAATCAATACAAAAAAATGAACACTTACTTGAATTCTTTGCCAAATCTTCAATATCCACCTTCAATTCTCTTAAAGCCCTTAAGAATTTGATGTGTATGCCAACAAAATCACATCTCTCTCTCTCTCTCTCTCGTTCAAGAAGAAGAAGAAGAAGAAAGAAAGAAAGAAAGATCTTTTCTTCCTTTTTCACTCTTATCTTATATATATATATATATTAATATAATTAAATCCCTTAAAAATTCTCCACCACACACTTGTCATTCCCTTTGACTTCCTTTTCTTCTTTTTCTCTTGTAATTATTATTATTATTATTATTATTATTATTATTATTATTATTATTATTATTATTATTATTATTATTATTACTACTACTACAAATTACTTTTCCTACACCAATATATACATCATGTATATGTGATGTATATGTTGCTGTATGTATATCTCTTATATATTGTATTTATATTTCCCATATTTTTCAAATACCATATATACATATCATCCTTCATATACATCTATCTCTTATAATATTTTCTTTACATATTTTACCAACATATCTTCTCACAACTACTATTCCAATGTACACTAAAATCGGGGTATTACAATTCTCTCCCCCTTAAATAATTTCGTCCTCGAAATTATTCAGTACAGTAACAATCCATTCTTAACAAAATACCATCTTAACTTTCATATGAAGTTAATTATAATATTAAGTTATTATGTCATCAAATCACTTAACTTCTACTCCCCCCTTAGAGTCAATCATCTTCTCTAAATTTCATAACTCATCATTATATATATTTATATATCTTATTACTTTCTTAACCAAGCATTCAAAATAACTCATTACATTCCCAATTAATTTATCTTTATACAAGAATCAGATCATCTTATAATATACATATACTTCGTCCATCTATTACATTTAGGATATTTTATCACTTCATCTCCTTATAAATACTCTCTTAACTTTAACCTTAGAAATCATTGATTTATATTTTAATATTGATTATCACGTCACTACAATCACTTTCAGAATAGACATTTATCAAATCTTAATTTATAACAATATTCTTATTTTTCATACTTTTAATTCCTTCCTTAACATGCTTCTCACTTAACTTAAATATTAATACATGCCTTTAAACTTACTTTACAGGTAATCAACCTTTTCCCTTTTATCATCATTTACAACTGATATAGCTCAATTCATTCATGTCCATTCATATATCAGAATATTACATCATATACATTATCACTTATATCTTATACTCTTAATACAACTATACATATTAAATCTCAACAATAATTCACAATCTTAGCGAAATCTGAATCAATTGATCTATCTGTCACAATATACCCATGTTTCAATCTTGTTCGATTCAAATCAACAATTAACTTATTTAAACTCATCATTAGATTTCACAATATATATGACCTAATTCCATTAGGTCAAATTTATATTCAAATTCTAATCTCTTCGGATCCATTTTTCAGCTTTTTGAAATTATGATTATTAATAACAAATCACTTCAATTCATCTTTCAATATACACATAGTTTATTTTCTATTATCTTAGTACAATTTCCACAAAATTCTCATGATTATCTCATACCATATTTATTACCCATAGTTCACTTACTTAAACCTTAAGTCCATTCACTTATTCACTTTATATCATAAACATATTCAGTATAACTTTCAATCACATTTTGTAATTTCTCCCATTTAACATCTCCTCACATTTCATACCATTACTATTTTTACAATAATTACCTTTCTATCACATTATCCATAACTCAAAACATTTTCACAGTTCTCTTTTCTTCCATACTTTCTATAATTATAAACAAATTTCTAACATAAAATGATAAGGTACAACTTTACCAATCATAACTCTTAACCATGTTTCTAGAAACATAATTATCAATCTCACCAAAACTATACTACGGTCATGTCATCTCAGGCTCAAATCTGTGGATAACAAAACTAACCAGCCAAAATACTAAACCAAACATATGTCACAGTATTTTAATGGTCACGCCTAAGGCTTATTAATCAATACTGCCCTTCTATTATTCTTTTTCAAACATTTCCAATTACAATGCTAAGTATGTATTGCAGTTATTACATATTTATTCTCTAAACTTTTGCTATACCAAGAGTTAACACACTACAACTTCGTGTCAAAAACAATTTGCTCTTGATCATTTGATCATCATTAGCCTAACTCATGTTCAACAATATTATCTTTAATATTTCTTATGCACAACATTCAATCATATGCAAATTTTACACAACTTCAATTTATTACTCCATTTCTAATCTATTTCTTATAATTTTTTTTTCATACATTATACTTCCCCTTTTTCCTTACAATCTCTTATTATATACATATACATAGAACCTTTCCACATGTAGATACTTTGGGGCTCAAAACATTATATGATCATCAAGTTCAGTGATTACAATAAAAATTTCACTGTCCAGTATTATTCAAGTCCATTCTCACTCTCAATTTCGTCATATAGCCTAGTTCTGCACAAGTTAAGACCTGATCTCTCTTAGGTCCGCTAATATATGCAATACTATTCTCAATACCACTAGACAAATAGTTATACCACATACACATTCATAGGTCACATTCATAATGTGACTTACTTTCCACATTTCTTACATATTACAATTACATTCATATAGAAAAAAACTCATCTCACGTATTCTATACATGTATACACATAATCATACAATTATATTTAATTCCTCTTTTGTATATAATCTACACAAATTTAACATTTATTACTTTTCATTGAACATTATCATTCTCATTCTTTTAACATGACTTAAGTTATTCATCAATTCAACAGATACATACACTCTAACCATAATAACACTTCACATAAATCTTAGTCACATTTCTAATGTGACATCTCTATCACATTTGTTTTTAAATGCATTTAGTATACCCTTCATATCCATTTTCATCATTTCCAGCCCAATTACTTAAGGTAACTCATTTTCACTTGTTTAGTCATTTTCCCTTTATTTCAAAATAAATTTTCGTATTATCAATCACATTACCCAATTCATAGTACTTTCTTATGCAATAATATTCATTCAGCTCATATGCTTAATATTTATTAAACTATCAATATCTAAATAATCCTCATCAAAATTCCATTAAAACTCTAAACTCTCAACTTACTACTTTACTTAAACTTCAATTTACTAATCTCGTTTTCTTAATATTAACTTTAAAAACATTTTATATATATACCATCATGTAACATCAAGACATATCATTTTCACAATTATTAAAGCTCATTTCAAAAATCCAAATTTCACATATTACCACCATTAACATGAGCTTTAACAACACTTAAGCATATCACATTTCTACCATTAAAATTACAATGTTTGCATTAAAACAACAATACAAACAACACCATTATATCTCCTTACGTTAACCAACATCATCCCTTGTTTTTAAAAACCTTAACTTTGCATACCCAAACCTTAAATTGTCACACTTTGTCTACCGATCAACTCACTTAATAGTCCACCATACTTTCTTCAATTTAATATTATATCTATCCTTTTTAACAATCGAACAATATTTTCTCTTTCTAGCAATCCAAATAATAAAGAGATCCAAATTTTAGAGAAAAGAGTACTTAATTAAATCTTAATATTTTTTTTAACTCATTTCCAACATTATTCTCCTATTCATTTCTTTATAATCTATTTCACAAGTACACTTTATTAACCAAAAATTTCAAAATTTTCTTTACTTAAGTAAACTCCCATTCTTTAGTTTATCAACTAAACTTATACAAATTTCCCCATATCATTTGTTTTTTTTTTCATGCAAAACCTCATTCACACACTATTATCCATCTCATATAATTCAGATATACTACAAATCACATAATGCCACATCCGAGACCAACCTAGGTGTTAATGCATATACATGTATCACAAATTTCACTTTTCAAAAATTTTCCTCTTTTCTTTTTAAATCTACTTAGGCCGAGAATCTCAAACCTAAGCTCTGATACCAAAATAATTGTAACATCCCCATACTCTATATAAGTACTATACATATACCTTGTATACATACAGTACGTATATAAAGTATAAGAATGTCACTTTTCATTTCAGATTAAAAATCTTTACTTTAGTTCCAAACAATAATACATTTTATTTAAAATACAACATAATTAAATAGTACATGTATGCACCACCTTCTAGTTGGTCTCGAAATACTCTTACCCTTCTCGTGGCATAACTATTTGACTTCCAGATCAACCACCTACTCACCTGCGCGATTTACACAACCGCGCTAAGCTCGAAAGCTTGGTGGTACAAATAAATAATATAACATTCATTATAGAAAAATCATACTTCCTACATTAACATCATGTATAATAATTTTCTTATCATGTTTTCCCCTTTTCAAAGCATTCTTTACATTTTTCCACTAATCTCATAATTTATATACATAAACACATATATCATTACAACAACCCACAATACAATGACTTATCCAAACATTCATGAAATAATACTCACAATTTCTATATCCTTATACATATTACACATCATATTGTATTTTCATAATCTCATTATTCAGCAGTTTATCAAGCCACATTCATTTTCAGTAAATTGCTTATGTATTGTATTCATCACATTAAACCAAAGACATACATGGGCCCAAAAAGAAACTAATATGCTATTCAAAGTTCAGAGTCACTGCTTTGGTCCATAATCACATTCATCAAGCCCGTAGGCGATACATATCTATCTATGGATAGTGTAACAGACCCAGTCTCTTGGACCTCAACCCGGCTAGACCCTTGGGCCCCAGTCTCTTGGTCCTCAACCCGGCTAGACTGTTACAATTTTTGAGGCTTACGACCCGGTCTTTTCACCTCAAAAACATCATATTTCACATTTTTCAGCTGGGCTCGGCTTACGACCCTGTCTTTTCACCTGCCCAGCGATTCATAGGCATGCCGCCAAACCCTGAACTCTGAAAATTGAATAACATAGTAGGCACACAATTAATTCATTTATCTCATTATCAATTTCTTTCACAACTCATTTCTCATTTCATTTCTCATAATCAAACTAGGCAACCATGCCCAATTATTTCATTTGCATCATTATAGCCAACAACACTGGCTTCACATCTCATTCACATCTCATCATTAGGGTATACATAACAATTTGCATTGTACATACATTTTTTATGCTTATTATATCTTTCATATTTCATATTTCACCTTTATATCCATTAACATTAGTTTCATATTTTATCATTGAGATATACATAGCAAATTACATTATTCGTATTTTTAGAATCTTCAACATACATTCCATATAGTACACATAATACAAATCATAGCACATTTTTCACACATAAACAATATAATAGATAACTTAACACATTTTCCAATCAAATGTGTTAAGTCCCATAGTCATGCAAATATATATATCATATAGGATTTGTACTTACCTCTAAGAGCAACTCACACCAATTCCAAATTCCTCTTCCATGAATCCTTCAACACTTGGATTAGGGAAACTCAAATCTTCAAAACCTAATCCAAAGGTGATTATACACACTCACTTAGTAATACACATAAGAAAATAAGAATAATAACTAACTAGGGAAAACTGTACACATGACACGCTCACCAACACGGGCGTGTCCCTGATCGTGCCCTAAACCAACAATACAAAAACTTTGACACGCTCAATAACACAGGCGTGTCCTTGGACGTGTCACTCATTCTGCCTCACAGAAACATTGACACGTCCAACAACACGAGCGTGTTCATGGCCATGTCAATTACTTTATCTCACAGTAGCTATGACACGCTCAGTAACATGGCCGTGTTAATGGTCATGACACAAACATCAAACTCAATACCGTTGACACACCCAACGACATGGCCGTGTCAGGTAAAAATTATACATTCCGAACTCTCATCCATGAAAACACAATCACTCCAAAATCCATACTACAACACCCTTAATCAACATCTTGGTTTATATACACATAAATCACCTATTAATTTAACACTTATATAACTTCAACATATCATAATAATAATCATTATATACATCATCCATATATCAATTATTCAATTCCCCAACTCATTTATATTAAACCCTTACTAAACAATTTCAACAATCCATCATCATCCTCACAAATAACCATATTATCATATTCTAAATACCAATTCAACATATATATATTCTTCAATCTTTCATTATCATCATCTTCACACACTAACCATATCAAATATAAACTCAATCAATAGGAATCAATACAAAGAAATGAACACTTACTTGAATTCTTTGCCAAATCTTCAATATCCACCTTCAAACCATCATAACCTAAGTCTTCAAACACAACATACTACATCTTATTAAAGATCAGAGGTTGCCAATCCCAAACATGTATATTATTCAAAAACCACTTTTAAAGTCAAAATAGTCTTTTTATTACATTTTACCTAGGTTGAGAATCTCAAACCTAGGCTCTGATACCAAAACAATTGTAACACCCCCATATCCAATGCACACACACTACAACCACAATAATGTAGCATAAGTGCACCAAACATAAGGATGCTACGGTTTTCTTAACATTCAAGACACTTTAAACTTGATTCAATACCCTTATCATTATACATTATAGAAAAGTAGATCATTTACTTATAAAACAAAACATATTAGTTATATATATATATACATTTAAATATTACACAGCGGAAGTTATAAAATATGTACATATTTATATATTAAACATTTCTTTACAAAATATAAAGAAGTATACATGATTGGCAAGTCTTCTCTGATCTTTAAGCTCCCAAAATGGATTCTTCAAGGTCTACTCTCACTTGGTCTTGATGAACTCTCGGGTTCAACTCTATCAACTCTATTACCTGCGTGATTAAACACTATCGCGCTAAGCCAACGGCTTAGTAAGATAATCATGCAAATGATATGACTTAGTGCAATGCAATGTCATTTCTCAATCCATATTATACATGTAACATCATATGTGCAAAACTAACAACATACTTTCATATTACATATCACATTTCAATATCTTTTCATATATCTCATTAATATTCATTTAACCATTCATAATCAACACTAAACAAAGACAAGCATGGGCCCAAGACACACTAATATGCCATTCAATTTTCAGAGTTAATGCTTTGGTTTTGTTATCACATTTATCAATATCATATACCCAACTAGGCTTCAAGGATTAAGTTCAACCAAGCTTCAAGGGGAGCAAAGCATGCTAAGCTTCTACCCAACTTGGCTTCAAGAACTAACCCAACCTAGCTTCAAGGGTGGTAACATCTCAATTAGGCTTCAAGGATTCAATCCAACCTAACTTCAAGAGATTGTTACACTTATTAGGCATGCCACCAATAACCAACTCTGAAAATGGAATAACACATTAGCCACACAATTCATTTATTATTCAATGATCATTTTCATTCTCAATTCTCAACAACATTTAGGCAAACATGCCTTATTTCTTTCAAATGCATCATCATAGCCAAACACAATGGCATTGTCTCATATCATGTCTTATTTGAATTATCATTTCATCTTTGATATACATTTCAATTTCTATGTATATTACTCATGAAACACATTACCATTCACAATGCATAACATAACATTGTTCAATCTCAACAATGCAATTAGGGCAAAGAACAATTGATATAATTCATAGTTTTAGGACCTTACACATGCATTTGATTATATCTTTCATTGATTCAAGTGTTTTTAAAGTGTTTAGGGTTAGGTTTAGGGACCAACCTACCCTTGGAAAACCAAAACAATGCAATTAGAACAAAGAAATAAAACCCTAACCAACACATTGGAGGGACACGGGCAACACCTTTGAGGGACACGGCCAAGCTTGTGGCCGTGTCTCTCAACCTCACTTGACAGTAGCAAACACGGGCATAGGACACGGCCAAGCTTGTGGCCGTGTCTCCCAACACCAACATCCAGTAGTGAACACGGCTAAGGGACACGGCCGTGTCTCTCAAAAACCAATCCAACACTCCCAAATTTTCATGACTTGGCCGTGTCACCCAACACCAAAACCCTAAAATGCACAACTCTCCTCTAATTGCACTTCAACTCTCCACTAACATCCTCCACAAATCTTACCATATTCACAACCAAACCAACATCAATTCCATCTTTTAACTTAAAATCAATTCTAACACTTGCAAACACATATCAAACACACCAAATCACAAAATCAACCAAACCCTAATTCACATCCAACACCACTTCAAAATAACCAAAGAAAACAAGAGATTTCTTACCTTAAATGAAGAAATTCCACAATTCCTCAACTTGATTTCTTGAAATCTCCTTCAACTTTTGAGCTACAAACATCAAAACCTTGCTTGGTTCTCTTGTCTTCCTTTATCTATGGTGAGCCGGCCAACACTAGAAGAAGAAGAAGAAATGATGATGAAGAAAACACAAAGTCAACCTTCATTAAATACCCATCCAAAAGAAAATTACTATAACACCCTCATACACATTTTAATTCCCTTAATTATCTCTTGCCCACTTTGGTAATTTCACACTTAACAATATAAATATCTTCTTCCCTTGACCAAGCCCTTTGACCAACTTATATGTTATATATATCACCATATACACAACATATAAACTTGTCTCTAAACCCTAAATTTCTCCCAAAACACATATACATATACTTTTCTTTTCTCAATTTAAACCCACAACAACAACAACAACAACCACATACAAAACTTCTAGGGCAAGCATAGGGATATTACAATGTGTCTAGCCCCGAAGGCAAATTAAGTAATTGCTCAAAAGCTAGACCGAAGGAAGATCATAATAATTGCTCAAAAGCAAGCCTCAAAGGAAGATCATATCACAGTGATGCCAAGTGTCTAGCCCCAAAGGCAAATAAAATAATTGCTCAAAAGCTAGCCCCTAAGGCAAATATGAGGATAAACTCATAGGCATGCCGTCAAACACATAACGATGGAAATTGAAGAACATACTAGGCACAATTATTTCATATTTTCCATCATCAATTTCTTCCTCATTTTCCCATAATCCAGCTAGGCACATTTCCTCATTTCTCATTATCAACTAGGAACATTGCCTTATTTTCTCATTTATCTCATTTATATCAATGTCATCTCATTTCATACCATCATATAATCATAATGTATCACATTTTACATTTACTACACATTACCCAATTATTTTGTATGCATTTTACCAATGGCTTTTCACAATGTCTTTAATGCATACACCACAAACCATATTACCCTAACACTTTGGGTCATTTTCACATATTGCACATATTTCACTTTTTACTCAATTTAGCCATTATCAACAGCTTTTCACAATGCATATAATGCATTTTTAACAAATCACATAATATAGCACAATGTTCAGGCATATTCAATGCATTAAGTAACTTAATACATTTTTCAACCAAAATGTGTTAAGCCCAAATGTCATGCAAACATAACCAATTTACTCAAAGTTTGTACTTACGTCAAAAAGCTTCCAAAAGCAAGCCACAAAACTAACACCAACCTTCTCTTCCAACTTGCCCTTCAACACTTGGATTGGGCAAATCAATTCTCCTCAATCCCTATACTAAATGTGATCATAAATAATCATTTAGTATCACATTTAATGGTATTCCCAATCTTAAACAATAATTAAACATCATTAAAAAAAATCCCAAATTTAAGGCGAACCTCACTTTAACTTTGGAAAACCATATTAAGCCATTTCATTTGGTGTTTTAAGTTTATTTATATTATTAAAAACTTATTTTAACATATTTAAACTAATTACATAACATAAACACACACTTATGTCCAAAACCCTAAAATGGCATAACCTTCTATGAGCGGGGATTTTCGCCCCCACTCCCGGTGGAATGGTTCTTGCGACTTTGACACTGTTTAGGCTCAGGGCCTTAGAGAACACGGACCTAAGTCCGGAGAAAATGGAGTCGCTACTGGGATGGGCCAGGAAAAAGAAAGGGGTGGATGACTCGATTCCTAAGAAATCCCCAACCCCCTAATGGGTTCGGAAAGTTGGGTACGTGTGGGAAAGTTGGGTCGCCAATTTTTATTTTTATTTATTTGTTTATTATTATTTTTATTATTATAATAATTTTTAAAAATTATAAAATTAAAATTTAAGATAACACAAAAATTATTTTGGACTAAATAAAATATATTGGACTGGACTGGGTCAAAAATTAAGGGTCTACAGTTTGCCCCCTGCTTGAACGATCTGAGACTTTAGTAAAAGAGAGTGAAAAGTAATAAGACTTAATTTTTGAGATGGTTGAAGTTTTGGGTTCTTGGATTTGACTTGGGTACTTAGACCCGAGATTGAATTTGATTTGACTAACCTTTTATCAGTTGAGAATTCTGGCATAACTGGTTGTTCCATTTTTATGAATTGTGAGTCTCTACCCACAAAAATAGATCTTTATCCATTGGAAATCAGGTGTTTACCCTTGAAACATGGATCTTTATCCATTGGAAATCAGGTGTTTACCCTTGAAACATGGATCTTTATCCTTTGGACTTTGGGTCTTTACCCTTTGAAATATGGATCTTTATCCATTGGAAATCGGGTCTTTACCCTTGAAATATGGATCTTTATCCATTGGAAATCGGGTCTTTACCCTTGAAACATGGATCTTTATCCATTAAAAATTGGGTCTTTACCCTTGAAAAATGGATCTTTATCCATTAGAAATCAGGTCTTTACCCTTGAAACATGGGTCTTTATCCTTTGGAACTCGGGTCTTTACCATGGCTTCAGCTCTTTTAGCTGGACTGATCATTTGTCTTTTGCATTTTCATTTTTTGAGAATTCTAATTTTCTCCTTTTTTTTTCATTCTTCCTTTGCACTTTTGCAAAAAAAAAATAAAATAAAATCAGCCCTTTGTAGCTAGCCTTCATATCCTCTCCTTGCCCCCCTGCATGGTAAAATATTAGAAGTGAGTCAAAATGTTTTGTTCATGCATAAACTCAAAAATTGAAAAGGAGAAACTTTGCCCCCTGTGTAGGCCCAAACCCATGATTTTTCTATGCGAGCTCTGACGGATATTTTTTTTGTCTAGTTCTTTGCAAAAGAACGCATTTCTTCTCTTTTCAAAATTATTGAAACTTTCTCAAGCAATGGGCTTTCCATGCCCCCCCTGATTTGATATCTTCTTTTGATTGTTTACTTCACAAGGTATTTGCTGTTCATTTTGACAAGGAATAGACAAGACAAGAAAGTGCGATGTGATATGCTCATGTATGCATGATATGCATGAATAATACTTACAGTCATTCCATCGACTCACAGACCGAGGTGATCAGTAGAAGTGTTCTCATTGACTCATTTGAGATTCTTGTTCAGTCCTTGCTTCGGAATGACATGATACTTCACATTTGTGGCTTTTATCTTTGGGATATTGAAAATATGAGTAATGGAGGCCCCAAATAGTAGAGATACATCCATTTTAAATTATGATTCAGCATGTCAGTTGGTAGCTTCTTCATGACCTTGCCAGTAACCATTTCCTTTGCCCAATGTGTTCTTCAAGGTTTGATAGTTCAACATACTCCCCTTAACTAGAAGGCTTCGTGTGACAAAAACATTTTTTATTTTTTGAATTTCGATTTTGAAATTAAGTTTTGGCTTTTCCAAAATCGATGTCAATGTACCTCAGGACTTGATTTTTCCAAATTAACATATCTATAACATGACAACCCTAGTTACCGTACTAAACTCAGGAATCATTTATATTTAAGCAAGAACTATTGCACTTCAGATAGGCACATAAACTTTACTTGGCCAAAGGTCTCATTGAGTTTAAATATTGTCTATATCATATGCATGCTTATGCAAACTATCTCCACTAATAGGCTCTACCTACCAAGAGAGATCAACAGGTCTTTGATAGGCTTGAAATGGGGTCTATAAGAGACACGGGTTAAAATGAAGGCCATTTGTAAGTGGGAGCCGATGTGACACAATGGACAAACCTTCACACTACAAATTTCTTATTTGAACTTTAGGCAGCTAGGAGCAATCTTGCTAGATTCCAAATTCCTTCTATCTTCTTGGCATTAATTTGGATCTTGATTGGGATAGTCTTTGCCCTTGCATAAAGTTTGGTACCCAAATTCCTTTCTTTTTCTTCTTCTTCTCCCTTTTCTTTCTTTTTTATTTTTCTTGCTCTTCCTTTCTTTGAGCATTTTATCATTTTGTCCTTCTTCCTTGTAGGACTATCAGGTAAAGAACTTTCAAGAACTGGATGGTCTTTCTCCTTTTTCTCTAATTTTGATTGAATCTTTGGTTGGGTTGGACCAATTCAAGTCAAACCATCCTTGGAAGCCTTTTGTTGTCTTATGTAAAAGAGAACTCAGTTAGCTTTCTGAACTGCCTTTTTAGGTTTTATCTTTCTTTTCTTTTTTTTTTATATTTATTTTGTCTTTTTTTTCTTCTATTTTTTTTTGGTTCTAGCTCTAAAAGAGTTGTCTTGTTTGTACCAACTTGAGCTTCCAATAATGGATGAGTGGAGTGACATAAATCTTCTTTAACATGGATAAATCGTTTGTTCCTCTGATGTTGTCTTGATATATTGGAGATATTAAGAAAACTTCAACTACCTTTATGGTCTTGAGAACTTCAACTATCTTCATGGTATTGAGAACTTCAACTATCCTCATGGTCTTGACTAATCATTTCTTTCTTTGATCTTCTTGCCTCTTCTTCTTAGTGATCATAAGATTTGTCAAAAGTATCACAACAGCTCAGGGTAGGTTGTTGGGGTTTGTAAGCCAATGAAAAGAAAGCTAAAATTTTATGAAGGCTCAAAGGGACAACTAGGGATTGATATTTAATTGGGTGGATATTAGTTATTGGCTCGTCAAGCAAGGCCTAGATCATCTCTCCCTTAAAATAAGCAGAGTTCAATTTCGCCTCGAAAGTTTGTCAAAGCATGTTCTAAGACTGACTAGGACCTAGATAAAGGTAATTATACAGGAGCCCTCTCTAAGTAGCATACACAACTCAATGGTATAGAGCAATTCCCTCATCTAGTAAAGTCATTCAAGTCATGATGCCTAAACACATTAATTTATGAACATCAAGCTAGATTCCTCATCAGTTGAACACAAAAATGAACAAAGACCAACAAAAATTTTGATGAAAGTAATTTATTCAAACAAACATAATTTAAATTTAAAAAACATGATTGTTCCATAAAACACCAAATAAAGAAAATAAGAAAAACAAATAAGCCAAGGGAAGTTTGTTGAGTTAAGCTTCTTCTCCTTTCACATCTTCAATTTTTCCATCTTGAAAGGATGATAAAATAAAATCTTCTTCCAATCCTTTTCCCACCATGAAATTTGCCGGTGGAGGTACTCTTCCAAACTTAGGCAAGGGATTGTCTTTGGTGTTTGGCTTGTTGGGCTCGGGTAACTTTCCATTATCAATCAAATTTAGGTCTCATGTCTCAACCTCACACATCTATTCGTGTCGTGCCCTTGCATTTGATGAAATTGACAAAATGTTTTAGTGTTAAAATTAGGTGGGAGAGGGTTAGGTAAAGGATAAGGATTTAATGCTTGTAGCAATCCCTTTCTTTGTAGCTTATTGAGAACCCAAGACATCAGTTTCCCCAATTCCGAAAATTGCCTCCTTGTTCCTTGGTTAGTAGCATTGACACCGACTGCCTTTTGCATGCTTTGGCTACCAGACTGATAGTTTCCTTTCTCATTCCTTTTTGTTGAAAAGTGGTTCTTCTCTCTTTCCCACTCTTCAATTTGCAGACCAGCTTGGAGAAGATCTTTGAAATCGTGGATAAGTGTATGAGACATCCTCTCACGAAGACTAGGCAACAACCCTCTCACAATCATCCTTATTTGATTGGATTCATCGGGCCTCTTCTTGAGCAAAGCGACCTTGTTTCTCCATCTTTTCACATAATCCATAAAATTCTCATTTGGTCTTTGTCTAATGGACTCCACTTCCATTAAGGTAACTTCCATCTCGACATTGTAACCAAATTGCTAGATGAAGGACTTGTATATCAAATCCCAACTCTTTTGTGTTCCATCATTTAAGGTATTGAACCAATTTTAGATAACAGGATCCAATGAGAGCATAAAGTGCCTTAGAGTTTGAGCCTTAGTAGCTCGGGCAGACTGCATAGCAGTGATATACTGCTTCACATGGAGATGAGGATTTTTGGTTCCATCAAACTTTGCAAAGGACGGCATCTTGAATTTGTATGGAACTTCTTCATCTAGCTCAAATAATTTGTCGACTTCGAACATTTCTTCGGTTTTCAGTTTCTTCTCAAATTTCTTTTCTAAATCAGCAATCATCTTTTCAACATCAGAAGCTTCGGTTTTCTCCATAACTGATCTTTCAACAATCTTTGGTTCTTTCTTCTTGTCTTGAGGATCTTGGTAGTATTGAGCCCAATCATCATCATCATCGATGATCACCTTTTCATCATCAAAAACCACATCACCAATTTTAGTCTTCCCTTTGTCCTTTGGCTTCTTAGTGCTAGCAGATGCTTCGGTATGATTTCCTAAAATTGCAGTCAATTGGTTCTTCATGGTCTCAGCTAGGGCCTCTTTTATTTCTTCCATCTTGGCATTGAGGGCATCATCCACCATTCTTTGAATTTGTTCGGGCTCCATTGCTTTTGGTGAAAAAGAGATTGAGTCGATGCTAGATACTTCGTCTTCGGCGTAGGTCGGATTCTCATAAGCTTTTGAACTGTCGTAATACAGGGTTGTGAGCCAGAGAGGATTAATGATATGAGATGCAAATGTATGCATGTATGCATGTATGCACATATAATCAACAAAGATAAGTAGAATGTCCCTTCCAACCTTATAACATCTACACACGAATGGCGAGTCTCTTTTCCTAGGTATATGGTTAAAAAAATACCAACATGGGGTACCTTGTTTTCGAATATTTCCCTCGGATGTTTCAATCATTAGTTGTATTTTTAAAAATGGAAATCAATTTATGATAATTCCTATTAATTAGGTTTTAATCCATTTATCCATCTAAAGTAGCGTTTATGCTATATTGGATTAAAATGAAATTAAGATGTTTATTATAAAGAGATTTCTCACTTGAAAAATAACTAATGATTCATGCCAAAAACAAGCCCATGATTAATTATTCTTAGTATAAACTAGGCTCACAATTGATTTTTGGTATTTTGTAATTGACCAAAATAATTTGCAAGCTCTTTGTAAGAAAAGGTTGGATAAAAATAAATTTTTTTCTAAGGCCATTATAAAAAGATTTTAGAAAAAAATGGATTTTGGGCTTAGTATTTTGGCCATGAGCAAAAGAATTTTTGATTTGTTTTTAGAAAAGTTTTATATCCAAAGACCATCTTGAAATGTTTTGAAGATAGCGTTTGTCTTTTGGATTTTAAAAAATTTTATTTGGGCTTGCAAATGTACTTGGGTCATATTAGAAAAAGAACAAATCAAATAAGCCATGATTTAAGCCAAGATAAATTAACCATAGTCAAACAACATGCATTTGGGGTAAAACCTAAGGAAAGTAACTAGGCCAATTACATGAGCTTTAGTCTTTAGGTTAAAAGGCTTAGGTTCTCATAGCAGGTATATACCAAATGGTATGAGGCTATGAGTGGTTATGTCATGCTCGATCTCCATACCTTGAGTGAAAGTATAGTATCCCTTACATAACACAACACGGGTAACACGGGCATCCTAACTCATGCACACGATGCAATATAATATGATGCAATGGATAATACCATTATAAGAAAGAATAGAATAATATAAAGATCAACGGAATCAACTTCTCTTATCCCCAGTGGAGTCACCACTGTGAGTGGGGATTTTTGCCCCCACTCCCGGTGGAATGGTTCTTGCGACTTTGGCACTATTTAGGCTCGGGGCCTTAGAGAATACGGACCTAAGTCTAGAAAAAATGGAGTCACCACCTGGACGGGCCAGGAAAAAGAAAGGGGTGGATGACTCAATTCCTAAGGAATCCCCAACCCCCTAATGGGTTCGGAAAATTGGGTACGTGTGGGGAAGGTGAGAAATGGCCCAGCACCCCCACAATGCCCGGTTCATTGGAACCGGCCTCCTTTACAGTTCTTAATATTATAAAATTCTTAAATATAACAATATTATCCATATTACACACAATAATTGAAATAAAGCAACATTATATTAAAATCAAAGCAATGTCCAAGCAAAATAAATAAATGGACACCCATCCGAGGATGAAAACATGTCCTTACATCATCCATGTCTAAACTAATAGGACACCCACCAAAAGGTAGAAACATGTCCTTACATTTGTCTAAAATATAAAAGCAATTTAAATTACATGATATTTAACTAATGAGGTACCCACAAAGTGGAAACATACCTCTTACAACATTTGGAAATCAAAATAAACCGATAGAAATAAATAACCATTCATCATAAATAAATCATTCATCAAAGATATTAAACATCAATCAAAATAGAAAATAAGCATTCATCCATGATAAATTAAATAAATCAAGCATTGAAATTAAATAAATCAACCACCAAAGCATATGATAGACTACATAATCAAATAAAACAAGTAAAGATACAAATTAGGGTTACTGTTTCTATTTAAAATTCTTTAATTAATATTTTAGGATTTTGGAATTTTAGTAATATTATTGTTATTTGTTTAAACTACTGTAAAGGTTTGGGAAAATTATAATGAATTAGGGTTTCATGAATCAATTTAGGGTTTAGAGGTAACATTATGAAATTAGGGTTTTAGAATAATTAAAACATTAGGTTTATAGCTCTTGGTTACTGGATTATTATTTTGGATTTACTATATTGTGTTTGAATATTTAGGTTTATAAGGTTTTAAGGTTGTAAGGTTTTAAGGATTAGGGTTTAGGAAAACTAGGGTTTACGTATTAGTTTTGAGGGAATTAGGATTTTTAGTGTTTCGGAAAATATATTTGGCTTTTGGAGTTGAAGAAAATAGTTTAGAGTTTTATAAAGTTTTTGTGATTTTTAGAAACTGTAAGGTAAGTTTAGAGTTTGGATATTTAACAAAACATTTGGAAATTTTGGAAAAGAATTACAAGAAAACAGTTTAGGATTTTTAAAAGCTTTTGGAAATAAGAAAAATGATTTAAGGTTCTTAGAAATATAAGAGTATTTTTTAGGGTTTTTGAAAATAGAAGGAAAAATCTAGGGTTTTAAGGTTTATAAGAAATAAATTAGGGTTCTTAAGTTTTAGAAGAAACAGAATTAGGGTTCTTAAGTTTTAGAAGAAACAGAATTAGGGTTCTTGAGTTTTAGGAGAAACAGAAGGAACGATTTAAGATTTTTGGAAAACCAAAGAAATGAATTAAGGTTTTTAAGGTATTTAGAAACAGAAGAAATCATTTAAGGTTTTTGGAAACAAAAGAAACGAATTATTACATATTCAAAGATCAAAGTTTTGTATGTATATTAGTATGAATCAAAGAAGCAAAGCTATGAATAGTTTATGATTAAGGATCAAACCTGCATAGTTGGTTCCACCAAAATTAACTTCTGGATGAACAGAGACAAAGGCAAGATTGCTGCCTTTGATGGCTTGATTGCTTGCTTGCTTATTCCTCTCAAATATGAAGTTCCACTCTTTAATCCAAGTCCACAGTTCTCTCCTTTAAAAAAAAGTCTGATCCCCCACTTTCTGTGTATTTTAGTGTTGTTTATAGGAAATTTTGGAAGCTTAATTCCAATTGTTTAAGGAAATTATCATTAATTAGGAAAAGAAAATCGAAACCAAATAGAATTTGGTTTCAAAAAAAATTGCGTTGGAAAAATTTCACTGGCAAAAACTACGGCGGGCTGCAAGCTTGTGAGCGCTGGCATGGAAAATTGCGAGTTGGGCGGCTGCAGGCCATTTCGTCCAATGACTTTCGGCGACGAAATTTTTCATAGTCAATTTTTTTATTGCCGATTTTTATTTTTATTTATTTGTTTATTACTATTTATTATTATAATAATAATTTTTAAAAATTATAAAAAATAAAATTTAAGATAACACAAAAATTATTTTGGAGTAAATAAAATATATTGGACTGGACTGAGTAAACAATTAAGGGTCTACACCTTCCCCATTGAAGGTTTTTCATTCTAACTCTATCCAATTATCATTTCAAGCTTACATTCATCGCTTTTATCACTAAAGATGCTTTAGCCAATAAAATCAAGCAATTCAACATCTATGAAAAATCACTTTTCCAAAACCCTAAATCAACACTTCCATTCTCAAACTCTTTCCAAACTTCTCCAAACCTACCATTTGACTTTCAAATACTTGTTTATGCATCAAAATAACTCATATAGAATCAATTTTCACAATTAAAATCGAAGATTTCACAAACCCAAAAATTTCATAACCCTAAATTCTCTCTCTTCAGCAATCTTTACTCAAACTCAATTATTTCTCCAATCCAACCTTAGAATCATTATTAACTACCCAAAAAAACTTCATACACACCAATTCCAACAATTAAATCATACTACTTCAACAACTCAAAACACACATTTTCAAAACTTTAAGGAAAACCAAAGAAAAAGTGAGTAAACTTACTAATTATGGAGGGAAACCCTAAAAATAGATTTTGAACACTTGAAAATCCTTCAATTAATGGAGTATGGAAGAAGTAAATCCTCCCTTCCTTTAATGGAGAAAATCAGCCTTCAAAGGAGAAAGAAGAAGAAGATTAAGAAGATAACAATTTTTCTTTGTTTCCACTCTCAATTATATATTATTTAATTATATTTTTAATTAATTAATTATTTATTTAATTAAAATCCCAAAAATACATCTTCTGCTCAAAATTATTTATTTTTGAGTTATTTTAAAAATTTTAAATTTCTAAAGTTTATTTACAAAAATGTGATTGGACTTTGACTTTTGACTTTTTAAAAATTGACTTTTGTTGACTTTTTATATGTTATGTATATTTTTACATATATATCACATATATATTTTACTTTTTCATTTAAAATCCTCCCATTTTTCATTTAAAATCATTTATTTAATTTTTTCAATTTAATTTTAATTTATTTTATTAAATATTAAGAAATTAGGAATTTTAAAAAATTAGGATATTACAATTCTCTCCCCCTTAAAGAAAATTTCGCCCTCGAAATTACTTGCTATCAAGTCTGGAACAACTAGGGATACTGACTTCACACCATTTTCTCACTCTCCCATGTTGCTTCCTCAGTGGCATGATTCCTCCAAAGGATTTTTACAAGTGGCACCTTCTTATTCCTCAACTCTTTCACTTCTCGTGCCATGATCGCCACTGGTTCTTCCTCATAAGTCAAATCCGGACTCACCTCAATGGACTCCATTGACAAAATATGAGATGGGTCTGACCTATATCTTTGAAGCATAGACATGAAAGACATTATGAATCCGGCCAAACTCAGGTGGCAGAGCCAGTTTGTAAGCCACTGGACCAACTCTCTCCAGTACCTCATAAGGTCTTATGAAATGAGGACTCAACATTCCTTTGTGGCCGAATATCAGAATCTTCTTCTAAGGAGACACCTTCAAGAACACTTTGTCTCCCACACTGAACTCTATGTCTCTTCTCTCTAAATCTGTATAGGATTTTTGTCAGTCTGAAGCTACTTTCAAATGACCCTGAATCACCTTAACTTTATCTTCTGTTTCCTTAATCAAATCAGTACTGATCAATTTACCTTCTCCAGCCTCATCCCAACACAGAGGTGTCCTACACTTCCTGCCATACAAGACCTTATGAGGAGCCATTCCAATACTGGACTGATGGCTATTATTATATGCAAACTCAATTAATGGCAAGAATATGTCCTAACTCCCAGTGAAATCAATAATACAACTCCTCAACATATCTTCTAGAATCTGTATCACTCTCTCTGATTGCCCATCTATCTGAGGATGAAAAGCAGTGCTAAAATGCAATCAAGAACACAAAGCATCTTGTAAACTTCTCCAAAACCTCGATGTAAACTTGGGATCTCGGTTCGACACCAAAGAAATTGGGACTCCATGCAACCTCACTATCTTACTGATATATACAGCTCAACCAATCTCTCCAGTGAATAGTCCATCCAAACTAGATGAAAATGAGATGTCTTCATCATCCGATCAACTATAACCCAAATCGCATCATGCTTCTTCTAGGTAAAAGGTAGTCCGATCATAAAATCCATCGTCACTTGCTCCCATTTCCACTCAGGCACTGATAATGGCTGGAGCAACCCTAAAGGAACTTGGTGCTCAATCTTCACTCTCTGGCAAGTGAGACATCTAGATACAAACTTTGTTATGTCCTTCTTCATACCTAACCACCAATAATATTACTTCAAATCCTGATACATCTTGGTACTACCAGGGTGCATAACATAGAGTGACTAATGTGCTTCCTCTAAAATCATCCTTTTCAATCCAGCATCATTAGGAATACACAACTATAGACCCTCAATTTTGACCTAATCCGGTCCAATATGTTTTATTTAGTCTAAAATGATTTTTGTTGTCTAATTAGTCCAAAATAATTTTTATTAAATAATTTTTGCTTTAGTATCTAATTTTTATTAATAAAAAATAGAAAATAAACAAATAAAAGTCAAAAAATAAAAATAAAAATAAAAATTGGAGTCGGAAAAATCGGCGACGAAAAAATTATCGGGCTGGCCCGTGGGCATTTCGCTCGCAGGAAATTCCTGCGGGCGAAATCACTATGCTATTTCGCACGCAGAAATTTTTTACCTGCGAAATAGCTTACGGGCCAGCTCCGCGCGTGATGCTGCAGCCAGCTGCAGCAGATTTTTTTGCCAGCGCAGTTTTTCCGCAGCAGTTTTTTTTAGCAGCGCAAATTTTCCGACGTAAATTTTTCGAAACCTAATCCAATTAGGTTTTGTTTCTTTTTTTTATTAATATTACTTACCTTAACTAATTAGGAATAAACAACCTCAAAACACTATAAATAAGGACCAAAGACAATTAAAAAAAAGGGAGGCAAAAATCCAAGAGTAGTTTGGAAAATTTGAAACCAAATCAAGGAAGGAAAAGGAGAAATTCAATTCAACTCTTTTTTGGAACAGCAACAGCACGATTTAGAGGATTCAAAGGCAAAAAAGGCTTGTCTTTGAAGCTAGTTCATCCAAGAAGAATTGTTTTTGGAGAAATCATCAAAAGAAGGTATGTGTTAATTAATTTTCTTTAATTGTTTTTTTACAGAGTAGCAAATTTATGAAATCAAAATTAAAAACCTTTGAACTTTAATTTAGTTTTTCTAAAGCAAAAAAAAAAACCTTATTTCGTTGGTTTATCTTCCAAAAGGCTTAAAATTGTTATTTTTTTCTTCTTAAAAACCTTAAAACTCTAATTGAACATGTTATTCAACAAAATCAAAATCAAATTCTGTTTCTTTCAAAACTTTAAACTTGGTACTTTTTCCTTCAAAAAGTCTTCTAAAACATATTTTCTAGTTATAAAAACTTTAATTCACTTGTTTAAATTCAAAAAATTCCATAAAATATTAAATTGTCTTCCAAACCCTAAGATTAAAATTACCATCCGAGACCCTAAATTCCAAAATACCAAATCCAAATTCAACTTCCAAAATTCAAAATAATGAACACTAACCCTTTTAAAACCTTAAACCCTAATTTTTATGAACCCTAATCCTTTTAAAACATTAAAAAACATAAAAACATAAAAACCTGTATTTTACACAGTAGCTTAGGAACCCAATAACCAAAAATCACAAATTAAAGTATTTTAAAGTGTTTAAAACCCTAGTTTCGTGATATCATCATTCAAACCTTAATTTTGTTAATCAAAGAGTCTTACCAACCCTTTAAAACATAAAACCCTAATTTATTTTAATTCCATAAAAAGTCACAGTAGCCATAATTGGACTTTTATTTGCTTTATTCAATTTCATACTTGATTATGTTTTGATTTATTTCTTATGCTTAATTTATTTAATTTCAATACTTAATTTATTTAATTTATCATGGATGGATGTTTATTTTATATTTTGATTAATAGCTTTGATGAATGATTTATTTATGATGAATGATTATTTACTTTTATCAATTAATTTAGATTTCCAAAAGTTGGAAGAGGTATGTTTCCACTTGGTGGGTACCTCATTAGTTAAACATAATGTAATTTAATTTGCTTTTCTATTTTAGAACCTATGTAAAGGGCATGTTTCTACCTTTTGGTGGGTGTCCTATTTAGGCATGTGATGTAAGGACATTTTCCATCCTTGGATGGGTGTCCATTTATTTTCTTTGTTTGGACATTGCTTTGATTTTAATATAATGATGCTTTCTTTTAATTATTGTGTGTAATATGGATAATATTGTTATATTTAAGAATTTTATAATATTAAGACCTATAAAGGAGGTCGGTTCCAATGAACCGGGTGTTTTAGGGGTGCTGGGCCATTTCTCACCTTCCCCACACGTACCCAACTTTCCGAACCCATTAGGGGGTTGGGAATTCCTTAGGAATCGAGTCATCCACCCCTTTCTTTTTCCCGGCTCGTCCGGGTGGCGACTCCATTTTTCTCCGGACTTAGGTCCGTGTTCTCTAAGGGCCCGAGCCTAAACAGTGCCGAATTTGCAAGAACCATTCCACCGGGAGTGAGGGCAAAAATCCTCGCTCACAGTGGCGACTCCACTAGGGATAAGAGAAGTTGATTCCGTTGGTCTTTATATTATTCTATTCTTTCTTATAATGATATTATCCATTGCATCATCTTAGATTGCATCGTGTGCGTGAGTTAGGACGCCCGTGTTAGCCGTGTTATGTTATGTAAGGGATACCATACTTTCACTCAAGGTATGGAGATCGAGCATGGCATAACCACTCATAGCCTCGTACCATTTGGTATATACTTGCTATGGGAACCTAAGCCTTTTAACCCAAAGACTAAAGCTCATGTAATTGGCCTAGTTACTTTCCTTAGGTTTTACCCCCAAATGCATGTTGTTTGACTATGGTTGATTTATCTTGGCTTAAATCATGGCTTATTTGGTTTGTTCTTTTTCTAATATGACCTAAGTATATTGTAAGCTCAAAATAAATTTTTCTTTAAAATCCAAAAGACCAAAACTATTTTTAAAATTTTTTTAAGATGGTCTTTGGACATAATACTTTTCTAAAATATAAATAAATTCTTTGGCCCATGGCTCAAATACTAAGCCCAAAATCCATTTTTCTAAAATCTTTTACAATGGGCTTAGAAACAAAATTATTTTCACCCAACCATTTTTTACAAAGAGCTTGCAAAAATATTTAGATCAATTGTGAAATACGAAAAATCAATTGTGGGCCTAGTTTACACTAAGAATAAATTAACCATGGGCTTGTTTTTGGCATGAACCCTTAGTTACACTTTCCGAGTGAGAAATCTATTTATAATAAACCTCTTAATTTCATTTTAATCCAACATAGCATAAAAGCTACTTTAATTGGTTGGATGGATTAAAACCTAATTAATGGGAATTATCATGGATGGATTTCCACTTTCGAAAATATAACTATTGGTTGAAATGTCCGAGGGAATTATTCGAAAGCAAGATACCCCGTGTTGGTATTTTGTTAACCATATACCTAGGAAAAAGAGACTTGCCATTCGTGTGTGGATGTTATAAGGTTGGAAGGATCATCCTAATTACACTTGTTTATTGGTTGATTGTGCATACATGCATACATGCATACATTTACATCTCATATCATTGATCCTCTCTGGCTCACAGCCCTGGATTACGAAAGTTCAAAAGCTTACGACAATCCGACCTAGCAACGACTCAATCACTTGCTCACCTAAAACAATAGAGCCCGAACAAATTCAAAGGATGGTGGATGAAGCCCTTAATGCCAAAATCGAAGAAATCAAAGAGGCCCTAGCTGAGACCATGAAGAACCAATTGACTACAATCTTAGAGAATCATGCCGAGGCATCTGCTAGCACTAAAAAACCAAAGGACAAAGGGAAGACTAAAGTTAGTGAAGTGGTTTTTTATGATGAAAAGGTGATCATTGATGATGATGATGATTGGGCTCAATACTACCAAGAGGTTCAAGAAAAGAAGAAAGAACTGAAGGCTGTTGAGAAGGCAACTATTGAAAAGACCGAGACACCCGATGTTGAAAAGATGATTGCTGATTTAGAAAAGAAATTTGAGAAGAAGTTGAAAACCGAAGAGATGTCTGAGATCGACAAACTATTTGAACAAGATGAAGAGGTCCCTTATAAATTCAAGATGCCTTCCTTTGCTAAGTACAATGGCACCAGAAATCCCCATCTTCATGTGAAGCAGTATATCACTGCCATGCAATCTGCCTGAGCTACTAAGGCTCAAACCCTAAGGTACTTTATGCTCTCATTGGACCCTGTTGTCCAAAATTGGTTCAATACCTTAGATGATGGAACACAAAAGAGTTGGGATCTACTTTACAAAGCCTTCATCCAACAATATGGATATAATGTTGAGTTAGAAGTTACTTTAATGGAAGTGGAGTCCATAAGGCAAAGGCCAAATGAGAATTTTGTGGACTATGTGAAGCGATGGAGAAACAAGGCCGCTTTACTCAAGAAGAGGCCCGATGAATCCGATCAAATAAGGATGATTGTGAGAGGGGTGTTGCCTAGTCTCCGCGAGAGGATGTCTCATACACTGGATCAATAACATCTTGAATCTGTCCCAAGCCTCATGAAATGGCTCTCCTTCGAATTGAGAGAATGTAACAATCTTCCCTCTCAACTCAGCTGTCTTTTGGTGTGAATAGAACTTGCCCATGAATTTATTGTAAACTTGTTCCCAAGTTGTCAGTGAATTCTCAGGTAACATCATGAGCCAGCTCTTTGCCCTGTCCTTCAAAGTATAAGGGAAACATCTCATCCTCAACTGATCTTCTGTAAGTCCTCCCAAAGGAAAAGTGTTGAGGGTGGAGTAGAAATCCCGAATAAAATTCAAAGGATCTTCATTTGGAACTCCATAGAATGATGGCAGCATGTTGTAGTGAATGTTCTTCAACTCATAATTCCTTGCTGCTTCTGTCAGTCTTATGCAAGAAGTGGAAGTCCCAATGACAGGTCTAGCAAAATCTCTCATGGTTCTTTGTCTTTCTTCAGCCATCTTTACAGATTTTTCAGATTCTGACTCAAAATCCGAAATGTCCTCCTCTGAAGTATCAAATCCGGTGTAGAGCTCAAACTCTTCTCTGCTCCTTTTCACTCTCTGAATTTCTGGAATAAAAGGGTGTAACTCTCCTTCGAGTGATCTCCTGCCTTGCATAAACAAAAATTTCTAGAAAAAGAAATATCAAAAGCAAAAGACAAATAAAATAAAATGAAAACAACAAAAAATAATCCTAAGTATTTAAATTTTTTTTTAAATAAACAATTACGCCAATTAGCCTCCCCAACAGCGACGCCAAAAACTTGTTGCGTTCGAATTAACTCTACCACAAAACGTCACTCGCAAGTATACGAGGTAGCTGTAGCAAAGGTGATCGCCCCAAGGTCATCTCACAAGGAAGCCAAAATGGGTAATTGATTATCAAATTAAAAGTAACAAGTAATTAAAGAAATTTAAATTGCTAAGTAATGAAGAGGTTTAATTGAAGTTTAAAACAATTAAAGTAACTAAAAGCTGATGTTTTGATTTACTTGATAGAAGGGTCTAGGGTTTGCACTTCTCTACTAATGATATGTATGAACGGTTATTCCTCTTAACTAAGTTAATTCCTAAGATTAAATCTCAAACAACTTAATTAATTGAGTCAAGGAAATAAGCTCTCGCATTCAAACCTCTTACAACTAATCTTGTTATAATTGAAACAATCTTTTTAATAGGTTATATCTCTAATTCACCTAAGTCCTTAATTGAATTGTTCCAGCATTAGACTTCATCTCTCAATCCATCATCTAATACCTAAAACAAACAATTGGTGGCCAATCAATTATATGTTAATAATATTTCATTCAATAAAGGCTAAAGAAATCATTAGTTAAGAGAAAAACCAATTCATACAATCATAGCAAATCCATACAAACCCTAGACTAGATCAAATTAGTTCATAATGCAATCAAATATATTCATCTCATTGATGTTCAAAGAAATCGAAATAGACATGATAATATCCATTCAATAAAATTAAAGAGAATAAGTTTGAGAACAAAACCAGATTACAACTTCTTGAAGCTTTTGAAGAATCTCTTGTTCAATCTTGCAAGAAGGATGTTTTGATGGCTAGAACAATTTAATCTAAACTAGTTTTAATCCAAAGTGAAATCAAAATCAAGAAAACAAAACTAAAACCCTAAGTTCACTCTCTTGACGGCTCAAACAATTCTCCAAATCATCCATACCTCCAACCCTAACTTTCTTTTTTCTTTTTATACGAAACGTCGGCTTTAAAATTTGTTGCGCGTTTGTTTCATTAGGGACAAGGACAGGTGATGAGGGACACGACCGTGTGAGGGCTTGTTGGAGGGACACGGCCAGGTGACATGGCCGTGTCCCCTGCAGGTGTCCACCTCTATTGCATTCTTGTCTTTCTTCTTCTTTTGGTTGAGTGACACGGCCAAGTCATGAGTGACTTGGCCGTGTTGCACCATGATTGAGGGACACGGCCACATGACTTGGCCGTGTCCCTTGCCTGTGTCTGCCTCTGTGAAATTTTTGATCTTCCTTTCCTTTGGTAACAAGTGAGACACGGCCAAGTCAAGGTGACTTGGCCGTGTTGCTCTTCTTTGGAGGGACACGGCCACATGACTTGGCCGTGTCCCTTGCTTGTGTCTGCTACTGGGACTTGCTCTTCAATTTAATCTGGGTATGGGACACTGCCAGTGACTTGGCCGTGTCCTTTGCCTATGTCAGCTACTGCCCATTTCATCTTCAATTTGTTTCCTTGCTATTTTAACCCTAAACAAAACTGGCAAACAAAACTTAAACAAGTATTAAATAAACAATATCCAACGAAACATAAACACATACTAAAAATTAAATAAAAAAAATGACAGAAACATAGAAATAAACTAAAACTACACAATTAAAGAAAACACTAAACAAACCAATTAAAACAAACAAAATACCTAAATAAAACAATAATTAACATAACAAACAAGACACAAAACTATAACAAAAACTAATAAAACAGGGTGAAGACCTAATTCCAAAGGATGAAGATCCATTTGCAAGGGTGAAGACCCTATCTCAAAGGATGAAGATCCATTTGCAAGAGTGAAGACCCGATCTCAAAGGATGAAGATCCATTATGAGGGTTAAGAATCACCATGCATAGAACAGCCAGAGTAGTCAGACTTCTCAACTAAAAGGTTAGTCAAATTCATTATCGGGTCCAAGTACCCAATCTCAGGTCTAAGTACCCAAAACAAAACCACGACCATCTCAAAAATTAAGTCTTATTGCTTTTCACTCTCTTTTGCTGTAGTCTCAGATCGTTCAAGCAGGGGGCAAACTGTAGACCCTTAATTTTTACCCCAATTTGATATGGTCCTAATTAAAGGATGCCAAAATAAATTTGATCCAACTTTAAATATTTAAACCTAGTTTATAATTTTTAAAAGGAGTCGGTTCGGATTAAAGAGGCATATATTTGATTGTAAAACCCTAAAACCAAGTGGAATTGGCCCAAATTAAAACTTTTTGGTTCATAAGTTAAAAAAGGTAAGAGTAATTTAATTGAGGCTGGCCTGGATACATTAGGATGCTTCATGTGACCTTGGCAGTCCATGATCGACATGAGCATGCCTCATATCGACTTGGGCAAGCTAGGTCGACATGAGCATCTTCATGTTGACCTTGGGAGGCTAGGTCGACATAAACATGCCTCATGTCGACCTTAGCAGCCCAAGATCGACATGAGAATGCCTCATGTCAACTTGGGCAGCCCAAGGTCGACATGAGGTTGGTCTCATGTCGACCTAGGGCAACTAGGTCGACATGGGTTCAATATGTTTCCTAATTCAACTAGAATTTTTTTTAGGGACTATTTTATATTAGGTTAAGGATTCTGAGTGAGTTTCAGATATAAATATTCATGTTTTAGAATTCATAAAGGAGGAAAAAAAAGATTAACAAGGTAACATTAAGAGGGGATGGCAAGGAACATTAACAAGATAGCAAAGAGACGGCAACAAACAGAAAAGATTAGCATCAAACATTCATCGGTAATCAATCCATCAAAGACAGTAGTGTTATCTTTGTTAATTGCTCATCCAGATGTTAATTGTGGAGTAACCAACGAGTGGAGGTTTGATCTTTAATCATGAATTATTTATGTTTACAGTAGTTTTGTTTCTTTGATAAATAAGAACATTCATGCATGCAGTAACTTTGAACACACAGTAGCTTGATCTTTGAACATGCAGTAAATTGTTTTTTTTTGTTTTAATAACTTTAATCGTTTGTTCTGGTTTTTGTTTCAATAACTTTAATATTTTGCTTTAATTATCACATTGATCAATTGGTATTCGTAATCCCACTGGCATATTTCATAAAGCATAAAACTATCCAGTAGTCAACAATTAATTGTTAAAATCTATCTTGTTTACTTTAACTTCGAGAACCGTATGTTATTTCATTAAAACTCAAAATCTTAAACTATTTTTATCCAAAAGCCTAAACCATTTCATTATTAAACTCCAAAATATTGAATATTTTTCCAAAACCTTAATTTATTTTTCCAAATCCAAAATTGTTTCTTTTTAGGCAGTAAGCTAATTCCAAAAACCCTAATTCCAAAACCCTAATTCCAAAAACCCTAATTCCAAAACCCTAGTTTCAAAAACCCTAAAAATCCTAATTTCAAAACCTTAATTATAAAAATTTACTTTCTAAAACCCTAAATTTCGAAACCCTAAATTCAATTGATAATTCTTTAAAACCCTAAATTTATATATTTATTGCTTTATTTAATTTTAGATCTGATTATATAGTTTATTATATTTTTTGATGGTTGATTTATTTAATTTCAATGCTTGATTTATTTAATTTATTAGGGATGGATGTTTATTTTATATTTTGATTAATAACTCTGATGAATGATTTATTTATGGTGAATAGTTATTTATTTTATCAATTTATTTAAATTTCCAAATGTTGTAAGAGGTATGTTTCCACTTGGTGGGTACCTTATTAGTTAAATATCATGTAATTTAAATTGCTTTTTCTATTTTAGAACTTATGTAAAGGACATGTTTCTACCTTTCGGTGGGTGTCCTATTTAGGCATGGGAAGTAAGGACATGTTTCCATCCTTGGATGGGTGTCCATTTATTTGTTTTGTTTGGACATTATTTTGATTTTAAATATAATGATGCTTTTCTTTTAATTATTGTGTGTAATATGGATAATATTATTATATTTAAGAATTTTATAATATTAAGGCCTATAAAGGAGGCCGGTTCCAGTGAACCGGGCATTGTAGGGGTGCTGGGCCATTTCTCACCTTCTCCACACGTACCCAACTTTTCGAACCCTTTAGGGGGTTGGGGATTCCTTAGGAATCGAGTCATCCACCCCTTTCTTTTTTCCGGTCTGTCCGGGTGGCAACTCCATTTTCTCTGGACTTAGGTTCGTGTTCTCTAAGGCCCCTAGCCTAAACAGTGCCGAAGTCGCAAGAACCATTCCACCGGGAGTGGGGGTGAAAATCCCTGCTCACAATGTACCTTGACGAAGAGCAGCAAGGAGAACGTACATCAAGTATGTTTGCATGGGGATTTGAGAAATCTTCCACCAAGGTACCAACCAACGAACATTGACTTCAGAGCGTGAGTGAATCCAGTCAACCCAGTCAACATATGAAGAAACAGGATGGAGTAGCTTTCTAGCAGAATGATGACGTGGCAGATATCTGGCAAAATCCATGGAGGGAGTATCAAGTAAACAAAGACGCTCCTAAAGCCAAATCTGTGAAGAAAGAATTAAGTTAAAAAAAAAAAAAAGAAGTCCACTGAGTTGAAAACCTGCAAGGGCAGCTTAGGCAAAAATTAGGATAGCTCGCTAGTTCCGAAAACCCGCATGGGCGGACTAGGCAAAAGTTAGAGCAATAAAAGAAAAGCCTAAATTGAAAACTCGAAAGGGTAGTTTAGGTAATTACCTGAAGCAGCAACGGACTCCCAGTCAGTCTCTTTGACAATCCTAATTTAAATCGGTCTAATCCAATTAAGGTCTCTTCTAAAATCACAGGTACCGGCGAAAAGCCTCCTTCCATTTGATCCATGATATCCAATACTCGTGGGTCAATATCGTCGTCAGAAGAAACAACCAAGAATTGGCCGAGAAAGCAAAGACAAAGCATGCGTCCCCATGCCTTAGTAGGAGCCAAATAAGAGAAACAAAAGTCAATCAAAGGAGCAAGTAGAATTTTTTCACCTCTCATCAACTGAAGAACTTCGGGTTTTGGAATTTGAAATAACATCTGCATTTTCTGTTGAGTTTTGGAAATCAATGTGGGTAACGCCATTTGTTGATTATTGGGATGTCCAAGGATGGCCTCAAATTCTTCAATCAAGGGACACATTTCAATGCCATTAACTCTAAATACCCTAGAATCCGTATCCCACAGGGAAGCCACGGCATGTAAGAAGGAGTGGTCCAATTTGACATTTTGAAAGCATTTTAAAACATCAAGCTTTGACCATGAAATTTGCTTCCAATGGTTGGCATCCATATTCTTAAATATAATTTTTATTTTCTTTAAATGGTGCTCGGTCATGGTTGATGAATAAAGGGGAACCAAAATTGCTAAAGGGAGTCTTCACGTTGAAAGAGAGAGATTTTTGGTTTATGAATTGAAATATGGCATGCAAGGTGATTTATATAGAAGAAAATAAACCTTTTCCAAAAGTGAAATGGAAAAGATGATGGGAAAGGATAAGACCATATGGCATAAGGAAAGGAAGTGGCAATGAATTTCCTTTACCATATTGGATTTGGTTTAACAAAAGAAGTGGATATTAATTATGATGTACTATATATAAAAAAATAAATAATAATAAAAAATAAATAATTTTGGCAGTAACGAAAAAAGAAAAGTTACAATATTTACATATTACTAAGAGGGTGGTGGTAGGTCACCAAATAAAGACTTGAAAAAATCGTCGCCTGTTGGAGGAGGGGGCAAATTACTCGTCCCGGGATCATCCGAAGCAGAAGCACTAAAATCCCTATTGCCTTGGAGTTCTGATTTATCATGGTCCTCATCAGAAGCAGACGAAAGGATCTCATGGTCATTAGTCTGGGAGCCTCTCGATGAAGAAGCACCGGGATCCCTCATTCCTTGAAATTGGAAGTGAAGGAAATTTTGTTCGGATTGATGATATAAACTTTCAAAATGAGAAGCTTGCTGACGACTTGCAGCCAACTCTTCTTGAAGTTTCTTATTTTGTTCTTCAAGCATCCGCCGTGAGCCAAGAGAGAAAAAGGTAAGAGCATACATAATCATGCATACATATAGCATAAACTTTTATGAAATGAGGAACATACCATCCTAGTTCACATTATTACCCTGCAGATGAGATGGCGTATCCGGCAGACTAGAATGAGCAAACGAAGGGGCAGTGAAAGAAGGTCCAGCCTCATGATCAAACGAGCCAACAACCTGCAACAATCATTCAAGAAGCAAACAACGAAAAGAAACAGTAGGTGACACTGGCAGGCGACACGGTCAAGCCACTGGTCGTGTCCCTCCTAAGGGGCAAAGTCAAGAAGGACCAAGCAAAGAAAGAAAAGAAATAGTAGGTGACACTGGCAGACGACACGGCCAAGCCACTGGCCGTGTCTCTCCTAAGGGGCAAAGTCAAGAAGGACTAAGCAAAAAAAGAAAAGAAACAGTAGGTGACATGGGCAGGAGACACAGCCAAGCCACTGGCCGTGTCTCACCTGAAGACCAAACCAAAGAAATAAAAGAAAAGAAGGAAATGTCACATCCCAAAATTTAGGTAGTCGAGTATTAGGCAAGAAGGATATAAATAAGTGGTCAATTAGAGGCTCGAGATAGTCAAAAACAAAATCGGTGTGCAAAGGAGGCCCGTGAAGTCGACGGGACCTAAAGGTAATTTTTCGAAAGGCCGAGGACCTAAGAGTAATTTTCCAAAAAGTTGTACTGGAGGTTCTTAATAGTGCACATAAAAGATTCCAAAAATTGAAAGTAGAGAAAAATCGGGTCACAACTACGTGTAACGGTTTTTCCAGAAAATGCCCCGTTAAAGAGAAATGAAGACATGTAGACTAGGGGCATTTTGGTCATTTTTATTAAGATTTATACATGAATCCAAAGTAGAAAATAAACATAAGAGTAAGTAGAGGACGTCGAGGGGTTGAATATGAAACGATCGTCAGTAGAAACGGAACCCGGGCAAAACCCGAGCAAAGAAGGGACCTAAAGGGAATTTTGTAAAAAGTTGAGGGCTTATTGGTAATTTTTCAAAATGACTTGGAAACCTAAAATGGACCTTACAAATAGAAAGTAGAGGTCGAGAGGATCAAAACTATATGTAGTTTGACTCGGGGAACTGTACGGCTTAAGAGATATGATCAATTAATCGCCGGAACGTAAAGTGGGCCCGGTTTCGTGTCGGGACCGTATGGGTAACACGAGACAACTTTAGGTTATCCAATGAGAAGAGGGACAAGTGGGAAGAAGTAATGGGAAAGAAAACTATAAAAATCTCTTGTTGGCCAATCAAAAGTAACCATTTAGCATGAGTATTAAATGAAGAAAGAGAAAGGTGGACAAGTGGTCTTAAAGGATTTATCCAACACATAAGGTGATCATCATTTCCCTTATATATATATATCATGAAATGAAGAACAAACTCTCTCTTTTCCACTTACAAATTTCGGCCACAATAGGAAAAGCAAAAGGGAATTAAAGAGCAAGGTTTGGTACTTTAACCATTGAACTCTTTTTGAAATTTTTCTGTTTTACAATTAGTAAATGCTGTGACTTGTATGATTTTTAATTAAATATAGAAAAATTATCTTGAGTTGAATTTTGAATATGCTGTTTTTTAATAAGTCTAGTATTTGAGAAAAATAATTTGGAACCACATTGATTGAATTTAATTTACAGAATTTATAAAATTCAGAACTGCTGCCAGGATGCAGGGCAACTGGAGCAGTCTGGTTGGGTGAACTACTTGACCAAGATTTTGTGTCCAGTTTGATCTGAAATTTTAAAGGAATGATTTTAAGATGCAAAAATAAATTCTGTAAAAATTTTAGAGTTTTTAGCCGAGTGGATTATTTTATACAAATTTTCTAAGACAAGGATCAAGTTGGGTCAAGAACCAGAGTTTATTGTTCATATGGAAATTTTTCATTATTAACTTGGTCAAAAACTTGGTGTGGGTGTTTTATCATTTTATTTTTAGTATTGAGTTTAATTATGATATGAAGAATAAATTAAGATGGAAAATATGTGAATACATATGATACATATGTGAGTATATGTGATATTTGTGTAAATATATATTGTATACACATGGAGAATATGTGGTATATATACGAAGTGAATGGGTATATATGAAATGTTATATATGCTCTACTCGATAAATGGGTAAAACCGGTCTAGAATGGGGGTTTGGCATGCCATCCTATCGGCAGTACTGTCTTAACGGCTTCGGTCGGGATATTACTTACGCGCGCGCGGTTATTCTATATCGTGTGAGGTTAAGATCATGGCAACTAGTCGTGTGAGACCAAGACCACGCAGTTATTCTATATCGTGTGAGACTAAGACCATGACAATTATTCGTGTGAGGTCAAGACCACGCGTAACTCTATATGAGGCCTCATTTCGAGATCGGTGTATTCATAATTACCGAGTGGAGCAGATTAACTCGTAATTATAATGAAGTTATATTACATGTTGTTTACATACAGAATGTGAATCTTAACTTAATTAGAAAATATAAATGTGATGATTGTATGAAAATAGTTTAATTATGCAGTATTCTACTTTTATATGTGATATCAAATAGACATTGTATGGCAATGGTTAAAGTACCCACTGGGCAATAAGTTGCTCAGCGAGTTATATGTCTAACTCGCAGGTAGTGTATAGAAGATCAACATTTCTGCAGCGGCTCGCATCAGCTCGACGGTGATTAGGATAGGACTTTTGACATAAAATAGTAGTATGGCATGTACGTTATATCTATTGTAAAGGTTTGTTAACATATTAAGTATTATGGTGTATGTAACAAGAGAATAAACAGTGGTATGGTAATGAAACTTAGCAAATGATATGTAATCTTGAGAAATGATATAGAAGTGTGAACTTTTCTTGCAGGATTGTAGTTGAGGTTATAAGGGTGGATTATTGGGAGTATGCTTGAGTTGAATTGTGAAATAAAATATTTTTCAAAAATAAGAAAAATCAGTTTTGTCGACACTTGGGACCCAAATTTCTAAGCGAACCTCTGGCAAAATTTCTGTAAAATCGGAACTAAAATTTGACTAAGTAAAATTGGTAGCAACATTAGGATAGTGTGGCGCCTCTACTCGGCTTACACATGTAGGCCGGGAAGGGGTGTTACAGGAAAGAAATGGCAGAAGGTGACACACTCACATGACACGGCCAAGCCACTGGCCGTGTCACATGACACTGCCAGGAGCTTGGCTGTGTCCCATCCTAAGCCTAGAACAAAGAAAAACCAAAGAAAAGACACAGAAGCTGACACACCCAGGAGACACAGCCAAGCCACTGGCCGTGACACTCCCATCTTCAAAGAACAAAGAAGACCCCAATCTCCAAGGATGAAGATCCATTTTCAAGGGTGAAGACTCGATCTCCGAGGGTGAAGATCCATTCTGAGGGTGAAGAATCAAAATGCATAGAACATCGAAGCAATCAGACTTCTCAATTGATAGAAGGTTAGTCAAATTCATTCTCGGGTCCAAGTACCCAAATCGAATTCAACCCAATCCCGGGTCCAAGTACCCAAATCAATTCAAGCTCGGGTCCAAGTACCCAATCTTGGGTCCAAGTGTCCAATCTCGGATCTAAGTACCCAAATCAAATCAATTTAGGGCCGAGTATCCCAATACAGTTAGGATCGAATGTCCCAATCCAGCTTAGGATCGAGTATTCCAATCTAGTTTAGGATCAAGTGTCCAAATCCAGTAAGGATCAAGTATCCGAATCCAGATAGGATCGAGTATCCAAGTCTAGTTTAGGATCGAATATCCAAATCAAACCAGATCCAGAACCCAAATTTTTCTTAGGCCCAGAACCTAGAATTTCCCTTGAGTCCAGAACTCGAACCGGGTCCAGAACCCAAATTTTCTTTAGGTCGAGAACCTAGAATTATCCTTGAGTCTAGAACTCGAATCGGGTCCAGAACCCAAATTTTCCTTATGTCCAGAACCTAAAATTATCCTTGAGCCAGAACTAGATTTCATAACTCATCATTATATATTTATATATTTTATTACTTTCTTAACCAAACATTCAAAATAACTCATTACATTCCCAATTAATTTATCTTTATACAAAAATCAGATCATCTTATAATATACATGTACTTCGTCCATCTATTACCTTCAAGATATTTTTTCACTTAATCTCTTTATAATTACTCTCTTAATTTTAACCTTAAAAATCATTGTTCTATATATTAATATTGATTATCTTGTCACTACAATAATTTTCAAAGTAGATATTTATTGAACCTTAATTGATAACAATATCCTTATTTTTCATACACTTAATTCCTTCTTTAGCATACTTCTCACTTAACATAAATATTAGTACAATGCCCTTAAACTTACTTTACAGGTAATCAATCTTTTCCCTTTTATCATCATTTACAACTGATTTAACTCAATACATTCACGTCCATTCATTTGTCAAAATATTACATCATATACATTATCATTTAAATTTATACTCTTAGTACAACTATACATATTAAATCTCAATAATAATTCATAACTTTAGCGAAATTTAGGTCAATTGATCTATCTGTCACAATATGCTAACGTCTTAATCTTATTTGATTCAAACCAACAATTGAATTATTTAAATTTATCATTAGATTTCACAATACACATATGACCTAATTTCGTTAGGTCAACCTTATATTTAAAATTCTAATTTCTTCAGATCCATATTCAGCTTTTTGAAATTATGATTATTAATAACAAATCACTTCAAATTATCATAATACAATTCCCACAAAATTCTCATGATTATCTCATACCATATTTACTATCCATAGTTCACTCACTTAAACCTTAAGCCTAACCACTTATTCACTTTATACCATAAATATATTCAGTATAACTTCCAATCACATATTGTAATTTCTCCCATTTAATATCTCCTCACATTCCATACCATTACTATTTTTACAATAATTACCTTTTTATCACATTATCCATAACTCAAAACATTTTACATATCTCTTTCTTTCCTTACTTTTCATAATTATAACCAAATTTCTAACATAAAATAATAAAGTATAACTTTTCCAGTCATATCTCTTGGCCATGTTTCTAGAAACATAATTATCAATCTTACCAAAACTGTATTACAGTCATGTTATCTCAGTCCCAAATCTGTGGATAATAAAATTAACCGGCCAAATATATACTAAACAAATCATATGACAATAGGAGATTAATGGTCATGCCTGAAGCTTATAAATCAATACTGTTCCTTTATTATTCTGCTTCCAACCTTTCCAATTACAAAGCTAAATCATATCACAAGAATTACATATTCATTCTCTAAACTTTTGCTACACCAAGAGTTAACACATTTCAACTCCGTTTCAAATCAAATTGCACTCGATTATATGATTATTATTAGCCTAATTGATGTTTCAATAATATTACTATTAACATCTCTTACGTATACATATACAATCATATGCAAATCTTACAAAATTTTCATTTGTTACTCCATTTCTAATCTATCTCTTCTAAAAAATTTTATACCTTATACTTCCCCTTTTTCCTTACAATCTCTTATTATACACATATACATAGAACCTTTCCACATGTGGATACTTTGGGACTCAAAATATTATATGATCATCAAGTTCAGTGATTACCATAAAACTTTCACAATCCAGGATTACTCGCGTCCATTCTTACTCTTAATTTCGTCTCATAGTCTATCTAACTTTACGTAGGTCAAGACTTAATCTCTCTTAGATCCACTAATATATGTAATATCATTCTCCATATCACTAAACCAGTAGTTATTCCACATACACATTCATAGGTCACCTCCATATTGTGACTCACTTCCCACATTCCTTACATAATACAATTACATTCATATCGAAAATTCATCTCACATATCCTATACATGTATACATATAATTATGCGATTTTATTTAATTCCTCTTTTGCATACAATCTGTATAAATTTAATGTTTATCATTTTTCTTTGAACATTATCATTCTCATTCTTTTAACATGACTTAATTTATTCATCAACACAACAAATATATATACATTCCAACCATAATAACACTTCACATATATAGTAGTCACATTTCTAATGTGACATCTCTCTCACTTTTGTTTTTAAATGTATTTAGTATATCCTTCATATCCATTTTCACCCTTTCCAGTCAAATGACTTTAAGTAACTCATTTTCACTTGCTTAATCACTTTCCTTTTATTTCAAAACAAATTTTTATACTATCAATCACATTACTCAATTCATAGTATTCTCATATGCAATAATATTCCTTCCAATAGCTCATATGTTTAACATACATTAAACTATCGATATCTAAATAATCTTTATCAACATTCCATTGAAAGTCTAAATTCTCAAATCACTACTTTATCTAAACTTCAATTTACTAATCTCATTTTTCTTAATATCAACTTTAAAAACATCTTATATATATACCACAAAGCAACATCGAAACATATAATTTTCACAATTATTAAAGCTCATTTCAAAAATCCAAATGTCACATATTACCACCATTAACATGAGCTTTAGCAACACTTAAACATATCTCATTTCTAACATTGAAATCACAATATTGTATTAAAATTACAATAGAAACAACATTATTATATCTCCTTACTTAATCAATATCATCTCTTTTTCTTTTAAAAACCTTAACTTTACATACCCAAACTTTATATGGTCACACATAGCTATACCAATCAACTCACTTAATATTCCACCATTTTTTTCTTCATTTTAATAACATATTTATCCATATTAACAATCCAACAATATTTCCTCTCTCTAATAATCCAAACATAAGGTTTATTAGAAAGAGATCCAAACTGTAGAGGAAAGAGTACATACTTTAATCTTGATTTTATTTTTAACTCATTTCCAACTTTATTCTTTTATTCATTTCTTTATATTACAATCACATTTCAATAATCAACATTTCAATATTTTCTTTCCTTAAGTAAACTCTCATTCTTTAATTTATCAATGAACTTATATAAATTTTTCCATAGCATTTCTTTCTCTAAATTTTTCCTTTCATGTAGAACTTCATCCACACACTATCATTCATCTCATCTAATTCAGATACATTACAATTCATATAATGCCACATCCGAGACCAACCTAGGTGTTAATGCATATGCATGCATCACAAATTTCTTTTTTTTTTTAACTTTTCTTTTTAATTCTATTTAGGCTTTTCAAAACTTTTCTTTTTAATTATACTTGGGCCGAGAATCTCGAACCTAAGCTCTGATACCAAAATAATTGTAACACCCCCATACTCTATATAAGTACTATACATATACCTGGTATACATACAGTACGTACATAAAGTATAAGAATGTCACTTGTCATTATAGTTAAAAACTTTATTCGGAGTTCAAAGAATAATACATTTTATTTAAAGAATAACAAAATAATTATACTTTCGATGATATTACATATATATAATCTTGTCTTTACCAAAATTCATTTATACATATGAATACATCTTTGTCAAAAATACAACATAATTAAATTATACATATATGCACCACCATCTAGTTGGTCTCGAAATACATTTACTCCTCTCGTGGCATAACGATTGGACTTCAGATCAACCACCTACTCACCTGCGCGATTCACACAACCGCGCTAAGCCCGAAAGCTTAGTAGTACAATAAATAATATAAACATATTAATATGTTAACTTCATGTATCCTTATTTTCTTATCATGTTTTCCTATTTCAATTACACTTTCCATATATTTTTACTAATCTTATAATTATATACATATACACATATCATTAACACAAACCACAATTCCATAACTTATAAGAACATTCATAACTAATATTCACAATGTCTATACACATATTACATGTCATACTATATTTTCAGAATCCCATCTTTTAACTTAACTTCTCAAGCCATATTTCTTTTTAAGAGTTTACTTATGTATTGTAATCATATCATACTTCATAATATTACATGTTCCTATATTATTCAATTAATTCATTATTCACATTACATGAGTCTCATTTAAACAAAGACAAGCATGGGTCTCATTATTCATTTATTTCACCATTCATGAACCACATATAAACAAACACAAGCATGGGCCCAAAAAGAATCTAATATGTTATTCAAAGTTCAGAGTTACTGCTTTGGTCCATAATCATAATCATCAAGCCCGTAGGTGATATATATATATATCTATCCATGGATAGTGTAACAGACCCAGTCTCTTTGACCTCAACCCGGCTAAACTCGAGGAGATCCTCAACCCGGCAAGACTGTTACTTGTAACAGACCCAGTCTGTTGGACCTCAACCCTAATAAACCCGAGGAGATCCTCAACCCGGCAAGACTGTTACTGTTTTTGAGGCTTACGACCCAGTCTTTTCACCCCAAAACATCATATTTCACATTTATCATTTCACATTTTTCAACTGGAATCGGCTTACGACCCGGTCTTTTCACCTATCCAGTGATTCATAGGCATGCCGCCAAACCCAGAACTCTGAAAATTGAATTAACATATTAGGCACACAATCATTTCGTTTATCTCTTTATCAATTTCTTTTTCAATTCATATCTCATTTCATATTCCACAATCAACTAGGCAACCATGCCTCAATTGTCTCATTTGCATCATTATAGCCAACAACAATGGCTTCACATCTCATCAATAAAGTATACATAACCAATTGCATTGAACATATATTTTGAATTCATCATCATCTAGGCAAACATGCCCCATTCATTTTATTTGAATCATTATAGCCGACCACAATGGCATCACATCTCATCATTTCTCAATTCACATTAAAGAATTCATCATTAAAGTATTTATCATAACCAATTGCATTGAACATATCCTTTGAATGATCATCGTATCTTTCACATTTCATCTTTATATCCATTTATAATAGTTTCATATTTCATCATTGAGATATACATAGCAAATTACATTATTCATAAATTTAGAATCTTCAACATACATTCCACATAGTACACATAATACACATCATAGCACATTTTTCACACATCAACAATACAATAAATAACTTAACACATTTTCCAATCAAATGTGTTAAGTCCCATAGTCATGCAAATACATACAATCATATAGGGTTTGTACTTACCTCATGAGCCATCACACAACACCAAACTCATCCTCCAATAATCCTCAACACTTGGATTAGGGCAAAACAACTTCTTCACAACCTAATCCACAAGGAATAACACACACTTACTTAAAGATACACATGAATTCAATACAATTATTCACTTATTAATCTCATACTAGACCCTTAGATCACAAATTACAAACCAACATCTCTCTCTAGGACCCCACGGTCGTGGCCTACCAACCCCCACGGGCGTGGCATAGCAAACAATTATGCTCAATCTTTCTAAAATCCCCACGGTCGTGGCCTTCCATCCCCCACGGCCATGGCATAGCAAATGAATCTGTCTCCCTTGCTCAACACCCCCACCGCCATGGCTTCCAATGGCCACGGTCGTGGGAGCCAAGGGCCACGGGCGTGGCATCCAAAATGCCTCTGTTTCCAGACCAAACTCATGTATTCTATGTTTTCAACTTCCTTAAACACAAACATACATCAATTACTCAATTCTCTAACTCATTTATATTAAACCCTTCTTAAACAATTTCAATAATCCATCATCATCCTCACAAATAACCATCTTATCATCATCTAAATACCAATTTAACATATCTATATACTTCAATCTTTCACTATCATCATCTTAATACACTAACTATATCAAATATAACCACAATCAATAGAAATCAATACAAAGAAATGAACACTTACTTGAATATTTTGCCAAATCTTCAATCTCCACCTTCAATTCTCTTAAAGCCCTTAAGAATTTGATGTATAAACCAACCAAAACCACATCTCTCTCTCTCTCTCTCTCTCTCGTAGAAGAAGAAGAAGAAGAAAGAAAGAAAATCTTCTTTCCTTTATTTTAAACTTATCTTATATATATAATAATAATATAATAAATATTACAAAAATCCTCCACCACTACTTATCCACCTTTTGACTTTCTTTTCTTCTTTTTCTTTTTATTATTATTATTATTATTATTTAATTATATAAACTTACTTTTCCTACACCACTTTATACATTATGTATATGTGATGTATATGTTGGTATATATATATCTCTTATAAATTGCTTTTATATTTCCCATGTTTTACAATTACAATATATATATATATATATATATATATACTTATCATTCTTCATACATCTCTATCTCTTATAATATTTTCTTTTAATTAATTTATCTTCTTTTGACTTCCATCTCTTTGACTTGTATATGTTATATATATATATATACAACATATACACTCTCTCTTTACATCTTTTCTCTTTCCATTAAACATATACATTAAATCCAAATACCATAATAATTCTAAAACTTTTAGGGTATACTTTGGGATATTACACGAACCGGGTCCAGAACCCAAAACCTCAATCGTTTCATCAAAAATTAAGTCTTATTGCTTTTCACTCTCTTTCACTAAGGTTTCAAATCATTCAAGCAGGAGGCAAACTGTAGACCCTCAATTTTGATTCAATCCGGTCCAATATGTTTTATTTAGTCTAAAATGATTTTTGTTGTCTAATTGGTCCAAAATAATTTTTATTAAATAATTTTTGCTTTAGTATCTAATTTTTATTAATAAAAAATAGAAATAAATAAATAAAAGTCAAAAAATAAAAATCAGAGTCCTAAAAATCGGCGACAAAAAAATTATCGCGCGGGCCCGTGGGCATGGGTCCGTGGGCATTTCGCCTGCAGGAAATTCCTGCGGGCGAAATCACTGTGCTATTTTGCACGCAAAAATTTTCTGCCTGCTATTTTGCACGCAGAAATTTTCTGCCTGTGAAATAGCTTACGGGCCCGCTCTGTGCACGCTGCCGCAGCCAGCTGCAGCAGATTTTTTTGCCAGCGCAGTTTTTCCGCAGCAGTTTTTTGTCGGCAGCGCAAATTTTCTGATGTAAATTTTTCAAAACCTAATCCAATTAGGTTTTGGTTTCTTTTTTTTTTATTGATATTACTTACCTTAACTAATTAGGAATAAACAACCTCAAACCACTATAAGTAAGGACCAAAGACAATTAAAAAAGAGGGAGGCAAAAATCCAAGAGTAGTTTGGAAAATTTGAAACCAAATCAAGGAAGGAAAAGGAGAAATTCAATTCAACTCTTTTTTGGAAAAGCAGTAGCATGATTTAGAGGATTCAAAGGCAAAAAAAGCTTCTCTTTGAAGCTAGTTCATCCAAGAAGAATTGTTTTTGGAGAAATCATCAAAAGAATGTATGTGTTAATTAATTTTCTTTAATTGTTTTTTTTACACAGTAGCAAATTTATGAAATCAAAATTAAAAACCTTTGAACTTTAATTTAGTTTTTCTAAAGCAAAAAAAAAAAATCTTATTTCGTTGGTTTATCTTCCAAAAGGCTTAAAATTGTTATTTTTTTCTTCTTAAAAACCTTAAAACTCAAATTGAACATATTCTTCAACAAAATCAAAATCAAATTCTGTTTATTTCAAAACTTTAAACTTGGTACTTTTTCCTTCAAAAAGTCTTCTAAAACATCTTTTCTAGTTATGAAAACTTTAATTCACTTGTTTAAATTCATAAAAGTCCATAAAATATTAAATTGTCTTCCAAACCCTAAATTAAAATTACCATCCGAGACCCTAAATTCCAAAATATCAAATCCAAATTCAACTTCCAAAATTCAAAATAATGAACACTAACCCTTTTAAAACCTTAAACCCTAATTTTTATGAACCCTAATCCTTTTAAAACATTAAAAAACATAAAAACCTAAATTTTGCAAAGTAGCTTAGGAAACCAATAACCAAAAATCACAAATTAAAGTATTTTAAAGTGTTTAAAACCCTAGTTTCATGATATCATCATTCAAACCTTAATTTTGTTAATCGAAGAGTCTTACCAACCCTTTAAAGCATAAAACCCTAATTTATTTTAATTCCATAAAAAGTCACAGTAGCCATAATTGGACTTTTATTTGCTTTATTCAATTCCATACTTGATTATGTTTTGATTTATTTCTTATGCTTTAATTTATTTAATTTCAATACTTGATTTATTTAATTTATCATGGATGGATGTTTATTTTATATTTTGATTAATAGCTTTGATGAATGATTTATTTATGATGAATGATTATTTACTTTTATCAATTAATTTAGATTTCCAAAGGTTGTAAGAGGTATGTTTCCACTTGGTGGGTACCTCATTAGTTAAACATCATGTAATTTAATTTGCTTTTCTATTTTAGAACCTATGTAAAGGGCATGTTTCTACCTTTTGGTGGGTGTCCTATTTGGGCATGTGATGTAAGGACATATTTCCATCCTTGGATGGTGTCCATTTATTTGCTTTGTTTGGACATTGCTTTGATTTTAATATAATGATGCTTTCTTTTAATTATTGTGTGTAATATGGATAATATTGTTATATTTAATAATTTTATAATATTAAGACCTGTAAGGAAGCCGGTTCCAATGAACCGGGCGTTGTGGGGGTGCTGGGCCATTTCTCACATTCCCTACACGTACCCAACTTTCTGAACCCATTAGGGGGTTGGGGATTCCTTAGGAATCAAGTCCGGGTGGCTACTCCATTTTTCTCCGGACTTAGGTCCGTATTCTCTAAGGCCCCGACCCTAAACAGTGCCGAAGTCGCAAGAACCATTCCATCGGGAGTGGGGGCGAAAATCCCCGCTCACAACAACCTATCTTTATACCATAAACAACCATCATCTCTCACATGAAAGTCTCGACTCTCCCCCTTTTGGAATTCCAAAACAATCTTTTGGATTTTCTCATCTGCCAACTGAGCCTCCCTAATTTGATCCGATAAAATTAGCCTCAATAGCAACTGAGCCATCAATGCACCATCATCACAAGACTTAAATCTGGCTTGCAACACTCTCAGCTCAACAAGCAACAAGAGTGAATAAGCTGTCAAACCTGCTAAAGACTTCAGACTCAAGGCATCAGCAACAATATTTGCCTTGTCAGGATGATAATCAATCTAATAGTCATAGTCTTTAATCAACTCTAACCACCGTCTCTATCAAAGATTTAGCTCTTTCTGAACACCCAGGTACTTCAAACTCTTGTGATCAGTATTAAATGAAATACTTCTCCCCATACAAGTAATGCTACCAATTCTTCAATGCAAAAACTATAACTGCTAGCTCGAAATCATGAGTCAGATGTTGCAATGACTCTACCCTCTTGCATAAAAACACAACCTAAACCACTATGTGAAGCATCACTATATGTCACATAAGGTTTACCTTCCATAAGCAGGGTAAGGACAGGAGCCTGAGTCAACATCTCCCTCAACTGCTCAAAACTCACCTAACACTGATCTGTCCACACAAATCTAACTCCCTTATGAAGCAACCTGGTGAGTGGTGTAGCTATCATAGAAAAATCCTTCACAAATCGATGATACTAGCCTGCCAATCCCAAAACTTCTAACCTCTGACACCTCAACCCCTTTTGACACAGGGTCTACAAGCTGCAGTATCTGTCTATCTATCTTCTGGTGGCTCTAAATAATCTCTATGAAAGTGACTTGGTGACCCACATCTGTGACACACTGCTGGTGCACCTGTCCTCCAGCAGACACCCCCATGTGCCCTACCATAATGAACATAGGTAGGTAGAGCAGGCCTCTAAGCCACAGTCGGAGCACTAGCTAATGAAACTGTAGTTCTCTGTCTCTGTCTCTACTGCTGTACTAACTTACCAAATTACCTCTGGATCCTACTGAACCTCTAAGGATATCCCCCTCGACCTCCCTTTACTAATGAAGACCTCGCCTCACCCTGGGGTCTCCTAGCTCTACTCTCCTCAACTCTGGCAGCTACTGTAAGACCCTGTGCTCTCTCCACACTCTTAGTAGATGCAACTAACTGAGAAAAGTCTTGATATTGAGAGCCTGCTATAATACACATGATAGAGGGTCTTAGCCTATACTTAAACCTCCGGCACTGGTCAATCTCATCAGATATGATCCCACTAGCATACTGACTCAGTCGGATAAACTCTATCTCATACTTCATCACTGTCCTGGTGTCCTACATCAAACTCAGAAACTCCATCTTCTTTGCATCCTTATACTCTCTTGGAGTATACTTATTCTTGAATTCCCGCAGGAAATTGTCATAGGTTAGAACTGGAGAATCAACCATAGCATGAGGAACCATCTTCCACCACTCATAGGTATCCCTCTGCATAAGAGATCTAGCATAATTAAACTTCTTCTCTGGACAAGCCTGCAGCTGGATGAACACTCTCTGGACCCTATCTAGCCACTGCTCTGATATAGTCGGGTCTAGTGTACCAACAAAGTCCTCAGCTCCAAACTTCCTCAGCTTATCATACTTCCTTGTCGACAACTATGGCTGCGATTGCGGCTGTGGTGGCAGCTGTGGCAACTGAACTGGAGCTTGCCTCAATAGCTCCACCATATGCCATACCCAACCCAACGGAATCTCATCAGCTGCTGGTCTCACAGGCACAGAAGCAGACGCCTTACTAGCAGTCTCAGCTCTAGCTCTATCTCTATCCTCACTAGAAGCTACACTCTCTGTACTATCCTCTGCAGACTGATGCGTCTGAGATGTCATTACTACTTATATATGCAAACATAGCAGAAATTGCCACATCATATACTAGAAACTACCAGTGCCAACGAATGAATCACAATTAAAAATCATATTTAAAATCCCATTTTCTCTCTCAAGAACCTTAAACCTAGGCTTTGATACCAAAATAAATGCAATACCCTTATACCCTATATACATATAATATATACATTCGGTATATGTAAAATATGCGTATAAAGTATAAAAATATCATGAGCCGGTTTAATAATTTTTTTCACTTTTCCAATTTTAAAATGAAATACTTAAAAATGTAATTTTAAATAATCAATTATTATAAATCATAGGTTCTAAAATAAGCATTTTTCATAAGAATATCTGGAAAAAATTTGCCAGAGTTTTGTATGTAATTTGGGCATTCCAAAATTATCAACAAATCACAACCTGCATCAAAAAAACACTCCTGATAAAAATCATTCATACATTTCACCCATACTCCTCAATTTCTCCAAGTTTCTCAAAACATTTATGCATATATATATCAAAAGCACATATAACCCATATCTCAAACTTATCTTAAACATTTTTTATAATTTACAATATATATACCAAAACATAGTACAATATAGATAACATCAAAATGTAATATAAAACATATACATGTTGGTTGTGTCTATGATCTTGATGCCCATAAATCCACTCAACAATCAAGGCCTCAAATCTAGACCCGACCTGGTCTAGACGAACTCTTCGTCTCTATTGAATCTCCCCTATTACCTTCATGATGAATTACAATTGTGCTAAGCCAAAAGCCTAGCGGTATAAACTTTGATAACAATAAAACTCATATGCAATGCCAATGCATAATGCTTATGTATATCATGTCACAATGTGACATACCATTTCATTTTAATATATTTTTCAATCATTTTACAATTCACATAAAAACAAACACTAGCATGGGCCCAAAGAATCTAATATGCTATTCAAATTCTAGAGTTACTATTTTGGTCCAAGTTGACACCATGTGTCTAGCTCCGAGGGCAATTCAAGTAATTGCTCAAAAGCTAGCCACGAAGGAAGATCATAATAATTTCTTAAAAGTTACATCCTAAGGCATATCATATCACAGTGACATCAAGCGTCTTGCCCGAAAGGCAAATTAAATAATTGTTCAAAAGCTAGCCCCGAAGGTAAATAATGAGGATAACCTCATAGGTATACCGCCAAACACAAAACTCTAAAAATTGAAGAACATACTAGGCATACAATTATTTCATATTTTCCATCATCAATTTCTTCCTCATTTTCCTACAATCCGGCTAGGCACATTGCCTCATTTCTCATTATCAACTAAACACATTGCCTCATTTTCTCATTTATCTCATTTATATAAATATCATCTCATTTCATATCATCATATAATCATAATGTATCACATTTTACATTTACAACACATTACCCAATTATTTTGGGTATTTTCACATAATTCACATATAAACCACATTTTATGCACTCTAGCCATTACTAATGACTTTTCACAATGTCTTTAATGCATACACCACAAACCACATTACCCTAACACTTTGGGTCATTTTCACATATTGCACATATTTCACTTTTTACTTAATTTAGCCATTATCAATGGCTTTTCACAATGCATATAATGAGATTCTTAACAAACCACATAACATAGCACAATGTTCATGCATATTCAATGCATCAAGTAAGTTAATACATTCTCCAACTAAAATGTGTTAAGCCCAAATATCATGTAAACATAACCAATTTACTCAAAGTTTGTATTTACCTCAAAAAGCTTCTAATAGCAAGCCACAAAACTAACACCAACCTTCTCTTCCAACTTGCCCTTCAACACTTGTATTGGGCAAATCAATTCTCTTCAATGCCTATACCAAATGTGATCATAAATAATCATTTAGTATCACATTTAAAGGCATTCCCAATCTTAAACCATAATTAAACATCATTAAAACAAAAATCCCAAAGGTAAGGCTAACCTCACTTTAACTTTGGAAAACCAAATTAAGCCATTCCATTTGGTGTTTTAAGTTTATTTATATTATTAAAAACATAATTTAGCATTTTAAATCAATTACATAACATAAACACACACTTATACCCAAAATCCTAAAATGGCATAACCTTCTCCATTGAAGGTTTTTCATTCCAACTCAATCCAATTATCATTTCAAGCTTATATTCATTACTTTTATCACTAAAGAATATGCTTTAACCAATAAAATCAAACAATTCAATAACTTTGAAAAATCACTTTTCCAAAACCCTAAATCAACACTTCCATTCTCAAACTCTATCCAAACTTATCCAAACCCACCAATTTACTTTAAAAATAATTGTTTATGCATAAAAAAAACTCATTTAGAATTAATTTGCACAATCAAAATCCAAGATTTCACAAACCCAAAAATTCCATAACCCTTCACCAATCTTTACTCAAACTCAACCATTGCTCCAATCCAACCTTAGAATCATTATTAACTACCCAAAACAACTTTATACACACCAATTTCAACAATTAAATCATACTGCTTCAACAACCTAAAGCACACATATTCCAAACTTTAAGGAAAACCAAAGAAAAAGTGAGTAAACTTACTAATTGTGGAGGAAAATCTTAAAATCCACTTTGAACACTTGAAATCCTTCAATTAATGGAGTATGGAAGAAACAAATCCTCCATTCCTTCAATGGCAAAAATCAACCGTCAAAGGAGAAAGAAGAAAAAGATGAAGAAGATAACAATTTCTCTTTCTTTCCACTTTCAATTTCAAACTTATATATATTATTTAATTATATGTTTAATTAATTATTTAATTAAAACCCCAAAAATACATCTTCCATCCAAAATTATTTATTTTTGAATTATTTAAAAAATTTTATTTGCAAAGTTTATTTACAAAAATGACATTGGACTTTGACTTTTAACTTTTTAAAAATTGACTTTTGTTGACTTTGTATATGTTATGTATATTTTGCATATATATCACATACACATTTCACTTTTTTATTTAAATTCCTCCTATTTTTCATTTAAAATAATTTATTTAGTTTATCCAATTTAATTTTTTTAATTTATTTTATTAAATTTTTAAAAATTAAGAATTTTTAAAAATTAGGATATTGCAGTTTAAGAGCTTATGATAATCCGAGCTACATTAGTGACCTGGAATCCAGTTAGAATTTAGTCAATTTCACATCAAAAGCAATGGATATTGAGCAAGTTCAGAAGCTAGTAATTGATGCCCTTAACTCCTAGATGGAAGAATTGAATGGGGCCCTGGCTGATACTGTGAGAAGTCAACTTTTTTCACCAATGAAGGATAACATTATTGAAGCATCTACTAGTAACAAGCTGAAGGATAAGGGAAAGTCTAAGGTAGCCAAAGTGGCCTCTGAGGAAGACAAGGTAATGATAGATGATAATGACTGGGAAGCATATTTCCAAGATCCTTAAGAAGAGAAGAGAGAAAAGAAGCTTGTGGAGAAAACATAAACTACTGATGTCAAGAAATTAATTACTGATTTGGAAAAGAAGTTTGAAAAGAAGCTGAAAGGCTAAGGAGGTGTCAGAAGTGGACAAGCTATTTGAACAAGTGAAAAAGTTCCTTACAAGTTCAAGATGCCTTCCTTCACTAAGTTTAATGGAACAGGAAATCCCTATCTGCATGTTGAGCAGTACATCATTGCCATGCAGTCTGCCTGAGCTACTAAGGCTCAAACTCTAAGATACTTTTTGCTCTCATTGGATCATGTTATGTAAAATTGGTTTAATACCTTAGAGGAAAGTACATAAAATAATTAGGATTCACTGTATAAGGTCTTCATCTAGCGGTATGGGTACATTGTGAAATTGGAAGTTACTATGATGGAGGTAGAATCGATCAGGCAAAAGCAGAATGAGAACTTTGCTGATTATGTAAGGCGATGAAGGAATAATGCTACACTCATTAAGAAGAGCTCGGATGAGTCTGATCATATTATGATGATAGTAAGAGGTGTCCTACCTATTCTGTATGAATGGATATCTCACACTCTTATAAGGAATTTTAAAGATCTTCTCTAAGATGGCTTGCAAATAAAAGAATGGGAAATGGAGAAGAGCCACTTTTCTACAAGAAGGAATGAGAAAGGAAATTATTAGTTTGGTAGTCATGGTGCATCAAAGGCAGTAGATGTTAATAAAACTTGTCAAGGAAATAGGTGATAGTGTTCAGAGTTGGGAAAACCACTGTCTTGGGTTTTCAACAAGCTACATAAGAAAGGGCTATTATAGTCACTGACTCCTCGACCTTTGCAAATCCTTCACCACCCAACTTTGATGCCAAAGCTTTTTGTGAATTCCATCATATGCAAGGGCATGAGACATACAAATGTTTATGATTAAGGCATGAGATCCAGAATCTGATTGACAGTGAAAAGTTTCATAAATAGAACAAGCCTAGCATGAAGGACAATCCTTTGCCTAGGTTTAACAGAGTACCACCACCAGCAACTTTTATGATAGGAAGGGGATTGAATGAGAAATTTATCCTGTCATCTTTCCAAGACATGGATTGAGAAGCCACTAAAGAAGAAGATGTGCTTAATAAGATTAAACAAACTACAGTTAAAGAGGAAGTAGCCATTTGAGTTGTAAATGAGTTTTGGGATTCAACCGACAATGATGGTGAGTCAAATTCTAAGAAAGAAGAATGGATCTGATCTGAGGCTGAAGAGGATGAGGTATTGAATACTCGCACTGGTAAACCTTATGGGAGGCCTCCACTAAAGGAAGTAGAAGCTGACAAGGGAAAAGATGCTAAAACATGAGGGAAAGAAGAGGAAAATGATGTTACCCTTAAGCAGTTAAAAAGAACTCAAACTTGTATTAGTATTTGGGATTACTAGCTACAACCAAGAAGCATTGAGAGGCTATGGCTAAAGTTATGGCTAGCATGCAGATTTCTAATTCTATAACACCAGATGAGCTGATTAATTTTATGAGGGTAAAAAAGGCTGAGGAAGTAAAGAAGGGTGAAGATACTAAAAAAAGAAACAAGGTTGATGTTGTGATGGTGTCTTTCTCAGATGTTGACTTACCAGAGGAAGGGAGGGATCACATTTGTCCACTTTCATTAAGGTTCAAGTCAAAGGAAAAAGTACCCCTTGTGTCATGGTTGATGATGGATCTACTATAAATGTGTGCCCACTCAAGATCTTACCATATCTAGCCATGATAACACATGATTTGAGTACAACCGATGAGACAATTAGGGCTTATGACAGGCAAGCAAAGGGAACCTTTAAAGCTGTTGTGCAGGCTGGCCTTATTGAATCCATGGTGGAGTTTGTAGTCCTGGTTATACCAGTCTCCTTTGCATTGCTATTGGGTCAACCATGGTTTCATCCTCTTAGTAGAGTTCCTTCAACGCTCCATCAAAAGATCAAGTTCCAAATGGGGTTGAGACAGTGGTTATCGAGCCTAAAGATAATAAAGTAGTGAATGCTCTTATGATTGTAAGGCCTCTTAATTGATTTTAAGTAGTTGTTATTTTTGATGATGAGATGGTAGACTCCAAAGTCTTGACCATGATGAAGAGAATGCATTATCTACTAGGAACTAGCCCTGGAAAAGGGAAGACATGTGTGATAGAGCTTCCAGATGTCAAGACCCAGGTTTCTAGAAAAGTTGGGATACAAGGAGGCTAATGGAGGTGTTATGCTGAAAGGAAATAAGAAGATGAATTTTCCTCCAATTGAAGAGACATTTGTCAAGGCTCTAGATATGGGACCACTATAAGGGAAGCCGGAGCCAATCATGTTCATGGGAAAACTGATTCCATGTTTTGAGATATTTGCTGATGTTGTTGAGCTTGTGGAACAGGTAGCAAAGAAGCTTGTTTTGCCAGTTGATAAAGAATCCAACCTAGAAGAGAAGAAGGAAGCGACCCTAAAGATCCAGAAAACTCCAGAGGAGATTAATACTCTCATTGAAGAACAGTTTGAAAGCCTTGTAGTTTATGATTATGAGAACACTGATTTTGATTTTGATTTGCCTGCCCTTTATGTGGATGATAATGTTTTCTTTTCCAAAATGAATGAAATAAAGTCTGATTTTACTTGTGAAATATTTTTCTTAATGGTTACATACATTCGTGTAGTGATTACATGAGCATTTTTAATATTAAACACTATTGATACACAATCATTAAATGTGGGAATAACCAACAATCGTAAAAACATTAGCATATCATCCGACCTTACTCCTGAAGAGAGAGAGAGAGAGAGAGAGAGAGAGAGAGAGAGAATTGAAACAATATTCAAAAAATATGAATAAGTATTTGCTTGGTCTTATGAAGATATGCCTGGAATTGATCGAGATATAGCCAAGCATATGGTTCCTACTTGCACTCACATGAGGCCTGTCAAATAAAAGCTTAAGTGTTTAAGGCCAGAATAGGCAGAGTTGATCAAAGATGAAGTTACTAAGCAAATAAAAGTAAAGTTACTAGAAGTGATATATTATCCTGACTAGTTAGCTAATATTGTCCCCGTGCCGAAGAAAGATGGGAGAATTAGGGTTTGTATTGATTATAGTGTAAGATCCAAAATTTTTTAAAAATTAAATAAAAAATTTAAATGAAAAATTGAAGAATTTTAAGTGAAAAAGTGAAGAGGATATGTGAAAAATATATTAAATATGTACAATATATACAGAAGTCAACATTTATTAAAGAAAAAGCAAAAGTCAAATGGTAAAATGGTAATTATACTTTATAAAATTAAAATAAATTAAATAATTTAAAAATAATTTTTTTTGTTGGAAGAGGTAATTTGTGATTTTTAAATAAATAAATAAATAATTAAAAATATAATAAAATAATATATATATGGTCATTTTTGAAAGTTGAAAGAAAGAGAAAATTTAAAACTTAACTAATCTTCTTCTTCTTCAAAGGGGGGTCGAACCTCCATAGCCTGCCAAGAGAGCTTTCTTCTTCTTCCATACACCAAGGATTGAAAGAATTTTAAGGAATTCAAATTCAAGTGAAGTTTTTGGGAATTCTTCATCAATTGGTAAGTTCCTTTACAAATTTTGCAAGTTCTTTAGATTTCCATGAAATTGTGAATATGTGGATTTTGAAATTTTGCATTAGCATTATTTAATTGCTTGAATGGGTATGTATGAAGTTCTTTTGATTAGCTATTAAGGATTCTTAAATTGGATTGAAAAAATGATTAAGTTTGAGTGGGGTTTGGAGGAAGAACTTGATTTAGGATTATGTAAAATTTGGATTCATGAAATCATGAGTTTTAATTGTGCAAATTGATTCGAAATATGTTGTTTTGATGCATAAACAAGGATGTTAAAGTCAAATGATGGATTTAACCAAGTTTGAATAGAGATTGAATGAGGTAGTGTTGAATTTAGGTTTTGGAAGGGAATTTTCAAAGTATTGGTGTTTGTTTGATCTTAATGATTAAATCATGTTATTGAATGATATAAGTGATGAAAATAATCTTGTATTAATAATTGGAATGAGATGGAATGAAGAACCTTAATTGATAAAGGTTATGGCATTTTAGGGTTTTGTTTTAAAGAGTATGCGCTTATCTAATGTGATTGTTTAAAGCATGTTATAATATGTTTGCAATGATATAAATAAACTTAAAACACCAATTTAAATAGATTAACATGGTTTTCCAATTTTAAAGTAAGGTTAGGCTAAATTTTTGGGGGTATTGCTTAGAATGAGGTTTAATTAAGGTTTAATGCTTGAAATGCCTTAAAATGTGATTCTAAATGATAGTACTTATTCACATTTGGAATAGGCATTAAGAGGAAGTGAATTGGCCAACCCTAGTGTTAAAGGGAAACTTGGAAGTGAAGGTTGGAGGGAGATTTTTAGCTTACATTTGAGTACTTTTTAAGGTAAGTACAAACTCTTGATAAATGAGATATAATTACATTACATATGGCCTAACACATTTTGGATGGAAATTGTGTTAAGCTACTTGGTGGCTTGAACATTCATGAATATTGAGTTATAACATGTGAATTATTATGTATGCATTATATGAATTATGAGAAGCCATTTTTAATGGCTAAATTGAATAAAATGTGATTTATGTACATTATGTGAGAATGACCCAAAAATATTTAGGTAATGTGATTTTAATGTGAAATGAGATACATTGTGATGAAATGATGAGATATGATAAATTAAAATGAATTGAGATTGTTGTGAATGAGAAAAATGAGAAAATGAGGCAATGTGATGAGAAGAATGAGAAATTGAGACAATGTGATAAGAAAAGTTGATTATGGAGAACATGTATTATTTGTGTGCCTAGTATGTTATTCAATTTCCAGAGTTCTGTGTTTGGCGGCATACCTATGAGGTTATTCTCATTATTTGCCTTCGGGGCTAGATGCTAGGCGTCACTGATATATTATTTACCTTCGGGGCTAGATGCTAGGCATCACTGATATATGATTTGCCTTCGGGGCTAGATGTTGTGTGTCGATATGGACTAAAATAGTAACTATGTGATTTGAATAATATATTAGTTTATTTTGGCCCACGCTTGTGTATGTGTTTATGTGAATTATAAAAGATGAAAGATTATTTTTTAATATAAAGACTTTTTGGATAAATTTTACAATGTGTGATGTATATATATGTGTGTTTGATAATTATATGTATATGTATAAAAGTTTTGAGGAAATATGGAGAAATTTAAAATTTGGGGTACAATGTGTGATTTATTGTTTATTTGGAGTGTTTTTATGCAGGTTGTGTTTTGTTGAATTTTTGGGATGTCCTATTTATAAACAAAACTCTGGCAAATTTTTACCAGAGATTTTTTATGTAAAATGCTTATTTTGGAACATATAATTAATAAAGAATATTTAATTTACTATTTAAATATACATTTTAAAGTATTTGGGATTTTAAATTGGAAATGTGAAAATATTTTTATTAAACCGGGTTGTGACTTTTTTGTACTATGTATGCATATTATACATATACTAGGTGTATGTATTATACATATATAGGATATAAGGGTGTTACATATAGAGATTTGAACAAGGCTTTCCCATAGATGTCCTTATCGATAGTGCAGCCTCTAGCACGCTACATTCATTAGTAGATGAATTTTTTGGATACAATCAAGTGTTAGTGGCCCAAGATAAAAAGGCTAAAATTGCTTTCATTACTACATAGGGTATATTTTTGTTATAGGGTGTGCCATTTGGATTAAAAATTGCTGGAGCAACCTATCAGAGGATGGCCACTACCTTATTTCATGATGCATAAAGAGGTTAAGATCTATGTTGATGATATGATGGTGAAGTCGGATACAACAGAACATCATTTCCAAAACATGGAAATCTTATTTGAGAGAGCGGTGAAGTATAATCTGACTTTAAACCCAAAGAAGTGTGTGTCTAGGGTTACTTTGGGTAAGATGCTGGGACATGTGATTAGCCCAAATGGCATTGAGATAGACCCTAAAAAGATGAAGGCAATCAGGGATATGCCAGCCCCTAAGACGGAGAAGGAAGTTTGGGGGTTTATCGGGAGGTTACAGTATATTAGTAGGTTCATTACAAAACTCACAACAATTTGTAAACCTATCTTTAAATTCCTTAAAAATAACCAGCCAGTTGAGTGGATTGAAGTGTGTTAGAAGGCCTTTGAGTGCATAAAAGAGTATTTATTGAATCTACCTATTTTGAAACCACCTAAACCTGGTAAACCATTGTTACTGTACTTAGTAGCAGAAGAAGAATCAATAAGAGCAATGCTGGGCCAGGCAGATGAATCAGGGGTTGAGTATGCAATTTACTATTTAAGTAGAAAGCTTTTGGCTTGTGAAATGAAGTATTGTATCATTGAAAAGACTTGTATAGCTATGGTTTGGTTATCAAAGAAGTTACAATATTACTTTAAGTCTTATAGTGTGTAAGCAATTTGCAGGATGGATCTAGTGAAGTATTTGAGAGAGATACCCTTGCTAATTGGGAGGTATGGCCGATGGTTGATAATCCTAAAAGGATTTGAGATTGAGTACATAACTAAGAAAAGAATTAAAGGAAGTGCAATAGCAGAATTACTGGCTCAACAACCACTACCTGACAATGAGGAAGTAACCTTAGAATTTCTAGATGAACATTTGGAGGCCATAGAAGTACAAGGATGGAAGATGTATTTTGATGGAGCAGTGAATAGAAAGGGAATTGGTTTAGGATTAATATTGTAATCACCAGAAGGAGAACTCATCCCTTTAGCTATGGAGTTGAAATTCAAGGTAACCAACAATATGGCAGAGTATGAAGCATGTATCTCTGGTCTAGAAACCTTGATGATAATGAAGGTTGATAAAGTGTAGGCTTTTGGTGATTCATTGATAGTGGTATCCCAAGTAAATGGAGAATAGGATTTGAAGGAAGAAAAGCTAAAGCCATACCATGTTCACTTGACTATGATGAGGAAGAACTTCAAGGATTGTAGATTTATACACCTACCAAGAGAAAAAAAACTAGATGACCAATGCCCTAGCCACACTGGCTTCGGTATGGGAGGATATGCCAAATTATTCCTTAAAACTCTGGTTTTGACCCCTTGCTATGAAAATGAAATGGTCATGGAAATTGATATAGATCATAATTCATGGTATGATACTATAAGGTGATTTCAGGAAAATGGGGAATATCCACTGAGGGCAACAAGGGAGGAAAGAAAACCTATAAGGTGATGGTCTTTGCAATAAATCACCTTTTCAAGAAGAGTTGTACCAAAGATGGCCTAATGGGGGTGCATTTAAGATGTTTGAGGAAGATTGAAGTTGGGCAGATCATGTCAGAAATACATGCAGGAAGTTACAGATGCCACGTGAACAACCTGGCCTTGGTTAAGAAAATAATCTAGCAAGGTTATTATTGGTTGACCATTGAGAAAGATTGTACAGACTTTGTATGAAGGTTCCAGCAATGCCAAATCTATGGAAACCTGAATCATCTACCTCCCAAAGGATTGCATTCTATATCTTTGCCTTGGCCTTTTACAACCCAGGGGATTGATATTATTGGGGAGGTACATCGATAGCTTTAAACTGCCACTGATACATTGTACTAGTGGTGGATTACTTTCAAAATGGGTTGAAGCTTGATCTTTCAATAAGCAGGGGGCAAAGAAAATGGCTCGATTTATTAAGAAACGTCTCATATGCATATATGGAGTTTCGCACATTGTGATATTCGATAATGGGGTATAGTTTAAAGGAGTAGTTAAGGACTTATTTTCTAAGTACCAGGTCCGTCATCACCGATCCTCCCTTATAGGCCAAAAGCTAATGGTCCAGTGGAAGCTTCAAATAAGACAATTAAGCAAATTCTTTCAAAAATGACCAAGATGTATAAGGATTGGTTAGAAATGTTTCCTTTTGCTTTATGGGGATATAGTGCTAGTATATGAACTCTGCCCAGAATGATGCCTTTTTCTTTGGTTTATAAAATGGAGGTTGTATTAACTATTGAGATTGAAATCAAGTCCCTAAGGGTGGTCTTGGAAGCTGAATTGCTTGAGACAAAATGGGTAGTAAGTAGGTATACATAATTGGATTTATTAGAATAAAGAAGGTTTAAGGCATTATATCATCACCAGCTGTGTTAAAAGAAAGATAGCATGAGCCTATAATAGAAAGGTTAGAATCAGGAGGCTCATCAAACAATGCCTAGAGCATCTCTCCCTTAAATAAGCAAAGTTCAATTTCACCTCAAAAGTTTTTCAAAGCATGTTCTAAGACTGACTAGGACATAGAAAAAGGTAATTATGCAGGAGCCCTCTCTAAGTAAGCATACATAACTCAACACTATAGAGCAATTCCCTCACCTAGTAAAGTCATTCAAGTCATGATGCATAAATATATTAATTCATGAATCATCAAGCTAGATTCCTCATTGGTTGAGCACCAAAATGAATAAAGACCAAAAAAAATTTTGATGAGAGTAATTTATTCAAACAATCTTAATTTTAAAAAATATAATTGTTCCATAAAACACCAAATAAAGAAAATAAAACAAACAAAAAACAAACAAGCCAAGGGAAGTTTGTTGAGTTAAGCTTCTTCTCCTTTCACATCTTCAATATTCCCATCTTGAAAGGTGGATAAAACAAGATCTTCCACCAATCCTCCTCCTACCATGAAAGCTGCTGGTGGTGGCACTCTATTGAACCTAGGCAGAGGATTGATTTTTGTGCTGGGCTTATCAGGCTCAGGCAACTTACCACTGTCATTCAAATCTTGGATATCATGCCTTAGATGAGCACATTTATCCATTTCATGCCCTTACATTTGATGAAATTAATAGAAGGCCTCAACATTGAAGTTTGGTGGCAGAGGATTATGTAATGGTCGAGGAGCCAACAATTGTAACAACCCCTTCTTCTGTAGCTTGTTGAAAACCCAAGATAGAGGTTTCCCCAATTTTGAGAATTTTCTTTTATTTCCTTAATCAGTACATTAACATCAACTTCTTTTTGCGTGCTTTGATTTTTAGGCTAATAGTTCCCTTTCTCATTCCTTCTTATTGAAAAGTGATTCTTCTTCCTTTTCCATTCTTCAATTTGCAGACCAGCTTGGAGAAGATCTTTGAAATCCCTTATAAGGGTGTGAGACAGCCTCTCACGAAGGTTAGGCAGGGTGCCTCTCACTATCATTCTGATCTAATCTTATTCATTGGGTCTCTTCTTTAGTAAAGCCGCCTTGTTCCTCCATCTTTTCACATAGTCCACAAAATTCTCATTAGGTTTTTGCCTAATGGTCTCCACCGCCATCAAGGTAACTTCTAGCTCGACATTGTACCCATATTGCTGAATGAAAGCCTTGTACAACATGTCCCAATTTTTTGGATACTTTCTTCCAAGGTATTAAATTAATTTTGCACAACAAGATCCAATGAGAGCATGAAATACCCCAGAATTTGAGCTTTAGTAGCTCTGACAGATTGCATGGCAGTGATGTACTGCTTCACATGGAGATGAGGGTTTCCAGTACCATTGTACCTAGCGAAGGAAGGCATCTTGAATTTATAAGGGACCTCCTCATCTTATTCAAACACTTTGTCAATCTCAGACATCTCTTCGGTTTTCAGTTTCTTCTCAAATTTCTTTTATAGGTCAGGAATCATCTTCTCAACATCAGAATTTTCAGTCTTTTCAAAAGTTGTCTTCTCAACAACCTTTGGCTCCTTCTTTTTATCTTGAGGATCTTGGAAGTATTGAGCCCAGTCGTCATCGTCATCAATGACTACCTTATCATCATCAAAAGCCACTTCACTAACCTTAGCCTCCCCTTTGTCCTTTGGCTTCTTGGTGCTAGCGGATGCTTCGGCATTGTTTTCTAAAATTGCAGCCAATTGATTCTTCATGTTCTCAGCCAGGGCCTCTTTTATTTCTTCCATCTTGGCATTGACGACGTTATCCACCATTCTTTGAATTTGACGGCGTCATTGCTAGATTCTTCATCTTCGGCATAGGTTGAATTATCATAAGCTTTTGAACTGTCGTAATCCAGGACTGTGAGCCAGAAGGGATTAATGATATGTCATGTGATGCATGTATGTATGTATGCATGCATGCACAAATAATAAACAAACAAGGATAAATAGGACGTTCTTCCCACCTTATAACTTCCACACATATGGTGAGTCTCTTTTCCTAGGTATATGGTTAACAAAATACCAACATGGGGTATCTTGTTTTCAAATATTTCTCTCGAATGTTTCAACCAATAGCTATATTTTTAAAAATGAAAATTAGTCCATGATAATTCCTATTAATTAGGTTTTAATCCATTCAACCAACTATAGTAGCTTTTATGCTATATTGGATTAAAACTAAATTAAGAGGTTTATTATAAATAGATTTCTCACTTGAAAAAGTAACTAATGATTCATGCCAAAAACAAGCCCATGATTAATAACTCTTAGTATAAACTAGGCTCACAATTGATTTTTGGTATTTCGTAATTGACCTAAATATTTGTAAGCTCTTTTAAAGGTTGGATGAAAATAATTTTGTTTCTAAGCCCATTGTAAAAAGATTTTAGAAAAAATGGATTTTGGGCTTTGTATTTGGGTCATGAGAAAAGAATTTTTTATTTGTTTTTTAGAAAAGTTTTATGTCCAAAAACCATTTTGAAAAGTTTTGAAAATAGCTTTGGTCTTTTGGACTTTAAAGAAAAAAAAATTATTTTGAGCTTACAATGTACTTAGGTCATATTAGAAAAAGAACAAACCAAATAAGCCATGATTTAAACCAAGATAAATTAACCATAGTCAAATAACAAGCATTTGGGGTAAAAACCTAAGGAATCTAACTAGGCCAATCATATGAGCTTTAGTCTTTAGGTTAAAAGGCTTAGGTTCCCATAGCAAGTATATACCAAATGGTACAAGGCTATGAGTGGTTATGCCATGCCCGATCTCCATACCTTGCGTGAAAATATGGTATCCCTTACATAACACAATATGGTTACACGGGCATCCTAACTCACGCACACAATGCAATCTAATATGATGCAATGGATAATATCATGATAAGAAAGAATAGAATAATAAAAAAACCAATGGAAACAACTTCTCTTATCCCCAGTGGAGTCGCCACTGTGAGCGAGGATTTTCACCCCCACTCTCGGTGGAATGATTCTTGCTACTTCGACATGATTTAGGTTCGGGGCCTTAGAGAAAACAAGCCTAAGCTTGAAGAAAATGGAGTCACCACCCGGACGGGCCAGGAAAAAGAAAGGGGTGGATGACTTGATTACTAAGGAATCCCCAACCCCTTAATGAGTTCAAAAAGTTGGGTATGTGTGGGGAAGGTGAGAAATGGCCCAGCATCCCCACAACGCCCGGTTCATTGGAATTGGCCTTCTTTGCAGGTCTTAATATTATAAAATTCTTAAATATAACAATATTATCCATACTACATGCAACAATTAAAATAATGCATCATCATATTAAAATCAAAGCAATGTCCAAACAAAGCAAATAAATGGAAATCCATCCGAGGATGGAAACATGTCCTTACATCATCTATGTCTAAAACTAAATGGGACACCCACCAAAAGGTAGAAACATGTCCTTTACATTAATACCAAAATATAAAAGCAATTTAAATTACATAAAAATTAATTAATAAGGTACCCAATAATGGAAACATACCTCTTACAATTTTAATGTCAAAATAAACAAATAATAATAATAAAGAAATCATCCGTCGCTGATAAATTAAATAAATCAAGCATTGAAATTAAATAAATCAATCATCATAACATATAATAAGCTACACAATCAAATCTAAAATTAAATAAAGCAAATAAAGATACAAATTTAGTTTTATGTCTCAATTTAGGGTTCTTTAATTAACATTTATGATTTTGGAATTTTGGAATTATTATATTTATTATTTAGGTTACTGTGAGGGTTTTTGGAAAAATGGAATTGATTAGGGTTTTATAATTTTAAGAAAGTAGTAATGTTTTTGGTTAATCAAATTAGGGTTTAGGGCTAACATCATGAATTTAGGATTTTGGATCCTTAAGATATTAGGGTTTAGGCCTCACAATTTTAAATTAGGGTTAAGGTTTCTAAGAAAACTAACACTATCATATTTATTTTTGAAAGAAGAGTACTGTGAAGATTTTGTAAAATTGACTTAATTAGGGTTTGGGACTAACATAATGAAATAGGGTTTCTAGGGTTTTTTAAATATGAAATATGGCTTATGGCTATTAAGTTTTACTGTATTGATTAGGTTTTGAGAAAATAAACTATTGTTTTGAGTCAAAAGAATGAACTTTAAACGAAGAAAGTTTGATAGATGAAACAATAATAAGTTATCTCAATATAAATTTAAATGAATAAAGTTAGAAAGATGCACCTCCGTTTGTTGGCTCCACCAAAATAGTTTGAACGAAATTCTGGATGAACTTTGATAAAGACAATGATTACATTGCCTTTTTATTTGTTGGTTGAATTAAGAACAAGATAGTGAGCTAAGCCACTGCCTTGTTGATTGATTTTCTGCTTGATATTTCAGATTCATTGTCTTCTGTTCTGTGTTGCTGTTTTGGATTTCTTCTTGCTTGCTAGGGCTTGTTGAAAGCCCCAAAAGTTCCCAACTCTCCTCAGAATATAAAAGTCCAAAGTTTCTTCAAATAATTGCCGTCCTCTAGGGTTTTTCTCTCTTTTCTTCCCCGTCCTTAGGGTTTTCTCAATTCCCTGTCGTGTCTAGGGTTTTTTGTCTCCATTTTTTTTGTTGCTCTCAAAGTCCCCTAAAATCTCCTCCTAAAACTCTCTCGAAAAAAATTAAAAGTCTCTAGTTTCTTCAAAAAATTTCCTCCTCCAATCCGTGTGTGTAATGCTAGTATTTATAGGAAAAAATAAAGTCCTAATCCTATTTTAATAAGGAAATACCGAAAAATAAGGTTTGGTAAAAAAATCAACAGAGCTGGCAAAAATTGCTGCGAGGATCGGCTGGATGAACTGGGGCTGCTTGCTGGGCCTATGGTGAAATGATTTCTGGACCTGTAGTGAATTGGCTGCTTGCCAATTCACTGCAGGTCCAGGCCTGCGTCAAAATTCCTTGCCACGAGGTAGCGCAGCATCGCTGCCACTCATCTCTCGTCGATCCATCTGATTTTTTATTTTTTATATATTTTTATTTTTATTATTAAAAATAACTATTAGATATCATAAATATACCTTAAAAATTATTTTGCACTATCAAATTGGACTGGGTCAAAAATTAAGGGTCTATAGTATTGAGTAGAAGCAACTTGTCCATACCAAGTGGTGAAGGGCACTTGAGGGAAGTGCAGGGAAGGTGGTGATTTTTAGCTTGGAAGTAGCTTAAACCAAGGTTAGTACATACTTTGATTAAAAATGAGTTTAAATGCATTTATTTGTCATGTTACATTGTAAGTGAAAATGTGAACTACGCTACTTTGATGTGTGAAATGACATTAAAAGTGCATAGATATATCTTTAATGGTATGAAATGCATAATGTGTGATTAAGCGAACCATTTTAAGATGGCTAAAAGCATGGAATAGTGTGTTTGTGAAAAATGTGTAATTATGCCTAATATATGCATAAGTTGGCCACATCGAGGATATGGCAAGAAAATTGATGAAAAGTGTGAAATTGTCTAAGTAATATGTGTAACCTTATGTAATATCAATTTCCAGAGTATTGTATTTGGTGTTATGGCATGCCGAGAATTGCCTTCGAGCCAGACGTTAGGTGTCACTATTATTTGCATTTGGGCTAGACGGGTGTCATTATTATTTACCTTTGGGCAAGACACTGGGTGTCAAAAATTGGTCCAAAGCTATATCTCTGAAACTTAAATATTACATAGGGTCATTTAGGCCCAATGCATATATATGTGTATTGTGATGGATTGAATGTAATAAGTGTGTGAGTTGTTACATGAAACTGCATGCCATTATTATAATTTTAAAAAGAAAGGCATTTTGCATTCATCCTTAAGTTTTATCATTATATCAAAGTATGTACCACTGGCAATTTTCTTAGCATAATTTGTTTATAGTGCAGGTGATAGGGTCCATATCAAGTGCTGTATAAACCTGAGCAAGTTTAGTGCTCCCTACTTATTTTTGGTGTTTGATAGGCAGCCACAGACCAGGACCAAACACAATGATGTAAACAATTCATTTTGTAAATTTGTCTTGGAATTATGTACATTATATATATATATATATGATGTAAATTATTAAGTTTTTGAATGATATGTACATATTTGGAAAACTTTTATGCATTTGTTATGTCAAAAATATATTTGAGAATTGTGAGAAAATTTGAGTATTAGAGTGCGTTGAATGCTGATTTATATTGGGAGTGTATATTTTTCTACAAGTTGAGTTGTGTAATTTTTGCGAACATCCAAATTACATATATATGCAATTTTTGTGTAATTCTACTAGAATTATAGGAATTTTTTATAAAGACTAGAAACTATGACATTCTTTTACTATATATGCATATTTTACATTTATTGAGTGTATGTATTATTCGTACATATGGTATAAAGGTGTTATAAATTTAAAGCTTTGAATTAGATCGGTCTAATTTTAAAAGGCCCAAATTAGACCGATCAAATTTTTAAAGTCAAAGTTAGGTCTGATCTGAAGTTTAAATTCATTCACTTTGGTTTAGTTTGATATGGGTCATGCCCATATCGAATTGGACGTCCAATTCAATATGAGCTTTGTGCTCATATCAAATTGGCCATGGTCTAGTTCGATATGAGCTTTTGCTCATATCGGATTGACCATGGTCTAATTCCACATGAGCTCTTGTTTTAGTCCTTAATCTAAGCCAGATTCAGTTTGAGTTTTGTTTAAATTCTAATTGCGTTCGGATGGTAGGAAAGGTTTTGAAAAATTAGGGTTATTATGCAGAATTAAACCTAATTGTGGCCTATAAATACAGAAGTAAGAAACAAGCAGAGGGACATACAAGAAATAAAAAAAAATGAAAAGGCATCAAAAATTTTTTCCACGATGAAAAGCAATTCAAACAGAAAATAAAACACACAAAATTAAACATAGCAGCCAAGGGGAGGAAGTAGTTGAAAGTACCAATTGTCTTCAGATTGCTTCACTTAACCAAGACCAAAATTGATCTAGGTAGAAGCTACATTCAAGCTTCTAAAACTTGGTTCAGGAATGTAGGTTTGACTTTCTGAAACTCAATCTAATTAAACTTTCATTGGTTGTTTTCATTCTTTAACAACATTAAACAATTATGGTTTGAAGTCATTAATTTAATTGTTAGAAATTCATCCAGTAGTACTAATATTAATTTAATTTTGTATAAACCTAAAAAACATGATTTAATCCAAGCTATCTTGATCCAAAACCCTAATCCATTAGGGTAGACCATAAGTTAATAATAAAACCCTAGATTCGCATAAAAAACCTTAATCATACATACTTTGATCCCGAACCTTATTTTATTTCACAAAGCCCTAATTTACATTCAAAAACCCTAATTTGTATTTAAAACCCTAATTCATATATTTTAGCCATAGTTTTCATTTTAAATTCTAGCTTTCATATTCTAAAACCCTAGTTTGCATGGATTAAACCCTAGGTCAAGGAAAACCCTAATTTGACATCCTAAAATTCTAATTTGATTAGTTTGCATCCTAAAACCCTAACTTGTATATTTTATCCCTAAATAGCTTTTTAAAACCCTAAATTGCATATTTGTATATTTTAACCCTAAACTGGATTCCAAACCTTAATTTTGTAAAATTAATTTTTTATTATTGATTATTTAATGGTTATTTATATGTTTGAATTAAATGTTTCGTATGAATGGTTAAATTATATTTTCTTATTATTGTTTTGATTTATAGGATGATTTAAAAGGCATGTTTCCATTTTGTGGGTGTCTTATTTTTATCTTATTTATATTTGAGGATTAATATAAGGGACATGTTTCCACCAAATGATGGGTGGCTTATTTTATTTAATTGTATTTTGGACATTGGACATTGTAAGGGCATGTTTCCATCTTGTATGGGTACCCATTTTATTGGTTTGTTTGGACTTGTTTGATTTTATAATATTGATTATTTATTTCAAACAATTGCATGTATTATGGATAATGTAATAAGTTTAGAATTTAATAATGCTAAGGCTTGAAAAGGAGATCGGTTCCAATGAACTGTCGCTATGGGGGTGCTTGGTCATTCTCACCTTTCCCATATATATCTAACTTTCCAACCTAGTAGGGGGTTAGATATTCCTTAAGAATCTAGTTATCCACCCCTTTCTATCTTTTCGGCCCATCCGGGTGGCAGCTCAAAATTCTCTTGGTTTAGGCCCGTGTTCTCTAAGGCCCAAAGCCTAACAGTGTCGAATTCGCAAGAACCAGTTTATCGGGAGTGGGGTGAAAATCTCCGCTCACAAGGATTTCAAAGGATTTAAGTTTGTTTTAAAATTAATCAAGAATTAGGTAAGTATTATTTAAATTTAAGTAAGTTTTTCTTTAAACTCAATGGAATGTGAAATTTGGGTTTATGATGGAGGTGATTATAATTGTTGAAATGGATTGTTTTGAGCTTGTTTTGATGTGTATATGTTGAATTTATGATTGGATGATGGAAATGAGTTCATTTTTGTGAAGTTTGAGAAAGGTAGTGGTTATTTTGAATAAAGTGAGTATAAGTATGATTATAATTGAATAATTTTACTTATTGTTTGGATTAGGAGTGTTTTGATTAAAATTATACAAGTGGATGAATTTAGGGTTTGGTGGAAGCAAGACTTGGAGAGTGAATTTGAGTTGTTTTAGAGCTAAATAAGGTTAGTACATACTTTGTTAATATTTAAATAGAATATTCATGCTTGGCATCATCTATTGTGCCAAACTAGCAACCAAGAAGGGGGGGGGGGTTAATTTGTTGATTTGAGTAGTGATGATAAATTAAAACTTTAAAAGCAAGAGATGAAGAGAATTAAGATGGAGATGGAATAGAAAAGAATTAACACAATGAGATTATAGTGGTTCGAATTACCTCAATCCTACATCCACTTCCTTAACAACTTGTTAAGGTTACACTAATCTTGAGTTTTTACAAGCTTAACTCTAACTTAGTGTTTTCACAAGCTCACACCAAACTTTAATAAGGTTTCAGATCAATCCTCACAACCCTTACAAGAGTTTTTCCAAGGCTTTCTCTAAAACCTAAGTGTTTCAAAGCTAACACTCAACTTACAACGGTGGTTTTTTATGCTCACACCTAACACCCAAACAATACAAATGTTAATTATAGTATATGAAATTGAAAGTATATATCTTTAGTTAGATTAAAAAATTACCTTCAAACAAGAGGTTTCGTGGGGTATTTATAGCCATTTAGACTTGAACTAGCCATTTGAGGTTTCTTGTGGTATTTCATCTTCACTACTCGGCAAGCCCGCAATCCTTCTTGTATCTTTAGTACATTTTCCTTACATGCTTGTGTAGTCGCTCGGTGGGCTCAGGTGATCACATAAGAGTTAGGGTTTTGTGCTTACAAAATCAACTTTGTTTGAAATCATTAATACATATCAATTTGATTGTCAATGTTCAAAATAGAGTTTAATTATCCAATAATCTCCCCCTTTTTAACTTTGACAATCAAATCAAATTTAATTTAAAAATAATCAAGTGCATGCATCAGTTGTAATTCAAATGCAAATGTTTAATGCCAATGTTGTTTGATTTTTGTTAGTTGCTCCCCCTCAAATCATTATTCTTAATTGTTTGTGGAATGCATGATCATTAAATGGAAGTTAGGTCTCTTCTCCCCCTTAATGTATGGAGTATATTCAATTTTAATTTAAGTTTTAAGTTTTTAAGTTTTCCCCTTTGTATAACCTTTATATAAGGACAATTAAGTTCATACAACTTCTCCCCCTTTGATAAAGGCAAAAAGGAAATTAAAGTAAGATAATTCATGTAAAGAAAAGCAACATTTCATTAAAGAGAAATTGTAATACAAGATAAAATTGAAATGCAAACGAAAATAAGTACAAGGAAAAAACATGTGAAAAATAAAATAAAGTACAAATGAAGTAACTAGTCTAAAACTTTTTCTTTTCCTTTTCTTGATGGTAGAGGTGGAGTTGGAGAGCTTTCATCATCATCATCATTAAGAGAAGGAGAGGGAGAGTAACCATGGGATGATTGGGAGAATTCTTCATAAGGGATTTTAATATGCTCACTCACATCTCACTCACATAGCTCACATTGGGTAAGGTCAAGCTTCCCTTGTATCTCATAGATGTCATGGTGATATGAGATAAGAGGTCAACCTTCTTATGGAGCTTAGTGATCCTCTTGGTTACATCCTTCTTGAAATGGACGAATTGCTTTGAAGGGAGGTTATGGCCATGAGGATAAGTTTTAAGGTTTTGGAGGACTCACCCTTTTCTTTGGGATGTTTGGAAGGTCTAGGAGGGTTCTCAACTTTGACATAGGCGGGTTCTCCTTCTTCTTCGGTAATATGGTACCTAGGCTTTTTCCTCTCTCTTTGGATAACTCCTTTGCTGCCAAAGGTATACTCATATTGGTCATCAACCTTTTGGATGCATCTAGCATGCTCAAGTTAGACTAGGTTGATGGAGTTAGTGGATAGATCAAGGGGATCATTTAGGGTTGCAAGATTTTCAAGAGTTACAAGCCCTAAGTGTCTAGCAAGTTAGGTAACTTGAGAGGAGAGAAAGAAGGTGCCTACCTTATATTTCCCATGATTTAAGAAGATGTCAATGAGGAACCTAACACTTTGGATCGACTCATTATGCTCTAAAGCATATAAAAAGAGCAAGTCACATTGAGTGGCCTTCTCATTTCCATCACTTCTTTGGTAGATAGTGTAGGTGATGATTCTATAGAGAAGCTAAAATAGGAGAGTTCTAAAATGAATGGCTTTAGATGACCTATTGTTATATTCAGTTTCAATGGAAAGCTCAATCTAAAAAGAAGAAAAATTCTTCAAAGGAAAATCCTTATCCGTATAAGAGAAAGCTCCATAGGTTTGGAATCCCCAAACTTTATCAAACTCTTCTAAAGATAGGGAAAAGTCTTGGTAAAAAAGCCTAAAGTAAACTCCATAGAATCCTATGGGTGCATTATGGTTTTTCACTACCCTAAGGGACATTAGGAATTCCCTTGAGAGACTAAGGTAACCTAACTCATTAAGGAATGTAAAATGCCTCCACCCAATCCTATCAAGGTAGCTAAAGATTTCATCTTGGATATTTAAGGCTAGGAGAATCCCTTTCGTAAGCATTTTAGTGGGTTTTATGGTCTTTTTCTTGAGCATATAATATTTTGTTTCTCTTCTTCTGTTTTGTACTTGGGTTTATGTGGTCGAACTCTCATCCTAGTGAAGTGTTTGGGTTTAGGTTGAGGTTCACTAATCACAATCCCTTTTCCTTTGGTTTGGTCTTTCTGTTTGGTAGTTTTGGTTTTGGGAGCCATAACCACAACAAGAGCAAAACACAAAAGATAAAAATAGAAATGTAAAAGTTAGAAAAGAAAGGTAGAAGATAGAGAGTTAATGGAGCTTGAAAAGTTTAAAAACTTCTTGTTGATGAACAAAAGCTTGAAAGACTATTTGAGAATGTGTTTAAGTGTTTTGTAAAGATGTATTTTCATGCAATATAAGGATATTTAAAGGCAAAATTTAAAAAAAAAAAACTAGCATTTTCTGACCATTTGAGGGCATAATGGACAAAAATTTGAAAGTTCCAACATTTTAAAAAATTGGTCAGTTAGACATGTTGTGGGGTCGCTCAACCTGTTGTGCAACCACAAGGAGGGTCTGGCAGTCTCTACAAGCACTGGGCACTCTCACAAGTGTGCTAAAAATGTAACAGTCAAGAATTTTAAAAAATTTTAAATTTGGGCCACCGCATGAGCTGTTGTGTGCTTGATCAATGGTAGTTTCTGAGGCTCAGTTTGTTCAGTCCATAGTACAACAATGTAGAATTTTTGGGAGATCGTAAAAATGAAAAACGTAAGGATTTTATTGATTTTTCAAAGAAAAATGATCAAATAGATGTGGAAGTGTCAAAGAGTGATCATACAAGGGATTTTCATCAATTATGCCAATATGTTGTTTAATGAAGTTTAATCTTTCTTCATATAAAGGTTTTGTAAAGATATTGGCAAGTTGGTTTTGGGTGTCAATAAATTCTAAGACAACACTATGATTTTGAACATTTCTCTTAAAAAATGATGCTTAATGTCTATATGCTTGGATAAAGAATGCTGAATCGGGTTCTTAGATGAGTTAATTGCACTTGTGTTATCACACTTAATAGAAATGTAATCTAATGTTTTTCCATAATCAAGCAATTGTTGTTTCATCCAAGGAACTTGTGTGCAACAAAAAACATACTGTAATATCCCAAAATATGCCCTAGAAGTTTTGTATAATAATTGTTGTAATTGGAATAAGTGTATATGTGTTTAATTGAAAAGAGAAAGGAAGTGAAGAGAGAGTGTATATGTTGTATATATAGGGATATATACAACATATACAAGTCAAAATGTGAAGTCAAAAGATGGTTAGTTAATGATTTTAAATTAATTAAGTTAATTAAGTGGAATTTGAGTGAGTGGAAGTGGATGGAGATATTTAGAATATTTTAATATTAAATGCTTGGAGGAGAAGGTTTTGAGGAGATAGTGGGTGAGAATTTGACTTTGTCTTCTTTCTTTCTTTCTTTCTTCTTCGTGGTTCACCTTCCTCTTCTTTTCTTTTCTTTTCTTTGTTTGGCCGGTCCTCCATAGCAAGAGAGCAAGAGAGAGATTTGATCGTTCATACTCAAGATTGAAGGAAGTTTTCAAGTGATCAAGTTGGAAATTTAAGAGTTTCTTCATCCTTGGTAAGTTTTCCACTTGATTCTTTGATTTTCTTTGAGTTTGTGAGTTGAGATTGTGGTTGATATGTGTTTGTTTGATTGTGGTGTGTTTAAGAGTGTTTGGTTCAATTGATTTTGGATTTTGGGGTTAAATTGAAGGAAAGAGTAAGTTTGTTCGAAGTGAAAGTGTTGTGGTTGTGTTTTGGGGTTTGTGGTAATGATTATGATTTTTGTTTGATGTATGTTTTGAGTTGTTTTGGTGTTTTTGCAAGTTTGTTATGGTTTTGGGTGTGTTTAGCTAAGTTGGTTTGAAGTGGGAAATGGTGGAAGAAAGTGGTTTGTTAGATGTAGTGTTGTTGTTGCTGGAATCTGGATTTTTGGCCTGACACGCCCATGAGCACGGCCAGGTATTTAGGCGTGTCAATGGTTCTGTGTTCTTGGATGGGTGACACAAGTAGTGACACGCCCATGTCACTGAGCGTGTCATAGCTACTGTGTGGTCGAAGAATTGACATGGCCATGAGCACGTCCGTGTTGTTGGACATGTCAATGTTTCTGTGAGACAGAATGTATTACACTTCCAGTGACACGCCCGTGGTTCTGAGCGTGTCAAAGCTTCTGTGTTGTGAGTTTAGGGCACGGTCAGGGACACGCCCGTGTTGTTGAGCGTGTCATGTGTAGAGGTTGCCCTAGTTGGTTTTATCTATGTTATCTCATGTGTATTATTCCTTTTGGTTTAGGTTGTGAGGAGTTTGAGTTGCCCTAACCTAAGTGTTAAGAATTCTTGGAAGAGGAAGATTATAGATTGGTGTGAGTTGTCCTTGAGGTAAGTACAAACCCTATATTATTGCATACATGTATATGATTATGAAACTTGACACATTTGGTTGTAAATGTGTTAAGAAATCTATTGCATTGTTGTTGCATATTAATAATGCTATGTTTTACATAATGTGAACTTTGTGGAATGTATGTTAAAGATTCTAAAGAATATGATGATGCAATGAAATATGAAATATGATATGTGAAAGGTATGATGATATAATGAATTGCCTTAATGTGATTTGAGATATGATGAGATATAAAGCCATTGTTGTTGGCTATGATAATGCAAATGAAATATAATTGGAGCATGATTGACTAGTTTGATTATGAGAAGTGAAATGAGAAATGAATTGAAAAGAGATTGATAAAGCAATAAATGAAATGATTGTGTGCTTAATATGTTATTCAATTTTTAGAGTTCTGGGTTTGGCGGCATGCCTATGAATCGCTAGATAGGTGAAAAGACAGGGTTCTAAGCCGATTCCAGCTGAGAAATGTGAAATATGATATGATGTTTTTGGGGTGAAAAGACTGGGTCATAAGCCTCAAAAACAGTAACAGTCTTGCCGGGTTGAGGATCTCCTCGGGTTTATCCGGGTTGAGGTCCAAGAGACTGCGCAAAAACAGTAACAGTCTTGCCGGGTTGAGGATCTCCTCGAGTTTAGCTGGGTTGAGGTCCAAGAGACTAGGTTTGTTACACTATCCATGGATAGAGATATATATATATATATCGCCTACAGGCTTGATGATTGTGATTATGGACCAAAGCAGTAACTCTGAACTTTGAATAATATAGTAGATTCGTTTTGGGCCCATGTTTGTCTTTGTTTATATATGATTCATAAATGGGGAAACAAATGAATAATGTGATATATGCTTGTCTTTGCTTTAACATGTTTATGGATGTGGAAATTGTGAGTATTACTTCATGAATTGTTTATGAAACTTGATTGTGTGACATTGGCATTGCATCATAGCATAATATTATTATGGGTTGTACCATAAGCCGTTGGCTTAGCGCGATTGTGGTTCATCGCGCAGGTGACAGGGAAGAACCAGAGAGTTCCTCTAGGCCGAGTAGAGTCTAGATTTTGAAGTGTTGATAGTGGGACTTAAAGATCAAAGACATACTGCCAAACATGTATATATATATATATTATGTTTTGTAAAACTTGAGTTTTAATGTATATGTATTTGTAAATGTTTGTTATATTTTCCACTGCGTTTTGAATAAACATTTTATCTATTGTGTTTTATAAAATAACTTAAATGTTTTAAATTTGTTCATATTATTGTAAAGGGATGATTTGTATGTTTTGTAAACTGTAGCATTCCTATATTCAGTATAAGTATATTACTTATACAGTGGTATGTAGTGTGCGTATACGGGGTATAGGGATGTTACAAATGTTTTGGTATCAGAGCCTAGGTTTGAGATTCTCAACCTATGTAAAATGTAAGAAAAAGGAAATTTTGAGTTTTAAAATATTTTTTTTATAAGATACATGTTTTGGTATTGGTAGTCTTTGATCTTTAATGAGGTATATTCTGCTGTGTTTGCAGATATAGGTAGTGATGACGTCTCAGTCACGTCAGTCTGTAGAAGGTAGTGTTGAGAGTGTAGCTCTTAAAGAGGGTAGAGATGGAGCTAGGGTTGAGAGAGTTAGTGAGGCACCTGTTTCTGTGCCAGAGAGATCAGTTGCTGATAAAGTTCCGCCAGTGTGGTTAAGACATATGGTAGAACTATTGAGACAAGCTCCAGTACAGCCACCACCACCACCACAGCCTCAAGTGCCAGTGAGACATTATAATAAGTTGAGGAAGTATGGGGCTGAGGATTTCTTGGGCACTACAGATCCTGCAGTGGCTGAGCAGTGGTTGGATAAAGTGTAGAGGATATTTATCCAGTTGCAAGCTGCTCCTGATGAGAAATTTGATTATGCTAGGTCCTTATTGCAAAAAGATGCTTATGACTGGTGGAAGATGGTTCCTCATGCCATGGATGATCCACCTACATTATCTTATAGTGATTTTCTGAGGGAGTTTGAGCAAAAATATACTCCGAGGGAGTATAAAGATGTTAAGAAGATGGAATTCCTGAACTTGAGGCAAGACAACCGAACAGTGACAGAATATGAGATTGAGTATATCCGGTTGAGTCATTATGCCGGGTGGATTATCTCTGATGAAATAGACCGGTGCAGAAGATTTGAGGAGGGATTGAGGCCCTCTATTATGTGCATTGTTGTTGGTTCTCGGTACTAGGATTTTTCTCAGCTAGTTGCAGCAGCTAGAAGTGTTGAGAGAGCACAGAGTATTGCAACAGCTGCTACCGAGGAGGAGACCAGAGTAAGGAGATCCCAGTTTGAGGCAGGATCTTTATCTATGAAGAGGAGTCGAGGAAGTTTCATTCCGAGAATCAGTAGGAGCCAGAGACAGTCGGGTAGGTCAGTTAAGTATCAGAGGCAGAGGCCGAGACCTACAGTTTCAGTAGCTAGTGCTCCGACTCCAGTGATTCAGAGATCTACTCCACCTGTATGTGAGCTTTGTGGTAGGATCCATGGGGGTGTTTGTTGGAAGGTTGGTGGATCAGCTGGATGTTTTAGATGTGGGTCACCAGCTCATTTCATTAGAGAGTGTCCTGAGATGCAGGAGCATAGACAGGCAGATTCTGCAGCTTCTCGACCTAGTGTCCATAGAGGTGGTCGAGGGGGCAGAGGTTTTAGTAGAGGTGGTCGACCCGGGTTTAGTCAGAGAGGAGGTTCTACATCCAGAGGCAGTAGACCAGATGAGGCCGGACCTTCTCAGAGAGTATATGTGATGCAGAGGCAGCCGGATGCTTCAGCAGTTATAGCGGGTACATTTTCTTTATTTGGCATTTTCAGTTCTTGCTTTGATTGATCCAGGATCTACTCATTCATACATAAGTGCAACCATTTTGCCTGTGTCTGAATTGCATTCAGAGTCCTTAGGATTTGATGTCTTGGTGACAAATCCTTTAGGACAGAGTGTTGTGGTGAGTAAGGTGCATCGTGATAGTGCAGTTGTGGTGCAAGGTGAGGAGTTTCTTGGTGATTTGATTGAAATGCCTTTTAAGGAGTATGACTTGATCTTAGGCATGGATTGGTTGTCTAAGCATGGAGCAGTGGTAGATTGTCAAAAGAAGTGTGTTAACTTGAGAACCAGTAGTGGTAGAAGTGTGATGGTATCTGGTGAGCAGAGACAACTTGCATCCTTGTTTGTATCAGCTGTAACAGCTAGAAGGTTGATTAGAAAAGGGTGTGATGCTTATCTTGCTCATGTTGTGGATACTAGAGTAGAGGGTTCTCAACTTGATAGTATAACCACAGTTGAAGAATTTCCAGATGTGTTTCCTGAGGAGCTGCCAGGGTTACCCCCTGAGAGAGAGGTTGATTTTGGTATCGATTTGTTGCCTGGTACCACTCCCATCTCTATTACTCCTTATCGAATGGTACCTGCTGAGTTGAGAGAGTTGAAGGTGCAGTTACAGGAGTTGTTGGATAAAGGGTTTATTCGCCCTAGTGTTTCTCCATGGGGAGCTCCTGTTTTGTTTGTGAAGAAGAAGGATGGTACTTTGAGATTATGCATCGATTATAGACAATTGAACAAGGTGACTATTAAGAATAAGTATCCTTTGCCTAGGATTGATGATCTCTTTGATCAATTGAAGGGAGCAGCAGTGTTTTCCAAGATTGATTTGAGATCAGGGTACCATCAGTTGAGGGTTAGAGCTGAAGATGTTCCTAAGACAGCTTTTCGCACAAGGTATGGGCATTATGAGTTCTTGGTGATGCCTTTTGGGTTGATGAATGCACCTGCAGCTTTCATGGATTTGATGAATAGGGTGTTTAGGCCCTATCTAGATCAGTTTGTTGTGGTCTTTATTGACGATATTTTGGTGTATTCGCGTAATGAAGAGGAGCATGACAAGCATTTACGGATTGTATTGCAGATCTTGAGAGAGAAGCAATTGTATGCTAAGCTGTCGAAGTGTGAGTTTTGGCTTGATCAAGTGATTTTTCTTGGTCATATAGTTTTAGCAGATGGTATAAGAGTTGATCCGAGTAAAGTTGAAGCTATTTTGAATTGGAGTCCACCGAAGTGTGTGACTGAAGTTAGAAGTTTTCTGGGTTTGGTAGGCTATTATCGACGCTTTGTGAAAGGTTTTTCTTTGATAGCTACTCCACTCACTAGATTACTTCGGAAGGGAGTTAGATTTGTGTGGATAGATCAATGTCAAGCTATTTTTGAGTAGTTGAAAGAGATGTTGACTCAAGCTCTTGTTCTTACTTTACCTGTGGAAGATAAACCTTATGTGATTTATAGTGATGCTTCACATAATGTTTTAGGTTGTGTTTTGATGCAAAAGGGTAAAGTTGTAGCTTATGCTTCTCGGCAGTTGAAGCCGCATGAGCTCAATTATCCGACGCATGATTTGGAATTGGCAGCTATAGTGTTTGCTTTGAAGATTTGGCGACACTACTTGTATGGAGAGAAGTGTTTCATTTATACAGATCATAAGAGTTTGAAATATTTGGGTGTTCAGAGAGAGCTGAATCTTCGGCAGAGGCGATGGTTAGAGCTGATCAAAGACTACGGCTGTTTGATTGATTATCATCCTGGTAAGGCGAATGTTGTTGCTGATGCCTTGAGTAGGAAGTCTTTGGCAGGCTTGACTGTGTATTCGCTCTCGTTGCTTGTTGAGTTGAGAGCGTTGCATGTTAGTTTTGAATCAGGTGATGATGGTGCATTGTTGGCTCAGTTGCAGTTGAGATCGGTATTGTTAGATCAGATAAAAGAGGCTCAATTGGTAGATGAGAAAATTCAGAAGATTGTGTCAGATTGCCAAAATGGGGAGAACCGAGATTTTCATATAAGAAGTGGTGGTAGCCTTTGGTTCAAGGATAGGTTGTGTGTTCCTGATGATGCTAATTTGAGAAAGTTTATTTTAGAGGAAGCACACCAGTCAGTTTTTGCTATGCATCCTGGAAGTACAAAGATGTATCATGATTTGAAGCAGCATTACTGGTGGTCAGGTATGAAGAGAGACATAACGGAATTTGCATCCAAGTGTCTCACTTGTCAGAGGGTGAAAACTGAGCATCAAGTTCCAACAGGGTTGCTTCAACCTTTATCAGTGCCTGAATGGAAATGGGAGAGAGTGACAATGGATTTTGTGTCTGGTTTGCCATTGACTCAGAAAAAGCATGATGCTATTTGGGTGATTGTTGATCGGTTGATGAAGGCAGCTCATTTTCTTCCAGTTAGGATGGATTATTCTCTTGAGAGGTTGACTGAGCTGTATATCAGTGAGATAGTGAAGTTGCATGGAATCCAAATTTCTTTAGTGTCTGATCGAGATCCTTGGTTTACTTCGAGATTTTGGAAGAGTTTGCATGGTGCTTTGGGTTCTTGATTGCACTTTAGCACTGCTTTTCATCCGCAGATAGATGGGCAGTCAGAAAGAGTGATACAGATTATAGAGGATATGTTGAGAAGCTGTGTCATTGATTTTTCTGGAAGTTGGGATAGATTTTTGCCACTTGTGGAATTTGCTTACAACAACAGTCATCAATCCAGTGTTGGTATGGCACTATTTGAGGCATTGTATGGTAGAAGATGTAGGACGCCTTTATGTTGGAATGAACTTGGAGAAGACAATTTAGTTGGTCCTGATTTGATTAAAGAGACGGAAGAGAAAGTGAAGATAATTCGGGATCAGTTGAAAGCAGCTTCAGATCGGCAGAAATCTTATTCAGATTTGAAGAGGAGAGACATAGAGTTTGATGTTGGAGATAAAGTATTTTTGAAAGTATCTCCTTGGAAAAAGATTTTAAGATTTGGTCGAAGAGGGAAGCTAAGTCCTCGTTTTATTGGACCTTACGAGGTATTGGAAAGAGTTGGACCAATTGCTTATCGAATTACTTTTCCATATGAGTTGGATAGAATCCATAATGTCTTCCATGTTTCTATGTTGCGGAGGTATAGATCAGATCCATCTCATGTTTTACCAGTTGAATCTGTTGAGGTGAGTTCGGATCTGACTTTTGAGGAAGAACCAATTGCTGTTTTGGCACATGAAGTGAAAGAGTTAAGAAATAAGAAAGTGCCATTGGTGAAAGTTCTTTGGAAGAATCATGCAAAGGAAGAGGCAACTTGGGAGAGTGAGCAAGCTATGCGAGATCAGTATCCTCAACTTCTTCAGACTTGAAATCAGGTAATTTCGAGGATGAAATTTCTTTTTAGAGGGGGAGAATTGTAATATCCCAAAATATGCCCTAGAAGTTTGGTATAATAATTGTTGTAATTGGATTAAGTGTATATGTGTTTAATTGAAAAGAGAAAGGAAGTGAAGAGAGAGTGTATATGTTGTTATATAGTGATATATACAACATATACAAGTCAAAATGTGAAGTCAAAAGATGGTTAGTTAATGATTTTAAATTAATTAAGTTAATTAAGTGGAATTTGAGTGAGTGAAAGTGATGAAGATATTTAGAATATTTTAATATTAAATGCTTGGAGGAGAGGGTTTTGAGGAGATAGTGGGTGAGAATTTGACTTTGTCTTCTTTCTTTCTTTCTTTCTTCTTCGTGGTTCACCTTCCTCTTCTTTTCTTTTCTTTTCTTTTCTTTTCTTTGTTTGGCCGGTCCTCCATAGCAAGAGAGAAAGAGAGAGATTTGATCTTTCATACTTAAGATTGAAGGAAGTTTTCAAGTGATCAAGTTGGAAATTTAAGAGTTTCTTCATCCTTGGCAAGTTTTCCACTTGATTCTTTGATTTTCTTTGAGTTTGTGAGTTGAGATTGTGGTTGATATGTGTTTGTTGGATTGTGGTGTGCTTAAGAGTTTTTGGTTCAATTGATTTTGGATTTTGGGGTTAAATTGAAGGAAAGAGTAAGTTTGTTGGAAGTGAAAGTGTTGTGGTTGTGTTTTGGGGCTTGTGGTAATGATTATGATTTGTGTTTGATGTATGTTTTGAGTTGTTTTGGTGTTTTTGCAAGTTTGTTATGGTTTTGGGTGTGTTTAGCTAAGTTGGTTTGAAGTGGGAAATGGTGGAAGAAAGTGGTTTGTTGGATGTAGTGTTGTTGTTGCCGAAATATGGATTTTTGGCCTGACACGCCCATGAGCACGGCCAGGTCTTTAGGCGTGTCAATGGTTCTGTGTGGTCGAAGAATTGACAGGGCCATGAGCACGTGCGTGTTGTTGGACGTGTCAATGTTTCTGTGAGACAGAATGTATTACACGTCCAATGACACGCCCGTGGTTCTGAGCGTGTCAAAGCTTCTGTGTTGTGAGTTTAGGGCACGGTCAGGGACACGCCCATGTTGTTGAGCGTGTCATGTGTAGAGGTTGCCCTAGTTGGTTTTATCTATGTTATCTCATGTGTATTATTCCTTTTTGTTTAGGTTGTGAGGAGTTTGAGTTGCCCTAACCTAAGTGTTAAGAATTCTTGGAAGAGGAAGAGTATAGATTGGTGTGAGTTGTCCTTGAGGTAAGTACAAACCCTATATTATTGCATACATGTATATGATTATGAAACTTGACACATTTGGTTGTAAATATGTTAAGTAATCTATTGCATTGTTGTTGCATATTAATAATGCTATGTTTTACATAATGTGAACTTTGTGGAATGTATGTTAAAGATTCTAAAGAATATGATGATGCAATGAAATATGAAATATGATATGTGAAAGGTATGATGATATAATGAATTGCCTTAATGTGATTTGAGATATGATGAGATATAAAGCCATTGTTGTTGGCTATGATAATGCAAATGAAATATAATTGGAGCATGATTGACTAGTTTGATTATGAGAAGTGAAATGAGAAATAAATTGAAAAGAGATTGATAAAGCAATAAATGAAATGATTGTGTGCTTAATATGTTATTCAATTTTCAGAGTTCTGGGTTTGGCGGCATGCCTATGAATCGCTGGATAGGTGAAAAGACCGGGCCGTAAGCCGATTCCAGCTGAGAAATGTGAAATATGATACGATGTTTTTGGAGTGAAAAGACTGGGTCGTAAGCCTCAAAAACAGTAACAGTCTTGCCGGGTTTAGGATCTCCTCGGGTTTATTCGGGTTGAGGTCCAAGAGACTGGGTCTGTTACACTCAAAAATAGTAACAGTCTTGCCAGGTTGAGGATCTCCTCGAGTTTAGTTGGGTTGAGGTCCAAGAGACTGGGTCTGTTACACTATCCATGGACAGAGATATATATATATATATCGCCTACGGGCTTGATGATTGTGATTATGGACCAAAGCAGTAACTCTGAACTTTGAATAATATATTAGATTCTTTTTGGGCCCATGTTTGTCTTTGTTTATATATGATTCGTAAATGGGGAAACAAATGAATAATGAGATATATGCTTGTCTTTGCTTTAACATGTTTTTGGATGTGGAAATTGTGAGTATTACTTCATGAATTGTTTATGAAACTTGATTGTGTGACATTGGCATTGCATCATAGCATAATATTATTGTGGGTTGTACCACTAAGCCGTTGGCTTAGCGCGATTGTGGTTCATCGCGCAGGTGACAGGGAAGAACCGGAGAGTTCATCTAGGCCGAGTAGAGTCTAGATTTTGAAGTGTTGATAATGGGACTTAAAGATCAAAGACATACTACCAAACATGTATATATATATTTTATGTTTTGTAAAACTTGAGTTTTAATGTATATGTATTTGTAAATGTTTATTATATTTTCCGCTGCGTTTTGAATAAACATTTTATCTACCGTGTTTTATAAAATAACTTAAATGTTTTAAATTTGTTCATATTATTGTAAAGGGATGATTTGTATGTTTTGTAAACTGTAGCATTCCTATATTCAGTATACGTATATTACTGATACAGTGGTATGTAGTGTGCGTATACGGGGTATAGGGGTGTTACACATGCAACAACATATTCAGCTTCCATGATAGATAAAGCAACCAACACTTGTTTCTTGCTAAACTAAGAAATTAGGAATTCACTTAGAAAATGATATGCTCCAGTGGTGCTTTTCCTATCTAGTAGGCTACTAGCAAAATCTGCATCTGAAAAACCTAACATATCAAATGATGTGTTTCTAGGATACCATAGACCTAAATGTAATGTAACATTCAAATATTTTAAAATTCTCTTAGTGGCATTAAAATGTGATTCTCTAGGGCAAGATTGAAATCTAGCACACAAACAAACATTATACATTATATCGGGTCTATAAGTAGGTAAGTGAAGTAGTGATCTAATAATTTGTTGATATTTCTTCTCATCTACTACCTTACCACTTTCATCTTTGTCAAGTTTCAAGGATGTGTTCATTGGAGTTTTACTTGCTTTGCAACCATCCATTCCAAACTTCTTGAGAAGTTTCTTTGTGTACTTGGATTGGTTGATGAAGATTCCATCCTTGCATTGCTTGATTTGTAGTCCATGGAAGAATCTGAGTTCACTGATCATGCTCATTTCAAATTCCCTAGTCACACATTAAACAAATTCCTTGCACAAAGATTCATTCATAGCACCAAATATAATGTCATCAATATAAATTTACACAATCAATATGTTAAACATATTCTTTTAACAAAAAGAGTTGTGTCAACCTTACCTTTTGAAAAACTATTTTCTAACAAATAAGCACTAAGTCTATCGTACCAAGTTCTTGGAGCTTATTTCAATCCATATAGTGCTTTGGTAAGTTTGAAAACATGATTCAGAAAATCATAGTCTTTAAAACCAGGAGGTTGTTAAACATAGATTTCCTCATTTATAAATCCATTTAGAAATGCACTTTTAACATCCATTTGAAAAAGTTTAAAATTCATGTGACAAGCAAATGCAAGAAATATTCTAATAGCTTCTAACCTAGCAATGAGAGCAAATGTCTCATCATAGTCAATACTTTCCTATTGGTTATAACTTTTGGCTACCAATCTAGTTGTGTTTCTAGTAATGAGACCATTTTTAGAAAGCTTATTCTCATATATCCATTTACATTAAATAATTGAATGATCTTTGGGTTTAGGAATAAGTTCCCATACTTGCGTCTCGCAAATTGGTTAAGTTCATCTTGCATAGCAATCACCCAACATTCATAACTAGGAGCCTCCTCAATGGTCCTTGGCTCAGTTTGAGAAACAAAGGCAACATTAGCATCTATGTGTTTAAGTTTAGATCTAATAGTTACTTCCTTTGATGTGTCACTAATGAGAAGTTCTTTTGGATGGTCCTTCTTGTATTGCCAATCTTTGGGTAGTTCTTGAGACTCTTCTTCTTGTTCCATTATTGTCTCAATTTCATTGTGATTGTCCTTTGGAATATTATTTGTTTCTTGTTCTTTAAATGTACCTACAAAATCATCAAGAGAATTACATTTCCTTTGATCAAGTTTAGAGGATTCATAAAAAATAACATGCATTTATTCTTCAACTACTAGTATTCTTTTATTAAATACTCTATATGCTTTGCTAGAAGATAAATACCCTAAAAATATGCCTTCATCCGATTTGGTTGATAATTTTTCAAGATTATCCTTAGTGTTTAATATAAAGCATTTGCATCCAAATACTTTGAGGTATGAAACTTTGGATTTTCTACCATTCCAAAGCTCATAAGAGGTTTCATTTATCAAAGGCCTTTTGTAAACATGATTTGAAATATAACATGCGATATTAAAGGCCTCTGCCCAAAAGTAAGATGGTAAATTATACTCATTGAGCATCGTCCTAGCCATTTCTACCAATGTTCTATTTTTCCTTTCAACTACACCATTTTGTTGTGGTGTTCTAGGAGCTGAAAAGTTATGTGAAATACCAAACTGATTGCAAAAGTTTTCAAAATTTCCATTTTCAAATTCTTTTCCATGATCACTTCTAATAGATGTGATTACATATCCTTTTTCATTTTGAACTCTTTTTGCAAAAAAATTTTAAAATGATTGAAAACTTCATTTATTAAGCTAAGAATTTAACCCATGTAAACTTTGAGTAATCGTCAACAAGCACAAATGCATACAACTTGCCACCTAAGCTAACAACTCTATTTGGTCAAAATAAATCTAAATAAATTATTTATAGTGGCCGAGAAGTGCTTAAAACATTTTTGGTTTTAAATGAACTTTTTTGTTATTTTCCAAATTGACATGGTTCACATATTTTGTCTTTATTAAATTTTATCTTAGGGAGTCCATCTATAAGCTCTTCTTTACTAATGCATTGTAAATGATCCATGCTAGCATGTCCTAGTCTCCTATGCCAAATCCATGCATCATTACTAATGGTAATCAAGCATTCAAATGCATTATTAGAATGTAAGTCAATTTTATAAGTATTGCTAATTTTAAATCCTTTGAATGCAAGTTCACCATTGGAAGAAGTAACTTTGCATCATTTAGAGTCAAAATTTACACTAGATCCATTATCACACAATTGACTCACAATAAGCAAATTATGTTTTAAACCATCAACAAGCCATACATTATCAATCATATTTTTGCCAAGCATGCCAATGGATCTAATGCCTATGATTTTACCTTTAGCGTTATTCCCAAAAGTCAAATTACCTCCTTACTTGTAGGTGAGAGTTGTAAAAAGTTTTGTATTGCCCATCATGTGCCTTGAACATCTACTATCCATAAGCCAAATACTTTCATTGATAGTAGACTTTAGGCTTTCATTGATAGTAGACTTTAGGCATACTTGTAAGACAATAAGGTTTATCTTCTTTTAAATATCCAAATGAACTTGGGTTCTTGGGGGTTAGTAGTAGAAGAATCCTCTAATTGGAGATGAGCATTCCTAATATAGCAAAAGGTGCTTTATGTCCAAATTTCATACAATAAGTGCATTGGTACAAGGTTTTATATTTATGCACTCTTTTATTGAAATTTAAAGAACTATATGCACAATTGCAAGTGTATGTTGAGTGAAATTGGGTTTGTTCATTTTTGTGTTTATGTGCATGCATTGTATACATATATGCATGGTTTGCTCTTGGATATTTAGTTCTAGAGCCTTGTGAACCCAATATAATCCCTTTAGGATTTTTAGGTTTGGTGTGTGCATTAGTGTTCTTTACAACTTCAACACCAGAGGTTTGAGTTATAGAGCTTTTACAAATGTTGTTGCATTAGATGTAGTAATAGATGAGCCATTGAACCCTAAACCATATTTCAAAGCGAGTGACCTTTGATTACTAATCATAGTATCTAAGGTTTCTTTTCCTTTATGAAATTTAGATATAGAGTTCTTAAGTTCACTTATTCTCCATTCAAAATTTCATTTTCTTTATAAATTTTTTCTAGGCTAGGTGAATTCTTTGAGATCTCATCCATAGATTTCAATAATTGTTCATTTGAATTCTTTAATTCTAAGGTTGAATTTTTTAGAGATACAATGTCTTTTTCTATCTTAGGTTATTTGTCGTTATAGAATTTCATTTGAGAGAAATATTTTTGTACTCTAAGATTCATGTGCTCAATTAAATCACTATCATTGAAGCATCATCAACATTGTCATCATAGGCAATCAATTTCAAGGGTTGAGCACCTACCTCATTGGTGTGATTATCATCCCCAATGGCCATGAGACATTGATTAGCAATTCCTTGCTCTTGTTCCTCTTTTTCTTCACTTGAGGAATCATCATCCCATGTGGCTTTGAGTGATTTCCTCTTTTCCTTATCCCACTTCTTATTGTTCTTTAACTTGAAGTAATCCAATTTGATGTAACCCATTTTGCCACATTTATAAAATTTTACTTCATTCTTTTTCTATTTATCTTTGTAGGAGGATTTAGGAAATGTACCTTGGTTAGCTTGTAGTCTTCTCTTTCTCTTTCAATCACTTATCATTTTAGAAAGCATAGCCATTTCTTCATTATCATCACTATCTTCATCACTTGGATCTCTACTTCCTCGATGGCTTTAAGAGCCATTGCTTTTCTTTTATTCTTTTCACCTTGTTCATCTTCTTTTTCGGTGTGCAATTCAAATGTGAGTAGTTTTCCTACGAGCTCATTAGTTCACAAGGAGTTAAGGTCATGAGCTTCTTCAATTGAGGAATCTTTAGACCCAAAACTCCTCTTTGCTCTAAGTACTCTCAAAATTTTGCTATTAACATCACCTTGATCATAGACCTTGCATATTTCTTTTTTTTTTGTTGACAATGGCAAGCAAATGATTTGTCATGTCTGTGACTTTCTCATTGGGCTTCATCTTGAAAAGCTCATACTCACGCATAAGCATTTGCTTCTTGGTGAACCTCGCTTGGGTAGTACCCTCATGATAGTTTTCAATGGTTTTCCAAATGCTATGTGCACAAGTAAGATGTTGAACTCTTCTATCTTCTTCTCTTGATATTGAATTCATTAAGATAGAGGCTGCCTTACTATTTTTGAAATGAGTTCTCACCTTGTCACTTGTTCATTGTGCTCTAGGAAGAGGAACTTGGACACCATCAACTTCATGAGTGGGAGGTTTCCACTCATTTTTAACATATTCCCAAAGCTCAATTTCTTCACTATTAAGGAACAAATACATCTTATGTTTCCAATAAGAGTAATCAATTCCATTGAAATAAGGTCTAAGGAAGGAATTTAGATTTTTATGTGTAGAAGTTGTAGAGTTGGAAGTAGAAGTAGATTTATAGGTATTTGTTGGTGGAATGGCTGCCATTTTGGATCAAATTTCACACTTAAAGTTTCTTGAAATCTAGAGGCTATGATATCAATTATTATCCCAAACTAGCAACCAAGAGGGGGAGTGTGTTGGTTGATTTGAGTAATGATGATAAATTAAAAAATTTAAAAGCAAGAGATGAAGAGAATTAAGATGGAGATGGAGTAGAGGAGAATTAACACAATGAATTATAGTGGTTTGGATTACCTCAATCCTATATCCACTTCCTTAACAACTTACTAAGGTTCCACTAATTTTGAGATTTTACAAGCTTAACTCTAACTTAGTATTTTTCACAAGCTCATACCAAACTTTAACAAGGTTTGGGATCAATCCTCACAACCCTTACAAGAATTTTCCCAAGGCTCAATCTATAACATAAGTGTTTCAAAGCTAACACTGAACTTACAATGGTGTTTTTTGATGCTCACACCTAACACTCAAACAATACAAATGTTAATTATAGTATATAAAATTGAAAGTATATATCTTTGGTTATTAGAATCAAAAGTTACCTTCAAACAAGAGTGTGAGCAGGGATTTTTGCCTCCACTCCCACGTGGAATGATTTTTATGACTTTGACACTGTTAGCCTCGAGGCCTTAGAGAACATGGACCTAAGCCCGAAGAAAATGGAGTCACCATCCGAACGGGTCGGGAAAAAGAAAGGGGTGGATGACTCGATTCCTAAGGAATCCCCAATCCCCTTAATGGGTTTGGAAAGTTAGGTACGTGTGAGGAAGGTGAGAAATGGCCTAGCACCCCCACAACGCCCGATTCATTGGAACCGGCCTCCTTTTCAAGTCTTAATATTATAAAATTCTTAAATATAATGATATTATACATATTACATGCAATTATAAGAATAAATAAATACTTCATTAAAAATCATAGCAATGTCCAAACAAAGCAAATAAATGGACAGCCATCCGAGGATGAAAATATGTCCTTACATCGTCTAATATCTAAAACTAAATAGGACACCCACCGAAAGATGGAAATGTGTCCTTTACATTAATTTCAAAATATGAAAAAAATTTAAATTACATAAAGATTAATTAATGACGTACCCAATCATGGAAACATACCTCTTACAATTTTAATACCAAGATAAACAAATAATAATAATAATAATAATAATAATAATGATAATGATAATAATAATAATAATAATAATAATAATAATAATAATAATAATAATAATAATAATAATAAAGAAACCATCCATGATAAACAAATCAAATATTGAAATCAAATAAATCAATCATCAAAACATATAATAAACTACATAATCAAATCTAAAACTAAATAAAGCAATAAATGTATAAATCTAGGGTTTACATCTTAAATTAGGGTTTCATGAATGGAATTAGGGTTTTGATAAATAGAACTATTATTATTATTTAAAAAAAATAAGATACTGTGATATATTTATAAACTTTGATCTTTTTGAAATATTGACTTATAATAAATAATTTCACAACACATACTCTTATATGGATGGCTACTAGATGTGTTTTAATTAAATGAACATGCATAAAAAATAATTAGTCATTTATGGGTTACTGGAGTTATTTTGTATGAATAACAAGCAATCTCATCAAAACATATTATGCCAAGTTTAAACGGATTTAATTTAGAAGACTTTCCTTCGTTGTTGATTCCACCAATAATTAAAGGTTGGTACAAATTCTTTATTGCACTGGCTTTGTTTGTTGGTTGAATAAAATCAAGACAGTAGTGAGCCACTGCCTTGATAAAGTTTTGTGTTTGATCTTTTTCTCCTTTGGTTGCTAGGGTTTCTCCCTTATTATTGGTTGCTCATTCTTGCTCTCTGTCTCTTTTCTTTCTCCGTTACTACAATCTTTTTAGTTCCAGTCCCAGAAATAAATTGCTAAAAGTTTAAAAGTCCTCAATATTTACTATTGCCTGTGTTTCTGCCAAAAAAAAAAACAAGTCCTTGAATTATTCTTGAATCATTGTGCCATCCAAAGTTGCCAAGAGAAGTTCGAATAATTCTTCAGTAAATTCCCCCCCCCCCTTTATGTGTATTTTTAATGTGGTATTTATAGGCAATTAAAAGAAAAAACCTATCATGGTAAGGAAATTAAAAACTATTAAGGAAATAAAATTCAAACCGAGTAAATTAAGGTCTTGGCAAAAATCGGAAGCGCGTGCGGGCCATTGGGCGAGACTGGCTTGCGGGTTGTGCTGTTGGGCCTACGATAATTACCGCTGACTGCCAAAGTTGCTTGGCATCTGGGCACTAAGGGCTAGCGAGCGAGATACGACAATTCAAGGGGCTGGTGGCTCATTTCGCCGCAAGCACACCTGCGGCGAATTGGCCTAAGCCAATTCATCAACGCAGCTTTCGTCTCCGATTTCTTTTTATTTTTTATTTATATATAAATATTTTAAATATAAATAATATTATTAAAATAAATAAAATAAATATAATTAATAAATAATAAATAAAATAAATATAATTAATAAGTAAAATAAATATTATATTATCAAACAAATAATAAATATTAAATAAAATAAATGTTATAAATAAATAATAAATAATAAGAAAAATAAACATTATATTATTAAAACAAATAATATATACTATAAAAATTATTTCGGATTGTTTTAAAATCATTGGACTGTACTGGATAAAAAATTAAGGGTTTATAGTTTGTCCCCTGCTTGAGCAATCTGAGACTACAGCAAAAGAGAGTAAAAAACAATGTGATTTTTGACTAGGTTTATAGCCAAACTGGACTCCATACCCAAGGTTGGTTTGACTTCTAGACTCAAAAATATTTTGGATTCTAGACCCGATGTGAGTTCTGGACTCAAAAAATAATTTGGGTTCTGGACCCGAGGTGAGTTCTGGACTCAAAAAGAATTTGGGTTTCAAACTGAAAAATGATTTGGATTCTCGACCCGAGATTAGATTTGATTGGGTGCTTGACATGAGACTGGATTTTGCGTACTCGACCCAATACTAGATTTGGATTTGGGTTCTCGACCCGAAACTGAATTTTGGGTGCTCGACCTGAAACTGAATTTGGATTTGGGTTCTCAACCCAAAACTGAATTTTGGGTTCCCGACCTGTGGCTGATTTGGATGCTCGATCTAAGACTGGATTATGGGTACTCGATCCAAAATTAGATTTTTGGGTACTCAACTTGAGACTGATTTGGATTTGGATTCTGGACCCAAAATTCAATTTTGGGTTCTCGACTCGATACTGGATTTGGGTGTTCGACTAGAAACTGATTTTTGTGCTCGAAGTAAAATTAATTTTTGGATTTCGGTTCTCGACCCGAAACTGGATTTTGGGTGTTCAATCTAAAACTAAATTTTGGGTTCTCGACCCGAGGCTGATTTGGATGCTCGATCCAAGACTGGATTATGGGTGCTTGACCCGAAACTAGATTTCTGGGTGCTCGACCTGAGACTAATTTGGATTATGGGTGCTTGACCAGAAACTGAATATTGGGTTCTCAACCCGAAACTAGATTGGGTACTTGGACCCGAGACAGGAGTTGGGTGCTCGACCTAAAACTGGATTTGGGTGCTTAATCTGAAACTAGATTTTATGTGCTCGACCCAAAACTAGATTAGGTACTTATACTAGAGATAGGAGTTGGGTGCTAGACCCGAAACTAGATTTGGGTGCTCGAACCAAAATTGAATTTGGATTTGGGTTCTCGATCCGAAGTTGGATTTTGGGTGCTCGACCCAAAACTAGACTGGGTACTTGGACCCGAGATAAGAGTTGGGTGCTTGACCCGATACTATTATTGGATTTGGGTTCTCGATCCGAAATTGGATTTTGGGTGCTCGATCCGAAATTGAATTTTGGGTTCTCGACCAGAAACTAGATTGGGTACTTGGACCCAAGACAGGAGTTGGGTACTCGACCCGAAACTGGATTTGGGTGCTAAACCTGAAACTGGATTTTAGGTGCTCGGCCCAAAACTAGATTGGGTACTTAGACTCGAGACAGGAGTTGGGTGCTAGACCCAAAACTAGATTTGGGTGCTCGACCCAAAACTGAATTTAGATTTGGGTTCTCAAGCCGAAATTGGATTTTGGGTGCTCGACCCAAAACTAGACTGGTACTTGGACCTGAGACAAGAGTTGGGTGCTTGACCCGATACTCTATTTGGATTTGAGTTCTCGACCTGAAATTGGATTTTGGGTGCTCGATCTGAAATTGGATTGTGACTGACCTTTTATAAGTTGAGAATTATGGTTGAACTGGTTATTCCATTATTTTTTGTTCTTCCTTTTGCAAAATATTTAGTTATTTTTTAGCTGGCCCTCATATATTCTCCTTGCCCCCTACGTGGAAAAATATATAAAATTGAGTTTGAAAATATTTTGTACATGCATAAACTCAAAAATTAAAAAGGAGAAGCTTTGCCCCTTATTTAGGCTCAAACCAATAATTTTTCTCATGCAGGCTCTGATTGATATTTGTATTTTTACTTGTTCCATGCATAAGCATGCATCTCTTCTTTCTTTTGCAAAAAGACTAGAGCTTCCTCAAGCAATGGGCTCTCCATGCCTCCTGATTCTATACCCGCTTCATCTTTGCTTCATAGAGTATCTGTTGTTCACTTTGATAAAGAATAGACGATACAATACAAGAAAATGCAATGTGATATGTTCATGTATGCATGATATGCATGAATAAAACTTACAGTGGTTCTATCAACTCACAGACCGAGATGATCAAATAAAGTGTTCTCATTGACTCCTTCCAGATGCCCGTTCAGGTCTTGCTTTGGAATGACAGAATGCTTCAAATTTATGGCTTTTATCTTCAAGATGTTGAGAACATGAGTGGTGAGGCCCAAGTAGCATAGTCAGGGATTCATCCATTTCAAACTATGTTTCAACATGTCAGTTGGTAGCTTCTTCATGACCTTGCCAATAATCATTTACTTTTCCCAATGTCCTTTGAGGTTCAATGGTTCAACATACTTCTCTTAACTTGAAGGCTTTGTATGACAAAAATATTTTTTTAAAAAACCTTAAAATCATATTTTAGCTTTGTCAAATCAGTGTCATTATACCTCAGGACTTAATTTTCTAAATTAACATATCTATACCCTAGTTACCGTACTAAACTCGAGAATCATTTCTATTTGAGCAAGAACTATTACACTTCAGATAGGCACATACACATTACTCTGTTAAAGATCTCATTTGAGTTTAAATATTGTCTATCTCATTTGCATGCTTATCCAAACTATCTCCACTAAAAGACTCTACCAACCAAGAGAGATCAACAGGTCTTTGATAGGCTTGACATGGGGTCTATAATGGACATGGTTTAAATGAAGGTCATTTTGAAATTGGAGTTGATGTGATACTATGGACAAGCCTTCACACTACAAACTTCTTGTTGGAACTTTAGGCAGTTGGAAATATGAAAAGATAGAGCTTTGAATGTTCTCCCATCTTCTTGGTGTTAATCTAGATCTTGATTGGGATAGTCTTTTCCCTTATAAAAAGGTTGATACACACATTCCTTTCTTTTTTCCCTTTTCTTTCTCTTTCTTTTTCTTACTCCTTTTCTTTGAGCATTTTATCATTTTATCCTTCTTTCCTACAGAACTGTCAAGTACAGGACTTTCAAGAACTGGATGGTCTTCCTCCTTTTTCTTTGGTTTTGATTGAATCTTTGGTTGGGTTGGACTAATTCAAGTCAAACCGCCCTTATAAACCAAATGGAAGTCTTTTGCTACTTTAGGTAAAGGAAAACTTGGCTGGCTTTCTGAACTGCCTTTTGTATTTTATTTTCTTTTATTTTCTCCTTTTTTTTTCTTCTTTCTCCTTTTTTTTGGGTCTATCCTTATGGTCTTGACTAGACATTCCTTTCTTTTTGATCTTCTTTCCTCTTCCCCATAGTGATCATCAAATTTGTCATAAATATCACAACTCAGGGTAGGTTGTTGGGGTTTATATGCCAATGAAAAGAAAGCTAAAATTTTATGAAGACTCAAAGGGACAACTAGGGATTGATATTTAATTGGGTGGATACTAGTTGTTGGCTGACCAAACAATGCTTAGATCATCTCTCCCTTAAATAAGCAGAGTTCAAATTTCGCCTCAAAAGTTGGTCAAAGCATGTTCTAAGACTAACTAGGACCTAGACAAAGGTAATTATGTAGGAGCCCTCTCTAAGTAAGCATACACAACTCAATGCTATATAACATTTCCCTCACCTAGTAAAGTCATTCGAATAATGATGCATAAATGCACTAATTTATAAATATCAAGCTAAATTTTTAATCGGTTGAGCACCAAAATGATCAAAGACAAACAAAAATTTTGATGAAAGTAATTTATTCAAATAATATTAATTTTAAAAAACATAATTGTTCCAATTAAATATTTAAATAAAGCAAAATAGAAGAGCAACATTCAAGCTAAGGAAAGCTCGTTGAGTTGAGCTTCTTCACCCTTCACATCCCATTTTGAAAAGAGGATAAGACAAGATCTTCCTCCAATCCTCCTCCTACCATGAAAGTTGCTGGTGGTGGCACTCTTTTGAACCTAGGTAGAGGATTGCTTTTGGTTTTAGGATTATATGGCTCGGGTAGCTTACCACTGTCAATCAAATCTTAGATCTCATACCTTAGACGAGCACATTTATCCGTTTCATGCCCTTGCATTTGATGAAATTGACAGAAGGCCTCAACATTGAAGTTTGGCGGCAAAGGATTATGTAAAGGTCAAGGAACCAATAGTTGTAATAACCCCTTCTTTTATAGCTTATTGAAAACCCAAGATAGAAGTTTCCCCAACTCTGAGAACTGTCTTTTATTTCCTTTACCAGTCACTTTAACATCAACTTTCTTTTGCGTGCTTTGATTACCCGACTGGTAGTTTCCTTTCTCATTCCTTCATGTCGAAAAGAAATTCTTCCCCCTTTCCCACTCTTCAATTTGCAAGCCAACTTGCAAAAGGTCATTGAAGTCCCTTATAAGGGTGTGAGACAGCCTCTCACAAAGATTAGGTAGGATACCTCTGACTATCATTCTTATCTGATCCGACTCATTATGCCTCTTCTTGAGCAAAGAAACCTTGTTCCTCCATCTCTTCACATAGTCCACAAAATTCTCGTTTGGCCTTTGCCTAATGGTCTCCACCTCCATTATGGTAACTTTCAGTTCGATATTGTACCCATATTGTTGAATGAAAGCCTTAAATAACAAATCCTAGTTCTTTTGAGTACTATCCTCTAAGGTGTTGAACCAGTTTTGGACAACAGGGTCCAACAAGAGTATGAAGTACCTTAGAGTTTGAGCCTTAATAGCTCGAGCAGACTGCATAGCAGTGATGTATTGCTTAACATGCAAGAGAGGATTTCTTGTACCGTTGCACCTAGTGAAGGAAGGTATCTTGAAATTATAAGGGACCTCCTCATCTAACTCAAACAATTTGTCGACATCAAATATTTCTACGATTTTCAGCTTCTTTTCAAATTTCTTTTCCAAATCAGCAATAAACTTTTCAACATCTGAAGTCTTAGTCTTCTTTTTGGTAGTCTTCTTTTCTTTCTTGTCCTCTTGTTGATCTTAGTAGTATTGTTCCCAGTCATCATCATCCATAGCTTTCTTGTCTTCATCAAAGGCCACTTTGACTATCTTAGCCTTTCCCTTATCTTTTGGTTTCTTAGTGCTAGTAGATGCTTTGGCATTGTTCCCCAAAATTGCAACCAATTGGTTCTTCATGGTCTTAGCTAGGGCCTCTTTTAGTTATTCCATCTTGGAATTGAGGGCGTCGTCCACCATTCTTTGAATTTGTTCGGGCTCCATTGTTCTTGGTGAGAATGTAATTGAGTCATTGTTGGATTCTATGTCACTGGCGTAGGTGGGGTTGTTGTATACTCTTGAGCTACTATATTCCAGGTCTATGATCCAGAAAGGATTAATGATATGTTAAGCAATGCGTGTATGCATGTATGCATAAACAATAAACAAATAAAGATAATTAGGACGTTCCTTCTAACCTTATAACTTCCACACATGAATGGCGAGTTTCTTTTCCTAGGTTTATGGTCAATAAAATTCCAACATGGGATATTTTATTTTCGAAAAGTTCCCTCGGACGGTTTAACCAATAGTTATATTTTCAAAAATGGAAATAAGTTCATGATAATTCCCATTAATTAGGTTTTAATCCATTCAACAAACTAAAGCAGCTTTTATTCTATATTGGATTAAAGCAAAATTAAGAGGTTCATTATAAATAGATTTCTCACTTGAAAAAGTAACTAATGATTCATGCCAAAAACAAGCCCATGATTAATAATTCTTAGTATAAACTAGGCTCACAATTAATTTTTGGTATTTCCATAATTGACCTAAATATTTGTAAGCTCTTTTGAAAAGGTTGTGAAAATAATTTTGTTTCTAAGCCCATTGTAAAAAGATTTTAGAAAAAATGGATTTTGGGCTTTGTATTTGGGTCATGAGAAAAGAATTTTTGACTTGTTTTGGAAAAGTTTTATGTCTAAAGGCCAATTTTAAAATTTTAAAATTGGCTTTGTTCTTTTGGATTTAGAGGAAAAAATTATTTGAGCTCACAATGTAATAGGTCATATTAGAAAAAGAACAAACCAAATAAGCCATGATTTAAACCAAGATAAATTAACCATAGTCAAACAATAAGAAATTGGGGTAAAACCTAAGGAAAGTAACTAGGCCAATTAATGAGCTTTAGTCTTTGGGTTTAAAGGCTTAGGTTCCCATAGCAAGTATATACAAGAAGGTATAAGGCTATGAGTGGTTACGCCATGCTCGATCTCCATACCTTGAGTGAAAGTATGGTATCCCTTACATAACACAACACGGGTAACATGAGCATCCTAACTCACGCACACGATGCAATCTAAATGATGTAATGGATAATATCATTATAAGAAAGAATATAATAATATAAAGACCAACGGAATCAACTTCACTTATCCCCAGTGGAGTCGCCACTATGAGCGAGGATTTTTGCCCCCACTCCCATGTTGAATTGTTCTTGCGACTTCAACATTGTTAGACTCGGGGCCTTAGAGAACACGGCCCTAAGCCTAGAGAAAATGGAGTCGCCACCCGGATGGGCTGGGAAAAAGGAAGGGGTGGATGACTCAATTCCTAAGGAATCCCTAACCCCCTTAATGGGTTCGAAAAGTTGGGTAGTGCGGGGAGGGTGAGAAATGGCCCATCACCCCCACAATGCCCGGTTCATTAGAACTGACCTCCTTTTCAAGTCTTAATATTATAAAATTCTTAAATATAATAATATTATCCATATTACATATAATCATAAGAATAAATAAATACTTTATTAAAAATCATAGCAATGTCCAAACAAAGCAAATAAATGGACACCCATCCAAGGATGGAAATATGTCCTTACATCGTCTAATATCTAAAACTAAATAGGACACCCACTGAAAGGTGGAAACGTGTCCTTTACATTAATTCCAAAATATGAAAATAATTTAAATTACATAAAGATTAATTAATGAAGTACCCAATCATGAAAACATACCTCTTACAATTTTAATACCAAGATAAATAAATAATAAGAAGAATAATAATAAAGAAACCATCCATCCATGATAAACAAATCAAATATTGAAATCAAATAAATCAATCATCAAAACATATAATAAACTACATAATCAAATCTAAAACTAAATAAAGCAATAAATGTATAAATCTAGGATTTACATCTTAAATTAGGATTTCATGAATGGAATTAGGGTTTTGATATATATAACTATTATTATTATTATTATTATTATTTAAAAAAATCAAGATACTATGATATATTTATAAACTTTAATCTTATTGAAATATTGACTTATAATAAATAATTGCACAACACATACTCTTATATGGATGGCTACTGGATGTGTTTTAATTAAATGAACATGCATAAAAAATAATTAGTCATATATGGGTTACTGGAGCTATTTTGCATGAATAACAAGCAATCTCATCAAAACTTATTATGCCAAGTTTAAATGGAATTAATTTAGAAGACTTACCTCCATTGTTGATTCCACCAATAATTAAAGGTTGGTCAAAATTCTTGATTGCACCGGCTTTGTTTGTTGGCTGAATAAAATCAAGATAGTAGTGAGCCACTGCCTTGATAAAGTTTTGTGTTTGATCTTTTTCTCCTTTGGCTTTTAGGGTATCTCCCTTATTTTTGGTTTCTCCTTCTTGCTCTCTATTTCTTTTCTTTCTCTATTGCTGCAATCTTTTTAATTCCAGTCTTAGAAATAAATTGCTAAAAGTTTAAAAGTCCTCAATATTTGCTACTGCCTGTGTTTCTGCCTGAAGAAAAAAAGTCCTTGAATAATTGTGACGTCCAAAGTTGCCAAGAAAAGTCTGAATAATTCTTTAGTAAATTCCCTCCCTTTTTGTGTATTTTTAATGTGGTATTTATAGAAAATTAAAAGAAAAAACCTATCATGGTAAAGAAATTAAAAATTATTAAGGAAATAAAATTCAAACTGAATAAACTAAGGTTTTGAAAAAATGGGCAGCGCACGCAGGCCGTTGGGCTAGACTGGCATGCGGGCTGTGCTGCTGGGCCTACGATAATTGTCGTTGGCTGGCAAGGTTGCTTGGTGTGCGGGTGGTGTAGGCTGGCGAGTGAGATACGAGAATTCAAGGGGCTGGGGGCTCATTTTGCCACAAGCAAAGCCTGCAGCGAATTGGCCCGAATTAGCCTACGGCCAATTCGCCGTAAGCACACCTGCGGCAATTCATCGCCGCAGCTTTCGTCGCCGATTCTGCTGTCACCTATTTCTTTTTATTATTTATTTATTTATATATATTAAATATAAATAATATTATTAAAATAAAATAAATTAATAATAAATGAGAAGTAAAATAAATATAATATTAAAATAATTAATAATTAATAAAATAAAAATAATTAATAATTAATAAATAAAATAAATAATAAATAATAAGTAAAATAAATATTATATTATTAAAACAAATATTAAATATTAAATAAAATAAATGTTATAAATATTAAATAATAAATAGTAAGAAAAATAAATATTATATTATTAAAACAATTAAAATAAATAATATATAACACAAATTATTTCAGACTGTTATAAAATCTTTGGACTGGACTGGATAAAAAATTAACGGTCTACAAAGAGGTTTATTGGGGTATTTATAGCCATTTGGAATTGAACTAGCCATTCAAAGTGGTTCCCACATGTTTAGAGCTTGTCTTCCTCTAATTTGGTAGCCAAGACACCTTGTATGGTCGCACTAAAACTTGTGATGTCACACAATTCAAATATTACTCTAATAGCTAACTCCAACAATAAGATTTGGTTGTCTGATAACATATTGACTGCTCATAATCACATGTCTTACAGTCGTAAAACACTTTGTTATCGTTTGATTTGAATTTCTTCATCCACATGTCCAATTTCCATTAATCAAAGGTATCTGGTGTTAAAATTCAAATGTCTTGGACTTGTGTAGTAGATCGGTTATCTTGGGTAGTTGTACAAATGGTTGGGCACTAAGGAAGCACCGCACGGGTTGACCACTATAACTTATGCTATTTTTAGGTTTTTAGGTCATTGGTTTGTGTGTTCGCTCAGGGTTCTGGTGCGGTCTCACTCCTTCCATGAGTCTTGACTTCACCGCATGCTGAGACTGTGACCTTGTATGTAAGATTATGGATTTAGATCGGTATGTCATACAGTCGCTGGTATCTTGGACGATTGCATAGATATCTCGCATTCCACCTTCATTGCTCAGCAAGACCGCTACCTTTTTTGTAAGTTTATTTATTTTTGCTTGATCTGTTGTGCGGTCGCACAGCTAGCTCGTGTTTCATCTTCACTGCTTAGCAACCCCATTATCCTTTATATGTCTTTAGTACATTTTCCTTATTTGCTTGGGTGGTCATTAGGTGGGCTCAGGTGGTCACACAAGAGTTAGGGTTTTGTGCTTATAACATCAACTTTGTTTAAAATCATTAGTACAAATCAAATTGATTCTCAATGATCAAAATAGAGTTTAATTGTCTAACATCATCCATATTGGCACACTTTAAAGAATGTTGCTTTTCTTTAAAGTTTCATTATTTATTACTTTATACATTATTATTAAAAATATGATTTGTACATTGGTTTAGACTTAAACAATATTGTTTTATGGTGAATGGTAATAATTTATACAATGTATTGGCAATGTGAAAATGAGTAACATTGTGAATGTGCTTAAGGATTTTGCTCAATATAATTGAGAAATGTAGAATTGATTACGAAATAATATGGAAGTTATGGAATATTGATAAATGAGATGAGAATGAGGAAAATGTGATATGATGTGTGATATTTGTTTGCCCTGCACAATTACTTGTTCCATAGAATTGAATTTGGTACTGTGGAGTTGGCATGCCAAAAATACATCATGATGTTTTATTATGCCATTGGATAAGATACACTGGTATCACTTTTATTATTACACCTTCAGGTGAGACACGCTGGTATTTCGGATCATGATAGGCCAAATCAATTTTTCATGAACTTGAATATTATTTAGGGACTTGTTGGACCTAATGTGTGTGATTGTGATTGTGATATATTGATAAATGTTGTAAATAAGTAATGCATAGAAATTGTGGCATTGTGTGTCATGTAAAGCAAATATTAGTTTTTGAAAAATATTGTCATCAAAATATGTACCACTAAATCTAGCTTAGTGCGGTTTGATTTTATCACATAGGTGACAGTGTTACTAAGAGAGAGAACCCTAATAGATATGAGAGGGTCTAGATTTTTGGGTTTAATATGAAGTTAAAGACTTTTTTCCACAAGACCGTTCTTGTTGGTGTTAGACTGCATATCATGTAAAAACATACTTTTTTCAAATATATTATGTTTAAGTACATTATAAAATATTGTTTTAAATATGTTTATATAATTATGGCATTGTAAGGATTTCTAAATTGTAAAGATGTACATTATATATATGATTGTGAAATATTTGATGATTTTGGGAGAAATAATGGGTTTTGAAGAAATCATTTATACTAGTAGTGTTTTTCTCCTTACAAGTTATGTTTGTTGATTTGGATTTTCTTGAAATTACACAGGTTGTGTTTGTTGATTTGGATTTTCTTGAAATAGCAGACCAAACTCTGACGAATTTTTTCTAGAGATTTTATCTTATATACATTATTTTGATTATTAAATATATTTGTATTTATCTATTAAATTTTTCTTCTTAAAGTTATATTATTTTTAGTAACAAATATGAGAATTTTCTACAGTTAATTACTGTAGTATTATTGTATTTTATATATGTATTATATATATGGGGTGTATATATTATATGTATATAGGGTATAAGGGTGTTATTTTGATAGCTAGAAGCATAGCAAACTAGGTTATGAAAGTTTATGATTTTTCTAGAATTTTCACTTCTTTTGCAATATTTAGGATTTGGAAATTTAGGTTGAATACTATAAATACAATTGCAATAAATACTTTGAAGAAATTATGAAAAAATAATATTTTATTTAAATTGAGTTGAATTAAATAAGACCCAAGAACACAATTGCAAAAATATTTGGGATTTAAAGACTTGAACTGTAAAACAATGAAAGCAAAGAACAAAGAATTAAAAACAACAATGGATTTTGAATTTGTTTTTTAAACATGAATAACAAAGAGAAAAATGGGATTAAATAAGATAGACAAATGGAACCTGATCTCAAGCCCCAGTAAGAGACTAAAGATCCCCTTGCCTTTGTGCATATTGCCAATCACTTGCAAGCTGTACTATAATTCTTTACTAAGTCCATGATTCAAATCCAAACTGTGTAAGAGAACTTTGGAATTAACATATCACAAAATAATTATCTTTAACAATAGTAAACCTTGATTCAAGCAAGAACCAAAAAACAAGAGAGGAGCTCTCTTCAAGAACAAAGTTCTTAACTTTATTAATCAATCAACTTTTGAATTTCAATCTAAAATAAGAGTTGTTTATAGCCTCTAATACTAAATTTTAATCCTAGTTACAATAGGAAAACAAATCATGACAAAATAAGGAAATAGACTGATAAAAAAATTGATGCTGAAACTTTAATGCCAATTTTTTATCCGATAAAATTTGAATATGGGCTTGGGCTCTTCATAAGAAGTGTATATAAACTTAGGCTTTTGAATCTCTCATGGGCTTCAAAAACCCAAGTTATGGCCTTTTGAACTAAACTAGTTTGGATTGAAATCCTATTTCAATCTGGATTTATAGTTCTAAATTTGCACGACTATTTGGTGGCAAAAAAGAACTTTGATCCTTAAAAATACGACTATTCTAAAAATCTTGGGATATCTTCTATTTTTTTTGAATAAATCTTTATCATTATAGAACTGTAAGATCATCAAAATCTTAGGTAAATCTTCAAAGGTCAAATCTCCCTAAGTATTGAAAAAATATGCTCCTTCTTTGATCTTTCACCTCTAATGCTTCAATAATTAATTTTATAGCCCTTGAATTTAGCCTCATATTTAGTTTTTAATATTCAAAGTTTTTTCTCATAAGCTTGAAGGATGTGCTCATGTTACTTTAGCTGAGTGCCAGGTTGATTCTACTCGCACCTTCTTCTTTTAGTTTGGTGAGATGACTATTGGTCCGATTGATTTTACCACCATGAAAGTATTTGCTTCACTAGGGAGTCCATCCCTTTTGATGTTTAGCCTTTGACATAAGAGGAGGGTATTTCTTTGTTAGGCGTTGAGTGTCCCTAAAAGGATGATGGGAGCATCAATTCTAATTTTATGCTTTTACATTAGACCTCCTTATGGCGGTGTGTCATTAGTTCCATCATTTTGGTTGACACTATGGCTAGAGCCCTTACCCTTATTTTGTGGGCATTAGTAGATCTTAATGTTGTTCCTTACTTTAATTAAGGTGTGGTTGTTATGGCACAATGCTATTATGGCTTGGACGAGCTCAGCCTTGGCCTGCTAAACTATTATAGCTGTAACACCCGTATAGCCAATATACGTATAGAGAATACACGAATGTCACAACCTTTTTGAAAACAATCAAATCCTTATTTATAAAATCTGTATAAACTTAAAACATTTAAACAATATTATAGAAATGTTATAATATTTATGTATCTTCATTATCCAAAAGTTTATCCAAAACATTTTTAATAAGCAGCGGATTATACCTATTTAAATACATCAAAATCAATATGTACAAAAATATGAAATATATACATGTTGGCAGTTCATCTCTGATCTCGATGTCCAATAATCAACTCCTCAAAAGAGATCACAAGCCTAGACTCAACTCGGTCTAGACGAACTCTCCGGATCTACCCTGTCACCAGCGCAATAAATCACAATCGCTAAGCTAAAGCTTAGTGGCACAAACTTTGATAACAATATATTTCAAATGTAATGCCAATGCACAATACATAAGGATATTAAATCTCATAATATTAAATCTTGTTAAATTGCTCAATTGTTCCACAATTCATAATTCATATAAAAGCAAACACAAGCATGGGCCCAAAAGGATCTAATATGTCATTCAAATTCCAGAGTTACTATTTTGGTCCAATATAACAACATTTGTCTAGCCCGCTAGGCTTCAAGGACTAGGCCCAACCCAGCTTCAAGGGTCTACTACATCATGTAACACCCAACTAGGCTTCAAGGACCAAGCCCAACCCAACTTCAAGGGATTGTTACTTTTTAGGCATACCACCAACAACAAAACTCTGAAAATTGAATAACATACTAAACACACAATTCTTTCATAATTCCATTTACAAATCCTTTCTCATTTTCTCATGATCAACTAGGCACAATGCCTCAAATATCTCATTTATATCAGTTTAGCCATCACCAATGCTTCATATACTATCATTAGTGTATCCATAACAAATTGCATTATCCATACATTTTGAGTCATCATCATATATTTCACATAGTTCACATTATGCAAATCATAGCATTATTCTCATGCACCAATAATGTAGTAGGTAACTTAACACATTTTTAACACATTTTTCAACCAAATGTGTTAACTCCCAATGTCATGTAAATATGAACAATTGTTCAAAGTTTGTACTTACCTCTGAAGCAACAAATATCACTTCAACCTCCTCTTCCAAGATATCCCTCAACACTTGGATTGAGTAACTCAATTCTCTTCCAATCCTATTCCAAATGTGATTATAAATACTCACTTAGTGATACACATAAGAAAATAAGGAAGAGAACTATCTAGGGCAAACTCTGCACATGACACGCTCAACAACACGGGCATGTACATGACTGTGCCCTAAACTCACAATACAGAAGCTTTGACACGCCTAGTGACATGGGCGTGTCACTACACATGTCAATCCCCCAATAACACAATAGCTATGACACACTCAGTGACATGGGTGTGTCACTGCACGTGTCCATACTGCTCCAACATAGTAGCTATGACATGCTCAGTGACATGGGCATGTCACTGGACGTGTCAGAACTACAACATCACAGAAGCTGTGGCATGCTCAGTGACATGGGCATGTCACTGCTCGTGTCACCAACACTGAAAATAGAACCATTGACACGCCTAAAGGCATGGTCGTGTCATCGGGCGTGTCAGGCCAACAAACCTGGTATTGACACCAAAAATGCCACAACCAACAAACATCTTTCATCACCCTTTCAACTCCACATAACTCAACCAAAATCATTATTATTCCACATAATATTTATGTAAACATCAAAACAACTCAAACACAATCAGCAATACACAATCATAACCATATTTCACAACTCAAAACTTACACAATCCACAACTTTTATTCTTTTCACCAAACTTAACACTTTTCTTCAATCCAACCCCAAATTCATAGTTATCTAGACAAAAGAGCTTCAAACATACCACAATAAACATTCAATTCACACATACAATCTTTCATGGAAAATCAACGAAACAAGTTGGGAACATACCAAATATGAAGAAAATCCTCAAAACACCAACTTGATCACTTGAAATCCTTCAATTGCTTGAGTTAACAAGAAGAAAAATCTCTTTTCCTTTGATGGTAATGGTGGCCAGCTCAAAAAAGGAAGAGGAAGAAGATGAAAATGGAAATAGCAATAGTCAACAGCCCATTCAACACTTTCCTTAAAACCACACAAATCCCTTCTTTTAATCTCCACCAAGCAAATATATTAGTATAATATTCTTAAAACCAAATATCCTCTTCCACTATCCTTATTTAATTACTATTTAAATAATAAAAATATCTTTTGACCAAATAAGATATTGACTTGTATATATCTTCACATAAACAACATATACACATTTCCTTTTTCACTTAATAAAATATATACACTTTTAAATCCTTTAATTAATTTTCAACAATTAGTATTTTTAAAATTTTGGGGTATTATTTGGGATATTACAATTCTCTCCCTCTACAAATAAATTCCGTCCTCGAAATTACCTACTTTCAAGTCTGGAACAACTAAGGATACTGATCTCGAATCATCTACTCACTCTCCCATGTTGCCTCTTCCCTAGCATGATTCTTCCAAAGAACCTTCACAAGTGGTACTTTCTTATTTCTCAATTCTTTCACTTCACGTGCCAAAATAACCACTGGTTCTTCCTCATAAGTCAGATCTGGACTCACCTCAATGGACTCCACTGATAGAATATGAGATGGGTCTGATCTGTACCTCCGAAGCATAGAGACATGGAAGACATTGTGAATTTGGTCCAACTCAGGAGGTAAAGCTAGATGATAGGCAACTGGTCCAACTCTTTCTAGTACCTCATATGGTCCTATAAAATGAGGACTCAACTTCCCTTTGCTGTCAAATCTCATGATCTTCTTCCAAGGAGACACTTTTAAAATTACTTTATCTCCAACACTGAATTGAATGTCTCTTCTCTTTAAATTTGAATATGATTTCTATTGGTCTGAGGCTACTTTCAAATGATCCTGAATCACCTTTACTTTCTCTTCTGTTTCTTTTATAAAGTCAGGACCGACCAGTTTACCTTCTCCAACCTCATCCCAACACAAAGGTGTCTGGCACCTCCTACCATACAACGCCTCATAAGGTGCCATCCCAATACTGGATTGATGACTGTTATTATAAGCAAAGTCTATTAGTGGTAAGAATATGTCCCAACTTTCAGAGAAATTGATGATACAACTCCTCAACATATCCTCTAAAATTTGTATCACTCTCTCTGACTGTCCATCTATCTGAGGATGAAAAGCAGTGATAAAATGTAATTGAGAACCCAAAACATTATGCAAATTCTTTTAAAACCTCAAAGTAAATCAGGGATCTCAATCAGAAACTAAAGAAATTGGGACTCCTTATAATCTCACTATCTCCCTAAGATACAGCTCAGCCAACTTCTCAAGAGAATAATCCATCCGAACTGGAAGAAAATGAGTTGTCTTTATCAATTGATCAATAATCACTAGATTGCATCATGCTTCCTCTGAGTCAAAGGCAAACCAGTCACAAAATCCATTGTTACTCATTCCCATTTCCACTCTAGCACTTATAATGGCTGAAGTAATCCCAAAGGAACTTGGTGTTCAGCCTTCACTCTCTGACAAATGAGAAATTTGGATAGAATCTCTGCTATGTCCCTCTTCATACCTGACCACCAATAATATTGTTTCAAATCCTGATACATCTTGGTACTCTCAGGGTGCATAGCATAAGTTGAGTAATAGGCGAGAAAACGCTTTATCCAACAACTCCTGCAATTGCACCTTCAGCTCTCTCAACTCAGTAGGTGCCATTCGATAATGAGTAATAGAGATAGGAGAGGTACCAGGTAACAAATCGATACCAAACTCCACTTCTCTCTCAGGGGGTAACCCTGGCAACTCCCTAAGAAAAATATCAAAAAATTCAACAACTGTGGGTATACTATCTAACTGAGAACCCACTACTCTGGTATCTATAACATGAGCAAGATAAGCTTCACATCCTTTTTGAATCATCCTCCTAGCCGCAACAACAAAAATAAACATGGATGCAAGATGTTTCTGCTCACTAGATACCATAACACTTTTACCATCATAGGTTCTCAAGGTAACACACTTATTCTAACAATCTACCACAACCCCATGCTTGGATAACCAATCCATTCCCAAATTATATCATACTTCTTAAAAGGCATCTTAATCAAATCACCAAGGAACTCCTCATCTTGAACCACAGCCAAACTATCCCGGTGCACCTTGCTAACTACAACACTATGCCTTAAAGGATTTGTCACCAAAACATCAAATCCTAGGGACTCATAATGCAATTTAGTCACAGGAAAAATGGATGCACTGATGTATGAATGAGTTGATCCTGGATCTATCAAAGTAAGAACTGAAGTACCAAATAAAGAAAATGTACCAGCAATGATAGCTGAAGCATCTGACTGCCTCTGCATCACATAAACCTGCTGTGATGGCCCAACCTCATCTGGCCTATTGCCTCCAGATGAAGAGCCTTCTCTCTGACTAGTCACAGGTCGACCACCTCTATTATAACCTCTGCGACCTCGACCCCTCTAACACTGGGTCGAGAAACTGCAGTATCAGTCTGTCTATCCTCTGATGGCTCAGGGCTATCTTTGATGAAGTGATCTGGTGACCCACATCTATAATACACTCCTGGTCCACCTGTCTTCCAACAAGCACCCCCATGTGCCCTACCACAATGGACACATGTATAAGAAACTAGCCTCTGAACTACTAGAGTTGGAGCACTAGCCATTAACACTGTAGGTCTCGATCTCTGCCTCTGCTGCTGTTGAACTGACATACTAGACTACCCCTGACTCCTACTAAACCTTTGAAAATGACCTCCTCGGCCTCTCTTCACAGATGAAGACCCTGCCTCAAACTGGTGTCTCCTAACTCTGGTCTTTTCATCCCTAGCAGCTACTGCAATACCCTGTGTGTAAACCCTTAATTTTTGACCCAGTCCGGTCTAATATATTTTAATTAGTCCAAAATAATTTTTGTTATCTTAATTGAATAATATTTTCTTTAGTATCTAATTTTTATTAATAAAAATAAAAAATAATAATAATAAACAAATAAATAAAAATAAAATTTTTTCGTCGCCGAAAAGGATTGCGGGGGCCTTCCTGCAGGCAAAATGGCCCGCAGGCCAATTTTTGCCCCACAGCCGCAGCCAGCAGTGGCAGCTTTTTCGCCAGCACAATTTTTTCGCAACAGTTCTTTTTTGCCGGCGTAATTTTTCCGCAGCAGTTTTTTTTTGCCAGCAAAAATTTTTTCGACGCAAATTTTTTCGAAACCAAATACAATTAGGTTTTGGTTTCCTTTTCTTAATTAATGTTAAATTCTGTGAATAACTAAAATTAATCATAAAAATCTTCTATAAATAAGGACTAAAACGACACAACACGAGGAGGGGGAAATTTGGGTCCGAAATTTGTAGGGAAATTTAGGAGAAACCTTTGGCAGTGAAATTGATCGGACTTTTGAGAGAGAAAACAAGCAATTTAATTCATCAAAGGCAGTAAAGCTTATCTTTGTTCTTGTTCATCCAAGAAGGTATTTTTGATGGAACCAACAAACGAAGGTATGAATTTGTTTATTTGTTTCATTAATTTACAGTAGCTTCATCACTCAAGATAAAAAAATGTTGTTTCTGTTTCTTCAAAATAAAAAAAACCTAGAACCTTAATTTACCTTTTTCTAAAGCTTAAAAACCTTAAATCGTCTCTTTGTTTTTCAAAAATCTTAAAATAGTTATTTTTGCTTCTTCTAAAATTCTAAAACCCTAATCTACCTTCCAATTTTCCAAAACCCTAAATTGAATCCTTTTCTTTCCAAAAACCCTAAAAAATATCTTTTCTGTTTCTATAAACCTTAAATCATTTTGCTTATTTTCATAAAGTTTCATAAAATTATCAATTGTTTTTCTAATTCTAAAATCTAATGCATTCTCCGAAACCTTAATTCTAAAATTCTAAAACCCTAATTCAACTCCAAAACCCAAAACAGTAAACCCTAAACTAGCTAACCTAAACCCTAAAAGTTTTCTTAAACCCTAACTCCCTTAAAACCTTAAACCCTAATTTTTCTAAACCCTAATCCTTTAAACCTTAACCTTATAAACATAAATATTAAAATTCAAACACAGGAAGCCAAAACAACAATCCAGTGACCGTAAATCATAAACCTAATGTTTTAAAATGTCCAAACCCTAGTATCATGATTTCACTTCTCAAACACTAATTTTGTTAATCAAAGAACTTTATCAACCTCTTAAATTATAAAACTTTGCTCTATTTCAATTCTTTTAAAATTTACAGTAGCTTAAACCCATGAATTCCAAAACCCTAAACACATTAAATAAAGAATCTTAAATAGAAACAGTAGCCCTAATTTGAATCTTTACTTGCCTTATTTAATTTTATATTTGATTATGAAGTCTATTATATGCTTTAATCTATTTTCAATGCTTTGTTGGTTTATTTAATTTCAATGGTTAATTTATTTAATTTATCATGGATGGATGTTTACATTCTATTGATGTTTAATATCTTTGATGAATTATTTATTTGTGATGAATGGTTATTTACTTTTATCAGTTTATTTAGATTTTCAAATGTTGTAAGAGGTATGTTTCCACTTGGTGGGTACCTCATTAGTTAAATATCATGTAATTTAAATTGCTTTTATAGTTTTAGAACCAATGTAAAGGACATGTTTCTACCTTTCGGTGGGTGTCCTATTTAGGCATGGATTATGTAAGGGCATGTTTCCATCTTCGGATGGGTGTCCATTTATTTGTTTTGCTTGGACATTATTTTGATTTTCAATATAACGATGCTTAATTTTAATTATTGTGTGTAATATGGATAATATTGTTATATTTAAGAATTTTGTAATATTAAGACCTGTAAAGGAGGCCGGTTCCAATGAACCGTGTAATATCCTTAATTATGCCCTAGTAGTCTTGGTGTTACTGTTGTTGCACTTGAGTTATGTTTATATTGTAATAAGTTGATAAGATATTGGAAGAGAATTTTATGTATGGTGATTGGGAAAGGAAATAGGGTTTAGAGACAAGTTTATATGTTGTGTATATGGTGATATATATAACATATAAAGTGGTCAAAATGGAAAGTCAAGGTGTTGGATAGTGGAGGAAGATATTTCTTTTATTAGTGAGTAATTACATAATTGGGCACATAAGAGACAAAATGTTAGTTATATAGTTAAGGGTATTTTGGTAATTGTTTGAATTGGAATACTTGGTGGAGATTAAAGAAGAGTTGACTTTGTTTCTTGTGGTTGATATTTCTTCTTTCTTCTTGGTGTGGCCGGCTGAACAAAGGGACAAGGAGAGCAAGAGGATAATTGAAGGTTTTGATGATTTTAAGCTTGGATTGGAAGGAGTTTTCAAGTTTACAAGTTGGAATTTCAAGGAATTTCATTAATTGGTAAGTTTTCTCTTGTTTGCCTTTGTTATTTTTGAAGCTTGGTTTGAGTTGAGTTGTGTTTTGATGATGGTGTGATTAAATGGGTTATGGTGTGATTTTAAGTGTTGATTTTGCTTGTTAGATGAGAAGTTGAGTTGGTGTTGGTATTGGAAGTGGTTGTGTTGAGTTTGTGTTAGGGTTTGAGTTTGTAAGTGTTGTCAATGTTATAGAAATTGATGTATTATATTATTATTTGGATTAGGTTTTGGAAGAAGTGGTTTATCTTAATTGTAAAGTGAACAATCTTTGGAAGAGAAGATTTCTTGGAGTTGTTTGAGTGTTTATAAGGTAAGTACAACTATTTGTTTACAAACATGCATATAATGTGTAAGCTTAACATTCTTTTGGTTGTAAATGTGTTGTGGTATCAAATGTGTTATTAATGTGTTTTGATGATGTAAATAAGTATTGAGGATGTTGATTGTGTCCATTCTAAATGAGGTTATGTTGTGTATAATGTGTTTGATGTTAAACAAAAGAAAGTTTGTTAAAGTTAGGGTTTATGCATGAGACACGTGAATTGGGGCGGTCGCGATTATTGAAGTGCGGTCGCGACTTAGATCGAACTTCTGACCGCGAAACCTACTGTGTTAAGGTTTCATCTTTGATTGTGAAGTGCGGTCGCGACTCAGATCGGATTTCTGACCGCGAAACCTACTGTGATAAATTTTATCTTTTGATTGTGTAGAACGGTCGCGACTTAGCTTGGTGCGACCGCGATAGTCGTTCTGTTCTGTTTTATTTGAAGTAAGTAAAGAATGTAAAGCATGTTGCTTATATGATAATGTAATGTGAATTGTGATTGATTATGATAATTAAGATGATATGTGAGGCCATTGTGCTTGGGCCAAGATGATTCAAATGAAATGGTTGAGGCATGATTGCCTAATAAATTATGAATTGTGAAATGAATTGAGAAAGAATAAATGAAATGTTAGTATGCCTAATGTGTTAATTCAACTTTCAGAGTCCTGTATTTGATGGCATGCCTATAACTCATTGGATAGGCGAAATGGGAGGCCCGTAAGCCGAGTCCAATTTGAGTAATGTTTATGAATCACTGGATAGGTGAAATGGGAGGCCCGTAAACCGATTCCAGTTGTAAAATGTGAATATGGAATGATGGTGAAATGGGAGACCCGTAAACCACTTCCATTTGAGAATTAGTAACAGTCTAGCCAGGTTGAGGATCTCCTCATGTTAATGGGTTGATGGTCCAAGAGACTGGGTCTGTTACGCTATCCATGGATAGAGTTATGATATATATTGCCTACGGGCTTGATGATTGTGATATTGAATCAAACACAGGGACTCTGAACTTTGAATAACATATTAGGGTGTTTTGGGCCCAGGTATGTCTTAGGTTTAATGTAATTTAGGATTTATGAATCGTGACCATTGCCTAATGAAATTGATGAGTAATGATATATTATTATGTTCTGAAATGTAATTATGATATGATAATTTATGATGAATAAGTTATGACTTGCTATGTATTATTTACTTGATTGAGTGTCATGAGCATTGCATCAAGCATTTTGATAGTGTAGTTGTTTTACTAAGCCGTTGGCTTAGCGCGATTGTGTTCATCGCGCAGGTGTTAGAGAAGAACCCGAGAGATCCACTAGACCGAGTGAGTCTAGGAATTGAAGAGTTGTGTAGGACTTAAAGATCAAAGAGAAAGCTGCCAATCATGTATAGACTCTTTATGTTTTGTAAAGTATTGGATTTAATGTATATGTATATAATTTTGTAAACTTGTACTTAGACAAATTTATATATGCAAATACATTTGATAAATTCCGCTGCGTATTAAATCAAATGTTTATACTTTTTGTTTTATTTTAATAGTAAATACCATTATATATATATATATATTGCAAATTGTTTATGGAAAAATGTAGCATTCTTAGGTTCTATGTATGTTCATTACATGGTGGTGATATGTAGTGAACGTATTTGGAATTTAGGGGTGTTACAATTGTTTTGGTATCAGAGCCTAGGTTTGAGATTCTCAACCTAGGTAAAATGTAATAAAAAGAATAATTTGATTTTAAAAGTTGATTTTGAATAAAATATATGTTGGTATTGGCAGCCTTTGATCTTTAATAAGGTGTATTTGGTCGTGTTTGCAGAGATAGGTAGTAATGGATCCCCATTCACGGCAGTCTGTTGAGGGAAGTGCAGAGAGTATAGCTCCTGTTGAGAGTAGGGAGGGAGCTAGAGTTGAGGTAGCCAGTGAGGTACCTGCTTCAGTGTCGGGCAGACCAGCAGGTGATGAGGTTCCACCAGCCTGGTTTAGACATATGATGGAAGTTATGAGGCAAGCACCAGTGCAACCTCCACCACCACCTCAGCCTCAGGTACCAGTGAGACAATATGATAAACTGAGGAAGTTTGGGGCAGAGGATTTTCTGGGTACGATAGATCCAGCTGTGGCAGAACAGTGGCTTGATAAAGTTCAGAGAATTTTTATTCAGTTGCAAGCCACGTCAGAGGAGAAGTTTGATTATGCTAGGTCATTATTACAGAAGGACGCTTATGACTGGTGGAAGACCGTACCTCATGCCATGGATGATCCACCCACATTGACCTATGCTGATTTCCATAGGGAATTTGAATTGAAGTATACTCCTAGGGAGTATAAGGATGTGAAGAAAATGGAGTTCTTGAGTTTGAAACAAGATCATCGTACAGTAACTGAATATGAAGTGGAGTTTATTCGATTAAGTCATTATGCGGGAGGCATTATATCAGATGAAATTGACAGATGTAGGAGATTCGAAGAGGGGTTGAGGCCTTCTCTTGTATGTCATGTGGCTGGATCCAGATATACTGATTTCTCTCAGCTTGTGGCAGCAGCACGGAGTGTGGAAAGAGTTCAAAGCATTGCAGCTGCATCTGAGGAAGAGACTAGAGTGAGAAGACCCCAGTTTGAGGCAGGGTCTTCATCAGTGAAGAGGGGCAGAGGGAGCTTTGTTCCTAGAGTGGGAAGGAGTCAGAGGCCGATGAGTAGGTCAGGGCAGTTTCATAGACAGAGATCAAGACCTGCAGCTTCTGTGACTAGTGCACCGACTTCCTTTATTCAGAGATCCACTCCGCTGGCGTGTGAGCAATGTGGGAAGATTCATGTGGGTGCTTGTAGGAGGATTGGTGGACCGGGTGTGTGCTTCCATTGTGGGTCGCCTGACCATTTCATTAGAGAGTGTCCTGAGATGCAGGACCAGAGGTCATTGGAATCTGCAGCTTCTCGGCAGAGTTTTAGCAGAGGAGGTCGAGGAAGCAGGGGTTTCAGCCGAGGGGGTAGATCTGGGTATAGTCAGAGAGGAGGATCTGCACCCAGGGATGGCAGACCAGATGAGGCTGGGCCTTCTCAGCGGGTTTATGTGATGCAGAGACAGCCTGATGCTTCTGCAGTCATAGCTGGTACTTTTTCTTTATTTGGCATATCTGTACTTGCTTTGATTGACCCTGGATCCACACATTCTTACATTAGTGCATCTGTATTGCCTGTGTCTGAAATGCATGCTGAGTCCCTAGGATTTGATGTGTTGGTGACAAATCCTTTAGGGCATAGCGTAATTGTTAGTAAGGTGCATAGAGATTGTGCGGTAGTGGTGCAGGGTGAGAAGTTTTGTGGTGATTTGATTGAGATGCCATTTAAAGAATTTGATTTGATTCTTGGCATGGATTGGCTGTCTAGGCATGGAGCTGTGGTAGATTGTAAGAAGAAGTGTGTTACTTTGAGAACTAGTGATGATAGAGTAGTGTTGGTATCTAGTGAGCAGAGACAGCTTGCATCTTTGTTTGTTTCAGCTGTTGCAGCTAGGAAGATGATCAGAAAAGGGTGTGAAGCTTATCTTACTCATGTGTTGGATACCAGAGTGGTAGGGTCTCAATTGGATAGCATTCCCACAGTTTCAGAATTCCCAGATGTTTTTCCAGAGGAGTTGCCAGGATTGCCTCCTGAGAGAGAGGTGGAGTTTGGTATTGAGTTGTTACCAGGTACCACTCCTATCTCTATTACTCCTTATAGAATGGCACCTGTCGAATTAAGAGAATTGAAGGTGCAGTTGCAAGAGTTGCTGGATAAGGGTTTTATTCGCCCTAGTGTGTCGCCATGGGGAGCTCCTGTTTTGTTTGTTAAGAAAAAGGATGGTACTATGAGGTTGTGTATCGATTATAGGCAATTGAACAAGATAACTATTAAGAATAAATACCCTTTGCCTAGAATCGATGATCTCTTTGATCAATTGAAGGGAGCAGCTGTGTTTTCTAAAATTGATTTGAGATCGGGGTACCATCAATTGCGGGTTAGAGCTGAGGATGTGCCAAAAACAGCTTTTCGAACCAGATATGGGCATTATGAGTTTTTGGTAATGCCATTTGGTTTGACGAATGCACCTGCCGCTTTTATGGACTTGATGAATAGGGTGTTTAGGCCCTATTTGGATCAGTTTGTGGTAGTGTTTATAGATGATATCTTGGTGTATTCGCGAAATGAAGAGGAGCATAGTGAGCATCTTCGGATAGTGTTTCAAATCTTGAGAGAGAAGCAGTTGTTTGCCAAATTATCGAAGTGTGAGTTCTGGTTGAACCAAGTAGCTTTTCTCGGTCATATTGTGTCAGCAGATGGCATTAGGGTTGACCCGAGTAAAGTTGAAGCTATTCTAAATTGGAGTCCACCGAAGACTGTGACTGAAGTTAGAAGTTTTCTGGGATTGGCCGGCTATTATCGACGTTTTGTGAAAGGATTTTCTTTAATAGCTACTCCACTCACCAGATTGCTTCGGAAGGGAGTTAAATTTGTGTGGACTGATCAATGTCAGACCAGTTTTGAGCAGTTGAAAGAGATGTTGACTCAAGCACCTGTTCTCACTTTACCTGTGGAAGATAAACCATATGTGATCTACAGTGATGCTTCACATAATGGTTTGGGTTGTGTGTTGATGCAAGAGGGTAAAGTGATAGCTTATGCTTCTCGACAGTTGAAACAGCATGAGCTCAATTATCCGACTCATGATTTGGAGCTAGCAGCCATTGTGTTTGCTTTGAAGATTTGGCGTCATTATCTATTTGGAGAGAAATGTTTCATCTATACTGATCACAAAAGTTTGAAGTATTTGGGTGTTCAGAAGGAGCTAAATCTTCGGCAGAGGAGATGGTTGGAATTGATTAAAGACTACGACTGCTTGATTGACTATCATCCAGGTAAAGCAAATGTTGTTGCTGATGCCTTGAGTCGGAAGTCTTTAGCTGGTTTAACAGTTTACTCGCTCTCGTTGCTTGTTGAGTTGAGAGCATTGTGTGCTAGCTTTGTACCTTGTGATGATGGTGCATTGTTGGCACAATTGCAAGTGAGACCAGTTTTGTTGGATCAGATCAAAGAAGCTCAGTTGACTGATGAGAAAATTCAGAGGATTGTGTCAGTTTGTCAACAGGGAGAGAGCCGAGATTTTGTTGTGAGTGATGATGGGAGCTTATGGTTTAAGAGTAGACTGTGTATGCCTGATGATGATAATTTAAGAAAATTTATTTTAGAAGAAGCACACCAATCAACTTTTGCTATGCATCCGGGTAGTACCAAGATGTATCATGATTTGAGACAACATTATTGGTGGTCCGGTATGAAGAGAGACATTGCAGAGTTTGTGTCTAAATGTCTCACTTGTCAGAGGGTGAAAGCCGAGCATCAAGTTCCAACTGGGTTGCTTCAACCTTTGTCAGTGCCTGAGTGGAAGTGGGATAGAGTAACTATGGACTTTGTGTCTGGTTTGCCTTTGACACAAAGGAAGCATGATGCCATATGGGTGATTGTGGATAGATTGACTAAGACAGCTCATTTCCTTCCGGTGCGGATGGATTACTCTTTGGAGAAGTTGGCTGAGCTGTATATCCATGAGATTGTGAAATTGCATGGTGTCCCAATTTCTTTAGTGTCTGATCGAGATCCTAGATTCACCTCGAGATTTTGGAAGAGTTTGCATGGAGCTTTAGGTTCTCGATTGCATTTCAGTACTGCTTTCCATCCCCAGACAGATGGACAGTCAGAGAGAGTGATACAGATCATTGAGGATATGTTGAGAAGCTGTGTCATTGATTTCTCTGGAAGTTGGGACGGATTTTTGCCACTTGTGGAATTTGCCTATAATAACAGTCATCAATCGAGCATTGGTATGGCACCATTTGAGGCACTGTATGGTAGACGGTGCAGAACACCTCTTTGTTGGAGTGAACTTGGTGAAGGTAAAATAATTGGCCCTGATTTGATTCAAGAAACGGAAGAGAAAGTGAAGTTGATTCGAGGCAGGTTAAAAGCAGCTTCAGACCGACAGAAGTCTTATGCAGATCTGAAAAGGAGAGACATAAAATTTGATGTTGGAGATAAGGTATTTTTGAAAGTATCTCCTTGGAAGAAGATTTTGAGGTTCGGTCGGAAAGGAAAATTGAGTCCTCGTTTCATTGGGCTGTATGAAGTGTTAGAAAGAGTTGGGCCAGTGGCGTATCGACTTGCTTTGCCACCTGAGTTGGATCGTATTCATAATGTGTTTCATGTTTCTATGTTGAGGAGATATAGGTCGGATCCATCTCATGTGTTGTCAGTTGAATCTATTGAGGTAAGTCCAGATCTGACATTTGAAGAGGAACCAGTTGCTATTTTGGCACATGAAGTGAAAGAGTTGAGGAACAAGAGAGTGCCACTTGTGAAAGTGTTATGGAAGAATCATGGAAGAGAAGAGGCAACTTGGGAAAGTGAACAATTCATGCAAGAACAATATCCTCAGTTGTTTCAGAGTTGATTTCAGGTAATTTCGAGGACGAAATTTCTTTTTAGAGGGGTAGAATTGTAATATCCTTAATTATGCCCTAGTAGTCTTGGTGTTACTGTTGTTGCACTTGAGTTATGTTTATATTGTAATAAGTTGATAAGATATTGGAAGAGAATTTTATGTATGGTGATTGGGAAAGGAAATAGGGTTTAGAGACAAGTTTATATGTTGTGTATATGGTGATATATATAACATATAAAGTGGTCAAAATGGAAAGTCAAGGTGTTGGATAGTGGAGGAAGATATTTCTTTTATTAGTGAGTAATTACATAATTGGGCACATAAGAGACAAAATGTTAGTTATATAGTTAAGGGTATTTTGGTAATTGTTTGAATTGGAATACTTGGTGGAGATTAAAGAAGAGTTGACTTTGTTTCTTGTGGTTGATATTTCTTCTTTCTTCTTGGTGTGGCCGGCTGAACAAAGGGACAAGGAGAGCAAGAGGATAATTGAAGGTTTTGATGATTTTAAGCTTGGATTGGAAGGAGTTTTCAAGTTTACAAGTTGGAATTTCAAGGAATTTCATTAATTGGTAAGTTTTCTCTTGTTTGCCTTTGTTATTTTTGAAGCTTGGTTTGAGTTGAGTTGTGTTTTGATGATGGTGTGATTAAATGGGTTATGGTGTGATTTTAAGTGTTGATTTTGCTTGTTAGATGAGAAGTTGAGTTGGTGTTGGTATTGGAAGTGGTTGTGTTGAGTTTGTGTTAGGGTTTGAGTTTGTAAGTGTTGTCAATGTTATAGAAATTGATGTATTATATTATTATTTGGATTAGGTTTTGGAAGAAGTGGTTTATCTTAATTGTAAAGTGAACAATCTTTGGAAGAGAAGATTTCTTGGAGTTGTTTGAGTGTTTATAAGGTAAGTACAACTATTTGTTTACAAACATGCATATAATGTGTAAGCTTAACATTCTTTTGGTTGTAAATGTGTTGTGGTATCAAATGTGTTATTAATGTGTTTTGATGATGTAAATAAGTATTGAGGATGTTGATTGTGTCCATTCTAAATGAGGTTATGTTGTGTATAATGTGTTTGATGTTAAACAAAAGAAAGTTTGTTAAAGTTAGGGTTTATGCATGAGACACGTGAATTGGGGCGGTCGCGATTATTGAAGTGCGGTCGCGACTTAGATCGAACTTCTGACCGCGAAACCTACTGTGTTAAGGTTTCATCTTTGATTGTGAAGTGCGGTCGCGACTCAGATCGGATTTCTGACCGCGAAACCTACTGTGATAAATTTTATCTTTTGATTGTGTAGAACGGTCGCGACTTAGCTTGGTGCGACCGCGATAGTCGTTCTGTTCTGTTTTATTTGAAGTAAGTAAAGAATGTAAAGCATGTTGCTTATATGATAATGTAATGTGAATTGTGATTGATTATGATAATTAAGATGATATGTGAGGCCATTGTGCTTGGGCCAAGATGATTCAAATGAAATGGTTGAGGCATGATTGCCTAATAAATTATGAATTGTGAAATGAATTGAGAAAGAATAAATGAAATGTTAGTATGCCTAATGTGTTAATTCAACTTTCAGAGTCCTGTATTTGATGGCATGCCTATAACTCATTGGATAGGCGAAATGGGAGGCCCGTAAGCCGAGTCCAATTTGAGTAATGTTTATGAATCACTGGATAGGTGAAATGGGAGGCCCGTAAACCGATTCCAGTTGTAAAATGTGAATATGGAATGATGGTGAAATGGGAGACCCGTAAACCACTTCCATTTGAGAATTAGTAACAGTCTAGCCAGGTTGAGGATCTCCTCATGTTAATGGGTTGATGGTCCAAGAGACTGGGTCTGTTACGCTATCCATGGATAGAGTTATGATATATATTGCCTACGGGCTTGATGATTGTGATATTGAATCAAACACAGGGACTCTGAACTTTGAATAACATATTAGGGTGTTTTGGGCCCAGGTATGTCTTAGGTTTAATGTAATTTAGGATTTATGAATCGTGACCATTGCCTAATGAAATTGATGAGTAATGATATATTATTATGTTCTGAAATGTAATTATGATATGATAATTTATGATGAATAAGTTATGACTTGCTATGTATTATTTACTTGATTGAGTGTCATGAGCATTGCATCAAGCATTTTGATAGTGTAGTTGTTTTACTAAGCCGTTGGCTTAGCGCGATTGTGTTCATCGCGCAGGTGTTAGAGAAGAACCCGAGAGATCCACTAGACCGAGTGAGTCTAGGAATTGAAGAGTTGTGTAGGACTTAAAGATCAAAGAGAAAGCTGCCAATCATGTATAGACTCTTTATGTTTTGTAAAGTATTGGATTTAATGTATATGTATATAATTTTGTAAACTTGTACTTAGACAAATTTATATATGCAAATACATTTGATAAATTCCGCTGCGTATTAAATCAAATGTTTATACTTTTTGTTTTATTTTAATAGTAAATACCATTATATATATATATATATTGCAAATTGTTTATGGAAAAATGTAGCATTCTTAGGTTCTATGTATGTTCATTACATGGTGGTGATATGTAGTGAACGTATTTGGAATTTAGGGGTGTTACAAACCGGGCATTGTGGGGTTGCTGGGCCATTTCTCACCTTCCCCACACGTACCCAACTTTCCAAACCCATTAGGGGATTGGGGATTCCATAGGAATCGAGTCATCCACCCCCTTCTTTTTCCCGGCCTGTCCAGGTGGCGACTCCATTTTCTCCGGACTTAGGTCCATGTTCTCTAAGGCTCCGAGCCTAAACAGTGCCGAAGTCGCAAGAACCATTCCACCGGGAGTGGGGGCGAAAATCCCTGCTCACAGTGGCAACTCTGCTGGGGATAAGAGAAGTTGATTTCGTTGGTCTTTATATTATTCTATTCTTTCTTATAATGATATTATCCATTGCATCATATTTGATTGCATCGTGTGCGTGAGTTAGGATGCCCGTGTTACCCGTGTTATGTTATGTAAGGGATACCATACTTTCACTCAAGGTATGGAGATCGAGCATGGTATAACCACTCATAGCCTTGTACCATTTGGTATATACTTGCTATGGGAACCTAAGCCTTTTTACCCAAAGACTAAAGCTCATGTAATTGGCCTAGTTACTTTCCTTAGGTTTTACCCCAAATGCATGTTGTTTGACTATGGTTAAATTATCTTGGCTTAAATCATAGCTTATGTGGTTTGTTCTTTTTCTAATATGACCTAAGTATATTGTAAGCTCAAAATAGATTTTTCTTTAAAATCCAAAAGACCAAAGCTATTTTCAAAATTTTTCAAAATGGTCTTTGGACATAAAACTTTTCTAAAAACAAATCAAAAATTCCTTTGCTCTAAGCCCAAAATCTATTTTTCTAAAATCTTTTTACAATGGGCTTAGAAACAAAATTATTTTCATCCAACCTTTTCTTACAAAGAGCTTGCAAATTATTTAGGTCAATTATGAAATACCAAAAATCAATTGTGAGCCTAGTTTATACTAAGAATAAATTAATCATGGGCTTATTTTTGGCATGAATTAGTAGTTACTTTTTTCAAGTGAGAAATCTATTTATAATAAACCTCTTAATTTAGTATTAATCCAATATAGCATAAAAGCTACTATAGTTGGTTAAATGGATTAAAATCCAATTAATGGGAATTATTATGAGTTGAATTCCATTTTTGAAAATATAACTATTGGTGAAACGTCCGACGGAATTATTCAAAAACAAGATACCCCATGTTGGTATTTTGTTAACTATATACCTAGGAAAAGAGACTCACCATTCATGTGTGGATGTTATAAGGTTGGAAGGAGCATCCTAATTATCCTTGATTGTTTGTGTATACATGCATACATTTGCATCTCATATCATTGATCCTCTCTGGCTCACAGCCTTGGATTACGACAATTCAAAAGCTTAATATAATCCGACCTATGTCGGAGAAGAAGAATCTAGCAACGACTCAATCACTTGCCCACCAAAAACAATGGATCCCGAACAAATTCAAAGAATAGTAGATGAAGCCCTCATTGTCAAAATGGAAGAAATAAAAGAGGCCATGGCCGAGACCATGAAGAACCAATTGACTGCAATTTTAGAAAATCATGCCAAAGAATCTGCTAGCACTAAGAAACCAAAGGACAAAGGGAAGACTAAGGTTGGTGAAGTAGCTTTTGATGATGATAAGGTGATCATTGATGATGATGATTGGGCCCAATACTATCAAGATCTTCAAGACAAAAAGGAGCCAAAGGTTGTTAAGAAGACAACTGAGACTTCTGATGTTGAAAAGATGATTACTGATTTAGAAAAGAAATTTGAGAAGAAATTGAAAACCGAAGAAATGTTCAAAGTTGACAAATTATTTGAGCTAGGTGAAGAAGTTCCATACAAGTTCAAGATGCCATCTTTTTGCGAAGTTTGATGGAACCAAAAATCCTCAACTCCATGTAAAATAGTATATCACTCCTATGCAGTCTGCCCAAGCTACTAAGGCTCAAACTCTAAGGTACTTTATGCTCTCATTGGACCCTGTTGTCCAAAATTGGTTCAACACCTTGGAGGAAAGTACTCAAAAAGATTGGGACATGTTGTACAAGGCTTTCATTCAGCAATATGGGTATATTGTCGAGCTCGAAGTTACCTTAATGGAAGTTGAGTCCATTAGACAAAGGCCAAATGAGAATTTTGTGGACTATGTAAAGAGATGGAGAAACAAGGTTGCTTTGCTCAAGAAGAGGCCCGATGAATCTGATTAAATAAGGATGATAGTGAGAGGCGTCCTGCCCAACCTCCGTGAAAGGCTATCTCACACCCTTATAAGGGATTTCAAAGATCTTCTCCAAGTTGGTCTACAAATTGAAGAGTGGGAAAGTGAGAAAAATCGCTTTTCAATAAGAAGGAATGAGAAAGGAAATTACCAGTCTGGAAATCAAAGCACGCAAAAAGAAGTCGGCGTTAATACTACTAACAAAAGAACAAGAAGGCAATTTTTAAAATTAGGCAAACCAATGTCTTGGGTTCTCAATAAGCTTCAAAGAAAAGGATTGTTACAACCCTTAAATCCTCGCCCTTTGCCTAACCCTCTCCCACCTAATTTTGACACTAAAGCATTTTGTCAATTTCATCAAATGCAAGGGCATGACATGGATAGATGTGTGAGGTTGAGACATGAGATCCAAAATTTAATTGATAGTGGAAAGCTGCCCGAGCCCAACGAGCCCAATACCAAGAACAACTCTTTGCCTAAATTTGGAAGAGTGCCACCACCAGTAACCTTTATGGTGGGAAAAGGATTGGAAGAAGATTATGTTTTATCCTCTTTTCAAGATGGGAATGTTGAAGATGTGAAAGGAAAAGAAGCTTAAACTCAACGAACTTTCCTTAGCTTGAATGTTGCTTTTCAATTTTACTTTCTTTAATATTTAAATTGGAACAATCTTGTTTTTCAAATTTAAAGTTGCATGAATAAATTACTTTCATCAAAATTTTTGTTGGTCTTTATTTGTTTTGATGCTCAACCGATGAGGAATCTAGCTTGATGTTTTATAAATTAATGTGTCTAGTTATCATGACTTGAATGACTTTACTAGATGAGGGAATTGCTCTATAGCATTGAGTTGTGTATGCTTACTTAGAGAGGGCTCCTGCATAATTATCTTTGTCTAGGTCCTAGTCAGTCTTAGAACATGTTTTGGCAAACTTTTGAGGCGAAATTGAACTCTGCTTATTTAAGAGAGAGATGATCTAGGCATTGTTTGATGAGCCAACAACTAGTATCCACCCAATTAAATATCAATCCCTAGTTGTCCCTTTGAGCCTTCATAAAATTTTAGCTTTCTTTTCATTGGTTTACAAACCCCAAGAACCTACCTTGAGTTGTTGTGATACTTTTGACAAATCTTATGATCACTAAGATGAAGAGGCAAGAAGATCAAAGAAAGCAATTATTAGTCAAGATCATGAGGATTATTGAAGTTCTGAAGAGCATGAAGATAGTTGAAGTTCTCAAGACCATAAGGGTAGTTAATGTTTTCAAGACCATAAGGGTAGTTGAAGTTTTCAAGACCATAAGGGTAGTTGAAGTTCCCTTAATATCTCCAATATATCAAGACAACATCAACATCAGAGTAACAAATGATTTATCCCTGTTAAAGAAGATTTATGTTACTCCACTCATCCATTATTGGAAGCCTAAGTTAGTACAAACCAGATAACTCTTTTAGAGCTAGAACCAAAAAAAAAAAACAAAACAAAACAAAAGAAGAAAAAGAAGAAAAGAAGAAGAAAAAAAGAAGAAGAAAAAAAAGAAAAGAAGAAAAAGGGAAAGAAAAGAAAAAAGATAAAACCTAAAAAGGTGGTTCAAAAAGCCAAATGAGTTCTCTTTTACCTAAGACAACAAAAGGCTTCCATTTGGTTTATAAGGACGGATTGACTTGAATTAGTCCAACCCAAGCAAAGATTCAATCAAAATCAAAGAAAAAGGAGAAAGACCATTCAGTTCTTGAAAGTTTTGTACTTGACAGTCCTACAAGGAAGAAGGACAAAATTATAAAATGCTCAAAAAAAAGAAAGAGAAAGAAAAATAAAAAGAAAGAAAAGGGAGAAGAAGAAAAGAAACAAGTTTGGGTAACAAACTTTTTTGCAAGGGCAAAAACTGTCCTAATCAAGATCCAGATTAATGCCAAGAAGATACAAGGAATTTGGAGTCTAGCAAGATTGCCTCCAAGCTGCCTAAAATTCAAACAAGAAATTTATAGTGTGAGGGTTTGTCCTGTAACACCCTTATACCCCGTATATGCACATTATATACTACTACACCTGTAATATACGTATACCGAATACAGGAGTGCCACGGTTTACTAAAAAAATAAATCTTTTCTTGTAGCAATAATATGAGAAAACTTAAAACACTTCATATTATATTATAAACTATACTAGATAAATCATTTATTCATTATGCAGCGGAAAATGTAGTGGTATTTACATATATATATACATCAAAATCCAAGTTTACAAAACCTAAAGTTTATACATGTTTGGCAGTTTGTCTCTGATCTTTAAGCCCACAATCAACACTTCAAAATCTAGACTTGACTCGGTCTAGCTGAACTCTCCGGTTCTACCCTGTCACCTGCGCGATGAACCACAATCGCGCTAAGCCATAGGCTTAGTGGTACAAACCACAATAACAATATACTTTAATACAATGTCAATGTCATGCATTTAAGCAATAGAGATCATATTCAAAAATGCTATATTTCATAACAATACATTTCATTATCTTATTTAATTGTTTTACCATTTATTATTCACATTGAAATAAAAACAAGCATGGGCCCAAAAAGGATCTAATATGTTATTCAAAGTTCAGAGTTACTGCTTTGGTCCATAATCACAATCATCAAGCCCGTAGGTGATACATATATATATATATATCCATGGTTAGTGTAACAGACCTAGTCTCTTGGACCTCAACCCTGCTAGACCCTAGGGCCCCAGTATCTTGGTCCTCAACCCGGCTAGACTGTTACTATTTTTGAGGCTTACGACCCAGTCTTTTCACCCCAAAAACATCATATTTCACATTTATCAGCTGGACTCCGCTTACAATCCGGTCTTTTCACCTGTCCAGCAATTCATAGGCATATCGCCAAACCCATAACTCTGAAAATTGAATAACATACTAGGCACACAATTATTTCATTTATCTCTTTATCAATCTATTTCTCAATTCATTTCTCATTTCATTTATCATAATTAAACTAGGCAATCATGCCCCAATTATTTCATTTGCATTATCATAACCAACAACAATGGCTTTACATCTCATCATTAAAGTATACACAACCAATTGCATTGAACATACATTTTGAATGATCATCATATCTTTCACATTATGAAAATCATAACATTAATCTAATATATTAACAATGAAATATATTACTTAACACATTTACAACCAAATGTGTTAAGTCTCAAAATCATGTAAATGTATGCAACCATGTAAGTTTGTACTTACCTCAAGAGCAACTCACACCAATCTATACACTTCCTCCTCCAAGATTCTTCACTACTTGGATTAGGGCAACTCAACCTCTTCACAACCTAATCCAAAAGGAATAATAAACACTTACTTATAGATACATATGAATTTCAATACAATTATTCACCTATTAGTCTCATACTAGGCCCGTAGATCACAAATTATAAACCAGAACCACTATGTAAGTCCCCACGGGCGTGGCCTCACAATCCCACGACCGTGGGATAGCAAACGAGTCTGTCCACTTTGCTTTAAAACCCCCCACAGTCGTGGCCTTCAAGGGCCATGGGCGTGGCATTGGAACTTGCTCTGTTATATCAAAATTTTTGAAGACACAGTCACACTTTCAATCCCACGATCGTGTCCCTCACTTGCCACGACCGTGGCATTCATTTTGCCTCTGCTTCGGATCAAACTCATGTATTCTATGCTTTTAACTTCATTACACACAAACATATAGAAAATCTAAGATAATAATTGATCAAACTCAATATCTACATCAATTACCAATTCACAACCATAACACAAACACAACTCTTACTCTTCCAACACCAAACCTAACTCCTTCTCTTCAATTCAACTCCAAAATCACAATCAATTAAACCCAACACTCTCAAACACACCACAAACAAACATACTTATACTATCACTAATCAACCATCAAACTCAAATACAACTTAAAAGAAAACAAGAAAATCAAGTGGAAAACTTACCAAAGTTGATGAAACTTCTTAGATTTCCAACTTGATTACTTGAAACATCCTTCAATCTTGAGCTTGGAATATCAAAAACTCTCTTTCTCTCTTACTTTGAAGGGTGCCGGCCATGAAGGAAAAGAAAAGAAGAAGAAGAAAGAATAATAGCCAAAGTCAACTCCTCAACCTCTTTAAACCTCCACCAAACAATTTAATATTAAAATATTATAAAATATCCTCTTCCACTAATTAAATTTCCTTTTAATTAATTTAATTAATTTAAAATAATTAATTTCTCTTCTTTTGACTTCCATTTCTTTGACTTGTATATGTTGTATATATCACAATATATACAACATATACACTCTTCCCTTACCTCTTTTCTCTTTCCATTTAAACATATACACTTTAAATTATTTAATCCAATGCCACAATTAACACTCCAAAATTATAGGGTATACTTTGGGATATTACAATTCTCCTCCTCTAAAAAGAAATTTTGTCCTCGAAATTATCTCATATCAAGTCTGAAACAGCTGGGGATACTAATCTCGCATCGCTTGCTCACTCTCCCAAGTTGCCTCTTCCTTCGCATGATTCTTCCAAAGAACCTTCACAATTGGCACTTTCTTATTTCTCAGCTCTTTCACTTCATGTGCCAAAATAGCAACTAGTTCTTCTTCAAAAGTCAAATCCGGATTCACTTCAATAGATTCAACGGATAGAACATGAGATGGATCTGATCTGTACCTCCGCAGCATAGAAACATGGAAGACATTGTGAATTCTATCCAACTCAGGCGGCAAAGCGAGTCAATAAGCAACTGGTCCAACTCTTTCTAATACTTCATAAGGTCAAATGAAACGAGGACTTAACTTCCCTTTTCTACCAAATCTCAAAATCTTTTTCCAAGGAGACACTTTCAGAAATACTTTATCTCTAACATCAAAATCTATGTCTCTCCTCTTCAAATCTAAATACGATTTCTGCCGATCTGAAGCTGCTTTCAACCGATCCCGAATTATTTTCACTTTCTCTTCTGTTTCTTTAATCAAATCAGGACCAACCAACTTTCCTTCTCCAACTTCATTCCAACACAGAGGCGTTCTACATCTTATACCATACAAAGCCTCAAATGGTGCCATTTTAATACTAGATTGATGACTGTTGTTATAAGCAAATTCCATTAATGGTAAAAATCTGTCCCAACTTCCAAAGAATTCAATGACATAGCTTCTCAACACATCCTCCAAAATCTGTATCACTCTCTCTGACTGCCCATCTATCTGCGGATGAAAAGCAGTGCTAAAGTACAATCGAGAACCCAAAACACCATGTAAAATTTTCCAAAATCTCAAAGTAAACCAAGGATCTCGATCATACACCATCGAAATTGGAACTCCATGCAATTTCACTATCTCACTGATATACAGCTCAACCAACTTCTCAAGAGAATAGTCCATTCTAACTGGAAGAAAATGAGCTATCTTCGTCAACCGATCAATAATCACCCAGATGGAATCATTCTTCTTCTCAGTCAACGGCAAACCAGAAACAAAATCCATTGTCACACGTTCCCATTTCCATTCAGGCACTGATAAAGGTTGAAACAACCCTGTTGGAACTTGGTGCTCAGCTTTCACCCTCTGACAAGTGAGACATTTGGACACAAGTTCCGCTATATCTTTCTTCATACCTGACCACCAGTAATGTTGCTTCAAATCCTGATACATCTTTGTACTCCCAGGGTGCATAGCAAAAATCGACTGGTGTGCTTCCTCTAAAATAATCTTTCTCAATCTTGCATCATCAGGAACACACAATCTATCCTTAAACCAAAGGCTACCAATATCTCTCACATGGAATCCTCGGCAATCTGAAACAATCTTCTGAATTTTCTCATCAGCCAATTGAGCCTCTTTAATATGATCCAACAACACTGGTCTCAAATGCAACTGAGCTAACAATGCACCATCATCACATGATTTAAAACTAGCATGCAACGCTCAACGAGAGTGAATAAACAGTCAAACCTGCCAAAGACTTCCAACTTAAGGCATCAGCAACAACATTCGCCTTACCAGGATGATAATCAATCAAACAGTCGTAGTCTTTGATCAAATCCAACCTCCGTCTCTGCCGAAGATTAAGTTCTCTCTGAACCCCCAAATATTTCAAACTCTTATGATCCGTGTAAATGAAACACTTCTCCCCATACAAGTAATGTCGCCAAATCTTCAAAGCAAAAACTATGGCTGCTAACTCCAAATCATGCGTCGGGTAATTCAACTCATGCGGCTTCAACTGGCGAGAAGCATAAGCTATAACTTTACCCTCTTGCATCAAAACACAACCTAAACCATTATGTGAAGCATCACTGTAAATCACATATGGTTTATCTTCCACAGGCAATGTAAGAACAGGAGCTTGAGTCAACATTTCCTTCAACTGCTCAAAACTAGCTTGACACTGATTTGTCCATACAAATCTAACTCCCTTTCGAAGTAATCTAGTGAGTGGAGTAGCTATCAAAGAAAAACCTTTCACAAACCGTCGATAATAGCCTGCCAAACCCAGAAAACTTCTAACTTCAGTCACAGACTTTGGTGGACTCAATTCAAAATGGCGTCAACTTTACTCGGATCAACTCTTATACCATATGCCGAAACTATATGACCCAGAAAAGTCACTTGATCCAGCCAAAACTCACACTTCGACAACTTAGCATACAATTGCTTCTCTCTCAGGGTCTGCAACACAATCCGCAGATGCTTGTCATGATCCTCTTCATTATGCGAATATACCAAAATATCATCAATAAAGACCACCACAAACTGATCTAAGTAGGGCCTAAACACTCTATTCATCAAATCCATGAAAGCTGCAGGTGCATTCGTCAATCCAAAAGGCATTACCAAAAACTCATAATTGCTCATACCTTGTGCGGAAAGTTGTCTTAGGAACATCTTCAGCTCTAACTCTCAACTGATGGTACCTTGATCTCAAATCAATCTTGGAAAATACTGCTGCTCCCTTCAACTGATCAAAGAAATCATCTATTCTAGGCAAAGGATACTTATTCTTAATAGTCACCTTGTTCAATTGCCTATAATCGATGCACAACCTCAAAGTACCATCCTTCTTCTTCACAAACAAAATAGGAGCTCCCCACGGAGAAATACTAGGGTGAATAAACCCTTTATCCAACAACTCCTGCAACTGCACCTTTAACTCTCTCAACTCAGCAGGTGCCATTCGATAAGGAGTAATAGAGATGGGAGTGGTACCAGGCAACAAATCGATACCAAACTCAACCTCTCTCTCAGGGGTTAACCCTGGCAACTCCTTCGGAAAAACATCTGGAAATTTTGCAACTGTGGTTATACTATCAAGTTGAGAACCCACTACTCTGGTATCCACAACATGAGCAAGATAAGCATCACACACTTTTCTAATCAACTTCCTAGCTGCAACAACTGAAATAAACTAGATACCATCACACTTCTACCATCACTAGTTCTCAAGGTAACACACTTCTTTTGACAGTCTACTACAGCTCCATGCTTAGACAACCAATCCATACCTAAAATCAAATCATACTCCTTAAAAGGCATTTCAATCAAATCACCACGAAACTCCTCACCTTGCACTACAACTGCACTATTACGATGCACCTTGCTAACAACCACACTATGCCCTAAAGGATTTGTCACCAACACATCAAATCCTAAGGACTCAAAATGCAATTCAGACACAGGCAAGATAGATGCACTTATGTATGAATGAGTAGATCCTGGATCAATCAAAGCAAGAACTGAAATGCTAAATAAAGAAAATGTACCCGCAATGACTGCTGAAGCATTCGGTTGCCTCTGCATCACATACACTCACTGAGAAGACCCAACCTCATCTGGCCTACTGCCTCCGGATGTAGAGCCTCTTCTCTGACTGATCCCAGGTCGACCACCTCTACTAACACCTCTGCCACTTCGACCTCCTCTCACACTAGGTCGAGAAACTGCAGAATCTGCCTGCCTATGCTCCTGCATCTCAGGACAATCTCTAATGAAATGGTCAAACGATCCACATCTAAAACACACAGCTGATCCACCAATCTTCCAACAAAAACCCCCATGTATCCTACCATAATGAACACATGTAGGTGGAGTAGACCTCTGAACCACTGGAGTCGGAGCACTAGCTACATAAACTGTAGGTCTCGGTCTCTGCCTCTGATACTGAACTGACCTACTCGACTGCCTCAGGCTCCTACTGACTCTCGGAACAAAACTTCCTCGACCTCTCTTCATAGATGAAGACCCTGCCTCAAACTGGGATCTCCTAACTCTGGTTTCCTCTTTAGTAGCAGCTGCTGCAATAGCTTGTGCTCTCTCAACACTTCTGGCTGCTGTAACAAGTTGGGAAAGATCCTGATACCGGGAACCAGCAACAATACACATAATAGAGGGCCTCAACCCCTCCTCAAATCTCCTGCACCAATCTATCTCATCTTAAATAATCCCACCGGCATAATGACTCAACCGGATGAACTCTATCTCATACTCTGTCACCATCCGGTTATCCTGCCTCAGATTCAGAAATTCCATCTTCTTGACATCCTTATACTCCCTCGGAGTATATTTCTGCTCAAACTCCCGCAGAAAATCACTATAAGACAAAGTAGGTGGATCATCCATGGCATGAGGAACCGTCTTCCACCAATCATAAGCATCTTTCTGCAGAAGGGATCTAGCATAATTAAATTTCTCTTCAGGAGTGGCTTGCAACTGGATGAATACCCTCTGAACTCTATCCAACCACTGCTCAGCTACTGCAGGATCTATAGTACCAAAGAAATCATCAGCCCCATACTTTCTCAATTTATCATAATGCCTCACCGGTACATGTGGCTGTGGTGGCGGTGGCTGCACTGGAGCTTGCCTCAACAATTCTACCACATGCCGTAACCAAACCGGCGGAACCTCATCAACAGCTGATCTCTCTTGCACAGGAGCAGGTGCCTCTCCAGTTCTCTCAACCCTAGCCCATCTCTACCCTCTTCAGGAGCTACACTCTCAGCACTACCTTCTATGGACTGACGTGACTGAGACGCCATCACTACCTATATCTGCAGACACAGCAGAAAATACCTCATCAAAGATCAAAGACTACCAATACCAAAACATGTATCTTATTTAAAAATCACATTTTAAAAATCAAAATTTTTTTCTTTTTCTTACAATTTACCTAGGTTGAGAATCTCAAACCTAGGCTCTGATACCAAAACAATTGTAACACCCCTATACCCCGTATACGCACATTATATACTACTACACCTGTAATATACGTATACCGAATACAGGATTGCCACGGTTTACTAAACAAACAAATCTTTTCTTGTAGCAATAATATGAGAAAACTTAAAACACTTCATATTATATTATAAACTATACTAGATAAATCATTTATTCATTATGCAGCGGAAAATGTAGTGGTATTTACATATATATATACATCAAAATCCAGGTTTACAAAACATAAAGTTTATACATGTTTAGCAGTTTGTCTCTGATCTTTAAGCCCACAATCAACACTTCAAAATCTAGACTTGACTCGGTCTAGCTGAACTCTCCGGTTCTACCCTGTCACCTGCGCGATGAACCACAATCGCGCTAAGCCATAGGCTTAGTGGTACAAACCACAATAACAATATACTTTAATACAATGTCAATGTCATACATTCAAGCAATAGAGATCATATTCAAAAATGCTATATTTCATAACAATACATTTCATTATCTTATTTAATTGTTTTACCATTTATTATTCACATTGAAACAAAAATAAGCATGGGCCCAAAAAGGATCTAATATGTTATTCAAAGTTCAGAGTTACTGCTTTGGTCCATAATCACAATCATCAAGCCCGTAGGCGATATATATATATCTATCCATGGATAGTGTAACAGACCCAGTCTCTTGGACCTCAACCCGGCTAGACCCTAGGGCCCCAGTATTTTGGTCCTCAACCCAGCTAGACTGTTACTATTTTTGAGGCTTACGACCCAGTCTTTTCACCCTAAAAACATCATATTTCACATTTATCAGCTGGACTCGGCTTACGACCCAGTCTTTTCACCTGTCCAGCAATTCATAGGCATGCTGACAAACCCAGAACTCTGAAAATTGAATAACATACTAGGCACACAATTATTTCATTTATCTATTTATCAATCTCTTTCTCAATTCATTTCTCATTTCATTTCTCATAATTAAGCTAGGCAATCATGCCCCAATTATTTCATTTGCATTATCATAACCAACAACAATGGCTTTACATCTCATCATTAAAGTATACACAACCAATTGCATTGAACATACATTTTGAATGATCATCATATCTTTCACATTATGCAAATCATAACATTAATCCAATATATTAACAATGAAATATATTACTTAACACATTTACAACCAAATGTGTTAAGTCTCAAAATCATGTAAATGTATGCAACCATGTAAGTTTGTACTTACCTGTAACACCCCCATACTCTATATAAGTACTATACATATACCTTGTATACAAGCAGTACGTATATAAAGTATAAGAATGTCACTTTTCATTTCAGATTAAAAACCTTCACTCTAGTTCCAAACCATAATACATTTAATTTAAAGAACATTTAAAACTCATTATACTTTTGAGGATATTACATATATATAATGATCTTGTCTTTACCAAAAATTCATTTATACATATGTATACATTTTTATCAAAATACAACATAATTAAATTGTACATGTATGCACCACCTTCTAGTTGGTCTCGAAATACTCTTAACCTTCTCGTGGCATAACGACTTGACTTCAAATCAACCACCTACTCACCTGCGTGATTAACACAACCTCGCTAAGCTCAAAAGCTTAGTAGTACAGATAAATATTATAAACATACATTACAGAAAATCATACTCATATGTTAACTTCATGTATCATTATTTTCTTATCATGTTTTCCCATTTCAATTACACTTTTCATATATTTTTATTAGTCTCATAATTATATACATATACACATATATTATTAACACAACCCATAATTCCATAACTTATTAGAACATTCATAAAATAATACTCACAATGTCCACATCCATATACATATTACATGTCATATTATACTTTCAAAATCTCATCTTTCAACATAGCTTCTCAGGCCATATTTCTTTTCAATAATTTACTTGTGTATTGTAATCATAACATACTTCATAACATTACATTCCATTACTTTATTCAATTGTTTCACCATTCATAAATCACATTGAAACAAAGACACACATGGGCCCAAAAGACACTAATATGCCATTCAACTTTCAGAGTTAATGTTTTGGTTCAATTATCACATTTATCATTATCATTATCCCAACTAGGCTTCAAGGATTAGGTTCAACCAAGCTTCAAGGGGAACAAAGCATGCTAAGTATCAACCCAACTTGGCTTCACCTAGCTTCAAGGGTTGTAACATCTCAACTAGGCTTCAAGGACTAGACCCAACCAAGCTTCAAGGGGAGTTAAGCATGCTAAACTTCAACCCAACTTGGCTTCAAGGATCAAGCCCAACCTAGCTTTAAGAGATTGTTACCATTAGGCATGCCACCAACAACAAAACTCTTAAAATGGAATAACATATTAGACACACAATTCATTCATTATTTCATTATCAATTTCATTCTCATTTTCTTATCATCATTTAGGCATCCATGCCTCAATCATCTCATTTGCATCTTTATAGCCAACAACAATGGCTTCACATCTCATCAATAAAGTATACATAACCAATTGCATTGGACATATATTTTGAATTCATCATCATCTAGGCAAACATGCCCCATTCATTTCATTTGAATCATTATAGCCAATCACAATGGCTTCACATCTCATCATTTCTCAATTCACATTAAAGCAATTCATCATTTAAGTATTTATCATAACCAATTGCATTGCACATACCTTTCATATTTCATCATATCATCATATCTTTCACATTTTCAATATACATTCCAAAAAGTTCACATTATGCAAAACATAACATTATTAATATGCATCAACAATGCAATAGATTACCTAACACATTTACAATCAAATGTGTTAAGTCTCAAGATCATATAAAGGTATGCAATAATGTAGGGTTTGTACTTACCTCAAGAGCAACTCACATCAATCTATACACTTCCTCTTCCAAGAATTCTTCACATCTAGGTTAAGGCAATTCAACCTCTTCACAACCTAATCCAAAAGGAAGAATACACACTTACTTACAAATACACATGAATTCCAATACACTTATTCACCTATTAGTCTCATACTAGACCCATAGATCACAAATTACAAACCAAAACCATTATCTAAGTCCCCACGGTTGTGGCCTCACAACCCCACGGCCGTGGGTTAGCAACCGAATCTGCCCACTTTTCTCTAAACCCCCACGGTCATGTCCCTCACTTGCCACGACCGTGGCATCCATTTTGCCTCTGTTTCGGACCAAACTCATGTATTTTGTGTTTTTAACTTCAATAAACACAAACATATAGAAAATCCAAGATAATAATTGATCAAACTCATAACATACATCAATTACCAATTAATCTAACACTTATATAACTTCAACATATCATAATAATAATCATTATATACATCATCCATATATCAATTATTCAATTCACCAACTCCTTTATATTAAACCCTTACTAAACAATTTCAACAATCCATCATCATCCTCACAAATAACCATATTATCATCATCTAAAAACCAATTCAACATATCTATATACTTCAATCTTTCATTATCATCATCTTCACACACTAACAATATCAAATATAAGCTCCATCAATAGAAATCAATACAAGGAAATGAATACTTACTTGAATATTTTGCCAAATCTTCAATATCCACCTTCAATTCTCTCAAAACCCTTATGAATTTGATGTGTATGTAAATAAAATCACATCTCTCTCTCTCTCTCTCTTTCCACGTTCAAGAACAAGAAGAACAAGAACAAGAAAGAAAATCTTCTTTCTTTATTCACTTATCATATATATATATATAATAATAATATTATAATAAAATATCCCAAAAATCCTCCACCACAATTATTCTTCCCTTTGACTTTCCTTTCTTCTTTTTCTCTTGTCATTATTATCATTATTATCATTATTATTAGTATTATTAATTAATTATATACACTTACTTTTCCTACACCAATATATACATCATGTATATGTGATGTATATGTTGATATATGTATATGTCTTATATATTGCTTTTATATTTCTCATAATTTTCAAATACCATATATACATATTATCCTTCATATACATCTATCTCTTATAATATTTCCTTTTAATTAACTTATCTTCTTTTGACTTCCATTTCTTTGACTTGTATATGTTATATATATATATATATCTATATATACAACATATACACTCTCTCTTTACTTCTTTTCTCTTTCTATAAAACATATACATTAAATCCAAATACAACAATAATTCCAAAACTTTTAGGGTATACTTTGGGATATTACATTACCTCAAGAGCAACTCACACCAATCTATACACTTCTTCCTCCAAGAATTCTTCACTACTTGGATTAGGGCAACTCAACCTCTTCACAACCTAATCTAAAAGGAATAATACACACTTACTTATAGATACACGTGAATTTCAATACAATTATTCACCTATTAGTCTCATACTAGGCCCGTAGATCACAAATTACAAACCAGAACCACTATGTAAGTCCCCACGGGCGTGGCCTCACAATCCAACGACCGTGGGATAGCAAACGAGTCTATCCACTTTGCTTTAAAACCCCCCACGGTCGTGGCCTTCAAGGGCCACGGGTGTGGCATTGGAACTTGCTCTGTTATATCAAAATTTTTGATGACACAGTCACACTTTCAATCCCACGGTCGTGTCCCTCACTTGCTGTAATATCCCAATGTGTGCCCTAGAAGTTTGGATACAATTGTTGTTTGTTTGAATTAAGTGTATATGTTGGGTATATGGTAATATATATAACATATATGTTGGTCAAAATGAGAAGTCAAGGGAAGAAGATATTTTATTTGTGATATGTGAAATTACTTAAATGGGCATATAAGTGAAAAGAAGTTAAGTTAAATGGTTGAGGGCATTTAGGTAATTGCTTGGTTAGAATTGCTTGGTGGAGATTTAAAGAAGAAGAGAAGTTTGACTTGTCTTTATTTTCTTCTCTTCTCATTTTGTGTGGCCGGCTACCAAAGAAAAGAGAGAGCAAGAGAGGTGTTCTAAGTTCTAAACATCAAATTGAAGGGAGAATCAAAGGATTAAGTTGGAGATTTGTGAAATTTCTTCAATTTAGGTAAGTACTCTCTTGTTTTCTTTTGTTATTTGTGAAGTTGTGTTTGAGGTGAGTTATGATTTGTTGTTATTATGATTAAGTGTGTTTGAGATGTGTTTATAAGTGTTGAAATTGATTGTAAGTTACAAAGTTAAATTGGTGTTGGTTTTGGTTTGAAGATGGTAAGTTAAGTGGATGTTGATATGGAAAGAATAAGAATGATGTTGGTTTTAGGGTTTTGAAGTGGTATGTGTTTAAATGTATTGTTAATGTATTGTTAATGTGATTATTGTGATGAACATGTAAAATAAGTGTTAAAGACATTGATTATATCCATTTGAATAAGGTTATGTTGTGTATAATGTGTTTTAATTCAATCAAAAGAGAATTGGCCATATTTAGGGTTTTTGTTTATGAGAGACACGGCCAAACTAAGGATGAGACACGGCCAAAACTAAAGATTTTTGGGAGACACGACCAAGTTTGAGGAAATTTGGCTGTGTTGGATCAATTTTGGAGAGACACGGCCACTGGCTTGGCCGTGTCCCTTGCCCATGTTTGCCACTGCCTGATTTTTATTGAGAGACACGGCCGTGTCCCTTGCCTGTGTCTGCCTCGGTTGATTTGGTGTTGAGAGACACGGCCACAAGCTTGGCCGTGTCCCTTGAGTGTGTTGGCTACTGTGATGGTTCTTTGCTCTTTTTGTATTGATGAGATTGAACATACATTTGATGATGCATATGATACTATATGAACAAGGTTATGTTTTATGCATTGTGAATCTTGTAAATGGTAATGTGTTATATAAATAATGTACTTTGTAATGTTACATCAAAGATGCTATATGTAAAATGTGAAGGAGATGATGAAGTAATTGATTATGTATAGCTTGATGGGAGTAGTTCTTGAGGTAAGTACAAACTTACCTAGATGCATTCTTTTATATGATTTCGAGACTTAAAATAATGTTAATTAATTTATTATATTGTTAATATAATGTGACAAGTATTATGACTTGTATAGTGTGAAAGAGACGAGGATCATTCAAAAAGGTATGTACAATGCAATTTATTATGATAAATACTTTTATGATGAATTACCTGAATGTAAATTGAGACATAAAGAGATGTGAAACTAATGTTCTGAGTTATAATGATATGTTTGTTTAGTTAATGTAATTGAGGTTGTATATTATATGATGATTCAAATGAGATATGAAGCCATTGTGATTGGCTATGATAACACAAATGTGATGTAAATCCATTGTGATTTGCTATGATGATTCAATTGAAAGACATAAGGCATGTTTGCCTAATCGATGATGAGAATTGAGAATGAAATTGATAAATGAATTGTGTAGCTAATGTGTTATTCCATTTTCAGAGTTTGTTGTTGGTGGCATGCCTAATATTAGTAACAATCTCTTGAAGTTAGGTTGGCTTGATCCTTGAAGCCAAGTTGGGTAGAAGTTTAACATGTTTTACTCCCCTTGAAGCTTGGTTGGGTCTAGTCCTTAAAGCCTAATTGAGATGTTACAACCCTTGAAGCTAGGTTGGGTTGGTTCTTGAAGCCAAGTTGGGTTGATACTTAGCATGCTTTGTTCCCCTTGAAGCTTGGTTGAACCTAAATCCTTGAAGCCTAGTTGGGTCTATGATAATGATAAATGTGATAACAAAACCAAAACATTAACTCTGAAAATTGAATGGCATATTAGTGTCTTTTGGGCCCGAGTCTGTCTTTGTTGTCAACATGATATACAAATGTTGAGATAATGAGTAATGAGATTTATGGTTGACTTTGTTGGAAATGTGATTCATGATTGGTGAATTGTGAATAAAATAATGTTATGAAGTATGTTGTGCAATGTTTGTATTGATATATTGATTGTGAGTGTTAGTGATGGATTATGTTTGATGAACTGTTAATAAAACAATGTTATGAAGTAAGTTGTGTAATGTGTATATTGATATATTGATTGTGAATATTAATGATGGATTGTGGTTGGTGATAATGATATGTATATAATATATGAAATTAGTCGAGATATATGAAAGGTGCAATTCAAAAGGAAAAAAACATGGTAAGAAACTAATGGTACATGGAAGTGATATTTCATTATATCTTAGAATTTCTATAATGTATGTTTATATGTTATATTTGTACTACTAAGCTCTCGGGCTTAGTGCGGATGTGTAATCGCGCAGGTGACTAGGTGGAAGATATGAAGTCTTTTGTTGCCACGAGAAGAGTAAGAGTTTATCGAGACCAACTAGAGGGTGATGCATACATGTATAATTTTTAATTATGATGTATTTCTGACAAGAGTATATTTATATGTATAAATGAAGTTTTGATAAAGATAAGATTCTTATATATAGGTAAGATCATTAAAAGTATAATGATTTGTAAATGCTCTTTAAATTAATGTATTGTGGTTTAAACTCTGTTAAAGGTTTTTAAATTGTAACGAAAAGTGACATCCTCATACTTTATATACTTACTGTATGTATACCTGGTATATGTATAGTACTTATATGGGGTATCGGGGTGTTACACTTGCCACGACCGTGGCACACACTCTGTGGCATTCATTTTGCCTCTGCATCGGATCAAACTCATGTATTCTATGCTTTTAACTTCATTACATACAAACATATAGAAAATATAAGATATTAATTGATCAAACTCAATGTGACACCCCATCTTAGCCTACGTTTATAGACCAAGATGGACTGTTATCTCATGGTGGTTGTGTCTTAATATTTTACTTAGCCAATTTTAAGTGCAGATTTTAAAAAAATTTTGGCATAACCTCCCCTAAAAATAGAGGTATCAAGTGTCACCAAAACTGATTTTCTTTGATCTTTGAAAACAATTTTGATCTCAATCAAACAATCGCAACACTCCTCAAACACTTCTATATTCATCACCCTTATATCCTCCACCAAATCCTGCACTAAAACTTTACACTTCTATACTTGCATACATAAGTGCTAAATCCAAATAAGATTTATTAGATTACTAGCAGTGTACATGTTCTAGCTTTTCAGTATAACACATTTATTTGCTAGATCATACAAGCTTATGTACATGTCATATTGCTACAATCAATCATATCCAAACTCCTACCCAAAGTAGTAGTCAAGGCCAGCTGCGCAAGACATGCTACAATCTCGTCTCCTCGTTTAACCTACGAGTTTAGACATACACTAAACTCGCTAAGCAATTGCTTAGTGGGTACTTAAATCATTGCAATAAATAAATAAAATGAAAGAATGACTTGAATATATATTTATATACTTTAAATAATTGAAAGGAATAAATACACAACACAGAAGGTAAAAATGCTTCACTGAATAATTTGAATTTAAATCATTTTTCTTGCTTTTATCATTTTGGTTGCTCTACTGGTTTAACAGAACATCAGCGGATAAGGAAGGGTCATGATAAACATATCTCATCATGGTAAGATATTACAGGATGATATGCGTCATGGTGCATATTTCATCATCCTTCATCATAATTCTTTCACATGTGCTAATAGCCATTGTTCATTTAATCATTGATCATGTCATTGTAATCATCGGCCTTCAGCCGGAATATCATGTCATGTCATGAGCAGTACTGCAATAATAGTATGATGCATCATACCCTTATCTCAAGGGTTCTGTCATAACCAAGTAGAGCGTAAACAATTTATTAATTAATTTGATCATGATATTCAATAAGCCATGATTTTTCCATAATGCATGTATTGTCGGAATAGCTTGTCATGATGCCTTTCTGATAATTTCCAGTTCTCCTTCATGTCATTTTATATGATTTAACATCAATCCATATCATAATATTCAAGTTTTAACCCATTTAGAAAAAATGACCAAATGAATAGTGGCATGGCGTGTAAAATTGGCAACACAATGGCGCGCGTCCACTAAATGATAAAATATGTTTTTACTGTTGAAAATCAGTCAACTTTGGCAACAGTTTTGACTAAGTAAACAAACTTATTTTTGGCTGAATTTTTTTCAGGGAAACACTTTCATAAGTTAACTAAATGCATGTAAAATTTTATCGGAAAATTCCTTCGTTTGCCCCTTCAACGGACTGCCCAAAATGAAAGCTGCAGAATGGTGCCCAAAAGGGACCATTCGGCCCAATTTTCAAAACTTGAGGGAAATTCATTTTTTTCTTGCAAAATTGATTTTTAGACTCCTTTTGTGATACCATTGAAGGACTAAGGGTCCCTCTTTCAAAAATCAAACCAAAGGGGTGATTAAAAGTTCATCAAAGTTTATGGATAATTGAGCAAATTTAGATAGTTTGTTTTGTTTTCATTTTTTTCACAATCAATTGATTACAAATGGTTCAAGAGCACTTTCCCACATATTTACTACACATAATAACATCATTTCAAAACCATTTCAAAAGTCCCATAATGCAAAATATGTGAATTAATTGAAAAGGGCAATGATTTAAGTACCAAACCTTAATTATTTTCACTTGTTTCTAGTTCTTTTATGCCTTCTTTTCTTCCTTCTCTCTCACTTCTTGATTTCCTATAATTTTCATAAAATACATGTCAAGAACATAATAAAATTTAAGTGCTTCATGCCTTATTTTGCTAACTAATACTACTAGTCATCCTTGTTATCCTTAATCTTATATGTGCAAATCATCTCTTTCACTTTCTCTTCAACTTCTTAAATTTTCTATAATCATCATATTTATTCTTTCATTTAATTAATCAATATCATCACTACTTAAAATTTCCCCAAATCCACCATAAGAACCCTAATTTCCAATCTTTCAATGGATATATAAATACTTAAAATTGATACTAGAATTGAAATCTACATACTTTAAAACCTTAAAACTCACCTTGAACTTGAATCAAACTTGACAAAATTTGGAATTCCTTGGTGTTCTTCCTATAGTGGCCGAAAGTTTGGAGGTGAGAGAGAGAGTTTTGTTCTTCTTGCTATGATGATATATATATAGTGGAAATGATGTCCAATTTTGGGTTGGATGAATACTTTAAGGCCAATTGTCCACATCTTTTTCTTTTCTTCTTTTTATAACTTTTAAATGGCTAATTACCATTAGTCCATTTGTCTCTTTCTTTTATTTATTTAAAGCCAAAGCCCTTGGACTTCCTTTTAATTATATTTTGGCCCCTCAACCTCCTTGTGCTGAAATTTTATGGTCTAAGATGTGAAAAGACCAAAATACCCTCCGGCGATTACTCGTTCGTAGCTTTTGAACTGCACACTTCCGCCGAATGCTGTGGTACACTTTTTGACCCAGTTTTTCCTCTACTTTTCATTTTTGAGATCCATTATTACTTTCGAGACACTTTTGAAAATGACCGTGATGCCCCTGGTCAAAATCCCCTATATCTTCAAAACCGTGCATTTTCGGGAAAAACCGTGTCGCGCCGTTGCTACCCGATTTTTCTCTACTTTCCATTTCTGGAGTCCGTTATATGCACTATTAAGGACCTCCAAAACAACTTTTGGTAATTACAGTCACCTCCACAAAACTTTGCAATCTTTTCAAATAGGTCCTTTTAGTTCTACAGAACTTCCCTTCACTTCGCGCTCTTGAGTAGCTTCTCGGGATGGTTCCTCTTACTGTACATGGACGTACTGTACATATGTATAAGTTGGGTCGTGACATTTCTTCCCTTCTAAAATTTAGGCTTCGTCCCAAAGCCGATCGGGTATAAAATTTAGGCTTCCATCCTCATTATTACTTCCCTTTCCCAAATTATCTCTTCCATTCTATGGTTCCTTCGCCGTACTTTAACTGGAGGAATTCTCTTATTTCTTAATCCTTTGACTTTTCGTGCTAAAATTTCTATTGTTTCTTCTTCATAATTTAGGTTAGATTGGACTCTGATGTTTTGTGTCTTTATATCGTGTGTGAAGTTCAAACGATATTGCCTTATCATTGAAACGTGAAAAACATTATGTATTTTGTTCAGTTCTGGTAATAGAGTTAACCGATAGGCTATTGATCTATGTGTTCGATGATCTCGTATAGTCCAATAAGCCTAAGGCTTAACGTACTTTTCTGCTTAAATCTTAATACCTTCTTTCATGGGAAAGTCTTAAGAAAAACCTTGTCTTCCACTTAGAGTTCTATGTCCCTTTGTTTCGAGTCCGCATATGATTGTGCTCCTACCTACCCGCATATGATTTTATCTTGTCTTTACTTAATTCCGTCCAACACTCTGGTGTTCCATGTTTTCTTTTGTATAATTCTTTATAGGGCGTCACCGTATGCTGAATTAATAGTCGTTGTTATATGCATATTCAATTAAACTCAAATACCTATTCCAACCACCCTTAAATTCTATAACACATACTCTTAATATGTCCTCCCAAAAATTGGATTACTCTTTCAAATCGTCCATCTGTTTACGGGTGAAAGGCAGTGCTATAATTTGTTTGGGTTTCAGAAGTTGTTTGCGACTTCTTCCATAAATTCATGGTGAACTGTGGACCTCTGCCTAAAATGATAGACGTTGGAATCCTGTGTAATCGTACAATTTCCTTGGCGAACATTTCCACCAATTTATCTATTGAATAATCCATTTGTAAAATTAGAAAATGAGCTAACTTAGTTAGGCAGTCAACGATTATCCGAACAACGTCATACCGGCCTCGTGTCATTGGTAGTTCTATGACGAAATCCATAGTGATATGTTCCCATTTCCATACCAGAGTGGGAATTAGTTGTAACAGTCCCGATAGTATTTGATATTTCGCTTTTGCTTGTTGACATATTAAACATTTGGTCATAAACTCAACAATATCTCTCTTCATTCCAGGCTACCATTAAAACTTCTTTAGATATTGATACATTTGTAACTCCTGGATGCATTGCGTAGAGACTACTATATGCTTTTCGAAAAAATTTTCTTTCTTATGTCTCCCATTGTTAGTATCATTACTCTATTGTCACAATACAAACTACTGTTCTTAGAAATTTAGAATTTTATATCCTTTCCTCCTTGTACTTGCTTGATCCATTTTTGTATTTGTTCATTTTCCTTTTGCACTTGATGAATTTCTTGAAAAGAAACATAGTTTATGCTTGCATTTCTACTACTAGTACTTCCTCTTCCATTGGTCTTAAACTGATCTTTATTACGCCTAAGGCTGGTATCGATTTTCCACCAAGTGCGTCGGCCACCACGTTAGCTTTTCCTAGATGATAATTTATAACTAAGCTGTTATTTCCAAAACTTGGGTTTACTTTCCTTACCATAAATTGAGATCCTCTTGGGTTGGCGGATATTTTAAACTTTTGCGTCTGTATAAATGTAACACTTTTCTCCATATAAATCATATCTCCAAATCTTGAAAGCCAATACGATAACTGTAATTCCAAACCGTGTGTCGGGTTATTATTATTATTATTATTTGTATGGTTTAAATCATCAAAAGACTTATGCGACTATTCTATACTTTTGCATAAGCATATAACCTTAACTGATGTGTGAAGCATCACTATATATCACAAATTCTTTGCTGGACACGGGCCGTATGGGTATTGAAGCATTCGTTAACTTTTCCTTTAGTTTCTCAAAGTTCCTCTAACATTTATCAGTCAGTTTGGCATTCCTTTGAAACAACCTTGTCATTGGGATGATAATAATGGAAAACCCTTTTATAAAACACTAATAGTACCCAGCCAGTCCTAAGAAGATTCTTACTTCTATTACTGTCTTTGGTGTTTTCCATTCCAAAATGGCTTTTGTTTTCTTAAGACCTACTTTAATGCCTTATGCTAATATGGTGTGTTCTAAGAATGTCACTTTTTCCAATCAAAACTCGCATTTGTCATGTTTGACATACAACTGCTTCTCTCGCAACATTTGCAATATTATGCAAAAGTATCGATCTTATTCTTCTTTGTTCCTTAAATAAACTAAGGTGTCATCTATGAACACCATTTACAAATTGGTCAAAGTATGGATGAAAGATATGATTCATTAAATCCATGAATACTACTGACACATTTGTGGGCTCAAAAGGCATTACAAGGAACTTATAACGTCCGTATCGAGTTCTAGATGTAGTCTTTGGAATGTCTTTTCCTTTGATCCGCAGCTACTGATATCCCAGTTGGTGATCTATTATTTTATTTTATTCTTTTGAAAAGACCTTGGTTCCTTTAAATTGGTCGAATACATCATCGATGGACGGTAATGGATATTTATCCTTAATCGTAAGCTCATTCACTACTTATAGTTCACATATGACCTTAAGGATTTATCTTTCTTCTTGACGAAGAGTACTGGCGTGCCCCATGAAGAAATACTTGGCCATATAAGACCCTTGTTGAGTAGCTCCTATAATTACGTTTTCATTTCTTTGGGTTCCGCTGGTACCATTCGGTATGAGGCAACCGACACCGGTGCAGTTCCCAGATATACATTTATAGCGAATCCTACTTTTCTCTTAGGTGATAATTCGGGTAGCTCGTCTAAAGAAACATCGAGAAAATTACACATTGTTGATACCTCTTGAATCTTTATCACATTCTTCTTTGCTTCCATAGTGCTTACCAAGTGTGCCTCACATCCATTTGTATGTAACGCCTTGTTGTAACTGCTGCTGTTATGTTGTTTAGGTAATCGGCTCTCTTTCCTACTGCCGTCACTTCCTCCTTGTGGGGAGTATGAAGTGTTACTCTCTTTCTTCTTATAATCGACCACTATTTTATGCCTTGTTAGCCAATCCAATACCAACATTACGTCAAATTCTCAGAATGGTAACTCTATTAAATTTTTTGGAAATGCATTTTCATGTAACTCTATAGAACATTCTTTAATCACTTGTGTGTAACTACCTCGTCTCTTATCGGATTTATAACTAATGTTTCAAACTTAACATATCCTACTGGTAATTCTTCTAAGTTTTCATTGCGTAGGCTCTGGCTGGTGTACTTGAATTGAGCTAGTCAACGGTCTCTGATTGAGCTCTTTGAAAATTCGAATCACTTTCCTTTCCCCTGCTTCGGCCTCGGCCAAACGCGGGCCTTGATTTTTCTGTCGGTGCGGGTGCATTCACTCTTATGTCTTCATCCACAGTGTTTGCATAGAGGAGTAATATATCCTTCAAATCTATATTTCTTTCCAATTCTCCAGTAATTTTTGAATTGTTACTTTTTCCTTTTTCCTTTACCTAGTCCTTGGGTTGTTATTACTTTCATTCTTTCCTTTTTGATCTAATTTTAATTCTGCACTTTCTACCTCTTTGTTTCTTAATTTCTCTCTTTCTCTTCTCTCTCTTTTTTTTTTCCATCATTTCCTGAATTCATAAATCTCATATATCTTCTTCTTATAATTTCTTAATTTTGATGATTACCTTGGGGCATTTTCAGGAGAAATCACAATACAGTGTTTTGATTAGATTTCATCTAGTTTCTACTCATATGGTCCGTCACCTACCTTATTAAGACTCACAGGATGGTCACCCATCATCATTGGTCGAGCACGGTTAACTCTGGTTTCCTGCTAAATTTCAACACAACGGTGTCGGGTCAGCAGTATCTTCTTAGTGCGCTTACTTCTTCTGCTTATGTGAATATTGTACATGGGGTTATTGTACATATTCTCTAGTGGCCGAACATGAGAATTTTTCATATACTTATTTCTGTTCACTCATCTTTGTTATCTAAGTTCTATCTATTTTATCTCTTACCGTCTGTTCTTAACATTTTACGTACTTTTCTTTTATCCTCTTATTCTGTTCTTCTTTTTATTCCATTCTTCAAATTTCATTTTCTTATATACATTTTCATTTTTACATTCATATACGCCTATCTAACCTTCTCCTGGAATCCCCTTATAAGGACCCCGGTATACTGGCTACGGATGTCTGGCGCCTTGAACCTCGGCCGGATCCTTGGCTTTGTGATCGCCAGCTTTACTATGCAAAACTATCTTCACTTCTAAACTTCTTCTCAACTTGTCGAAATCTTCCCAAGCTTTAAGTTTATACTCTCTTTTGTTGCATACGTTGGTGTCTACTTCTCTAATCTATGTATACCCTCTCAATACCTAAAACTTTCACAACTAATCTTGAAAATTCAAACACGTCCATGACTACTAATTGTACTTTAATTCCATTATTTAATCCTTCCAAAACCTTTGACGTCTTTCTTGCTTTGTTTCTATCATTTTCTTTGCATACTTACTGAGGCGGGTGAACTCTCTACCATACTCAGATACTGTCATTCTTCCTTGTTGTAGATATATAAACTCATTTCTCCTTGCGTTTAAGTATGTTTTACCAAGTGTATGTTTCTTCTACCCAAAGGGACATGGCATAAATAAATCTTTTATCTGGCGTGCATCTCAGTTGTTCCAATGCCCTACTGGTACTGTCCAAACAGTACTCAACTTCTTCAAATCCTTCTTCCCTACTAGCCTTAAATTCTTTAGTCCTATATTTCCTTAACTTCTCAATTGGGGACTTTCTTTCTCTTTTGGTAGCAACAGGTACCATTCTTGCCGTTTATTGCAATGGTACTGTCATCTATTGTAAATAAACTTCGGGCCTTCCACAGCCACCGTTGCGGGTCGTGGCATAAGTCCAAGACCCATTTCTACATTTATGGATACGAAAGCATGTGATTCCTTCTCTTGATCTATAACTCTTTGTGATTCTGCATCTTGCAACCTTATATCGTATACATATATCGTGATAAGGATTAGCAGCTGGCTTGACTCAACACATTAACTTTCCTATATGGCATGTACGTAATCACTATTAAATTTTCCTTTATCACATGTATCCCATATACTTATGTATTTATAATATTCTTTCTACTATACCGACATTTCGTACCTAAATGATATATGCTCTCATTTCTTATCTGCTATAGGATATCCCATTTTACATTGGTAATGGCCACTACCAACATAAAATGTGTATCCTCCTATGTTGAATTTTCCAGGACCGGCTAAACCGGTGCTCTGATACCACTAAATGTAACACCCCATCTTAGCCTACATTTATAGACCAAGATGAACTGTTATCTCATGGTGGTTGTGTCTTAATATTTTACTTAGCCAATTTTAAGTGCAGATTTAAAAAAAAAATTGCCATAATCTCCCCTAAAAATGGAGGTCCCAAGTGTCGCCAAAACTGATTTTCTTTGACCTTTGAAAACAATTTTGATCTCAATCAAACAATCGCAACACTCCTCAAACACTTCTATATTCATCACCCTTATATCCTCCACCAAATCCTGCACTAAATCTTTACACTTCTATACTTGCATACATAAGTGCTAAATCCAAATAAGATTTATTAGATTACTAGCAGTGTACGAGTTCTAGCTTTTCAGTATAACACATTTATTTGCTAGATCATACAAGCTTATGTACATGCCATATTGCTACAAACAATCATATCCAGACTCCTACCCAAAGTAGTAGTCAAGGCCAGCTGTGCAGGACATGCTACAATCTCGTCTCCTCATTTAACCTACGAGTTTAGAGGGAAACTAAACTCGCTAAGCAATTGCTTAGTGGGTACTTAAATCATTGCAATAAATAAATAAAATGAAAGAATGACTTGAACATACATTTATATACTTTAAATTATTGAAAGGAATAAATACAAAACACAGAAGGTAAAAAGGCTTCACTGAATAATTTGAATTTAAATCATTTTTCTTGCTTTTATCATTTTGGTTGCTCTACTAGTTTAACAGAACATCAACGGATAAGGAAGGGTCATGATAAACATATCTCGTCATGGTGAGATATTACAGGATGATATGCGTCATGGTGCATATTTCATCATCCTTCATCATAATTCTTGCACATGTGCTAATAGCCATTGTTCATTGAATCATTGATCATGTCATTGTAATCATCGGCCTTCAGCCGGAATGTCATGTCATGGCATGAGAAGTACTACAATAACAGTATGATGCATCATACCCTTATCTCAAGGGTTCTGTCATAACCAAGTAGAGCGTAAACAATTTATTAATTAATTTGATCATGATATTCAATAAGCCATGATTTTTCCATAATGCATGTATTGTCGGAATAGCTTGTCATGATGCGTTTCTAATCATTTCCAGTTCTCCTTCATGTCATTTTATATGATTTAATCCATATCATAATATTCAAGTTTTAACCCATTTAGAAAAAAATGACCAAATGAATAGTGGCGTGGCGCGTAAAATTGGCAACACAATGGCGCGCGTCCACTAAATGATAAAATCTGTTTTTACTGTTGAAAATCAGTCAACTTTGGCAACAGTTTTGACCAAGTAAACAAACTTATTTTTGGCTGAATTTTTGTAGGAAAACACTTTCATAAGTTAACTAAATGCATGTAAAATTTCATCAGAAAATTCCTTCGTTTGCCCCTTCAACGGACTGCTCAAAATGAAAGCTGCAGAATGGTGCCCAAAAGGGACCATTCGGCCCAATTTTCAAAACTTGAGGGAAATTCATTTTTTTCTTGCAAAATTGATTTTTAGACTCCTTTTGTGATACCATTGAAGGACTAAGGGTCCCTCTTTCAAAAATCAAACCAAAGGGGTGATTAAAAGTTCATCAAAGTTTATGGATAATTGAGCAAATTTAGCTAGTTTGTTTTGTTTTCATTTTTTTCACAATCAATTGATTACAAATGGTTCAAGAGCACTTTCGCACATATTTACTACACATAATAACATCATTTCAAAACCATTTCAAAAGTCCCGTAATGAAAAATATGTGAATTAATGGAAAAGGGCAATGATTTAAGTACCAAACCTTAATTCTTTTCACTTGTTTCTAGTTCTTTTATGCCTTCTTTGCTTACTTCTCTCTCACCTCTTGATTTCCTATAATTTTCATAAAATCCATGTCAAGAACATAATAAAATTTAAGTGCTTCATGCCTTATTTTGCTAACTAATACTACTAGTCATCCTTGTTATCCTTAATCTTATATGTGCAAATCATCTCTTTCACTTTCTCTTTAACTTCTTAAAAGACCAAAATACCCTCCGGCGATTACTCGTTCGTAACTTTTGAGCTGCGCACTTCCGCCGAATGCTGTGGTACTTTTGTTGACCCAGTTTTTCCTCTACTTTTCATTTTTGAGATCCATTATTACTTTCGAGACACTTTTGAAAATGATCATGATGCCCTTGGTCAAAATCCCCTATATCTTCCAAACCGTGCGTTTTCGGGAAAAATCGTGTCGCGCCGTTGCTACCCGATTTTTCTCTACTTTCCATTTCTGGAGTCCGTTATATGCACTATTAAGGACCTCCGAAACAACTTTTGGTAATTACAGTCACCTCCACAAAACTTTGCAATCTTTTCAAATAGGTCCTTTCAGTTCTACAGAACTTCCCTTCACTTCGCGCTCTTGAGTAGCTTCTCGGGATGGTTCCTCTTACTGTACATGGACGTACTGCACATATGTATAAGTTGGGTCGTGACACTCAATATTTATATCAATTACCAATTCACAACCATAACACAAACACAACTCTTACTCTTCTAACACCAAACCTAACTCCTTCTCTTCAATTCAACCCCAAAATCACAATCAATTCAACCCAACACTCTCAAACACACCACAAACAAACATACTCATACTATCAATAATCAACCATCAAACTCAAATACAACTTAAAAGAAAACAAGAAAATCAAGTGGAAAACTTACCAAAGTTGATGAAACTTCTTAGATTTCCAACTTGATTACTTGAAACATCCTTCAATCTTGAGCTTGGAAAATCAAAAACTCTCTTTCTCTCTTGCTTTGGAGGGTGCCGACCATGAAGGAAAAGAAAAGAAGAAGAAGAAAGAATAATAGCCAAAGTCAACTCCTCAACCTCTTTAAACCTCCACCAAACAATTTAATATTAAAATATTATAAAATATCCTCTTCCACTAATTAAATTTCCTTTTAATTAATTTAATTAATTTAAAATAATTAATTTCTCTTCTTTTGACTTCCATTTCTTTGACTTGTATATGTTGTATATATCACAATATATACAACATATACACTCTTTCCTTACCTCTTTTCTCTTTCCATTTAAACATATACACTTTAAATTATTTAATCCAATACCACAATTAACACTCAAAAAATTTTAGGGTATACTTTGGGATATTACATGTCCATTGTGTCACATCAGCTCCTATCTCAAAATGGCCTTCATTTAACCCATGTCCCTCATAGACCCCATTTCAAGCCTATCAAAGACCTGTTGATCTCTCTTGGTAGGTAGAGTCTATTAGTGGAGATAGTTTGGATAAGCATGCATATGAGATAGACAATATTTAAACTCAATGAGACCTTTGGCTAAGTAATGTGTATGTGCCTATCTGAAGTGCAACAGTTCTTGCTTAAATAGAAATGATTGCCGAGTTTAGTATGGTAACTAGGGTTGTCATGTTATAGATATGTTAATTTGAAAAAAATCAAGTCTTGAGGTACATTGACATTAATTTGGCAAAGCCAACATTCAAAATAAAAAAATAAATATTTTTGTCACATAAAGCCTTCAAGTTAAGGGGAGTATGTTGAACTGTCGAATTCCAAAGGACACATTGGGCAAAGGAAATGATTATTGGCAAGGTCATGAAGGAACTACCAACTGACATGCTGAAATATAGTTTGAAATGGATGCATCCCTGACTCTGCTGCTTAGGGTCTCCACCACTCATGTTTTCAACATCTTGAAGATAAAAGCCACTAATGCAAAGCTTTCAATCATTCCAATGCAAGACTTGAACAAGCATTAAAAAGGAATCAATGAGAACACTTCTGCTGATCACCTCGGTCTATGAGTCTATGGAATGACTGTAAGTATTATTCATGCATATCATGCATACATGAGTATATCACATCGTGCTTTCTTGTCATGTATTGTCTATTCCTTGTGAAAATGAACAGCAAACACCCTGCGAAGTAAAGAATCAAAAGAAGATATCAAATCAGGGGGGCATGGAAAGCCTATTTGCTTGTGGAAGCTCCAGTCACTTTGCAAAGAGAAGAAATACGTGTTTGTGCGAAGAACTAGACAACAAAAAACATCAATCAAAGCTTGCATGGAAAAAATCTTTGGGGACAGGAGAAGATATGAGAGCCAACTAAAAATAGTTGAATTTTTGCAAAAAGGAAGAACAAAAGAATGGAACATTAGAACTCTCAAAAGAATGAAGATGCAAAAGACAAAAGATCTATTTTCAAGGGCGAAGACCCGATCTCAAAGGATGAAGATCCATTTTCAAGGGTAAAGACCCGATCTCAAAGGATGAAGATCCATTTTCAAAGGTGAAGACTCGATCTCAAAATCAAATTCAATCCAATCTCGGGTCCAAGTACCCAAATCAAATTCAATCTAGGGTCCAAGTACCCAATCTTGGGTCCTAGTACCCAAATCAAATTCAATCTTGGGTCCAAGCACCCAATCCCGGGTCCAAGTACCCAAATCAAATTCAATTCAATCTCGGGTCCAAGTACCCAAATCAAATTCAATCTCGGGTCCATGTACCCAATCTCGGCTCCAAGTACCCAAATCAAATACAATCTCAGGTCCAAGAACCCAAATCAAATAAATCTCGGGTCCAAGTACCAAATCTTGGGTCCAAGTACCCAAATCAAATCAATCTCGGGTCCAAGTACCCAATCTCGGGTCCAAGTACCCAAAATAAATTCAAATAACCATCTCATCAAAAATTAAGTCTTGTTGCTTTTCACTCTCTAAAGTCTCAAATCGTTCAAGCAGGGGGCAAACTGTAGACCCTTAATTTTTGACCCAGTCCGGTCTAATATATTTTAATAAGTCCAAAATTATTTTTATGTTGTTCAATATATTTTAATTAGTCCAAAATAATTTTTGTTATCTTAATTGAATAATATTTGCTTTACTATCTAATTTTTATTAATAAAAATAAAAATAAAAATCGGCGACGAAATTTTTCTTCGCCGAAAAGGGTTGCGGCGAAATGGCCCGCAGGCCAATTTTAGCCCAGCAGCCCACAGCCTGCTGCGGTAGCTTTTTTGCTAGCGCAATTTTTCAGCAGCAGTTTTTTTCGTCAGCGTAATTTTTCCGCAGCAGTTTTTTTTCGCCAGCGCAATTTTTCCTCAGCAGAATTTTTTGCCAGCGAAATTTTTCTGATGTAAATTTTTCCGAAACCAAATACAATTAGGTTTTGGTTTCCTTTAATAACTAAAATTAATCATAAAAATCTTCTATAAATAAGGACTAAAACAACACAGCAGGAGGAGGGGGAAATTTGGGTCCGAAATTTATAGGGAAATTTAGGAGAAACCTTTGGCAGTGAAATTGATCGGACTTTTGAGAGGGCAAACAAGCAATTTAATTCATTAAAGGCAGCAAAGCTTGTCTTTGTTCTTGTTCATCCAAGAAGTGATTTTTGGTGGAACCAACAAATGAAGGTATGAATTTCTTTATTTATTTCATTAATTTACAGTAGCTTCATCATTCAAGATAAAAAATTGTTGTTTCTGTTTCTTCAAAATCAAAAGACCCTAGAACATTAATTTACCTTTTCTAAAGCTTAAAAACCTTAAATCATCTCTTTGTTTTTCAAAAATCTTAAAATAGTTGTTTTTTCTTCTTCAAAAATTCTAAAACCCTAATCTGCCTTCCAATTTTCCAAAACCCTAAATTGAATCCTTTTCTTTCCAAAAAACTTAAAAAAATATCTTTTCTGTTTCTATAAACCTTAAATCGTTTTGCTTATTTTCATAAAGTTTCATAAAATTATCAACTGTTTTTCAAATTCTAAAATCTAATGCATTCTCCAAAACCTTAATTCTAAAATTCTAAAACCCTAATTCAACTCCAAAACCCAAAACAGTAAACCCTAAACTAGCTAACCTAAACCCTAAAAGTTTTCTTAAACCCTAACTCCCTTAAAACCTTAAACCCTAATTTTTCTAAACCCTAATCCTTTAAACCTTAAAACCTTATAAACATAAATATTAAAATTCAAACACAGGAAGCAAAAACAACAATCCAGTGACTGTAAATCATAAACCTAATTTTTAAAATGTCCAAACCCTAGTTTCATGATTTCACTTCTCAAACACTAATTTGGTTAATCAAAGAACTTTATCAACCTCTTAAATTATAAAACTTTGCTCTATTTCAATTCTTTTAAAATTTACAGTAGCTTAAACCCATGAATTCCAAAACCCTAAACACATTAAATAAAGAATCTTAAATAGAAACAGTAGCCCTAATTTGAATCTTTACTTGCTTTATTTAATTTTATATTTGATTATGAAGTCTATTATATGCTTTAATCTATTTTCAATGCTTTGTTGGTTTATTTAATTTCAATGGTTAATTTGTTTAATTTATCATGGATGGATGTTTACATTCTATTGATGTTTAATATATTTGATGAATGATTTATTTGTGATGAATGGTTATTTACTTTTATCGGTTTATTTAGATTTCCAAATGTTGTAAGAGGTATGTTTCCACTTAGTGGGTACCTCATTAGTTAAATATCATGTAATTTAAATTGCTTTTATATTTTAGAACCAATGTAAAGGACATGTTTCTACCTTTCGGTGGGTGTCCTATTTAGGCATGGATTATGTAAGGGCATGTTTCCATCTTCGGATGGGTGTCCAATTATTTGTTTTGCTTGGACATTATTTTTATTTTCAATATAACGATGCTTTATTTTAATTATTGTGTGTAATATGGATAATATTGTTATATTTAAGAATTTTATAATATTAAGACCTGTAAAGAAGGCCAGTTCCAATGCACCGGGCATTGTGGGGGTGCTAGGCCATTTCTCACCTTCCCCACACGTACCCAACTTTTCGAACCCATTTGGGGGTTGGGGATTCCTTAGGAATCGAACCATCCACCCCTTAGGTTCGTGTCCAAACTTAGGTTCGTGTTCTCAAAGGCCCCAAGCCTAAACAGTGCTGAAGTCGCAAGAACCATTCCATCGGGAGTGGGGGCAAAAATCCCTGCTCACACTGTGCTCTCTCAACACTCCTGGTAGCTGCAACTAACTGGGAGAAATCTTGATACCGAGGGCCTGCTATAATATACATAATAGAGGGTCTCAAGCCCTCCTAAAATCTCTGACACCGGTCTATCTCATCTAAACTAATCTCACCGGCATAATGACTCAATTGGATAAACTCGATCTCATACTCTGTCACTGTCCGGTTATCCTGTCTTAGATTCAAAAACTCCATCTTCTTTACATCTTTATATTCTCTCGGATTATACTTCTACTCAAACTCTCGTAGGAAATAATCATAAGTCAAAGTTGGTGGATCATCCAAAGCATGTGGAACTATTTCCACCAATCATACTCATCCCTCTATATAAGGGATCTAGCATAATTAAATTTTTCTTCTGGAATAGCCTGTGTTTTATTAGTTTTTGTTCTCAAATTGCTATTTATCTATTATGATAATTATTGTTTTCTTCTTGCATTTTGGTAGTTTTAATATGTTTATTTAGTGATTTTAGCATTTTAGTAGTTTTTAATTTATCCCAGTGTTTAGATCATTTTTGTACTAGTTTTTAGTATGATGTTTATGTGTTTTTAGTTAACGTTTCTTTTGATTTTTGTTTGAAGTTTGTTTTAAGTGTTTGTTTTAGGTTAAAGTGTAAAAACTCCCTTGGAAGATTAAAACAAAAAAAGAAGAGCATGAATCAAGCAAGACATGGCCAAACCAAATCAAGCTTGGCCGTGTCACCTCAAAGGGAATTTTGGCAGAAGCTGACACGACAAGGAGACACGGCCAAGCCACTGGCCGTGTCTCATTTGAAGACCAAAACCTAAGAAACCAAAGAAAGAAAAGAAAGGAAGGAAAGGAGAAACAGAAGCTGACACATTCAAGTGACACGGCCAAGCCACTGGCCGCGTCACATGACACGGCAAGGAGCTTGGACGTGTCCCATCTCATGCCAAAGAAAAGACAAGCAAAATAGAGAAGCAGAAGGTGAAACACCCATGTGACACGGCCAAGCTTGTGGCCGTGTCACACCCAGCACCCAAATACGAGCTTGCGCAAATTTTGTCCACACTCGCACTATTGCTTTTTGGATGGACTTTCAGGCTATTATCAGGTGCCGATAGCCCCAGAGGATCAATCCAAGACCACTTTTACTTGCCCTTTTGGGACTTTTGCATTTCGGCGTATGCCCTTTGGCTTGTGCAATGCGCCTGCAACTTTTCAGAGATGCATGATGTCTATTTTCATGGACATGATAGATGACTTTATTGAGGTATTTATGGATGATTTTTCTATTTTTGGTGACTCTTTTGATAATTGCCTCAGTAAACTTGTTCTTGTGCTTGAAAGATGCATTGAATGTAATCTCACTTTGAGTTGGGAAAAAAGTCATTTCATGGTTACTCATGGCATTGTGTTGGGCCATATTGTGTCTAGTAAAGGGATTGAGGTGGATAAAGCTAAGGTAGAGTTGATTGCTAAGTTACCCCCACCTACCTCTGTTAAGGGAATAAGAAGCTTTCTAGGGCATGCAGGTTTTTATCGGAGGTTTATTAAAGAATTTTCTAAAATAAGCCAACCATTGTGTCATTTGCTTGGAAAAGATGTTCCATTTGTCTTTACTGCACAATGCATGCAAGCTTTCAATTCCCTTAAGGAAAAATTGACCAGCGCACCGGTAATTGTAGCTGCTGTTTGGTCCTTAGCTTTTGAAATTATGTGTGATGCATCCAATCATGCAGTAGGAGCTGTCCTTGGGCAAAGGGTTGAGAAATTTTTGAGAGTGATTTATTATGCTAGCTTGACCCTAAGTAGCACACAAGTTAATTACACAACAACTGAAAAAGAAATGCTAGCTGTTGTTTTTGCCCTAGATAAGTTTAGAGCATATTTGATTGGGTCTAAAATTTTTGTGCATTCAGATCACACAGCTTTAAAATATTTTGACCAAACAACATGCTAAACCTCATTTAATTAGATGGGTGCTATTATTGCAAGAATTTGATTTTCAAATCAAAGACACTAAGGGAAGTGAAAATGTTGTAGTTGATCATTTATCTAGGTTACCTTCCTTTGATGAAAATCTTGCAACTGATAGCGTTCATAGAAATCTAGAAGCATTTCCTGATGAGCAGTTGTTTGCGGTAATGAATTCACCATGGTTTGCATATATTGCTAACTATCTTGCTTGTGGTCTTTTGCGTTCTAACATGTCATATCAGGAAAAGAAAAGGTTTCTGCACATGAGTAAATTCTATTTCTTGGATGAACCTTACCTATTTCGGATATACAAAGATAAGATAGTTTGCAGGTGTGTACCTGAGGAAGAACAACTTAGCATTCTTCAATTTTGTCATGACCTTCACTGCGGTGGTCATTTTGGAGGGAGAAAGACTGCCGAAAAAGTGCTTCAAAGTGGATTTTATTGGCCTACTCTATTCAAAGATGCTCAAGAATATTGTAAGCATTGTGACTGCTGTCAAAGATTAGGTAATATTGGAAGGAGGAATGAAATGCTTGGTGCGCATGAGCTATGCTATAGCAATACCGCAAGTGCACGGGTCGACCAAGTAATAAAGTAGTGAGTGAGTTATCATTCCACTGAGGACAAGGTCAAGTACTAGTGCAAATCTTAACTGTTGTTTAGCAAATCAATAGTTTTGTGATGTGGAGTAATTAAAAATAATTAATCTAATGACTGAAAGTAGAGGGAAATTAAATGTTGAGCAAAAAGGATTAATGGTAATAAAACTATCTAGATATTGAATCCCCCTAGCCTCAATGATATTTATGAACATCAATTCAGTTAAATCATTTAATATAGTTGAGTTCGCATTCCTCTAACTTAGACTAAAATCTCTCGAGTGAATTAATCCCTAATCACTAAGTAGAGTGCCGGAATATCTTCTCAAACACAATTAATTAGATCTTGAATTAAGAACAAGGAACTATAAACCAAAGGATCTTGTAAGTCTATCTCTAGTACTCCAATCAATCCTCAACCCTTATGAGTATTCAATTCATATCAAGCTTTCTCAAGCCAATAATATGAAAATTGTAACCAATCAATAAGCATGCTATTATCAATTGGAAATAGATCATTAAGTATCATAAGAATAAAACAACTCAATCAAATAATTCAACTAAATATAATTATTCAATCCAGAAAAATAAGCTAGGGTTCATCAATATCTAGATAGGGAATGAATTAGTTCATATTCAAAACTAGAAAAACAGAGCAAGAGAATTGAATAAAAGAAACCAAACAATCCATGGCGAATAATTTGTATTTCTTCACTTCAATCCTTGATTCTTGATTTAGATCTTGTTTGGAGTATTCCTTCACCCTCAATCTCAGCTCCAAAACTCTCCTCTTTGCTTTAGAAGTCAGCTCTAGGTTATAAGATATGAAATTTGGATCCTTAATTCGTGCTTCAGCGCAGCTTTTATAGTGTAGATAATTTCTCTTTACACACCCATTGACACACCCATGTCACTGGGCGTGTCATTGCTACTGAGATTTTGAACTTAAGGCACGTCCAGTGACACGCCCATGTCACTGGGCATGTCACAACTACTGTGAAACATTGCAAAAGGCACTCTTGGTGACACGCCCATGTCCCTAGGAGTGCCAATGCTTCTGTATGCAGCATCAAGGGCACGTCCATTGACAAGCCCATGACTATGGGTATGTCCATTGATGAATTTTGCTCTTTTCTTCTACTTCCATCCGTAATTCCTCCGAAATGTCCATAAGAAAATACAGAGAATTCCTAAAATTAACCCTAAAATACACTTTGAACAAACAAATTAAACTCAATTGGATAATAATCATATTAAGAAATAGGAATAAAATATAATCAATTATGCACTTATCAAATTCCCCCACACTTGAGCTTTTGCTTGTCCTCATGCAAACTAAATCACTGTAATAAGCGAAAATGACGAAACCCCTTATATTCAAAAAGAAAAGTAAAGTTTTGACAATACTCGAATAAGAAAACCTCGCTTTCTCAACCAAAAACTAATTCACAATCATAACAGCTGAATCAAGATGTTTCAAAACAAAAATTTCACAAACCTAAAACCTAAAAATCCAGAGTTAAAAGATTGAGCATAAAATTCTAGAAAATAAGAAAGCCATGAGCAAAGTACGAAAAATGTAAATTTTCTCTTAAGTTCCCTAACCCTCAAATTTTTATTATTATTTTTCCAAATGCATATACACATGTATATACATTTTAAGAAGCCCGACTTGTTTGAACTTATACTAACCTTTTGATGCGAAGGTAAACATTTGTGATGCCAACTGTTAGTGTATGTGCCCTAGGCCATTTATTTGGATCTTTATGTTATACATTCATTATTAATAAATGAGGTTTTATTATCATTATTGTTTGTTTGCATGTTACACAATTTTGATATTTGTCCCTGGTTTATTATTGTTATAGAGATAAAAAAAAATAATTCTTAACCAGTATGAACATTGATTTGATAATCATTAGATGGTTATGTGTATAGTGATACAAATCAATTTCATAGAAGCTTGTTAGAGAACAATGTATTGGATAGACCCATCATGAGATTACTACATGGGTTAGTGTCATAAGTAAATCTCATGATAGTTATGTATTAATTCTTTGACTTGAGATTGTCATAGTTTCCAATATAAGGACTATTATATTTTGACATGATCAAACATTATCCGTAACTGGATAGTAATAAAGGTTATGTTCATATATGATAGAAATTATGTAGAGGATAATGAACAATCAAGATAGAATTTGTCCCTCTCTTTGAGAGAGATATCTTTTGGGCCCCTCGATAAGTGAGACTGTGAAATGCATGGCCGTGCTCAAATGAATTGATAGTGTGATAAATTTCATTTGTTTTTATCAGTCTACTTGGAGATCGAGTAATCATAAGTTTGGACAATATAAGTATGACGTTGACCATGACTTATGTTCAAGCTAGATATCGTGTGACAAAGGGATTAATGCATATACTATTATTAGGCAAATTGGACATTCCTTATATTAATTGGGTAGTTGTAACGCCTTGCTAAAGGCCAATTATGACTTGTTGATTTAATAGAGATTAAATTGACTGCCAATTAATATGGGCCTATCGGGTCACACACAAGAATGCGTTTTGGGCTGGATATAATATTAATAATATTAATATTAGATATTAATATTTATTATTATTATTATTATTATTTTCGTTTTTATATATATATATTATTAGATAATATATTCAGAATCCTAATTAGATTTGGATTCTAAATTTGACTTACCTTATCCAATTATATATATTATTAGATAATGTATTCAAAATCCTAATTAGACTTGGATTCTGAATTTGACTTTCCGTATCCAATTTTGAATTGGATTCTGGAGTGATTATATTCACTCCAGACGTTAAGTCTTCTCAGAGGTAACAATAAAAACAAAGAGGAACGAAAAAGGTAACCCTAATACGTTTTTAGAGAAAACGTTTTTCCAGCCTTCGCCGTTGCAGAGAGCTAGCACTCCAAACGGTAGCATTCGTGTGGATACGCGATAGAGGGTGTTTCGCGATCGAGGCATCTCTTCCAAACTGTGATTTCGAATCATCAACAGGTTAGTTCTTTGAACACTTTTGTCGAATTAAACGAACAGCATGGATCCTGGTGGGAAATCAGAGATCAAATATTTTTCCGCTGCGTGTTTTTGTTTGCAGTGATCTCTATGATTTCCTAACAGTGGTATCAGAGCCACTTGTTGTTTTCGTTTAAGTCGAAAATGCCATGTTGATATGATTATGGTGATATATATTGTTTACGTATGGCATGTTAACTATAAAACTCTAATTCGTTTTTCATATGATGAGAAAGGATTGGTTTTTGGTTTCGTTTCTGTAAAACCCTAATTCGTTTTTCATATGATGAGAAAGGATTGGTGTTTTTAATTTCGTTTTCATGAGATGATCACGTATATATGATTGGTTGATTAAAATGATTTTCATATGATGAAAACGATTAAGTTTATATGTGATATAAACATTTGGTAATGATTCTGTAATGGGTTGTACATATTCGAAATAAAACAGTAAGAAGGTTAATGAGATTAACGGTTCTATTTTAGGGTTTCGCCAAAGAAAAATGTTAATGAGATTAACGTTTCTATTTGGCTTCGAGGGGCGCTGCCCCTCGACCCCGCCCAGGGGCACTGCCCCTTCGGAACCCCGCCCGCTGATCGGCCAGCGGGAGCCCCGCCCACTAACCGGCTAGCGGGACCGCCGTATGTTCGCGCCCTATAGTTCATTACCGCGACATTAAGAATGTCAATATATTTGTTTCTATTTAACATGTTGGTGATGAATATGTTATGTTTGTTTGATGTCTTGGCATGGTGCATAGCATGGCCTTATGACCTATGTGATTGGTTTATTCATATCTTTATTTTGGGTAAATACGGCCTGCGTGTCGTTTATTTTGTTGTAATTTATTTTACTAGTAGTTAGATTTTCTTTTATTGTAATATATGAAGATTCAAGCTACAATGTTTGTGATGGAGATTCATACCAAGGAGAAGATGGTTCCATGGTGATGGAAGCACAAGCTCAAGTTTTGAAGATATGTAATATTGCAAGTGTTGTAATAGATAGGTTTTTCACCTAGGGTTGCCTTTATGATCTTCATTTGGTCTCTTGAAGATCATATTTAGTTTGGCCATGCTATGTCACGTTTACATATTTTGTCATTTGGTATATGATGCTTATGTGATAAATTATATATATGCATATAGGATGCTAAAATATAATGATATGTAATGCAAGACATGATAATAATTTAGTTGAACCCTCATTAATAATTTAAGTCTAAATGCCATCCACGTTTTGAACACCTATCAAAACTAAGATTGTATTAAAGTAGGTATTGCCAAAGCAATATGCTTTAAACATTCCTAGCTAAGTAGGATGAGTAATAGTGCTACTCATATGTTTTAAAATTGGTTAGACTTAATTAGGCTATCAAAATGGTTTTGGGCCTAAGGCATTAGATGGAATTCAACATGCTATGACATATGATGTCAATATTCCATAATTACTAAGAGTTACATGAGATGTAATTGGTAAAGATGTTACCTACCTAAATAACTTGATTTTAAGCGTCACGCCAAAGCTGAGTTTAGAATTAAGTGAAATACGGATCTTAGCCTACTAAAATATTTCTTTAGAGGGTTATATTTTTTAGTAGGAGTTTAAATAATTTTAACCTCATTATTAATTAAAATTACTTTGCATATTTATCAACAGATGGCTGCTAATAACAATTCCACCTTATCACTGCGATCTATCCTTGAGAAGGAAAAACTGAAAGAATGTGGGACTAATTTTGTTGACTGGTTTAGGAACCTGAGAATTGTTCTCAAACAAGAGAAAAAGTCCTACGTGCTTGATGAAGCTATCCCTGACCCACCTCCTGCCGATGCTTCTAATGCTGCTAAGAGTAAGCATAAGAAGCATGTGGATGATTCCAATGACATAGGATGTCTTATGTTGGCTACTATGTGTCCAGGACTTCAGAAGGATCTGGAACACTTAGAGGCTTATGAGATGAGTGTGCATCTCAAACAAGCTTTCCAACAACAGGCTAGGCAAGATAGGTTTAACACCGCTGTTGCATTATTTGACTGCAAAATGTCTGAAGGTGAATCTGTTAGTGCTCATGTTTTGAAGATGAAAGGCTATCTAGATCACCTTGCTAGACTTGGATATCCCCTGAGTTTAGAACACTCCACGGATTTGATCCTACATTCATTGCCTAGCAGTTTCTCACAGTTTGTCATGAACTATAACATGAATGACATGGAGAAATCCATTCCTGAGCTACATGGTATGCTCAAAACTGCTGAGGGGAATATCAAAAAGCCTACCCAAATATTGAATGTCAATATTAAACAAATGAAAAAGAAAGCCAAAGATACTAAAGGCAAGGGTAAGGCAAAAGGTGCTAAAGGGTCCAAGGGACAAGCTAAACCAAAACCTGTACCTAAGGCTAAAGTTCCTAAGGAAGGGACTTGTTTCCATTGCAACAAGCCTGGGCATTGGAAGAGAAATTGTCAACTCTATTTGGATGAGTTAAAGAAGTTGAAGGGTAGTGCGACTACATCTTCAGGTATTTATGTTATAGAAATTAATTTATCTATTCCTTCTTCCTGGGTATTAGATACCGGATGTGGATCTCATATTTGTACAAATATGCAGGGACTCAAAAGGAGTAGGATGCTGAAGAAGGGCGAAGTGGACCTACGTGTTGGCAATAGAGCAAGAGTTGCTGCTATAGCTGTAGGAACTTATGAGCTTGTTATGCCCAATGGGTTTTTGTTAATTTTGAACAATTGCTTTTATGTTCCTACTATGAGTAGGAATCTTATTTCAGTATCTGTTTTGGATGATGAAGGTTATTCATTTTTTATTAAGAATAAGAAATGTTCTATTTTTGATAAAAATGATCTGCTTTATGGTATTACAAATTCTTATAATGGCCTTTATATCCTTAATCTTGATGATTCTAATGGTAATTATATCTATAACATAACTTCTAAGAGAACTAAGCCAAATGAGTTAAACCCTACTTATTTATGGCATTGTCGCCTTAGCCATATAAATGAGACACGCATTTCTAAGCTCCATCAAGATGGATTATTAGATTCATTTGATTTTGAATCATTTGAAACATGTGAGTCTTGTTTGCTTGGTAAGATGACAAAGGATCCTTTTACTGGTCATAGTGAAAGGGCTAATGATTTATTGGGCTTGATACATAGAGATGTATGTGGTCCTTTTAGCATTAGTGCCAGAGGAGGATTTCGATACTTCATTACTTTTACTGATGATTTCAGTAGGTATGGCTATGTCTACCTAATGAAACATAAGCATGAGTCTTTTGAAATGTTTAGAACTTTTCAAAATGAAGTACAGAATCAACTTGGTAAAACAATTAAACTACTTCAATCAGATCGAGGTGGTGAATATTTGAGCCAAGAGTTTGATGATCATCTAAGGGATTGTGGAATTGTTTCACAACTGACTCCTCCAGGAACTCCACAGTGGAATGGAGTTTCTGAAAGGAGAAATCGAACTCTATTAGATATGGTTCGATCAATGATGAGTCAAGCGGATCTTCCTTTATCTTTTTGGGGTTATGCCTTAGAGACAGCTGCATTCATTCTGAACCGTGTACCATCTAAGGCGGTTGAAAAGACACCATATGAGATATGGACAGGTAAGACACCTAGTTTGTCTTTTCTTAAGATTTGGGGTTGTGAAGCTTATGTGAAAAGACCAGTTTCAGATAAGTTAGCTCCAAAGTCTATCAAATGTAATTTTGTGGGGTATCCTAAGGAAACTAAAGGATACTATTTCTATACTCCTTCAGAGAACAAGGTGTTTGTTGCTCGAAATGGGATCTTTTTGGAAAGGGAATTTCTTTCTAAGAGAACTAGTGGGAGTATATTAGAACTTGAGGAAACTCAAGTACCACAATAAATCATTGAGCCGTCTATAGAGCCTATTTCAGAACCACAAATAGTTGTGGAGTCTGAAGATGTAACACAAATCCCTCGCAGGTCTGATAGGACACGTCGTCATCCAGAGAGATATGGATTTCTTGTGACTGATGATAGTGAAGTAATGCTCATAGATCAAGATGAGCCTACTACCTATCAAGAAGCTGTGTCAGGTCCAGATTCAGACAAATGGCTTGGAGCCATGAAATCTGAGATGCAATCTATGTTTGACAACCAAGTTTGGTCTTTAATTGATCCTCCAGAGGGTATTAAGACTATTGGTTGCAAATGGGTTTTCAAGAAGAAAACTGACATGGATGGGAATGTGCAGACCTATAAAGCAAGGCTTGTTGCAAAAGGTTTCAAGCAAACTCATGGTATAGACTATGATGAAACCTTTTCACCAGTTGCTATGCTTAAGTCTGTTAGAATTCTCATTGCCATTGCAGCATACTATGATTATGAGATATGGCAAATGGATGTCAAAACCGCTTTCCTTAATGGAAACTTGCTTGAGGATGTGTATATGACACAACCTGAGGGTTTTGTAAATCCTGAGAATTCTACAAAGGTTTGCAAGCTTCAAAAATCCATTTATGGATTGAAGCAAGCATCTCGAAGCTGGAATCTTTGTTTTGATGAAACAGTTAAGAACTTTGGTTTCATCAAGAATGAAGATGAACCTTGTGTCTACAAGATGGTTAGTGGGAGTGCAGTAGTGTTTTTAGTCTTATATGTGGATGACATATTACTCATTGGGAATGATATCCCTACCTTGCAAAAGGTTAAGACTTGGTTAGGGAATTCTTTCTCAATGAAAGACTTAGGTGAGGCTGCCTATATCCTTGGTATAAAGATCTATAGAGATAGATCTAGAAGGATAATTGGCCTGAGTCAAAGTACATACATAGATAAAGTGTTGAAGAGGTTCAACATGCAAGATTCCAAAAAGGGATTCTTGCCTATGTCTCATGGCATTCATCTCAGCAAGAGTCAATGTCCTATGACATCTGATGAGCGAGATCGAATGAATAAGATTCCTTATGCTTCTGCTATAGGATCTATTATGTATGCCATGCTATGTACTAGACCAGATGTCTCATATCCATTAAGCGCAACTAGTAGATTTCAAGCTGATCCTGGTGAAGGTCACTGGACAGCTGTCAAGAATATTCTTAAGTACCTTCGAAGGACTAAAGATGTATTCTTGGTTTATGGAGGTTTGGAAGATGAGCTAGTTGTAAATGGTTACACAGATGCTAGTTTCCAAACTGACATAGATGATTTTAGATCGCAGTCAGGTTTTACATTCACATTGAATGGTGGAGCTGTTAGTTGGCAGAGCTCAAAACAAAGCACTGTGGCTGATTCTACAACAGAGGCTGAGTATATAGCAGCATCAGATGCGGCTAAGGAAGCAGTCTGGTTGAAGAAATTCATCACTGAGCTAGGAGTGGTGCCTAGCATTGCAAATCTTGTGGACATTTATTGTGACAACAATGGTGCCATAGCACAGGCAAAAGAGCCTAGATCTCATCAAAGGTCTAAGCATATACTCAGGCGTTTTCACCTCATTCGAGACATTATCGATAGAGGAGATATCAAGATATGCAAAGTTGACACAAATGATAACATAGCAGATCCATTAACAAAGCCTCTCTCACGGGTCAAGCATGATCAGCACACTAGATCTATGGGTCTTAGAAATTTGTAGGCCTAGTGCAAGTGGGAGATTGTTAGTGTATGTGCCCTAGGCCATTTATTTGGATCTTTATGTTATACATTCATTATTAATAAATGAGGTTTTATTATCATTATTGTTTGTTTGCATGTTACACAATTTTGATATTTGTCCCTGGTTTATTATTGTTATAGAGATAAAAAAAAATAATTCTTAACCAGTATGAACATTGATTTGATAATCATTAGATGGTTATGTGTATAGTGATACAAATCAATTTCATAGATACTTGTTAGAGAACAATGTATTGGATAGACCCATCATGAGATTACTACATGGGTTAGTGTCATAAGTAAATCTCATGATAGTTATGTATTAATTCTTTGACTTGAGATTGTCATAGTTTCCAATATAAGGACTATTATATTTTGACATGATCTAACATTATCCGTAACTGGATAGTAATAAAGGTTATGTTCATATATGATAGAAATTATGTAGAGGATAATGAACAATCAAGATAGAATTTGTCCCTCTCTTTGAGAGAGATATCTTTTGGGCCCCTCGATAAGTGAGACTGTGAAATGCATGGCCGTGCTCAAATGAATTGATAGTGTGATAAATTTCATTTGTTTTTATCAGTCTACTTGGAGATCGAGTAATCATAAGTTTGGACAATATAAGTATGACGTTGACCATGACTTATGTTCAAGCTAGATATCGTGTGACAAAGGGATTAATGCATATACTATTATTAGGCAAATTGGACATTCCTTATATTAATTGGGTAGTTGTAACGCCTTGCTAGAGGCCAATTATGACTTGTTGATTTAATAGAGATTAAATTGACTGCCAATTAATATGGGCCTATCGGGTCACACACAAGAATGCGTTTTGGGCTGGATATAATATTAATAATATTAATATTAGATATTAATATTTATTATTATTATTATTATCGTTTATATATATATATATTATTAGATAATATATTCAGAATCCTAATTAGATTTGGATTCTGAATTTGACTCACCTTATCCAATTATATATATTATTAGATAATGTATTCAGAATCCTAATTAGACTTGGATTCTGAATTTGACTTTCCGTATCCAATTTTGAATTGGATTCTGGAGTGATTATATTCACTCCAGACGTTAAGTCTTCTCAGAGGTAACAATAAAAACAAAGAGGAACGAAAAAGGTAACCCTAATACGTTTTTAGAGAAAACGTTTTTCCAGCCTTCGCCGTTGCAGAGAGCTAGCACTCCAAACGGTAGCATTCGTGTGGATACGCGATAGAGGGTGTTTCGCGATCGAGGCATCTCTTCCAAAGTGTGATTTCGAATCATCAACAGGTTAGTTCTTTGAACACTTTTGTCGAATTAAACGAACAGCATGGATCCTGGTGGGAAATCAGAGATCAAATATTTTTCCGCTGCGTGTTTTTGTTTGCAGTGATCTCTATGATTTCCTAACACCGACCCCCGGTTACTCAGCCAGAATCACAGTTCAAATGGCTACTAGCACTATTCATGATTCCAACTCTTTTGTTTTAATTCAAGAGTAAAAATCAGCGAAATAGGGATAAATTTTCAAAGCTCCTTTAATTAGAATTATTTATTTATTATTATTATTATATATTTATTTTTAACAACTCAAGGGTCAGAAACTTAATGGTCATACTAAGTCCAGCTCAAGAATCTAAGGAATTATAACATGCTCAAAAATGTAACTAAGGTTTTAAACTTTAGATGTGTCCAATTCCCATCAATCCACAACCCAACTATAGCTATTACGATCGATCCTCAGCAATTGATCAAGATCACTAAGTTAACCTCAGCAAGAAATTATCATTTAGGAAATCTCAAATTAGTTCAACATATAAAGGGAAACCACATCAATTCACACTTATTACAACAATCTAGCTTACTTAAATCCAAAAAGAAAAACAAATTGCAGAAATTATTTGAGACAAATGAATCAAATAGAAAGAATAAAATAATAAAAATTCAATCAAGAAAGTAAACCTCTCCCCCACACTTAAGACGCACATTGTCCCCAATGTGTGTGCAAAATAAGAAATAATGAAGAGAGAGAAAAACTGCCCTTTTCATGTCCATGAATGGAAAATTATGAGTACGGTGCCAAGAGTATGGTGAAGGAGGATTTGCCTCAAAACAAAAGTCTAAAATGCAAAAAAGAAGAAAAAATAAGGTTAAGACATAAATAAATAAAATAACAAACAAAAGAAACAGTTCTTAAAGAAAATAACAATTGTCCAAAAGCAATGAAAAAGAAAGAAAACTAAAAAGAATATTAAACAAGCAAAGAAATGAAAATAAAATAAAATAAAAATAAAATAAAAATGTGGGCTAGTAAAAAATCAGTGCATCACCGGAATCGTCACTGCCAGTCTCATCATCAGAAACATCAACTGGAGGTGCAGGTGCAGGTTCAGGGGCAGGTGCTGGTAATTTTTTCTCCTCCGCCAGAAATCCATACTTAAGTTGATCTGGAAGGGGTTTTAGTTCCAAGTTGGGTGGATCAATCACTGATGGTTTTGGCTTCTCTTCCTTTGGCATCTCAATAGTCTCATATGCCTTGCCTTTGAACGATTTGTTTGCTTCAAGAAAAGCAAGTTGCTCCATTGTTTCTTGATCCTCAATATTTTCCTACAATAAACACAACTCAAGGGGATCCTTGGAAACAATGTTAGTTACACAATTCACGGTCTCATGCTCAATAACATCATTGCATGATTCCGCCTCATCAAGTGAAAGTGAATGTTTCATAGCTTCATATATCCTAAAAATAACTTTATCATCACCCACTCTCAAAGTTAATGTGCCATCATGAACATCGATAAGGGCACGGGCTGTATTTAAAAATGGCCTACCAAGAATAAGTGAAACATCTGCATCCTCATCAATATCAATGACAACAAAATCATTGGGGAAAATGAAATCCCCGACTTTTACCAACACATCTTCTATAATGCCACGAGGGTGGACTACTAACTTATCAGTAAGTTGGATGGTCATAAGTGTTGGTTTAGGTTTACCAATGTCTAACTCTTTGAAAATTTTATAGGGCATAACACTTATGCTAGCCCCCAAATCAGCTAATGCACTCTTGACCTCAAGGTTACCTATTAAACATGGAATGGTAAAACTACCTGGATCTTTTAACTTCTTAGGTAACCTCCTTTGCAAAATTGCTAAACTCTTTTCAGACAACTGCACTAAAGACACTTCTTCAAGTTTCCTTTTGTTAGAAAGGATGTCTTTCAAAAATATAGCATATTTAGGCATCTGTGACAAAGCTTCAGCAAATGGAATATTAATGTGCAATTGTTTAAAAAGTTTAAGAAACTTATTGAACTGAGAATCAATCTTGTCCTTGTTCAACCTTGCCGGATAGGGTACTCTAGGTCGGTATTCCTTCAATATGGGGCTGCTTTCTTGCGACTGCTGCTTCTCTTTCTTACTTTCCAATGCAGTTTTCTCTCCCGAAGCGACAGGAGGATTGTCTTCTTTTTCTTTTTCTTTTATTTCAGCCCTTTTCTATGCCACTTCTCCACTTTTCTCATCCACATTACCTCTGATTTCTTTTCCACTCCTTAGTGTAATTTTCTTGAGCTGCTCTTCAGGATTTGCCTCAGTGTTGCTACGCAAACTTCCTTATGGTCTCTCACTGAGCAACTTGGCAATTTGCCCCACCTGATTCTCCAAATTATGAATGGAGGCTTGCTGATTTCTTATGGTGGTTTGAGTTGATTGGAGCCTAGTTTCAGAAGCTGCTATAAATTTCTCCATCATGTCCTCCAAATTACTCTTTCTTGGAGGGGCAGCTTGTTGATGTTGGGGCTGCTGGAATCCAGGGGGAGGTCTTGGATTATTTTGATTAGCCCATGAGAAATTTGGATGATTTCTCCACCCCGGATTGTATGTGTTGCTGTAGGGGTTATTCTGTTGTTGCCTTGGCATATTTCCCACATAATCTACTTGCTCTTGCCTAGCAAACATGTTGCCATTTTGGCACTCTTGACTTTGATGTCCACCCCCACACCATTCACAAGACATCACTTGCATTACTTTCCCAAAAGAAGAAGCCAAAGAATCAAATTTTTTATTCAATGCTTCTAATTGGGCTGTCAAAGCCACCACAGGATGTAATTGGTGTGAACCCATGACTTTCAGCTTTCCTTGCTCCCTTAGGGTTTGCCACTGATAATTGGTGATAGCCATGTCTTCAATTAAATCTTTTGCTTGTTCAGGTATCTTGTTGTTTATGGTACCCCCAACTGCTGCATTAATGGATTGCTTACTTACATAATTCAACCCATTGTAAAATGTTTGAATTTGAAGCCATAGTGGAAGTCCATGATGAGGAAACCTTCTCAACAAATCTTTAAATCTTTCCCAGGTCTCACCATCTTGCTGCAGAAAGGATGAGATATCATTCCTTAACTTAGCAGTTTTGGACGGTGGGAAGTATTTTTCTAAGAATTTCTCTGCTAACTGACCCCATGTGGTGAAGGTTCCTGGAGGAAAAGATTTCAGCCACTTCTTTGGTCTATCTCTAAGGGAAAATGGGAATAACCTCAGCCTAATTGCATCCTATGAGACATTATTTATCTTGAATGTGTCACATATCTCCAGAAAATTTTTAATATGTGCATTAGGATCTTCATCAGGAAACCCATCGAACTAACAAGTCTGCTGCACCATTTGAATTACATTTGTTTTTATTTTGAAGTTGTTTGCAGCAACTGTCGACCTCTGGATACTAGATTCAGCTCCATTGAGATTGGGCTTAGCAAACTCCTACATTGTTCTTCGCTCAGCTCCTTCCATCACTTCAAACTCCTCTTCTTCTTCTGCTATTTCCAGATTTATTTTAGTTTCTGTGTCTTCCAAAACTGCCTCCTCTTCTTCCTTTCACTTTCTCCTTAATGTTCTTTCTAACTCTGGATCTAATTCAAACAGTTGGGATGAGTCACCTCTGGTCATAAATGGGAGGAAATACCTAAAAATAAGCATGAACCAATGTTAAAAATAAATAAAAATAAAACTAAATCAACAGTCTTAATTATATTACTAATATTGAAACCGTTGTCCCCGGCAACGGGGCCAAAAACTTGGTGCGTGCGAGCTATGCTATAGCAATATCACAAGTGCACAGGTCGACCAAGTAATAAAGTAGTGAGTGAGTTATCATTCCACTGAGGATAAGGTCAAGTACTAGTACAAATCTTAACTGTTGTTTAGCAAATCAATAGGTTTGTGATGTGGAGTAATTAAAAACAATTAATCTAATGACTGAAAGTAAAGGGAAATTAAATGTTGAGCAAAAAGGATTAATGGTAATAAAACTATCCAGATATTGAATCCCCCTAGCCTCAATGATATTTATGAACATCAATTCAATTAAATCATTTAATATAGTTGAGTTGGCATTCCTCTAACTTAGACTAAAACCTCTCTCGAGTGAATTAATCCCTAATAAATAAGCAGAGTGCTGGAATCTCTTCTCAAACACAATTAATTAGATCTTGCATTAAGAACAAGGAACTATAAACCAAAGGATCTTGTAAGTCTATTTCTAGTACTCCAATCAATCCTCAACCCTTATGAGTATTCAATTCATATCAAGCTTTCTCAAGTCAATAATATGAAAATTGTAACCAATCAATAAGCATGCTATTATCAATTGGAAATAGATCATTAATTATCATAAGAATAAAACAACTCAATCAAATAATTCAACTAAATATAATTATTCAATCCATACAAATAAGCTAGGGTTCATCAATATCTAGATAGAGAATGAATTAGTTCATATTCAAAACCAGAAAAACAGAGCAAGAGAATTGAATAAAAGAAACCAAACAATCCATGGGGAATAATTTGTATTTCTTCACTCCAATCCTTGATTCTTGATTTAGATCTTGTTTACAGTATGTCTTCACCCTCAATCTCTGCTCCAAAACTCTCCTCTTTACTTTAGAAGTCGGCTCTAGGTTATAAGATATGAAATTCGGATCCTTAATTCGTGCTTCAGCGCAGCTTTTATAGTGTAGATAATTTCACCTTACACGCCCATTGACACGCCCATGTCACTGGGTGTGTCATTGCTACTGAGATTTTGAACTTAAGGCACGTCCAGTGACACGCCCATGTCACTGGGCGTGTCACAGCTACTGTGAAACATTGCAAAAGGCATGCTTGGTGACACGCCCATGTGCCTGGGCGTGTCAATGCTTCTGTATGCAGCATCAAGGGCATGTCCATTGACACGCCCATGACCATGGGCATGTCCATTGATGAATTTTGCTCTTTTCTTCTACTTTCATCCGTAATTCCTCCAAAATGTCCATAAGCCTCAAAATAAAGAGAATTCCTGAAATTAACCCTAAAATACACTTTGAACAAACAAATTAAACTCAATTGGATAATAATCATATTAAGAAATAGGAATAAAATATCATCAATTGTTCACTTATCAATGCCCCTTCAATCTTATATTGTAGTTGAACTGTTTGATGTTTGGGGAATAGACTTTATGGGTCCTTTTCCCAAATCTTTTGGTTATGAATACATATTGGTTGCTGTTGATTATGTTTCAAAATGGGTGGAGGCAATCCCCACCCGAACTAATGATGCTAATGTGGTTGTTAAATTTGTGAAGGAATACATTCTTTGTAGATTTGGCACACCGAGAGTGATAGTCAGTGATGGGGGAAGTCACTTCTGCAACAAACCTTTTGAGAAGTTAATACACAAGTCGGGTGTGAAACACAAAGTGGCGACCCCATACCATCCACAGACTTCAGGACAAGTTGAGACATCCAACAAGAAAATTAAAGGAATTTTGGAAAAAATAGTCAACTCATCAAGGAAGGATTGGGCAAGTAGATTGAATGACGTATTGTTGGCATATCGAACTGCTTTCAAGACTCCTTTGGGTACGAGTCCATACCGATTGGTTTTTGGTAAAGCTTGTCATTTACTAGTGGAGTTAGAGCACAAGGTGTATTGGCCAATTAAGACTCTGAATTTAGATTTGGACAAGGCAAAGAGAGAATGTTTTTTTGCAAAATTTTGGAGTTAGATGAACTAAGGAATGAGGCATATGAGAGTTCGAGGATTTATAAGGACCGTACTAAAGCACTTCATTACCAAATTTTAGTATGAAAGAAATTGAGCCCAGGTATGAAGGTCTTGCTTTTAAATTCTCGTCTCTGACTATTTCCAGGAAAATTCAAGTCTCGATGGAGCGGTCCTTTCGAAATAACTCAGGTATATCCTTCCGGTGCTATAGAATTACTTAACTCTTGAATGAATGAAACTTTTAAAGTAAATGGACAAAGAGTTAAACCATATAACGAGGGGTTCCAAGAAGTAAGGATTGTCGATAGTACTTTGATCTACGATCCTTAATTCTTGCAGAAACGTCCAGCTAAGACGACATTAAAGAAGCGCTCGATGGGAGGCAACCCATTGTTATCGTTTTTATTATTTTAAGTTTAGTATTTCGGTTTATTTATTTATTTTCCCTTCTATTTTTCTTTAAGGCTTGATGGTTTGGAGATTGAAAGTGTTTTTATTCTTGTAGAAAACAGGCCAGGAGCATTGAGTTTTAAGTGTGGGGTAGTACAAGGAGGGCCATCCAGTTCTTTGATCACAAAAGAGGTTCTTCCTATCTTTTCTTTTGTTTACATTGAGGACAATGCAACTCATAAGTGTGAGGTAATTTTTAAGCTTTTCTTTAATTTTTGTTTTGTTTTCTTTGTGAGTTATATTGTGCATTTTTTATGGGATAATTGTTGGAAACTTATTGACTTTTCTGTAATTCTAGCATTACATTTGAGCCTTTAGTATCAGCATAGAGATTAGCATTTGAATTCATTCAGGGTTAATTTTCACGTTCTGCAATTCATGACATATAAATCTTTGAGAACCCACCCTTTGTGAGTTTTGAGTCTAATAGATTGAATATTATTGTCAATTGATGTAACACCCCTTCCCAACCTACATGTGTAAGTCGAGTAGAGGCGCCACACTATCCTAACGTTGCTACCAATTTACTTAGTCAAATTTTATATTCCGATTTTTACAGAAATTTTGCCATAGTTTCGCCTAGAAATTTGGATCCCAAGTGTCGACAAAACTTGTTTTTCTGATTTTTGAAAACATTTTACACAGACCAATGTGAATACCATCAAATTTAATGCACTCCCAATGAATCCACCTTATACCCTCAACTACAAACCTGCAAGAAGAGTTCACACTTCTAATACAACATAAAGTAAAGGTTTATGATTATTACCTACTACTAACATACAATTATAACATAGAAATTCTCTTTTATATTTATTTATATACATGCCACAACTAGCTAACTCATAATGGAACTAAAAGATCTACCCCTGAGATTTGTTGTGGGTTGGTCGTTGCTTCCCCAAGATTTATCTACTGCTCCGAACCTACGAGTCAAGGAAAACTTAACTCGCTGAGCGTGGGTACTTTACCAATAAAAATAAAAGTAGTATATGAAAGTATTCGAAATAAAAGGAAATAATTAAATCAACAATCAACCAACATTATACCAATAGAACTCGTGATAAATTCAGTGTGATATGCTTTCAATAATGTAAAATCATAATTCAAACTCATTTGCATTATATAGTTTAACGAAAAAAATATGTCTTTGACTCAGGCTCTACTGGTATATAGGGAACCATAGTGATAAGGCAGTGGCCCTCACCACTGTAACATAGGTGGCCCTCACCACCGATATCAGATCACAGGAATGGCCCTCACCATCCTGGTTATAACCAATGGGCCTCCCCATTGGCTTCAGTGGCCTCACCACTGAATGAAATATCATATCACAATAATGAGCAGTGCTGCATGCGTTAGTATAGTGCACCATACCCTTATCTACCACTCCCACTATCCAGTAGAGCATAAAGATTAAAACGATTCAATTTAAGTCTCAAACTTCATTTTAGAATGACTCGAGAAATTATTTTATTTCCCATCGCACTTTGCCATTTATGCCGCGCACCACATTCTTTGGTCAAACCGTTACTCTTTTTCACATATTTAACATCCACAATAAACATATCAAACATTTCAAAGCATTCCTGAAAAAGATCAAAAATTGACCAAATGAATAGTGTTGCTACGAGAAAAATCGGCAACGCAAAATGGCATGACCAAATGAATAGTAAAATCTGGGTTTTCATCAAAATTTCAGTCCAGTTCAGTTATGCATTTGACCAGGTAAATGATCTTATTTTTGGCTGAAATTTTACAGAAAACTTATTTCATATGTTATCTAATTCCATGTAAAATTTCGTTGAAAAATTCATTCATTAGCTACCTCAAATAATTGCCACAAAAAGATCCAGAAAGCTGTCATTTTGGGACCATTTCGGCCCAAACATATGAAATGCATCGGATAGTTTATTTTTCTTTTGCAAATCAATATTAAGGCTTCTTTAATGGTAAAGTGAAGATTCAAACACTTCCCTTTGACAACTTTTGCATGTTTAACTCAAATCAAACTAATTAAATTCCAAAACAACTTACCAAATCAACTTGCCAAATTTTCTCAAAACATTTGGTTTCAATTAAATTTAAACAACCCAATTGCCATAAGAAAACAAGAACATAACTCAAATATTTAATTTAAACTCAATCAATATATTTAAGCATCAACATCAAAACTTCCATAAACCAAAGTTTGTAAGAAAAATAGAATTTCTTTTATGGTAAAGCACAAACCCAAAATTAATTATTCAAAGGTAAAGTACCAAACCTTATTTCTTTAATTCCTCTTAGCTTTTCCTTCCTCTCCTTCCTTAATTCTTTATTTCTCCTTCAATAAATTCAAGATACAACATAAACCTTAGAAATTTAAAATACTAAGTTATCCTCCATTTCTTTTCAACCGAAACCCTAATCCAACCTTATTAAACTTTATACATCTTGATTCTTCCATTTAATCAATTAATCTCATCACTTACTTAAAATTTTTCCAATTCCACATAAAGACTCTAATCTCCAATCTCCCAATAAATATATAAATACCTAAAATTGATACTAAAATTAAAGTCTACATACTTGAAAACCTTAAAACTTACCTTGAAAATCAAACTTGGAAAAACTTGGAAGTCCTTTGGTATTTTCCTATTGTGGCCGAAACTTGTAAGTGGAAAAGAGAGAGTTTGTTCTTCATTTCATGATATATATATATAAGGGAAATGATGATCACCTTATGTGTTGGATAAATCCTTTAAGACCACTTGTCCACCTTTCTCTTTCTTCATTTAATGCTCATGCTAAATGGTTACTTTTGATTGGCCAACAAGAGATTTTTATAGTTTTCTTTCCCATTACTTCTTCCCACTTGTCCCTCTTCCCATTGGATACCCTAAAGTTGTCTCGTGTTACCCATAGGGTCCCGACACGAACCCGGGTCCACTTTACGTTCCGGCGATTAATCGATCATATTTTTTTTTAACCGTACAGTTCCACGAGTCAAACTACATATAGTTTTGATCCTCTCGACCTCTACTTTCTATTTATAAGGTCTATTTTAGGTTTCCACATCATTTTGAAAAATTACCAATAAGCCCTCAACTTTTTACAAAATTCCCTTTAGGTCCTTTCTTTGCTCGGGTTTTCTCTGGCTCCGTTTCTACTAACGATCGTTTCATATTTAACCCCTCGTCATCCTCTACGTACTCATGTTTTTATTTCCTACTTTAAATTCATGTATAACTTTAATTTATAATGACTAAAATGCCCCTAGTCAACATGTCTTCGTTTTTCTTTAACGGGACATTTCCTGGAAAAACTGTTACACGTTGTTGCGATCCGATTTTTCTCTACACTTCATTTTGGGAATCTGTTATATGCACTATTAAGAACATCCAGTGCATCTTTTTTTGAAATTACATTTACATCCCCAAAACTTTTGAAAATTACAACTAGGTCCCTTTGGTCATACAACCTTATCTAGGGCTGTTATTAAGAATTATCTTCTCTTTTCCCCTTCTCTCGCTATGCACGTGACTACTCAGCATAAATGCGATAGGCGGATGTGACAGTTCCTTCCTCGTTAATTTAGGCTTCAACCCGAAGCTCATCAAGTGAGAACAAATATGGGTATTGCTTCCTCATAGTTTCTTCGCGTTCCCATGTAGCTTCTTCTACTTTGTGATTCCTCCAAAGCACTTTGACCAATGGGATCTTCTTATTCCGCAATTCTTTGATTTCCCGTGCTAGAATTTCTACCAGCTCTTCCTCATATGTCAGTTCAGGCTGAATCTCGATGTCTTAAACTTGTATGACGTGGGTTGGATCTGAACGATACCTCCTTAGCATCGAAACATGGAAAACATCATGTATTTTGCTCAATTTGGGTGGTAACGCCAACTGGTAAGCTACCGGACCTACCCGTTTAATAATCTCATATGGTCCGATGAATCTAGGGCTTAGCTTGCCTCTTTGTTTAAATCGTAACACTTTCTTCCAAGGAGAGACTTTGAGGAATACTCTGTCGCCTACCTCAAACTGTATGTCTTTCCTTTTTAGATCCGCGTATGATTTTTGCCTGTCCGCCGCTGCTTTTAATCGGTCTCGAATGATTTCTACCTTCTCTTCAGTTTCCTTAACTATGTCTGGCCCCAACATCTTTTCCTCACTCAATTCTGTCCAGCAAACTGGAGTTCTGCATTTCCAACCGTACAGTGCTTCGTAAGGTGCCATTTGTATGTTGGATTGATAACTGTTGTTGTATGCAAATTCCATTAAGATTAGGTGTTTGTCCCAGCTACCTTTAAATTCTAAAACGCACGCCCTCAGCATATCTTCCAAAACTTGAATCACTCTTTCCGACTGTCCGTCTGTCTGGGGATGGAATGTTGTGCTGTGGTAAGTTCGAGTCCCAAGGGCTGTTTGTAACTTCTGCCAAAAATTTGACGTAAAACGTGGATCTCGATCGGATATGATTGAAGTTGGAACTCCGTGGAGACGTATAATCTCTTTGATATACAAGTCTACCAACTTGTCTAGCGAGTAATCTACACGTACTAGTAAGAAATGAGCGGACTTAGTAAGCCGGTCTACGATTACCCAGGTCGCGTCATGTTTGTCTCTTGTCATAGGCAATCTTGTGACAAAATCCATAGTAATACGATCCCATTTCCAGGTTGGAATCGTAATAGGTTGTAGTAGTCCTGAGGGTAGTTGATGTTCCGCCTTCACTTGCTGACAGGTTAGACACTTCGTTACGTGATCCACGATGTCTCTTTTCATTCCTGGCCACCAATAATACTCCTTCAAGTCCCGATACATTTTTGTTACTCCCGGATGCATTGTATAAGGACTGTTATGAGCTTCTTGCAAAATCTGTTTCTTCAGTTCCTCAGACTTAGGTACCACCATTCTCTTCTTGTAGTAGAGAATACCATCTGGACGAATTTGATAATCTCCTGACGAATTCTCTTGCGCCTGTTGACTCCACTTCTTCACCTGTTCATCTTCCCTCTGAGCCTCACGTATTTGTTGATGTAAGGTAGGTCGCACGTGCATTTCTGCAAAGATAGCTCCATCTTCTGTGGGCTCTAATTCTACCCTCATAGCACGTAGCGCTTGCATTGACTTCCTACTAAGTGCATCTGCTACGACATTTGCTTTGCCCGGGTGATAATTAATCGTATAGTCGTAGTTGGCTAACCATTGCATCCATTTTCGCTGTCGCAAGTTTAAATCTTTCTGCGTGGGCAAATACTTCAGGCTTTGATGATCAGTATAAATGTAACACTTTTCTCCGTATAAGTAGTGCCTCCACGTCTTGAAAGCCAAAACAATCACTGCTAGCTCTAAGTCATGCGTGGGATAATTCTTTTCATGTGGCTTGAGCTGTCGAGAGACATACGCAATGACTTTGCCTTCCTGCATCAATACACAACCTAACCCGATGTGGGATGCATCGCTATAAATCACAAAATTTTTTCCTGATTCGGATTGTGTAAGAATGGGTGCTTCTGTAAGTTTTTGCTTTAGCTTTTCAAAGCTCTATTGGCAAGCGTCGGTCCACTGGAATTTGACATTCTTCTGAAGTAACTTGGTCATAGGTGCGATCATGGAAAACCCTTTGACGAATCTCCGATAATATCCTGCTAATCCCAAGAAACTACGAACTTCCATTACTGTCTTAGGTGACTTCCATTCCAATACTGCTTCTATTTTCTTGGGATCGACCCTTATTCCTTCCGCCGATACAATATGTCCCAAGAAGGCTACTTCTTCCAACCAAAATTCGCATTTGCTGAATTTAGCGTATAACTGCTTTTCTCACAGCGTTTGCAAAACAATTCTAAGGTGATGGTCATGATCTTCTCGATTCTTTGAATCCACCAATATGTCGTCAATAAATACCACCACGAACTAATCCAAATACGGGTGGAAGATTCTATTCATCAGATCCATGAATACTGCAGGTGCATTCGTTAATCCGAAAGGCATAACAATGAATTCATAATGTCCATAGCGAGTTCTGAATGCGGTTTTTGGTATGTCTTCGTCTTTTAATTCCCAATTGATGATAACCCGATTGTAGATCAATTTTTGAAAAGACTCCAGCACCTTTGAGTTGATCAAACAAATCATCTATGCGAGGTAACGGATACTTGTTTTTGATGGTCAGCTTATTGAGTTGACGGTAATCTACACACAACCTTAAGGATCCGTCTTTCTTTTTCACGAACAATACTGGCACTCCCCATGGTGACATGCTTGGCCTTATGAACCCCTTGTCTAAAAGTTCCTGTAGCTGTACCTTTAATTCTTTTAGCTTCGCTGGCGCCATTCGGTAAGGTGCGATGGATACTGGTGCAGCTCCCGGGTACACATCTATGGTGAATTTCACCTCTCGTTTAGGTGGTAATCCGGGTAAATCGTCAGGAAATACGTCGGGAAAATCGCATACAGCAGGTATATCTTGTAACTTTGATGCCTCTTCTTTCGCTACTAATGCACATACCAGGTATGCCTCACAGCCTTTTTGCACTAACCTCTTAGCCGTCATGGCAGAAATGATGTTAGTTAGATAGTCCTTCCTCTTTCCCACTAAGGTCACTTCGTCACCGTCTGCAGTATGTAAAGTAACTCTCTTCCGTTTACAGTCAACTAGTGCATCGTGTTTGGCCAGCCAATCCATCCCAAGGATAGCATCGAATTCTTGAAATGGTAGTTCAAATAAGTCTCCCCAAAAGATATGTTCGTGTATCTCTACGGGGCAATCTTTCACTACCTTCCTAGTAATCACCTCATTTCCTAATGGGTTAGTAACTAATATTCCCTCTTTCTCTAGTTCTACCTTTAGGTTCTCAAGTTTTTCATTTTTCGTGCATATATACGAGTGTGAAGAACCCGGTTCCGGCGATTAATCGATCATATTTTTTTTAACTGTACAGTTCCACGAGTCAAACTACACATAGTTTTGATCCTCTCGACCTCTACTTTCTATTTATAAGGTCTATTTTAGGTTTCCACGTCATTTTGAAAAATTACCAATAAGCCCTCAACTTTTTACAAAATTCCCTTTAGGTCCTTTCTTTGCTCGAGTTTTCTCCGGCTCCGTTTCTACTGACGATCATTTCATATTTAACCCCTCGTCATCCTCTATGTACTCATGTTTTTATTTCCTACTTTAAATTCATGTATAACTTTAATTTATAATGACCAAAATGCCCTTAGTCAACATGTCTTTGTTTTTTCTTTAACGGGACATTTCCTGGAAAAACCGTTACACGTCGTTGCGATCTAATTTTTCTCTACACTCCATTTTTGGAATATGTTATATGCACTATTAAGAACATCCAGTGCATCTTTTTTTAAAATTACATTTACATCCCCAAAACTTTTAAAAATTACAACTAGGTCCCTTTGGTCATACAACCTTATCTAGGGCTGTTATCAAGAATTATCTTCTCCTTTCCCCTTCTCTCGCTATGCACGTGACTACTCTGCATAAATGAGATAGGCAGATGTGACAATTGCAATTCATGACATATAAATCTCTGAGAACCCACCCTTTGTGAGTTTTGAGCCTAATAGATTGAATATTATTATCAATCGATTTTCTTTTCTTAAGTGTGCACCTTCATGATTTTGTATCTCTAGAGCTTGCTTTTGCATACTAATTGAACTCACATTATGATTTCATTTAGTTTTAAAATGATGAAGGCAAATTAGGATTACCCCCTTTAGCTTAAAAAGACCTCTCTTAATTGTGAATTCCTTAGTGAGCCAAGTTGAGCCTTTGACCTTTTCTTGATTGATCAACACAATTAACAACTCAACATTTTTCTATTATCATCATACCTTCATTAAGGAATGGAGTTTCTTATGATATGACAATAGGAGTGGTTTAATTGATAAGTATGGGGTAAATAAATAAAAAAATATAAACTAAAATAGTATTGTTTTAGTAAGATTTGGGGTTGAAATGCATACTTTGTAGATTTTACTTGACTAAGAGTCGATTATTCTTTTCTTCTACATTTGAGCTAGATGTTCAATGTATTTTCCTCTTTGATGACTAATGCTAGAAATTATATGAATTTTGTATATCTATATCTTCTCTTTTTATTTTTTATTTATTTATATCTTTTTACATATATACGAATATGCCATTTGAGAGAGTTACGAGTTTCTATGCAAGATTATTGTCTAATTTAGATGCTCCATTTCTTAATGTTCCAACATAAATGTCTTTTCTCACACCTTCACCTTAGCCCCATTACATCCAAACAAAAAGACCTTCGCAATATTTCTTGAGAGAATCAGTGAGGCAGATTGGATAATTAAGTACGTTTATGGCAGTATACAATCATGATTAGTTTGAGTGAATCAACCTTTGAAATGAAAGAAACACTTAGATGAGAGATGAGATTTGTTATGTCTAAATTAATGAATGAGTTAAGAAAATCTTGATTGAAGTAAATTGCATTTATTTATTGCTGAGTATTAAAGGATTTCATCTTATATACTTGAATTATAGTTAAGGTTAATTGAGTTTTTAATTTATGCCATGTGAATTTGCTTGAGGACAAGCAAAGTTTTAAGTGTGGGGTAGTTGTTTTCTTAGTTTTTGTTCTCAAATTGCTATTTATTTATTATGATAATTATTTTTTTCTTCATGCATTTTGGTAGTTTTAATCTATTTATTCAGTGATTTCATCATTTTGGTAGTTTTTAATTTATCCCAGTGTTTAGATAATTTTTGTACTAGTTTTTAGTATGATGTTTATGTGTTTTAAGTTAATGTTTCATTTGATTTTTGTTTCAAGTTTGTTTTAAGTGTTTGTTTTAGGTTAAAGTGCACAAACTCCCTTGGAAGATCAAAACAAAGAAAGAAAAGCATGAATCAAGCAAGACATGGCCAAGCCAAATCAAGCTTGGCCGTGTCACCTCAAAGGGAATTTTGGCAGAAGCTGACATGACAAGGAGACACGGCCAAGCCACTGGCCGTGTCTCACTTGAAGACCAAAACCAAAGAAACCAAAGAAAGAAAAGAAAGGAAGGAAAGGAGAAACAGAAGCTGACACATTCAAGTGACACGGCCAAGCCATTAGCCGTGTCACATGACACGGCAAGGAGCTTGGTCGTGTCCCATCTCATGCCAAAGAAAAGAAAAGAAAAATAGAGAAGCAGAAGGTGACACACCCATGTGACACGGCCAAGCTTGTGGCCGTGTCACACCCAGCACCCAAATACGAGCTTACGCAAATTTTTAGCAAAGGGAATTGTATAAATAGATAAGATTAGGTCAAGGGGGGAACTTTAAGCCGTTCTGCATATCAAAGATTGATGTCACTTTTATTCAAACACTCTATATCAAATTAGTTCTAGCCATTAAATTATTCTTTTAGCAAAAATATGAGCAAGAGATTCTTCAGAAACCAAAGGAAGATTGTAATTGGTTTTGTTCTTCAACTCTATTTCTTAAGTTTCATTGAAATTTTATTTATGAATTCTTTAATGTTTAAATTAATTTCTTTGAATTTCAATGAGATGAATTTGTTTGATAGCATTACTATGAACTAATTTTGATCTATTCTAGGTTTTGTAAGAATCTACTATGATTGTATGAACTTGTTATTTCTCTTAATTGCTTTATTTCTTTTATCCTTAATTGAATGGATTAATCTTAATATATAATTGATTGGCCACCAATTATGTGTTTTAGGTATTTAGATGAAGGATTGAGAAATGAAGTCTAATACCAGAATAATTAATTAGGGACTTAGGTGAATTAGAAATATAAACCTAAGGAAAGGATCAATTTGATTGTAGTAAGATTAATTGAAAAATGATTGAATGCGAGAGCTTATTTCCTTAATTTGATTAATTAAGTTCCTTGAAATCTGATCTTTGAAATTAAATCAATTGAGAGGAATAGCCGTTCATACAAATAAATTAGTAGAGAAGTCCAAACCCTAGGCTTTTCTATTAAGTGAATCAATATATCTGTACAATTTTCTTTCATTGCATTAAATTCAATTCCTTTCTGTTTTCATTAGTTGTTTAGCAATTTAATTTTATAGATAATTTGTTAACAATTTGATAAATAATTAAGCTTATCTAGCTTCCTTGTGAGATGATCTTGAGGTGTTCACCGAAATACTACAGCAGCCTCGTATACTTGCGAGTGTAGCTTTAGTAGTGTTTATTAGAGCGCAACAGCCTGCAACTGGATGAATACTCTCTGAACTTTATCTAACCATTGCTCAGCTACAGTAGGGTCTGTAGTACCCATAAAATCCTCCGCTCCAAACTTCCTTAACTTGTCATATTGCCTCATCGGTACTTGTGGCTGCGGTTACGGCGGCTGCTGAACTGGAGCTTGCCTCAATAACTCCACCATATGTCGTACACAAACTGGCAAAATCTTGTCGACTGCTGGTCTCTCTAGCACAGAAGCAGGTGCCCCTCTAGCTATCTCAACTCTAGCTCCATCTCTAACCTCAACAGGAGCTACACTCTCAGCACTACCTTCAACAGACTGACGTGCCTGAGATACCATCACTACCTATATCTGCAAACATGGCAAAAATTGCCACATCAAAGATTAGAAACTACCAGTTCCAATGCATGTACCATATTTAAAAATCATATTTAATAATCTCAATTTTCTTTCTCTTACATCTCACCTAGGTTAAGAACCTCAAACCTCGGTTTTGATACCAAAACAAATGTAACACCCGTATACCCAATATATGTATAGAGGATACACGAATGTCACAACCTTTTTGAAGACAATCAAATCCTTATTTATAAAATTTATATAAACTTAAAACATTTAAACAATATCACAAAAATGTTATAATATATATGCATCTTCATTACCCAAAAGTTTATCCAAAATATTTTTAATAAGTAGCTGAATATACATATTTAAATACATCAAAATCAATATATACAAAAATATGAAATATATACATGCTGGCAGTTCGTCTCTAATATCGATGTCCAACAATCAACTCTTCAAAAGAGATCACAAGCCTAGACTTGACTCGATCTAGACGAACTCTCCAGCTCAACTGGATCTACCCTGTCACCTGCGCGATGAATCACAATCGCACTAAGCCAAAGCTTAGTGGTACAAACTTTAGTAACAATATATTTCAAATGTAATGCCAATGCACAATACATAAGGATATTAAATCTCATAACCTTAAATCTTGTTAAATTGCTCAATTGTTCCATAGTTCATAATTCACATAAATGCAACACATAAGCATGGGCTCAAAAGGATCTAATATGCCATTCAAATTCTAGAGTTACTGTTTTGGTCCAATATAACAACATTTGTCTAGCCCGTAGGTGAATCATATTCAGAATGAGGATTACCTCATATGTAACATCCCAACTAGGCTTTAAGGACTAGGCCCAACCCAGCTTCAAGGGTTTGCTACATTATGTAACACCCAACTAGGCTTCAAGGACTAAGCCCAACCCAGCTTCAAGGGATTGTTACTTTTTAGGCATGCCATCAACAACAAAACTCTGAAAATTGAATAACATACTAGGCACACAATTCTTTCATAATTCCATTTACAAATCCTTTCTCATTTTCTCATGATCAACTAGACACAATGCCTCAAATATCACATTTATATCAGTTTAGCCATCACCAATGGCTTCACATACTATCATTAGTGTATCCATAACAAATTGCATTATCCATACATTTTGAGTCATCATCATAATTTTCACATAGTTCACATTATACAAATCATAGCATTATTCTCATGCACCAACAATGTAGTAGGTAACTTAACACATTTTCCAACCAAATGTGTTAAGTCCCAATGTCATGTAAATATGAACAATTATTCAAAGTTTGTACTTACCTCTAAAGCAACAAATATCACTTCAACCTCCTCTTCTGAGATATCCCTCAACACTTGGATTGAGTAACTCAATTCTTTTCCAATCCTATACCAAATGTAATTATAAATACTCACTTAGTGATACACATAAGAAAATAAGGAAGAGAACTATCTAAGGCAAACTCTACACATGACATGCTCAACAACACGGGCGTGTCCCTGACCGTGCCCTAAACTCACAATACAGAAGCTTTGACATACCCAGTGACATGGGTGTGTCACTGTACATATCAATCCCCCAACAACACAGTAGCTATGACACGCTCAGTGACTTGCTATGGGAACCTAAGCTTTTCAACCCGAAGACTAAAGCTCATGTAATTGGTCTAGTTACTTTCCATATGTTTTACCCCAAATGCATGTTGTTTGACTATGGTTAATTTATCTTGGCTTAAATCATGGCTTATTTGGTTTGTTCTTTTTCTAATATGACCTAAGTACATTGTAAGCTCAAAATAAATTTTTCTTTAAAGTCCAAAAGACCAAAACTATTTTCAAAACTTTTCAAAATGGTCTTTGGACATAAAACTTTTCTAAAAAGAAATCAAAAATTCTTTTGCTCATGACCCAAATATTAAGCCCAAAATCCATTTTTTCTAAAATCTTTTTACAATGGGCTTAGAAATAAAATTATTTTCATCCAAAAGAGCTTACAAATTATTTAGGTCAATTACGAAATATCAAAAATTAATTGTGAGCCTCTTTTATACTAAGAATAATTAATCATGGGCTTGTTTTTGGCATGAATCATTAGTTACTTTTTTCAAGTGAGAAATCTATTTATAATAAACCTCTTAATTTAGTTTTAATCCAATATAGCATAAAAGCTACTTTAGTTGGTTGAATGGATTAAAACCTAATTAATGGGAATTATCATGAACTGATTTTCATTTTTGAAAATATAACTATTGGTTGAAACGTCTGAGGGAATTATCCAAAAAATAAGATACCCCATGTTGGTATTTTGTTAACCATGTTACCTAGGAAAAGAGACTTGCCATTCGTGTGTGGATGTTATAAGATTGGAAGGAGCATCCTATTTATCCTTGTTTGTTTATTGTTTGTGCATACATGCATATATACATACATTCGCATCACATATCCTTGATCCTCTCTGGCTCATAGAGCTAGAGTACGACAATTCAAGAGCATACAACGACACGACCTACAACATTGATTTTTATTCAAGTGCTTCATTGGAAGGATGGATGCAAACCAACTAAGGGACATAGTCGATGAAGTTGTCAAAGCTAGGATGCCTGAGTTACGAGATCAATTGGTTGAAATTATGGAGACCCAGTTGACTGAAATTCTAGAGGTCATCAACAATGCTAACGAGGCATCTCCCTTTTAATGTAAAGAAGAAAGAAAAGGCATCATTAACAAGGAACATTTCTACTGGTAGAGATCGAATGGAAAATGAGGGATCAATCCCTATTCTTCAAGGCCAATTGAATCATGTGCTGTCTAACTGGGACAATAAGGGCAGCTACCACCCCAATGAGCAAAATCAAAGAAAAAGAAGAGGTGTTGAGAAAAATGTAGCAACTGAACCAGCAAAGAAGCGTAAATTTTCAAACTTGGGGGAGCCTTTGTCAAAGATGTTAGAAAATCTAATAAAGATGGATTTTCTACAACCATTGACACCTCGGCCTCTACATAAGCCTCTACCACAAAATTTTGATGCCAAGGTCTTCTGTCAATTTCATCAAATGCAAGTGCATGAGACAAATAAATGTGTTCACTTAAGGTACAAAATCCAAGATTTGATTGACAGTGGAAAGCTGCCTGAGCCTGATAAGCCCAACACTAAGAATGATCCTTTGCCTAAATTTGGAAGGGCGCCACCGCTTGCAACCTTCATGAAGAGTTATATCTTGTCATATTGTCATGATATGGAAAGAGAAGCTACTAAAGATGATGTGCTACTAAGCAAGCTTGGGCTAATTATGGATGATGAAGCAATGGCCCTTGATGATGGAAAAAATCCTTGCCCTTGAGATGTCTAAATAATTGAAGTATCTTCAACTCCAACTCAACGAACTTCCCTTAGTTTGGAGTGTTGCTCTATTTATTTTCTTTCTTTAATATTTAATTTGAATAATTGTGTTTTTCAAATTTAAAGTTGCTTGAAATAAATTACTTTCATCAAAATTTTTGTTGGTCTTTGTTCATTTTGGTGCTCAGCCAATGAGGAATCTAGCTTGATAATTCCTGAATTAATATATTTATGCATCATGACTTGAATGACTTTACTAGGTGAGGAAATTGCTCCATAGCATTGAGTTGTGTATGCTTACTTAGACAGGGCTCCTGCATAATTACCTTTGTCTAGGTCCTAGTCAGTCTTAGAACATGCTTTGACAAACCTTTGAGGCGAAATTGAACTCTGCTTATTTAAGGGAGAGATGATCTAGGCATTGTTTGGTTAGCCAACAACTAGTATCCACCCTATTAAATATCAATCCCTAGTTGTCCCTTTGAGCCTTCATAAAGTTTTAGGTTTCTTTTCATTGGCATATAACCTCAACGACCTACCCTGAGCTGTTGTGATACTTTTGACAAGTCTTATGATCACTAAGATAAAGAGGCAAGAAGATCAAAGAAAGGAATGAATAGTCAAGACCATAAGGATAGCTGATGTTCTCAAGACCATAAGGGTAGTTGAAGTTCTCCTAATATCTCCAATATATCAAGACAATATCAGAGTAGCAAATGATTTATCCCTGTTAAAAAAGATTTATGTCACTCCACTCATCCATTATTGGAAACCCAAGTTGGTACAAACAAGACAGCTCTGTTTGAGCTAGAACAAAAAAAAAGAAGAAAGAAAATAAAATAAAAGAATGAAAAGAAAATAAAAAAAAAAGAAGAAAAGAAAGGAAAAAAGGGGAAAAGAAAAGAAAAAAAAAGAAAAAAAAAAGAAAAAAAGAAAAGGAGAAAGAAGATAAAACCTAAAAAGGCGGTTCAGAAAGCCAACTGAGTTCTCTTTTACCTAAAGCAGCAAAAGGCTTCCATTTGGTTTATAAGGAAAGTTTGACTTGAATTGGTCCAACCCAACTAAAGATTCAATCAAAATTAGAGAAAAAGGAGAAAGACCATTCAGTTCTTGAAAGTTCTGTACTTGGCAGTCCTACAAGGAAGAAGGATAAAATGATAAAATGCGCAAAGAAAGGGAAGAGTAAGAAAAATAAAAAGAAATAAAAGGGAGAAGAAGAAAAGAAACAAATTTGGGTACCAAATTTTTTGCAAAGGCAAAGACTATCCCAATCAAGATTCAGGTTAATGCCAAAAAGAAAGAAGAATGTTCAAAGCTCTGTCTTCTCATGCTCCCAAAAGTTTCAACAAGCAGTTTGTAGTGTGACGGTTTGTCCATTGTGTCATATTAGCTCCAACATACAAATGGCCTTCATTTAACCCATGTCCCTTATAGATCCCATTTCAAGCCTATCAAAGACCTGTTGATCTCTCTTGGTAGGTAGAGTCTATTAGTGGAGATTTTTTGAATAAGAATGAATATGAGATAGACAATATTTAAACTCAATGAGATCTTTGGCCAAGTAATGTGTATGTGCCTATCTGAAGTGCAACAATTCTTGCTTAAATAGAAATGATTCCCAAATTAAGTATGGTAACTAGGGTTGTCATGTTATAGATATGTTTATTTGAAAAATCAAGTCTTGAAGTACATTGACATTAATTTGGCAAAGCCAACATTTGATTTCAAAATCAAAAATCAAAATTGAAAATTCAAAAAAAAATTTTGAAGCCTTCAAGTTAAGGGAAGTGTGTCAAATCATTAAACCTCCAAAGGATACATTGGGCAAAGGAAATGATTATTGGCAAGGTCATGAAGAAGCTACCAACTGACATGCTGAAACATAGTTTGAAATGGATGTATCCCTGACTCTGCAAGCTTGGGGTTTCCACCACCCATATTTTCAATATCTCGAAGATAAAAGCCATAAATGCAAAGCTTTTTTCCATTCCAGTGCAAGACCTGAACGAGCATCTTAAAGGAACCAATGAGAACACTTCTGTTGATCACCTCAGTCTGTGAGTTAATGAAACCACTGTGAGTATTATTCATGCATATCATGCATACATGAGCATATCACATTGCATTTTTCTTGTATTGTATTGTCTATTCTTTGTCAAAGTGAACAGCAAACACCCTGTGAAGTAAAGAATCAAAAGAAGATATTGAATTAGGGGGGGCATTGAAGACCCATTGCTTGAGGAAGCTCTAGTCATTTTGCAAAAAGAAGAAATACGTGTTTGTGTGAAAAGCTAGACAAGACAAACATCAATTAGAGCCCGCATAGAAAAATTATGGGGGACAAGGAGAAGATATGAAGACTAGCTAAAAAAAATGGCTGAAATTTTTTTGCTTTGCAAAAGTGCAGGGGAAGAATAAAATGAATGGAACATTAGAACTATCAAAAGAATGAAGACACAAAAGACAAAAGATCAGTCTATCCAGAAGAGCTGAAGCCAATATAGGATAAATCTCTAAGGATGAAGATCCACTTTCAAGGGCGAAGACCCAATTTCCAAAGATGAAGATCCAGCTTAAAGGATGAAGATCCATTTTCAAGGGTGAAGACTCGATTTTTAAGGATGAAGATCCATTTTCATAGGTGAAGACCTAATTCCAAGGATGAAGATCCAATTTCAAAGGGTGAAGACCCAAAGTCCAAAGGATGAAGATCCATTTTCAAGAGTGAAGACCCGATTTCCAAGGATGAAGATCCATTTTCAAGGGTGAAGACCTGATCTCAAAGGATGAAGATCCATTTACAAAGGGTGAAGACCCAAAGTCCAAAGGATGAAGATCCATTTTCAAGGGAGAAGACCCAATTTTCAAGGATGAAGACCTAATTTCAAGGATGAAGATCCAATTTCAAAGGGTGAAGATCTGAAGTCCAAAGGATAAAGATCCATTTTCAAGGGTGAAGACCCGATTTCCAAGGATGAAGATCCATTTTCAAGGGTGAAGACTTTATCTCAAAGGATGAAGATCCATTTACAAAGGGTGAAGACCTGAAGTCCAAAGGATGAAGATACATTTTCAATGGTAAAGACCCAATTTCCAAGGATGAAGATCTATTTTCAAAGGTGAAGACCAGATCTCAAAGGATGAAGATCCATTTACAAATGTGAAGACCAGATCTCCAAGGATGAAGATCCATTCACAAAGGGTGAAGACCCGAAGTCCAAAGGATGAAGATCCATTTTCAAGGGTGAAGACCCAATTTCCAAGGATGATGATCCATTTTCAAGGGTGAAAACCTGATCTCAAAGGATGAAGATCCATTTACAAAGGTGAAGACCCGATTTTTGAGGATGAAGATCCATTTACGAGGGTGAAAACCTGATCTCCAAGGATGAAGATCCATTTGTAAGGGTGAAGACCCGATCTCCTAGGATGAAGATCCATTTTCAAAGATGAAGATCTAAGGTCCAACGATGAAGATCCATTTTGAGGGTGAAGACCCACAATGAGTTAAAGAATAGAACAGCCGGAGCAGTCAAAATTCTCAACTGATAAAAGTTCAGTCAAACTCAGTTTCAGGTTTAGAACCCAAACCCTAAATTCACCTTGGGTCCAGAACCCAAATAATTTTTAAGTCCAAAACTCAAACCAACCTTGGGTAAGGAGTCCTATATGGCTCTAAACCCAGAAAAAAATCACATTGCTTTTCACTCTCTTTTGCCATAGTCTCAGATCGCTCAAGTAGGGGGCAAACTGTAGACCTTAATTTTGACCCCAATTTAATACGGAGCTTATTAAAGGATGCAAAAATAAATTTGATCCGACTTTAAATATTTAAACCTAGTTTATAATTTTTAAAGGAGTCGGTTTAGATTAAAGAGGCATAAATTCAATTGTAAAACCCTAAAATCAAGTAGAATTGACCCAAATTAAAACTTTTCGGTCCATAAGTTAAAAGAGGCCAGAATAATTTGAGTGAGGCTGGCCGGGGAGACATGAGCATGCCTCATGTCGATCTGGCAGTCCAGATTGACATGAGGGTGGACTCATGTCAACCTAAGCAAGCTAGGTCGACATAAGCATGCTTCATGTCGACCTTGGCAGCCTAAGGTCGACATGAGGTTGGTCTCATGTTGACCTAGGGCAACCAGGTCGACATGGGTTCAATATGTTTCCTACTTCAACTAGAATTTATTTTAGGGACTGATTTATATTAAGTTAAGGATTCTGAGTGAGGGTCGGCTTTAAATATTAGCATTTTAGAATTCAGAAAGGGGAGAAAACATTAACAAGAGAAAAACATTAACAGGGGACGGTAACGAACAGAAAAGATTAGCAGCAAACATTCATCAGTCATCAATCCATCAAAGACAGCAACGCTATCTTTGTTATTGTTCATCCAGAAAACAATTTGGAGAAACCTTCAACGCAGGTTTTGTGTATTAATCTTGAATTTGCTTACACATTCAATTGTTATATCATTTTTTGCTCTTGCTATTTTTCGTTTATTTTTTTATCACTTTTATTCCATAGTATTAATTGATAAATCCTAATCTGCTTTCCAATTTTCCAAAACCTTAAATCGTTTTATTAATTCCCAAAACCCTATTCTGCTTTCCAATTTTCCAAAATCTTAAATCATTTTATTAATTCCCAAAACCCTAATTGTTTTCTTAAATTTCCAAAACCCTAAAATTTTTTCTAAATTCCAAACCTAAATTTATAAAGTCTATTTCCAAAATTAAAAACACCAAAGCCCTTATCAAATTCTAAAATGTCAAGATCCTTTAATTATAAAAACTCCACTTGCTTAATTCCCAAACTTAGACCTAAACCCTAATTCCTTCAAAACTAATACATAAACCCTAGTTTTCCTAAACCCTAATCCTTAAAACCTTAAAATCTTATAAACCTAAACATTCAAACTCAATACAGTAAACCCAAAACAACAATCCAGTAACCAAGAGCTATAAACCTAATGTTTTAATTATTCTAAAACCCTAATTTCATAATATTACCCCTAAACCCTGATTTGATTCATGAAACCCTAATCCATTTTAATTCACCTAAAACTTACAGTAGCCTAAAAAAATGATAATAATAATACTAAGATTCCAAAACTCTAAAATATTAATTAAAGAAACTTTAAATAGAAACAATAAACCTCAATTTGTATCTTTACTTGCTTTATTTTTAGATTTAATTATGCAGTTCATTATATGCTTTGATTTATTTAATTTTAATCCTTGATTTACTTAATTTATCATGGATGAATGTTTATTATATATTTTGATTGATGTTTAATATCTTTGATGAATGATTTATTTATGATGAATGGTTATTTACTTTTATCGATTTATTTTGATTTTTAAATGTTGTAAGAGGTATGTTTCCACTTTGTGGGTACCTCATTAGTTAAATATCATGTAATTTAAATTTCTTTTATATTTTAGACCAATGTAAAGGACATGTTTCTACCTTTTGGTTGGTGTCCTATTAGTTTAGACATGGATGATGTAAGGGCATGTTTCCATCTTCGGATGGGTGTCCATTTATTTGCTTTGTTTGGACATTGCTTTTATTTTAATATAAAGATGCTTTATTTCAATTGTAGTGTGTAATATGGATAATATAGTTATATTTAAGAATTTTATAATATTAAGATCTGTAAAGGAGGCCGTTTCTAATGAACCGGGCATTGTTGGGGTGCTGGGCCATTTCTCACCTTCCCCACACGTACCTAACTTTCCGAACCCATTAGGGGGTTGGGGATTCCTTAGGAATCGAGTCATCCACCCCTTTCTTTTTTCTGGCTTGCTCGGGTGGCGACTCCATTTTCTCTGGACTTAGGTTCGTGTTCTCTAAGGCCCCGAGCCTAAACAGTGCCGAAGTCACAATAACCACTCCACCGGGAGTGGGGGCAAAAATGCCCGCTCACACCAATGTTGCCAATCAATTTAGTTCCTACCGTACCATTCATTCTTTACCATCTTACATGGGAATTTCATAAAGACAAAAGAAAACATTTATTTGTAATATGTTAGAATACATTTTTTGTCATTACCTATTACTATTGCTTGCCCAACTAGGTTGACTTGGCTTGGTGGTGGAAGGAATGATGAAATGTAGAGGGTATAATGTTTGATTCAATGAACGAACCATTGCCTCTTCATCATTGTGATTTTCTAATGGTAAGTCGTGTTGCTAACAACTAGTACTTGTGTGAGTACATGTGGGAGTCATGGGTGTAGACCCTTAATTTTTTACCAAGTCTAGTCTAATATTTTAAAATAAGTCTAAAATAATTTTTGTGGTATTTATTATTTATTTTAATATAATATTTATTTTATTTTATTTTATTTATTATTTATATTATTTTTTTATATTTTTTTATTTTTAATAATATATAATATTTATATTTAAATATATATAAATAAAAAATTGGATGGACCAGTCGGTGAGTGGCACGTGGCAAGCCAGTTCATCTCAGGCCGAAAGGCCTGCGGTGAATTGGCCTACCCAAATTCATCGCAGGCCAAGCTTGCTGCGAATTGTGCAGCGCCTCGCAAATCCTGACAGCACTCAAATGACCAATCCTTGCAGGCCTGCAGCGATCCTCACAATTGGCCCAGCTGCTCCTCGCAGCGCCCCAGCGCCCAAGCAAGCAAGCCCAATGCCCAGCAGCCAGCGCCCGAGGGCAATTTCTGCCCAAACCTTATTTTAGTCAGTTTTTAATTTTTTTTCCTTAACAGTCTATTATTTCCTTAATCAATTAGTATTATGTTTTGATTTTTCCTATAAATAACACATTAAAACACAGTTCATAGGGACCTTTGGCAATTGATTCAGAGAGGACTCTTGGCAATTACTCTCTCGAATGTTAAATTTTCAAAAAGAGAAACCAACCTTAAGCAATCAAAAACAAAAAAGGACAAGGCAACAAGGCTGTGTTGTCTTGATCAAGCTCATCCAGAATCTCATCAACAAATTTTGGTGGGGCCTTCAAACGTAGGTACATTTATTTAATCTTGTTTCTCAAAAATCATCTTCATCCAGTAGCAACTAATTCATTAAAATTGGTAATTTCAAATTTAAATAACCTGTATAATAATCTAATAAAATCAATGGGTAATGGTTTTTAATTTTTTGAATTCACAATAGTTAATTAGGGTGTTCTATTTAAATTAATCCAAATCCTAATCACTCCTTAAAATCTAAAGCCTAAATTTTGTTTCCTTAAAACCCAAAACCCTAGCTAATTCCTTTTTACTTAATTATCATAGTAACTTAAATCTTTTAAAAATAATGATAATGTTAGTTTTTTAAATTAAAACCTTAGTTCTAAAAATCAAACCCTAATTAATTTTTTTCTCAACTTACACAGTAACTTAAATATTTTTTATTTGTTCTATAAATGAAATTCTATTTTCTAAACATAAAACCCTAGAATCTAAAGTTTTAAACTAAAAACTCTCCCTAATTTTCTTCAAGAAATCCTAATTCGAGATGTAAATCTAACCTTGTATCTTTATTGCTTTATTTAAATTAGATACATGTTTATTATATATTTTAATTGATGGTTTATTTAATCCATGATCCCTAGTTTATTTTATGATCGTTAATATCTTTGATGAAGAATTTATTTATGATGAATGGTTGGTTATTTTTATTGATTTATTTTGGTTTCAAGAAATTGTAAGAGGTATGTTTCCATGTTTTGGGTACCTCATATGTTGCGCATCATGTAATTTAATTTATTTTCAAGTTTTGGATTAATTTAAATAATAAGTTTCCATCGATTGGTGGGTATCCTATTTTATTTATTTCTTTTGGACGTTGGACAATTGTCAAGGCATGTTTCCATTTATGGATGGATGCCTATTTGTTTGTTTTGTTTGGATATTGTTGAGATTTTAATAAAGCAATTATTTATTCTTATGATCGCATATAAAATAATACAATGGATAATATAGTTTGGAGTCATTTTCACCTTCCTCACATGTACCCAACTTTTCGAACCCATTAGGGGGTTAGGAATTCCTTAGGAATCGAGTCATCCACCCCTTTCTTTATTTTGGCCCATTCAGGTGGTGACTCTATTTTCTCCATGTTTAGGCCCGTGTTCTCTAAGCCCCGGAGCCTAACAGTGCCGAAGTCGTAAGAACCCTTCCACCGGGAGTGGGGGGCAAAAATCCTCGCTCACAGTGGCGACTCCACTGGGGATAAGAGAAGCTGATTCCGTTGGTCTTTATATTGTTTTATTCTTTCTTATTATGATATTATCCATTGTATCATTTAGATTGCATTTGTGTACATGAGTTAGGATGCCCATGTTACCCGTGTTGTGTCATGTAAGGAATACCATACTTTCTCTCAAGGTATGGAGATTGAGCATGGCATAACCACTCGTAGCCTTGTACCTTTTGGTATATACTTACTATGGGAACCTATGCTTTTCAACCCGAAGACTAAAGCTCATGTAATTGGCCTAGTTATTTTTCTTAGGTTTTTACCCCAAATGCTTGTTGTTTGACTATGGTTAATTTATCTTGGTTTAAATCATGGCTTATTTGGTTTATTCTTTTTTTAATATGACCTACCTATATTGTAAGCTCAAAATAATTTTTCCTTTAAAAGTCCAAAAGACCAAAACTATTTTCAAAACATTGACCAAAACTATTTTCAAAACATTTCAAGATGGTCTTTGGATATAAAACTTTTAAAAATGGATCAAAAAATTCTTTTTCACCTCACAGCCCAAACACAAAACCCAAAATTCTTTTTTCCTATAATCTTTTTATTGGCTTTGAAGCAAAACTATTTTTTCACTTCATTATAACTTTTCCTAAAGAAAGCTTACAAATATTTAGGTCAATTATGGAATATCAAAAATCAATTGTGAGCTTAGCTTATACCAAGAATCATTAATCATGGGCTTGTTTTTTGGCATGAATCAATGGTTGCTTTTTCAGAATAAGAAATCTATTGATGATGAACCTCTTAATTTAGTTTTAATTCAATATAGCATAAAAGCTATTTTAATTAAGATTCAATGGATTAAAACCAAATTAATGGGAATTATCATGGACCGACTTCTGTGCTAGAAAATGCAACTATTAGTTAAACCATCCAAGGAAACTTTTCGAAAACAAAATATCCCATATTGGTATTTTGTTGACCATAAACCTAGGAAAGGAGACTTACTATTCATTTATGGAAGTTATAAGGTTGGAAGGAATGCCCTAATTATCTTTATTTATTTATTATTTTTGCATACATACATACATGTATACACACATTGCATAAAATGTCATTAATCCTTTCTGGCCTATAGACCTGGAGTACAGCAACTCAAGAGCGTACAACAACCCCTCCTATGCCAGTGACATAGAAACTAGTAGCAACTCAATTACCTTCTCGCTAAGAATAATGGAGCCTGAACAAATTCAAAGAATGGTGAACGATGCCCTCAATGCTAAAATGGAAGAACTAAAGGAGGCCCTGGATGAGACCATGAAGAACCAATTGGTTGCAATTTTAGGGAACAATGCTAAAGCATCTGCTAGCACCAAGAAGCCGAAGGACAAAGCGAAGACTAAGGTTAGTGAAGTGGCTTTTGATGATGACAAGGTATTTGTTGATGATGATAATGACTGGGCTCAATACTTTCAAGATCCTCAAGACAAGAAGAAGGAGCCTGTAGACCCTTAATTTTTTACACAGTCCAGTCCGATATTTTTAAACAGTCCAAAATAATTTTTATAGTATTTTAATATTTATTTTAATAATTATTACTTATAATATTTATTTTTAATAATGAAAATATAAAAATAAAAAATATGTATCGGCGACGATAAAATTGACAACGGCAGAATCGGCGACAAATTGGCTTAGGCCAATTCGCCGCAGGAACACTTGTGACGAATTGGCCATAGGTTTTGCTTGCGGTGAATTGGCCATGGGCCAATTTGTCGCGCGCAGCCTGCTCCCCGACCGTAGCTTGCCCGAGCCCACATGCAGTTTTTTCCAAAATCCTATTTTACTTGGTTTTTTATTTTATTTCCAAAACAGTTTTTAATTTCCTTAATATACTAGGTATTTGATTTTAGTTTCCTATAAATACCACATTAAAACACATTGAAAGAAAATTTGGATTTTTTTAGGACTTTTGGGATCGGAACTATTCAAAATTCTTTTTGTCAATTTATCATAACCTCAGACTTGAAGGTTCAAGATGTAGCAAAACAACAAATAGTACACACTGTCTTTGTTATTGTTCAAACCAGAATTCAAATTATGGTGGAAACAACAATGGAGGTTTGAGTTTCTATAACTTTTTCATATTTCTAGTAGCCTCATTATTCAATTTGATCAATTTTTTAAGCATACAATAGATGGATTTTTATTTAAAACACATTGATCAATTGTTCTATTTATCATCTAGTTTCTATCTAAAACCCTAAGAATTATTTTTCAAAACCCTAATATCTTAATACCCGTTAAACTAATTTTTGAAAACTAAAACCCTAATTGCACTTTTCTAATACCACAAAACAATAATTTGTTTTCCCAAAACCATAATCAATTCTAAAATGGAAGAACTAAAGGAGGCCCTGGATGAGACCATGAAGAACCAATTGGTTGCAATTTTAGGGAACAATGCTAAAGCATCTGCTAGCACCAAGAAGCCGAAGGACAAAGCGAAGACTAAGGTTAGTGAAGTGGCTTTTGATGATGACAAGGTATTTGTTGATGATGAGAATGACTGGGCTCAATACTTTCAAGATCCTCAAGACAAGAAGAAGGAGCCTGTACACCCTTAATTTTTTACACAGTCCAGTCCGATATTTTTAAACAGTCCAAAATAATTTTTATAGTATTTTAATATTTATTTTAATAATTATTACTTATAATATTTATTTTAATATTTTACAATAGATGGATTTTTATTTAAAACACATTGATCAATTGTTCTATTTATCATCTAGTTTCTATCTAAAACCCTAAGAATTATTTTTCAAAACCCTAATATCTTAATACCCGTTAAACTAATTTTTGAAAACTAAAACCCTAATTGCACTTTTCTAATACCACAAAACAATAATTTGTTTTCCCAAAACCAGAATCAATTCTATTTTTCTAAAAATCACAGTAGCCTATTCTTTCGAAATACCTAACCTTTAAATCCTATTTTCATGATCTTCAATTTTATTTATTTAAACCCTAAACCTTAATATTTTTATACAACTTTCGAAACCCTAAATCCAAAACATCCATTCTTTAGATCCATGAAACCCTAACCCTAATTGATGCATAAATCCTAAATTCATATACTTACTATTTTATTTAGATTAGATGAACATTTATTATATATTTTGATTAATGTTTCATGTCTTTGATGAATGATTTATTTATAATGAATGATTGATTACTTTTATTTATCTTCTTTGATTTCAAAATATTGTAAGAGGTATGTTTTCATTTCTGGGTACCTCATATTGTGAGCACCATGTAATTTAATTTATTTTAAAGTTTGGTGGGATTAATGTAAAGGACATGTTTCCACCTTTTGGTGGGTGTCCTATTTAGTTTTAGACATTGGATGATGTAAGGATATGTTTCCATCCTCGGATGGGTGTCCATATGTTTGTTTTGTTTGGACCTTGCCATGATTTTTAATAAAGTATTTATTTATTCTATTAATCGCATGTAATATGGATAATATCATTATATTTGAGAATTTTATAATATTAAGACCTGCAAAGGAGGCTGGTTCAAACGAACTGGGCATTGTTTGGGTGCTGGGCCGTTTCTCACCTTCCCCACACGTACCCAATTTTTTGAACCCACTAAGGGGTTTGGGATTCCTTAGGAATCGAGTCATCTACCCATTTTTTTGGCCCGTCCAAGTGGCGACTCCATTTTCTCCCGGCTTAAGCCCGTGTTGTCTAAGGCCCTGAGCCTAAACAGTGCTGATGTCGTAAGAACCATTTCACTGGGAGTGGGGACAAAAATCCCCGCTCACCGTGGTGACTCCACTAGGGATAAGAGAAGTTGATTCCACTGGTCTTTATATTATTCTATTCTTTCTTATCATGATATTATCTATTGCATCATTTAGATTGCATCGTGTGCGTGAGTTAGGACGCCCGTGTTACCCGTGTTGTGTTATACAAGGGATACAATACCTTCACTCAAGGTATGGAGATTAAGCATGGCATAACCACTCATAGCCTTGTACCTTTGGGTATATACTTGCTATGGGAGCCTAAGCCTTTCAACCCAAAGACTAAAGCTCATGTAATTGGCCTAGTTACTTTCCTTAGGTTTTTAACCCAAATGCTTGTTGTTTGACTATGGTTAATTTATCTTGGCTTAAATCATGGCATATTTGGTTTATTCTTTTTCTAATATGACCAAAGTACATTGTAAGCTCAAAATAATTTTTTTTTTAAAATCCAAAAGACCAAAGCTATTTTTAAAACCATTCAAGATGGTCTTTGGACATAAAACTTTTCTAAAAACAAATAAAAAATTCTTTTCTCATGACTCAAATACAAAGTCAAAAAATCCATTTTTTCTAAAATATTTTTACAATGGGTTTTTCAAACAAAACTATTTTTGCATTTCATCCAACCTTTTCTTTAAAAGGGCTTATAAATTATTTAGGTCAATTATGGAATACCAAATATCAATTGTGAGCCTAGTTTATACTAAGAATTATTAATCATGGGCTTGTTTTTGGCATGAATCATTAGTTACTTTTTCAAGTGAGAAATCTATTTATAATAAACCTCTTAATTTAGTTTTCATCCAATATAACATAAAAGGTACTTTAGTTGATTGGATGGATTAAAGCCTAATTAATGGGAATTATTATGAACTGATTTCCATGTTTAAAAATATAACTATTGTTTGAAATGTCCGAGGGAATTATTCGAAAATAAAATATCCCATGTTGGTATTTTGTTAATCACATACCTAGGAATAGAGACTCACCATTTGTGTGTGGAAGTTATAAGGTTGGAAGGGACGTCCTAATTATCTTTCTTTGCTTGTTGTTTGTGCATACATGCATACATACATTTGCATCTCATATCATTGATCCTCTCTAGCTCATAGCCCTGGATTACAACAGTTCAAAAGCCTACGACAACCCCACTTAAGCCAGTGATGAAGAATCCAGCAGTGACTCAATCACTTTCTCACCGAAAGCAATGGAGCCCGAAAAAATTCAAAGAATGGTGGATGATGCCCTCAATGCTAAAATGGAAGATAAAAGGAGGCCATGGCTGAGACCATGAAGAACCAATTGGCTACAATTTTAGGGAATAATACCAAAGCATCTTCTAGCACCAAGAAGCCGAAAGACAAAGGGAAGGCTAAGGTTGGTGAAGTGGTTTTTGACGATGACAAGGTAGTCATTGATGATGATGACGACTAGGCTCAATACTTTTGAGAACCTCAAGATAAGAAGAAAGAGCCAAAGGTCGTTGAGAAGACAACTGTTGAAAAATCAAGACGTCTGATGTTGAGAAGATGATTGCTGATTTAGAAAAGAAATTTGAAAAGAAGCCAAAAATCGAAGAGATGTCTGAGATCGACAAACTGTTTGAACAAGATGAGGAGGTCCCTTATAAGTTCAAGATGCCTTCCTTCCCTAGGTACAATGGTACTGGAAACCCTCATCACCATCTGAAGCAGTACATCACTACTATCTAGTTTGCCCGAGCCACTAAGGCTCAAACTCTAAGATATTTCATGCTCTCATTCAACCCTATTGTCTAAAATTGGTTCAACACTGTAGACCCTTAATTTTTGACCCATTCAAATTCGATAGTCTAAAATAATTTTTGTGGTATTTTATATATTTTAATAATATTTTAATTACTAATAATATTTAATAGTTATTTTTAATATAAATAAAATATAAAAAATATAAAAAATATAAAAAATGAAAAAATAAAAAATTGGATGGCTCATTTCGTCGCAGATAGCAATTTGGTGTAAATTATTTACTGCCCAATTCGCCGTAGCCAGTTCTGCGATGAATTGGCTTGCCAGCTAGCCTACCATGCCTATTTTTGCCAGTGCAGCCCATGAGTCCGACAGCCCGCGCGTTGCCAATTTTTTTTACCAAACCTTGTTTTACCCAGTTTTCTATTTTTTCCTAAATAATTGATATTTCCTTATTAAAATAGGATTAGGACTCTTTATTTTCCTATAAATACTAGCATTAAACACACGGATGAGGGGAAGAGAAAAAACCCTAGAGGACGACAATAAAAGAAAAAGAAGAGAGATTAAACCAGAAAGACAGAAGACGGCAAAAGAAATTAACAATCACCAATCCATCAAAGGCAGTAACAATGCCTTTGTTCATTGTTCATCCGGAAGCCAATTGTGGAGGAGCCAAAGAACGGAGGTTTGATTATTAATCTTTGATTTTATTATATTTAAAACATTTTTATGTTTAGATTCATGAATTGTTTAAGCATACAATGTTATTGCCATATTTTCTTTTAAATGTTTCTATCATTTGTTTTGATATTGAATCAGTAACCTAAATTATTAAACTTAGTTTATTTTATAGATCAAATTGTCTATTCATCCAGCAACCCCAAATCATTCTCCTGCTTCCAAAACTTTAAAACCCTAAACTGTCCTTCTGTTTCCAAAAACTTTAAAACCCAAAATTGTTTTTTCCCTGAACTATTTTCTTAATCATCTAAACTCTAACTTTTTTTTTCTAAAATTTCCAAATGTCTTCTTAAATCTCCAAACCCTAATCTTCTTTACAGTATCTAAAAACTTTAAGCATAATTGTTTCTATAAAACTCTAAACTATTTTCTTAAATCCTAAGATCAAATATGTTTTCCAAAATATCAAAAACCCTAATTTTCTCAATACAATAAACCCTAGTTTTCTAAAAACCCTAATTCTTAAAACATCAAAATTTTATGACAAGTTCATCGAGACCTAAAACCATAATCCAGTGTACCTAAATCCCAATCTTTTAAAATTATAAACCCTAATGTCTTAAAAAACCCTAATTTCATGATGTTTTCTTAAAACCCAAACTAAACCTACTTTTTTTAAATCACAGTAACATTGTTTTCATAAAAACATCCAAAACCTTAAATCTTTTAAACATCCAGTAGCTATGTTGTTACCTTAAAATATCGCTCAACTAATTAAACTAGTATATGCAAAACCCTAGTTATCGAACATGAAACCCTAGAAATCCTAATTAATGCATGAATCCCCTAAGTTAATATATTTACAATTTTATTTAAATTGGACGAATGTTTATTATATATTTTGATTGATGTTTGATATCTTTGATGATTGATTTATTTATTATGAATGGTTATTTCCTTTTATTGATTTATTTTGATTTCCAAATATTGTAAGAGGTATGTTTTCATATTTTTTGGGTACCTCATGTCATGAGCATAATGTAATTTATTTTATTTTAAAGTTCTTGGACTAATGTAAAGGGCATGTTTCCTCCTTTTTGTGGGTGTCCTATTTAGTTTAGACATGGACAATGTAAGGACATGTTTCCATGCTCGGATGGGTGTCCATTTATTTGCTTTGTTTGGACATTGCTTTGATTTTAATATAATGATGCTTTATTTTAATTGTTGTATGTATTATGGATAATATTGTTATATTTAAGAATTTTATAATATTAAGACCTTCAAAGGAGGCCTATTCTAATGAACCGGGTGTTGTGGGGGTGCTGGGCCATTTCTCACCTTCCCCACACGTACCCAACTTTTCAAAATCATTAGGGGGTTGGGGATTCCTTAGGAATTGAGTCATCCACCCCTTTCTTTTTCCTGGCTTGTCCGGGTGGCGACTCCATTTTCTTCGGTCTTAGGCCCGTGTTCTTTAAGGTCTCGAGTATAAATAGTGCCGAAGTCGCAAGAACCATTTCACCGGGAGTGGGGGCAAAAATCCCCGCTCACAGTGGCAACTCCACTGGGGATAAGAGAAGTTGATTCTGTTGGTCTTTTTATTATTCTATTCTTTCTTATCATGATATTATCCATTACATCATATTAGATTGCATCGTGTGCGTGAGTTAGGATGCTCGTGTTACCCGTGTTGTGTTATGTAAAGGATACCATACTTTCACTCAAGGTATGAAGATCGAGCATGGAATAACCAATCATAACCTCGTACCATTTGGTATATACTTGCTATGGGAACCTAAGCCTTTTAACCTAAAGACTAAAGCTCATGTAATTGGCCTAGTTACTTTCCTTAGGTTTTACCCCAAATGCTTTGTTGTTTGACTATGGTTAATTTATCTTTGCTTAAATCGTGGCTTATTTGGTTTGTTCTTTTTCTAATAGGACCTAAGTACATTGTAAGCTCAAAACAAATTTTTCTTTAAAACCCAAAAGCCCAAAGCTATTTTCAAAACTTTTCAAGATGGTCATTGGACACAAAACTTTTCTAAAAATAAATCAAAATTCTTTTGCTCATGACTTAAATACAAAGCCTAAAATCCTTTTTTTCTAAAATCTTTTTACAATGGGCCTAGAAATAAAATTATTTTCATCCAACCTTTTTCTTACAAAGAGCTTGCAAATTATTTAGGTCAATTATGGAATACCAAAAATCAATTTTGAGCCTAGTTTATGCTAAGAGTAATTAATCATAGGCTTATTTTTGGAATGAATCATTTGTTACTTTTTCAAGTGAGAAATCTATTTATAATAAACCTCTTAATTTAGTTTTAATGCAATAAAGCATAAAAGATGTTTTAGTGGATTTGATGGATTAAAACCTAATTAATGGGAATTATCATGAACTGATTTCCATTTTTAAATATAACTATTGGTTGAAACGTCCCATGTTGGTATCTTGTTAACCATATTACCTAGGAAAAGAGACTCGCCTATCGTGTGTGGATATTATAAGGTTGGAAGGGACGTTCTATTTATCTTTGTTTATTATTTGTTCATACATGCATACATGCATTTGCATCTCATATCCTCTCTGGCTCACAGCCCTGGATTATGATAGTTCAAAAGCTTACGACAATCTGACCTACGTCGAATATGAAGAATCTAGCAGCGACTCAATAACTTTCTCACGAAAAGCAATGGGGCCTGAACAAATTCAAAGAATGGTGGACAACACCCTCAATGCCAAGATGGGAGAAATAAAAGAGGCCCTGGCTGAGACCACGAAGAACCAATTGGCTACAATTTTAGGAAATAATGCCGAAGCATCTGCTAGCACTAAGAAGCCAAAGGACAAGGGGAAGGAAAAAGTTGACGAAATGGTTTTTGATGATGATGATGACGATTAGGCTCAATACTTCCAAGATCCTCAAGACAAGAAGAAAGAACCGAAGATTGTTGAAAGACCAGCTATGGAGAAAACTAAAAATTCTGATGTTGAAAAGATGATTGCGAATTTGGAAAAGAAATTTGAGAAGAAGCTGATAACCGAAGAGATGTCCGAGATTGACAAACTATTTGAACAAGATGAGGAGGTCTCTTATAAGTTCAAGATGCCTTTCTTCGCTAGGTACAATGGTACTGGAAATCCTCATCTCCATATGAAGCAGTACATCACTGCTATGCAGTCTGCCCGAGATACTAAGGCTCAAACTCTAAGATATTTCATGCTCTCATTGGACCCTATTGTCCAAAATTGGTTCAACACCTCAGAGGAAAGTACTCAAAAAGATTGGGACATGTTGTACAAGTCTTTCATTCAGTAATATGGGTACAATGTTGAGTTGGAAGTTACCTTAATGGAAGTTGAGTCCATTAGACAAAGGACAAATGAGAATTTTGTGGACTATGTGAAAAGATTGAGAAGTAAGGCTACTTTACTCAAGAAAAGTCCCAATGAATCTAATCAAATAAGGATAATTGTGAGAGGGGTGTTGCCTAGTCTTCGTTAGAGGATGTCTCATAACCTTATAAGGGATTTCAAAGACCTTTTGCAAGCTGGCTTGCAAATTAAAGAGTGGGAAAGGGAAAAGAAGAGACTTTTCGGCAAGAAGGAATGAGAAAGGAAATTATCAGCCTAACAGTCAAAGTACACAAAAGGAGGCTAATGTTAATGCCGCTAGTTAAGGAGGAATGAGGCAATTTTTAGAATTAGGGAAGCCACTGTCTTGGGTTCTTAATAAGCTACAAAAGAAGGGATTGTTACAACCCTTGACTCCTCGTCCTTTGCCTAATCATCTTCCACCTAACTTTGATACTAATGCATTTTGCCAATTCCATCAAAGGCCTGGACACAAAATGGACAATTGTATGAAGTTGAAGCATGAGATCCAAAATTTGATCGACAATGGTAAGCTACCTGATCCAGACAAGCCCAATACCAAGAACAATCCTTTGCCTAAATTTGGATGAGTGCCACCACCAGCAACCTTCATGGTAGGAAAAGATTGGAAGAAGATTTTGTTTTATCGTCCTTTCAAGATTGGAATATTGAAGATGTGAAAGAAGAAGAAGCTTAACTCAACAAACTTTCCTTAGCTTGAATGTTGCTTTTCAATTTTGCTTTCTTTAATATCTAATTGTAACAATTATGTTTTTCAAATTTAAAGTTTCTTGAAATAAATTATTTTTGTCAAAATTTTTGTTGGTATTTATTCATTTTGGTTCTCAACCAATGAGGAATCTAGGTTGATAATTCATGAATTAATATACTTATGCATCATGACTTGAATGACTTTACTAGGTGACGAAATTGCTCTATAGCATTGAGTTGTGTATGCTTAATTAGAGATGGCTCCTCCACAATCGCCTTTGTCTAGGTCCTAGTCAGTCATAGAACATGCTTTGACAAACTCTCGAGGCCAAATTGAACTCTGCTTATTTAAGGAAGAGATGATCTAGGCATTGTTTGGTTAGCCAACAACTAGTATCCGCCCAAATAAATATCAATCCCTAGTTGTCCCTTTGAGCCTTCATAAAATTTTAGCTTTCTTTTCATTGGCTTATGACCCCAACAACCTACCCTGAACTATTGTGATACTTTTGACAAGTCTTATGATCACTAAGGTGAAGAGGCAAGAAGATCAAAGAAAGGAATGAATACTCAAGATCATAAGGATAGTTGATGTTCTCAAGACTATAAAGGTAGGTGAAGTTCACCTAATATCTCCAATCTATCAAGATAACATCAGAGTAACAAATGATTTATCTGTGTTAAAGTAGATTAATACCACGCCACTCATCCATTATTAGAAACCCAAGTTGGTACAAACAAGACAACTCTTTTAGAGCTAGAACCAAAAAAGAAAAAGAAAAAGAAAAAGAAAAAGAAAAAGAAAAAGAAGAAAAAAAAGAAGATAAAAATGAAAGATAAAAATGAAAAGATAAAAAGGAAAAAAGATAAAAGAAAGAAAGATAAAACCTAAAAAGGCGGTTCAGAAAGCCAACTGAGTTCTCTTTTACCTAAAGCGGTAAAAGGCTTCCATTTGGTTTATAAGGACAGTTTGACTTGAATTGGTCGAACCCAACCAAAGATTTGATCAAAATCAGAGAAAAAGGAGAAAGAACATCTAGTTCCTGAAAGTTCTATACTTGACAGTTCTACAAGGAAGAAGGACAAAATGATAAAATGCTCAAAGAAAGGAAAGAGTAAGAAAAATAAAAAGAAAGAAAAGGGAGGAGAAGAAAAGAAATTAATTTAGGCACCAAACTTTTTGCAAGGGTAAAGACTATCCTAATCAAGATCTAGAATAATGCCGAGAAGATAGAAGGAATTTCGAGTCTAGCAAGATTGCTCCCAGCTGCCTAAAGTTCAAACAAGAAATTTGTAGTGTGAGGGTTTGTCCATTGTGTCACAATAGCTCCAACTTACAAATGGCCTTCATTTAAACCCATGTCCCTTATAGACCCCATTTCATGTAATATCCAAAAGTAGGACCTAAAAGTTTTGGAGTAATTATTGTTGTATTTGGATTTAAGGTAAATGTTGAATTGGAAAGAGAAAATAATCTAAGAAAGAGTGTATATGTTGTATATATGGTAATATATACAATATATGCAAGTCAATATGAGAAAGTCAAAAGAAGAAGATATTTATTTATTTTAAAGTAATTAATTAATTAATGGGAAATTAAGTAGTGGAAGAAGATATTTTAGAATATTTTAATACTATTTTTGCTTGGTGGAGGTTTAAAGAGAAGAGTTGACTTTGTATTTGCCATTCATTTTGTTCTTCTTTTCTTTTTCCTTGGGTTGGCCGGCCATCAAAGAAACAAGAGAGCATGAGAGAGATTTGATCTTTCATATTCAAGATTGAAGGAAGTTTTCAAGTGATCAAGTTGGAAATTCAAGAGTTTCTTCATCCTTGGTAAGTTTTCCACTTGATTCTTTGATTTTCTTTGAGTTTGTGAGTTGAGGTTGTGGTTGAAATGTGTTTGTTTAATTGTGGTGTGTTTAAGAGTGTTTGGTTCATTTGATTTTGGATTTTGGGGTTGGATTGAAGGAAAGAGTAAGATTGTTGGAAGAGTAAGTGTTGTGGTTGTGCTTTGGGTTTGTGGTGATGATTATGATTTGTGTTTGATGTATGTTTTGAGTTGTTTTGGTGTTTTTACAAGTTTGTTATGGTTTTTGAGTGTGTTTAATTAAGTTTGTTTGAAGTGGAAAATGGTGGAAGTAAGAGGTTTGTGGGATGTATTGTTGTTATAGCCGGAATCTGGATTTTTGGCCTGACACGCCCATGAGCACGGCCAGGTCTTTAGGCGTGTCGATGATTTTGTGTTGTTGGTGGTTAGACATGTCCAGTGACATGCCCATGTCACTGAGCGTGTCATAGCTACTGTGATGTTTGTGGATTGACACAGCCATGAACACGCTCATGTTGTTGGACGTGTCAATGTTTCTGGGAGGCAGATTGTATTACACGTTCAGTGACACGCCCATGGTTCTGAGCCTGTCAAAGCTTCTGTGTTGTGAGTTTAGGGCACGGTCAGGGACACGCCCGTGTGGTTGAGCGTGTCATGTGTAGAGTTTGCCCTAGTTAGACCTTAGTCTTATTATCTCATGTGTATTTCTAAATAAGTGTGTACTATTCCTTTTGGATTAGGTTGTGAAGAGTTTGAGTTGCCCTAATCTTAGTACTAAAGGACTCTTGGAAGAGGAAGTGTATAGATTGGTGTGAGTTGTTCTTGAGGTAAGTACAAACTACATGGTTGCATGCATTTACATGATTTTGATACTTAATATATTTGATTGTATATATATATTAAGTAATTGATTACCTTGTTAATACATTTGATGAATGTTATGATTGGTATAATGTGAATTGAGATATAATGAGATGTGAATCTAATGTGGTTGGTTATAGTGATGTAAATGACATAATTGAGGCATGTTTGCCTAGATGATGAGATTCAATGTAATTAATCATGTATACTCTATTAATGAGATATGAGGCCATGGTTGTTGGCTATGATAATGCAAATGAAATATAATGGAGGCATAGTTGCCTATTTGATATTGGGAATGAAATGAAAAGAGATAAATAAGATAATTGTGTGTCTAATGTGTTATTTAAGTTTCAGAGTTCTGGGTTTGGCGACATGCCTATGAATCACTGGATAGGTGAAAAGACCGGGTCGTAAGCCGATTCCAGTTGAATAATGTGAAATATGATGTTTTTGGGGTGAAAAGACTGGGTCGTAAGCCTCAAAAACAGTAACAGTCTTACCGGGTTGAGGATCTCCTCGAGTTTAGCCGGGTTGAGGTCCAAGATACTGGGTCTGTTACACTATCCATGGATAGAGATATATATGTATTGCCTACGGGCTCGATGATTGTGATTATGGACCAAAGCAGTAACTCTGAACTTTGAATAACATGTTAGATTCTTTTTGGGCCCATGCTTGTGTTTGTGTAAATGTGATTCTTGAATGGTGAAACAAATGAAGAATGAGATTCATAATTGTCTTTGTTTTAATATGAACTATGGAGTGAGATAGAATGTTATGAGATGATTATAATACTTAAGTAACTTATTGAAAATGAATGTAGTTTGGGAAGCTATGGTGAGTATGAAACTTAATTGTGTGACATTAGCATTGTATTGAAGCATAATATTATTGTAGTTTGTACCACTAAGTCGTTGGCTTAACGCGAGTGTGATTCATCGCGCAGGTGACAAGGAAGAACCGGAGGGTTCCTCTAGGCCGAGTAGAGTCTAGATTTTGAAGTGTTGATAGTGGAGCTTAAAGATCAAAGACATACTGCCAAACATGTATATATTTTATGTTTTGTAAAACTTGAGTCCTAATGTGTATGTATTTGTAAATATTTGTTATATTTTCCGCTGCGTTTTGATTAAACATTTTATCCATTGTGTTTTATAATATAACTTAAATGTTTTAAATTTATTCATATTTTTGTAAAGGGATGATTTGTGTGTTTAGTAAACCGTGGCATTTCTATATTCAGTATACGTATATTAAAATTGTTATAGCATGCTGTGTACGTATACGGGGTATAGGGGTGTTACAATTATTTTGGTATCACAGCCTAGGTTTGAGATTCTCAACCTAGGTCAATTGTAAGAAAGAGAATATTTTGATTTTAAAAGTTGGTTTTTAAATAAGATACATGTTTTGGTATTGGCAGTCTTTGATCTTTAATGAGGTATATTCTGTTGTGTTTACAGATATAGGTAGTGATGGCATCTCAGTCACGTTAGTCTATTGAAGGTAGTGCTGAGAGTGTAGCTCCTGAAGAGGTTAGAGATGGAGCTAGGGTTTATAGAGCGAGAGAGGCCCCTGCTCCTGTGCTAGAGAGATCAGCTGCTGATGAGATTCCACCGGGTTGGTTACGGTATATGGTAGATTTGTTGAGGCGAGCTCCAGTGCAGCAGCCACCACTGCCACCACAGCCTCAAGTGCCAGTGAGACATTATGATAAGTTGAGGAAGTATGGGGCTGAGGATTTCTTGGGCACTACAGATCCAGCAGTGACTGAGCAGTGGTTGGATAAAGTGCAGAGGATATTTATTCAGTTGCAAGCCACTCCTGAAGAGAAATTTGATTATGCTATATCCTTACTGCAGAAAGATGCTTATGACTGGTGGAAGACGGTTCCTCATGCTATGGATGATCCACCTACATTATCTTATGGGGATTTTCTGATGGAGTTTGAGCAGAAATATACTCCGAGGGAGTATAAAGATATTAAGAAGATGGAATTCCTGAATTTGAGGTAAGACAACCGAACAGTGACAGAATATGAGATAGAGTTTATCCGGTTGAGTCACTATGCCGGTGGGATTATCTCTGATGAAATAGACTGGTGCAGAAGATTTGAGGAGGGATTGAGGCCCTCTATTATGTGCATTGTTGCTGGTTATCGGTACCAGGATTTCTCTCAGCTAGTTGCAGCAACTAGAAGTATTGAGAGAGCACAAGTTATTGCAGCAGCTGCTACTGAGGAGGAGACCAGAGTGAGAAGATCCCAGTTTGAGGCAGGGTCTTCATCTATGAAGAGGGGCCGAGGAAGTTTTATTCTGAGGACTAGTAGGAGCCATAGGCAGTCGGGCAGATCAGTTCAGTATCAAAGACAGAGGCTGAGACCTACAGCTTCTGTAGCTAGTGCTCCGACTCCAGTGGTTCAAAGGTCTACTCTACCTGCATGTGGGCTTTGTGGTAGGAACCATGGGGTGTTTGTTGGAAGATTGGTAGATTAGCTGGGTGTTTCAGGTGTGGATCGCCTGACCATTTCGTTAGGGAGTGTCCTGAGATGCTGGAGCATAGGCAGGCTGAGTCTGTAGCTTCTCGACCCAGTGTCAGCAGAGGTGGTCGAGGGGACAGAAGTTTTAGTAGAGGTGGTCGACCCGGGGTTAGTTAGAGAGAAGGATCGACATCTGGAGGCAGTAGGCCAGATGAGGCCGGATCTTCTCAGAGAGTTTATGTGATGCAGAGGTAGCCGGATGCTTCAGCAGTTATAGCTGGTACATTCTCTTTATTTGGCATTTCAGTTCTTGCTTTGATTGATCCAGGATCTACTCATTCATACATAAGTGCATCTATTTTGCCTGTGTCTGAATTGCATTCAGAATCCTTAGGATTTGATGTCTTGTTGACAAATCCTTTAGGACATAGTGTTGTGGTGAGTAAGGTGCATCGTGATAGTGCAGCTCTAGTGCAAGGTGAGGAGTTTCTTGGTGATTTAATTGAAATGCCTTTTAAGGAGTATGATTTGATCTTAGGCATGGATTGGTTGTCTAAGCATGGAGCTGTGGTAGACTGTCAAAAGAAGTGTGTTACTTTGAGAATCGGTGATGGTATAAGTGTGATGGTGTCTAGTGAGCAGAGACAACTTGCATCCTTATTTGTATCAGTTGTAGCAGCTAGAAAGTTGATTAGGAAAGGGTGTGATGCTTATCTTGCTCATGTTGCGGATACCAGAATAGTGGGTTCTCAACTTGATAGTATACCCACAGTTGCAGATTTTCTAGACGTGTTTCCTGAGGAGTTGCCAGGGTTACCCCCTGAGAGAGAGGTTGAATTTGGTATCGATTTATTGCCTGGTACCACTCCCATCTCTATTACTCCATGTCGAATGGCACCTGCTGAGTTGAGAGAGTTGAAGGTGCAGTTACAGGAGTTGTTGGATAAAGGGTTTATTCGCCCTAGTGTTTCTCCATGGGGAGCTCCTGTTTTGTTTGTGAAGAAGAAGGATGGTACTTTGAGGTTATGCATTGATTATAGGCAATTGAACAAAGTGACTATCAAAAATAAGTATCCTTTGCCTAGAATTGATGATCTCTTTGATCAGTTAAAGGGAGCAGCAGTGTATTCCAAGATTGATTTGAGATTAGGGTATCATCAGTTGAGAGTTAGAGCTGAAGATGTTCCTAAGACAGCTTTTCCCACAAGGTACGGGCATTATGAGTTCTTGGTGATGCCTTTTGGGTTGACGAATGCACCTGTAACTTTCATGGATTTGATGAATAGGGTGTTTAGGCCATATCTGGATCAATTTGTGGTGGTCTTCATCGACGATATTTTGGTGTATTCGCGTAATGAAGAGGAGCATGACAAGCAATTGCGGATTGTATTGCAGATTTTGAGAGAGAAGTAGTTGTATGCTAAGCTGTCAAAGTGTGAGTTTTGGCTTGACCAAGTAACTTTTCTCGGTCATATAGTTTCAGCAGATGGTATTAGAGTTGATCCAAGTAAGGTTGAAGCTATTTTGAATTGGAGTCCACCAAAGTCAGTGACTGAAGTTAGAAGTTTTCTGGGTTTGGCAGGCTATTATCGACGCTTTGTGAAAGGTTTTTCTTTGATAGCTACTCCACTCACCAGATTACTTCGGAAAGGAGTTAGAATTGTGTGGACAGATCAGTGTCAAGCAAGCTTTGAGCAGTTGAAAGAGATGTTGACTCAAGCGCCTGTTCTTACTTTGCCTGTGGAAGATAAACCATATGTGATTTATAGTGATGCTTCACATAATGGTTTAGGATGAGTTTTGATGCAAGAAGGTAAAGTCATAGCTTATGCTTCTAGGCAGTTGAAGCCGTATGAGCTTAATTATCCGACGCATGATTTGGAGTTGGCAGCTATCGTGTTTGCTTTGAACATTTGGCGACACTATTTGTATGGAGAAAAGTGTTTTATCTATACGGATCATAAGAGTTTGAAATATTTGGGTGTTCAGAGGGAGCTGAATCTTCGGCAAAGGCGATGGTTGGAGTTGATCAAAGACTATGACTGCTTGATTGATTATCATCCGGGTAAGGCGAATGTTGTTGCTGATGCCTTGAGTCGAAAATCTTTGGCAGGTTTGACTGTTTATTCGCTCTCATTGCTTGTTGAGTTGAGAGCATTACATGCCAGTTTTGAAGCATGTGATGATGGTGCATTGTTGGCTCAGTTGCAGTTGAGACCAGTATTGTTGGATCAGATTAAGGAGGCTCAATTGGCAGATGAGAAAATTCAGAAAATTGTTTCAAGCTGCCAAAATGGGGAGAGCCGAGATTTCTTTGTGAAAAGTGATGGTAGCCTTTGGTTCAAGGATAGATTGTGTGTTCCTGATGATGCTAGTTTGAGAAGGATTATTTTAGAGGAAGCACACCAATCGATCTTTGCTATGCATCCTGGTAGTACAAAGATGTATCAGGATTTGAAACAACATTATTGGTGGTCAGGTATGAAGAGAGACATAGCGGAGTTTGTATCCAAGTGTCTCACGTGTCAGAGGGTAAAAGCTGAGCATCAAGTTCCAACAGGGTTGCTTCAACCTTTAACAGTGCCTGAATGGAAATGGGAGAGAGTGACAATGGATTTTGTATCTGGTTTGCCATTGACTCAGAAGAAGCATGATGCTATCTGTGTGATTGTTGATCGGTTGACAAAGACAGCTCATTTTCTTCCAGTTAAAATGGACTATTCTCTTGAGAGACTGGCTGAGCTGTATATCAATGAGATAGTGAAGTTGCATGGAGTCCCGATTTCTTTAGTGTCTGATCGAGATCCCCGGTTCACTTCAAGATTTTGGAAGAGTTTGCATGGTACATTGGGTTCTCGATTGCACTTTGGTACTGCTTTTCATCCGCAGACAGATGGGCAGTCAGAAAGAGTGATACAGATTATTGAGGATATGTTGAGAAGCTGTATCATTGATTTCTCTAGAAGTTGGGACAAATTTTTGCCACTTGTGGAATTTGCTTATAACAACAGTCATCAATCCAGTATTGGTATGGCACCATTTGAGGAATTGTATTGTAGAAGATGTAGAACGCCTTTATGTTGGAATGAACTTGGAGAAGGAAAATTGATTGGTCTTGATTTGATTAAAGAGACGGAAGAGAAAGTGAAGATAATTCGGGATCGGTTGAAAGCAGCTTCAGATCGACAGAAATCTTATGCAGATTTGAAGAGGAGAGACATAGAGTTTGATGTTGGAGATAAAGTATTCCTGAAAGTGTCTCCTCGGAAGAAGATTTTAAGATTTGGTCGAAGAGGGAAGTTGAGTCCTCATTTTATTGGACCGTATGAAATTTTAGAAAGAGTTGGACCAGTTGCTTATCGACTTGCTTTGCCGCCTGAGTTGGATAGATACCATAATGTCTTCCATGTTTCTATGTTATGGAAGTACAGATCAGATCCATCTCATATCTTGCCAGTTGAATCCATTGAGGTGAGTTTGGATCTGACATTTGAAGAAGAACCAGTGGCTATTCTGGCACATGAAGTGAAAGAGTTGAGGAACAAGAAAGTGCCATTGGTTTAAGTTATTTGGAAGAATCATGGTAGAGAAGAGGCAACTTGGGAGAGTGAGCAAGAAATGCAAGATCAGTATCCTCAGTTGTTTCAGAATTGATATAAGGTAATTTCGAGGATGAAATTTCTTTTTAGAGGGGGAGAATTGTAATATCCCAAAGTAGGCCCTAAAAGTTTTGGAGTAATTATTGTTTTATTTGGATTTAAGGTAAATGTTGAATTGGAAAGAGAAAAGAGTCTAAGAAAGAGTGTATATGTTGTATATATGGTAATATATACAATATATGCAAGTCAATATGAGAAAGTCAAAAGAAGAAGATATTTATTTATTTTAAAGTAATTAATTAATTAATGGGAAATTAAGTAGTGGAAGAAGATATTTTAGAATATTTTAATACTATTTTTGCTTGGTGGAGGTTTAAAGAGAAGAGTTGACTTTGTATTTTCCATTCATTTTGTTCTTCTTTTCTTTTTCCTTGGGTTGGCCAGCCATCAAAGAAACAAGAGAGCAAGAGAGAGATTTGATCTTTCATATTCAAGATTGAAGGAAGTTTTCAAGTGATCAAGTTGGAAATTCAAGAGTTTCTTCATCCTTGGCAAGTTTTCCACTTGATTCTTTGAATTTCTTTGAGTTTGTGAGTTGAGATTGTGGTTGAAATGTGTTTGTTTAATTGTTGTGTGTTTAAGAGTGTTTGGTTCATTTGATTTTGGATTTTGGGGTTGGATTGAAGGAAAGAGTAAGATTGTTGGAAGAGTAAGTGTTGTGGTTGTGCTTTGGGTTTGTGGTGATGATTATGATTTGTGTTTGATGTATGTTTTGAGTTGTTTTGGTGTTTTTGCAAGTTTGTTATGGTTTTTGAGTGTGTTTAATTAAGTTTGTTTGAAGTGGAAAATGGTGGAAGTAAGAGGTTTGTGGGATGTATTGTTGTTATAGCCGGAATCTGGATTTTTGGCCTGACACGCCCATGAGCACGGCCAGGTCTTTAGGCGTGTCGATGATTTTGTGTTGTTGGTGGTTAGACACGTCCAGTGACATGCCCATGTCACTGAGCATGTCATATCTACTGTGATGTTTGTGGATTGACACAGCCATGAACACGCCCGTGTTGTTGGACGTGTCAATGTTTCTGAGAGGCAGATTGTATTACATGTTCAGTGACACGCCCGTGGTTCTGAGCATGTCAAAGCTTCTGTGTTGTGAGTTTAGGGCACGGTCAGGGACACGCCCGTGTGGTTGAGCATGTCATGTGTAGAGTTTGCCCTAGTTAGACCTTAGTCTTATTATCTCATGTGTATTTCTAAATAAGTGTGTACTATTCCTTTTGGATTAGGTTGTGAAGAGTTTGAGTTGCCCTAATCCTAGTACTAAAGGACTCTTGGAAGAGGAAGTGTATAGATTGGTGTGAGTTGTTCTTGAGGTAAGTACAAACTACATGGTTGCATGCATTTACATGATTTTGATACTTAATATATTTGATTGTATATATATATATTAAGTAATTGATTACCTTGTTAATACATTTGATGAATGTTATGATTGGTATAATGTGAATTGAGATATAATGAGATGTGAATCCAATGTGGTTGGTTATAGTGATGTAAATGACATAATTGAGGCATGTTTGCCTAGATGATGAGATTCAATGTAATTAATCATGTATACTCTATTAATGAGATATGAGGCCATGGTTGTTGGCTATGATAATGCAAATGAAATATAATGGAGGCATGGTTGCCTATTTGATATTTGGAATGAAATGAAAAGAGATAAATAAGATAATTGTGTGTCTAATGTGTTATTCAAGTTTCAGAGTTCTGGGTTTGGCGGCATGCCTATGAATCACTGGATAGGTGAAAAGACCGGGTCGTAAGCCGATTCCAGTTGAATAATGTGAAATATGATTTTTTTGGGGTGAAAAGACTGGGTCGTAAGCCTCAAAAACAGTAACAGTCTTGCCGAGTTGAGGATCTCCTCGAGTTTAGCCTGGTTGAGGTCCAAGAGACTGGGTCTGTTACACTATCCATGGATAGAGATATATATATATATCACCTACGGGCTTGATGATTGTGATTATGGACCAAAGCAGTAACTCTGAACTTTGAATAACATGTTAGATTGTTTTTGGGCCTATGCTTGTGTTTGTGTAAATGTGATTCTTGAATGGTGAAACAAATGAATAGTGAGATACATAATTGTCTTTGTTTTAATATGAACTATGGAGTGAGATAGAATGTTATGAGATGATTATAATACTTAAGTAACTTATTGAAAATGAATGTAGTTTGGTAAGCTATGGTGAGTATGAAACTTAATTGTGTGACATTGGCATTGCATTGAAGCATAATATTATTGTAGTTTGTACCACTAAGCCGTTGGCTTAGCACGAGTGTGATTCATCGCGCAGGTGACAAAGAAGAACCGGAGGGTTCCTCTAGGCCGAGTAGAGTCTAGATTTTGAAGTGTTGATAGTGGAGCTTAAAGATCAAAGACATACTGCCAAACATGTATATATTTTATGTTTTGTAAAACTTGAGTCCTGATGTGTATGTATTTGTAAATATTTGTTATATTTTCTGTTGCGTTTTGAATAAACATTTTATCCATTGTGTTTTATAATATAACTTAAATGTTTTAAATTTGTTCATATTTTTGTAAAGGGATGATTTGTGTGTGTTAGTAAACCGTGGCATTTCTATATTCAGTATACGTATATTACGATCGTTATAGCATGCTGTATACGTATACGGGGTATAGGGGTGTTACAATTATGTGGAAGAATTGGTACTAGATTGCGCTCGCTGGCTCTCTTGAGTGGGAGGTCAGGGGTTAGATCTGGGGAGGCGACTTGCACTCATGACCGTTGGGTGTAAGCCAAATAAACAAATCCTGCTGGAGGGCCCGTGAGGGCAGTCCAGTACTGTAGCAGGTCTGTGCGGGTTGCCTGGGTTTCTCCGCCAGCTTAGGCTGGGTCTGGAATGGCCTGGAGGGCCCTGGGTCAGCTATTACAGTTAAAAATGCGCCTTTTTAACTATAGCATCCCAGCTTAATCCCACCCACCAACCTGCATACTGGGCCTCAGGCCACTGCCAATCCCAGGATGCCCATGAGATTGCTACAGTACTGGACTGCCCTCACGGGCCCTCCAGCAGGATTTGTTTATTTGGCTTACACCCAACGGTCATGTGGTAGAATTGGTACTGGATTGCGCTCACTGGCTCTCTTAAGGGGGAGGTCAGGTGTTCGATCCGGGGAGGCGACTTGCACTCATGACCGTTGGGTGTAAGCCAAATAAACAAATCCTGCTGGCGGGCCCGTGAGGGCAGTCCAGTACTGTAGCAGTCTCATGGGCATCCTGGGATTGGCAGTGGCCTGAGGCCCAGTATGCAGGTTGGTGGGTGGGATTAAGCTGGGATGCTACATTTCAAGCCTATCAAAGACCTGTTAATATCTCTTGGTAGGTAGAGTCTATTAGTGGAGATAGTTTGAATAAGCATACATATGAGATAGATAATATTCAAACTCAAATAAGACCTTTGACCAAGTAATGTGTATGTGCCTATCTCAAGTGCAACAATTCATGCTTAAATAGAAAAGATTCCCGAGTTTAATATGGTAACTAGGGTTGTCATGTTATAGATATGTTAATTTGGAAAATCAAGTCCTGAGGTACATTGACATTAATTTGGCAAAGCCAACATTTTATTTCAAAATCAAAATTCAAAATTGAAAATTAAAAAAAAATTAGGAAAAAAAATTACAAAGCCTTCAAGTTAAGGGAAGTATGTCGAATCATTGAACCTCCAAAGGACACATTTGGCAAAGGAAATGATTATTGGCAAATTCATGAAGAAGCTACCAACTGACATGCTGAATCATAATTTAAAATGGATGTATCTCTGCTGTTTGGGGCCTGCATTATTCATATTTTCAACATCTTGATGATAAAAGCCATAAATGTGAAGCATTGTGTCATTCCAATGCAAGACCTGAACGAGCATCTAAAAGGAACCAATGAGAACACATCTGCTGATCACCTTGGTTTGTGAGTCGATGGAACGACTGTAAGTATTATTCATGCATATCATGCATACATGAGCATATCACATTGCACTTTCTTATCTTGTATTGTCTATTCTTTACCAAAGTGAATAGCAAACACTCTGTGAAGTAAAGGATTAAAAGAAGATATGAAATTAGGGGGGCATGGAAAGCCCATTACTTGAGAAAGCTCCAGTAATTTTGCAAAGAGAATAAATGCGTGCTTGTACGAAGAACTAGACAACAAAAACATCAATCAAAGGTTGCATGGAAAAAATCCTTGGTTTGAGCATACACAGGGGGCAAAGTTTTCCCTTTTCAATTTTTTTAGTTTATATACAAAATATTTTCAAACTCACTTGCAAATATTTTGCCACTCAGGGGGCAAGGAGAAGATATGAGTGCCAACTAAAAATAGATGAATTTTTGCAAATGGAAGAACAAAAGAACAGAACAACCAGTTAAGCCAGGATCCTCAACTGATAAAAGGTCAGTGAAATCCAATTCAATCTCGGGTCCAAGTACCCAAATCAGATTCAATCACGGGTCCAAGTACCCAAATCAAATTCAATCTCGGGTCCAAGTACCCAATCTCGAGTCCAAGCACCTAATCTCGGGTCCAAGTACCCAAATCAAATACAATCTTAGGTCCAAGTACCAATCTCAGGTCCAAGTACCCAAATAAAATTCAATCTCAGGTCCAAGTACCCATCTCCGGTCCAAGTACCCAAATAAAATTCAATCTCGGGTCCAAGTACCCAATCTCGGGTCTAAGTACCCAAATCAAACACAATCTCGGGTCCAAGTAACCCAAATCAAATTCAATCTGGGGTCCAAGTACCCAAATCAAATTCAATCTCGGGCCCAAGTACCCAATCTCGGGTCCAAGTACCCAAATCAAACCCAATCTTGGGTCCAAGTACCCAAATCAAATCCAATCTTGGTTCCAAGTACCCAATCTAAGGTTCAAGTATCCTATCTCAGTTCCAAGTACCCAAATCAAATCCAATCTCGGGTCCATATACCAAAATCAAATTCAATCTCGGGTCCAAGTACCCAAATCAAATTCAATCTCGGGTCCAAGTTCCCAATCTCGCATCTAAGTACCCAAATCAAACCCAATCTCGGGTCCAAATACCCAAATCAAATTCAATCTCGGGTCCAAGTACCCAATCTCTGGTCCAAATACCCAAATCAAATTCAATCTCGGGTCCAAGTACCGAATCTCTGGTCCAAATACCCAAATCAAATTCAATCTCCGGTCCAAGTACCCAATCTCGGGTCCAAGTACCCAAATCAAATTCAATCTCAGGTCTAAGTACCCAAATCAAATTCAATCTCGGGTTCAAGTACCCAAATCAAATTCAATCTCAGGTTCAAGTACCCAAATCAAACCCAATCTCGGGTCCAAGTACCCAAATCAAATTCAATCTCGGGTCTAAGTACCTAATCTCGGGCCCAAGTACCCAATCTCTGGTCCATGTACCCAAATCAAATTTAGTCTTGGGTCCAAGTACCCAATCTCAATACCAAGTACCCATCCTCATTCAAAATTTGCTCAAAGTCATGTTGCTTTTCACTTTCTTTTGCCGTAGTCTCAAATCGTTCAAACAGGGAGCAAACTGTAGACCCTTAATTTTTTACCCATTAAAATCCGATAGTCTAAAATAATTTTTGTTTTATTTTATTTATTTTAATAATATTTTAATTACTAATAATATTTAATTGTTATTTTTAATAAATATAAAAAAATATAAAAAATATAAAAAGTAAAAAAATAAAAAATCAAACTGATCGGCGAATTGGGGAGTACCTAATTTGCCGTAGATAGCAATCTGGGGTGAATTGGGCACTGCCCAATTTGCCGCAACTAGTTCTGCGATGAATTGGCTTGCCTGCTAGCCCGCCGTGCCCTTTTTCACCAGCGATGCCGATTTTTTGACCAAACCTTGTTTTACCCAGTTTTCTAATTTTTCCTAAACAATTGGTATTTCCTTATTAAAATAGGATTAGGACTCTTTATTTTCCTATAAATACTAGCATTAAACATAGTAATGAGGGGAGGAGAAAAAAACCCTAGAGGACTACAATCAAAGAAAAAGAAGAGAGATTAAACCAGAAAGACAGAAGAAGGCAAAAGAAATTAACAATCACCAATCCATCAAAGGCAGTAACACTGCCTTTGTTCATTGTTCATCCAGAAGCCAATTGTGGAGGAACCAACGAAAGTAGGTTTGATTATAAATCTTTGATTTTATTATATTTACAACATTCTTACGTTTAGATTCATGAATTGTTTAAGCATACATTGTTATTGCCATATTTTCTTTTAAATGTTTCTATCAATTGTTTTGATATTGAATCAGTAACCTAAATTATTAAACTTAGTAGTTTATTTTAGATATCAAATTGTCCATTCATCTAGCAACCCCAAATCATTCTTTTGTTTCCAAAACTTCAAAAACCCTAAATCATCCTTTTGTTTCTAAAACTTTAAAAACCCTAAATCATCCTTCTATTTCCAAAACTTTAAAAACCCTAAATTACTCTACTACTTCAAAAACTTTAAAACCCTAAACTATCCTTCTGTTTCCATAAACTTTAAAACCCTAAATTTTTTTCCCCAAACTATTTTCTTAATCATCTAAACTCTAACTTTTTTTGTTCGAAATTTCCAAATGTCTTCTTAAAACTCCAAACCCTAATATTCTTTATAGTATCTAAAAAATTTAATCATAATTATTTCTATAAAACTCTAAACTGTTTTCTTAAATCTTAAGATCAAATATGTTTTCCAAAATATCAAAAACCCTAATTTTCTCAATACAGTAAGCCCTAGTTTTCAAAAAACCCTAATTCTTAAAACATAAATACTTTACGACAAGTTCTAAAACCATAATACAGTGTACCTAAAACCCAATCTTTTAAAATTATAAACCCTAATGTCTTAAAAAACCCTAATTTTATGATGTTTGCTTAAAACCCTAACTAAACCTACTTTTTTTAAATCACAGTAACATTATTTTCATAAAAGCATCCAAAACCTTAAATCTTTTAAACATCCAGTAGCTATGTTATTACCTTAAAATATTGCTCAAGTAATTAAACTAGTATATGAAAAACCCTAGTTATCAAACATGAAACCCTAGAAACCGTAATTAATGCATGAATCCCCTAACTTAATATATTTACTGTTTTATTTAAATTGGATGAATGTTTAATATAAATTTTGATTGATGTTTGATATCTTTGATGAATGATTTATTTATTATGAATGGTTATTTACTTTTATTTATTTATTTTGATTTCCAAATATTGTAAGAGGTATGTTTCCATATTTCTGGGTACCTCATGTCGTGAGCATAATGTAATTTATTTTATTTTAAAGTTTTTGGACTAATGTAAAGGGAATGTTTCCACCTTTTGTGGGTGTCCTATTTAGTTTAGACATGGATGATGTAAGGACATGTTTCCATCCTCGGATGGGTGTTCATTTATTTGTTTTGTTTGGACATTGCTTTATTTTAATTGTTGTATATAGTATGGATAATATTGTTATATTTAAGAATTTTATAATATTAAGACCTGCAAAAGAGGCCGGTTCCAATGAACCGGGCGTTGTGGGGGTGCTGGGCCATTTCTCACCTTTCCCAAAAGTACCTAACTTTCTGAACCCATTAGGGGGTTGGGGATTCCTTATGAAATGAGTCATCCACCCCTTTCTTTTTCCCTACTTGTCCGGGTGGCGACTCCATTTTCTTCGGGCTTAGGCCCGTGTTCTCTAAGGTCCCAAGACTAAACAGTGCCAAAGTCGCAAGAACCATTCCACCGGGAGTGAGGGCGAAAATCCCGGCTCACAAACACCTTAGAGCAAAGTACTCTAAAAGATTGGGACATGTTGTACAAGGCTTTCATTCAGCAACATGGGTATAATGTCGAGCTAGAAGTTACCTTGATGGAGGTGAAAGCCATTAAACAACAACCAAATGAGAATTTTGTGGACTATGTGAAGAGATGGAGGAACAAGGCATCTTTGCTCAAGAAGAGGCCTAATGAATCTGATAATATTAGAATGATAGTCAGAGGCATCCTACCTAGCATCCGTGAGAGGCTGTCTCATACCCTTATAAGGGATTTTTAGCACCTCTTACAAGCTGGTTTGCAAATAGAAGAGTGGGAAAGAGAGAAGAACCATTTTTCTATAAAACAGAATTGTTAGTCTAGCAATCAAAGTACACATAAAGATGTCGATGTCAATACAACTAGTCAAGCAAATAAAAGGCAATTTTTAGATCTGGGGAAGCCTTTGTCTTGGGTCTTCAACAAGCTATAAAAGAAGAGGCTATTATAGCCATTGGTCCCTCGACCTTTACCGAATCCTTTACCCTCGAAAATTGATACTAAAGCCTTTTGTGAATATCATCAGACACAAGGACATGAGACAGACAAATGCTTGTGACTAGAACATGAGATCCGAAATTTAATTGACAGTGGTAAGCTGCATGAGCCTGATAAGCCCAGCACAAAAGACAATCCTTTCCCAAGGTTCAACAGAGTGCCACCACCAGCAACCTTTGTAATATCCCAAAGTATTCCCTAGAAGTTTTGCAATAATTATTGAGTGTATATGTTTTATGGAAAGAGAAAAGAAGTGGAGAGAGAGTGTATATGTTGTATATATAGTGATATATACAACATATACAAGTCAAATATAGAAGTCAAAAGATGATGATTTAATGATTTTAATCAATTAATGGAAAATGGGAAAATAAGTGAGTGGAAGAAGATAATTTATATTATTTTAATATTAAAATGCTTGGTGGAGGTTTAAGTGGAGTATGAGTGTTTAACTTTTCTTCATTTTCTTCTTCTTTTCTTTTCTTTTCCTTGTTGGCCGACTCACCAAAGGCAATAGAGAGAAAGAGAGGTTTTGATTTCTAAGCTCAAAATTGAAGGAAGATTCAAGTGATTAAGTTGGGAATTTGAGAAATTTCATCAACTTTGGTAAGTTTCCTCTTGATTTCCCTTGTTTTATTTGAAGTTGTGTTTGAATTGATTGTTGATATATGATAGTATGATTATGTTTGATGGTGGTGTGTTTGAAAGTGTTGGAATTGAATTAAAGATAAGAAGTTAGGTTGGTGTTGGTGTTGGAAGTGTATGAGTTGTGTTTACGTTAGGATTTTGAATTGGTGATTGTTGTAGATGTTGAGTTTGATTAACTATTCTTGTAGATCTTCATGATAATTGTGTTTGATGAAGTTTGAAGCATAGAATACTTGAGTTTGGTCCAAAACAGAAGCATTTTGGATGCCACGCCCGTGGCCCTTGGATGCCACGACCGTGGACATTGGAAACCATGGCCGTGGGGGTTTTGAGCAAGGGAGGCAGAACCATTTGCTAACCCACCCCCGTGGGGGTTGGGAGGCCACGACTGTGGGGTCCTAGAGAGAGATGTTGGTTTGTAATTTATGATCTATGGGTCTAGTATGAGACTAATAGGTGAATATTTGTATTGGAATTCATGTGTATCATTCTTTTTGAATTAGGTTGTGAAGAGGTTGAGTAGACCTAATTCAAGTGGTGAAGGATTCTTTGGAAGAGGAAGTGTATAGATTGGTGTGAGTTGGTTTTAAGGTAAGTACAAACTCTATATTCTTGTATACCATTGTATGACATTGAGATTTAACACATTTGGTTGTAAATGTGTTAAGTGATCTATTGCATTGTTGATATACTTGATAAATGTTATGATTTGTATAATGTGAATGATATGATGAGCAGTCAAAATGTATGTTAATGTATTTGGGTTATGTACACTTGAATGATGAATTGATTTAATGTGATATGAGACATGATGAGAAATGAAACCCTTGTTGTTGGCTAAGAGAATGCAATTGAAATAAGTGGGGCATGATTGCCTATTTGATTATGAAATATGAAATGAGAAATGAATTGAGAAAGAGAATGATAAAGAAATAAATGAAATAATTGTGTGCTTAATATGTTATTCAATTTTCAGAGTTCTGAGTTTGGCGGCATTCCTATGAATTGCTGGATAGGTGACAAGACCAAGTCGTAAGCCAAATCTAGCTGAAAAATGTAAAATATGATGTTTTTGGGGTGAAAAGATTGGGTCGTAAGCCTCAAAAACAGTAACAGTCTAGTCGGGTTGAGGACCAAGATACTGGGGCCCTCGGGTCTAGCCGGGTTGAGGTCCAAGAGACTGGGTCTGTTACACTATCCATGGATAGATATATATGTATCGCCTACGGGCTTGATGATTGTGATTATGGACTAAAGCAGTAACTCTGAACTTTGAATAACATATTAGTGTCTTTTGGGCCCATGTTTGTCTTTGTTTCAATGTGAGTCATAAATGGTAAAATTTTTGAATAAGATAATGAAATGTAATGTTATGAAATATATCATTGTTGAATATGATCTTTATTGTTGAAAATATGGCATTGATATTGCATTATGCATATTGTTATTGTGGTTTGTACCACTAAGCCGTTGGCTTAGCGCGATTGTAGTTCATCGCGCAGGTGACAGGGTAGAACCAGAGAGTTTAGCTAGACCAAGTTGAGTCTAGATTCTGAAGCATTGGTAGAGGGCTTAAAGATCAAAGACAAACTGCCAAACATGTATAAATTTTATGTTTTGTAAAACATGGATTTTGATATGTATATGTATTTGTAAATACCATTATATTTTCCGTTGCGTATCACATAAATGTTTTATCTATTTTACTTTATAATATGATTTGAATGTTTTCAAGTTTTCTCATATTATTGTTTAAAGAAATGAGTGATTTGTTTAGTGAACCGTAGCATTCCTATATTCAGTATACGTATATTACAGATATGGTGGTATGTAGTGTGCGTATATGGGGTATAGGGGTGTTACAATTGTTTTGGTATCAGAGCCTAGGTTTGAGATTCTCAACCTAGGAAATTGTAAGAAAAAGAATATTTTGATTTTAAAAGTTTGTTTTTGAATAAAATACATGTTTTGGTATTGGCAGTCTTTGATCTTTAATGAGGTATGTTCTACTGTGTTTGCAGATATAGGTAGTGATGGTGTCTCAGTCACGTCAGTCCGTAGAAGGTAGTGCTGAGAGTGTAGCTCCTGTAGAGGGTAGAGATGGAGCTAGGGTTGAGATAGCTGGAGAGGCACCTGCTCCTGTGCCAGAGAGACAATCTGCTGATGAGATGCCACCAGTTTGGTTACGGCATGTAGTAGATTTGTTAAGGAAAGCTCCAGTGCAGCCACCACCGCCACCACAGCCTCAAGTGCCGGTGAGACATTATGATAAATTGAGGAAGTATGGGGCTGAGGATTTCTTTGGTACTATAGATCCTGCAATAGCTGAGCAGTGGTTGTATAGAGTGCAGAGGGTATTTATTCAATTGCAAGCCACTTCTGAAGAGAAATTTGATTATGCTAGATCCCTTCTGCAGAAAGATGCTTATGATTGGTGGAAGACAGTCCCTCATGCCATGGATGATCCACCTACTTTGTCTTATAATGATTTTCTGAGGGAGTTTGTGCAGAAATATACTCCGAGGGAGTATAAGGATGTTAAGAAGATGGAATTTCTAAATTTGAGACAAGATAACCGGACTGTGATGGAGTATGAGGTAGAGTTCATCTGGATGAGTCACTATGCCGGGGAGATTCTTGCAGATGAGATTGACCGGTGCAGGAGATTTGAGGAGGGATTGAGGCCCTCTATTATGTGTATTGTTGCTGGTTCTCGGTACTAGGATTTTTCTCAGTTGGTTGCAGCAGCTAGAAGTGTTGAGAGAGCACAGGGTATTGCAGCAGCTGCTATCGAGGAGGAGACTAGAGTTAGGAGACCCCAGTTTGAGGCAGGGTCTTCGTCTATGAAGAGAGGCTGAGGAAGTTTTGTTCTAAGAATTAGTAGGAGCCTGAGGCAGTCGAGCAGGTCAATTCAGTATCAGAGGCAGAGACCGAGACCTACAGTTTCTGTAGCTAGTGCTCCAACTCCAGTGGTTTAGAGGTCTACTCCACCTACATGTGTCCATTGTGGTAGGATACATGGGGGTGTTTGTTGGAAGATTGGTAGATCAGCTGGGTGTTTCAGATGTGGATCGCCTGACCATTTCATTAGAGAGTGTCCTGAGATGCAGGAGCATAGGTAGGCAGATTCTGCAGTTTCTCGACCTAGTGTGAGGGGAGGTCGAAGTGGTAGAGGTGTTAATAGAGGTGGTTGACCTGGGATTAGTTGGAGAGGAGGCTCTACATCTGGAGGCAGTAGGCCAGATGAGGCTGGGTCTTCTCAGCGGGTGTATGTGATGCAGAGGCAGCCGGATGCTTCAGCAGTCATTGCGGGTACATTTTCTTTATTTGGCATTTTAGTTCTTGCTTTGATTGATCCAAGATCTACTCATTCATACATAAGTGCATCTATCTTGCCTGTGTCTGAATTGCATTCAGAGTCCTTAGGATTTGATGTTTTGGTGACAAATCCTTTAGGGCATAATGTTGTGGTGAGTAAGGTGCATCGCGATAGTTCAGTGGTAGTACAAGGTGAGGAGTTTCTTGGTGATTTGATTGAAATGCCTTTTAAGGAGTATGATTTGATCTTAGGCATGGATTGGTTGTCTAAGTATGGAGCTATGGTAGACTATCAAAAGAAGTGTGTTACTTTGAGAACCGGTGATGGTAGAAGTGTGATGGTGTCTAGTGAGCAGAGACAACTTGCATCCTTGTTTGTTTCAGCTGTTGTAGCTAGAAAGTTGATTAGAAAAGGGTGTAATGCTTATCTTGCTCATGTTGTGGATACCAGAGTAGTGGGTTCTCAACTTGATAGTATACCCACAGTTGCAGAATTTCCAGATGTGTTTCCTGAGGAGTTGCTAGGGTTACCCCCTGAGAGAGAGGTTGAGTTTGGTATCGATTTGTTGCCTGGTACCACTCCCATCTCTATTACTCCATATCGAATGGCACCTGCTGAGTTGAAAGAGTTGAAGGTGCAGTTGCAAAAGTTGTTGGATAAAGGGTTTATTCGCCCTAGTGTTTCTCCATGGGGAGCTCCTGTTTTGTTTGTGAAAAAGAAGGATGGTACTTTGAGGTTGTGTATCGATTATAGGAAATTGAACAAGGTAACTATTAAGAATAAGTATCCTTTGCCTAGGATTGATGATCTCTTTGATCAGTTAAAGGGAGCAGCATTGTTCTCCATGATTGATTTGAGATCAGGGTACCATCAGTTGAGGGTTAGAGCTGAAGATGTTCCTAAGACAGCTTTCCGCACAAGGTATGGGCATTATGAGTTTTTAATGATGCCTTTTGGGTTGACGAATGCACCTGCAGCTTTCATGTATTTGATGAATAGGGTGTTTAGACCCTATCTAGATCAGTTTGTGGTGGTCTTCATTGATGATATTTTGGTGTATTCGCGTAATGAAGAGGAACATGACAAGCATTTGCGGATTGTGTTGCAGACCTTGAGACAGAATCAATTGTATGCTAAGCTGTCGAAGTGTGAGTTTTGGCTTGATCAAGTGATTTTCTGGGTCATATAGTTTCAATAGATGGTATAAGGGTTGATCCTAGTAAAGTTGAGGCCATTTTGAATTGGAGTCCACCGAAGTCTGTGACTGAAGTTAGAAGTTTTCTGGGTTTGGCAGGCTATTATTGACGCTTTGTGAAAGGTTTTTCTTTGATAGCTACTCCACTCACCAGATTACTTCAAAAGGGAGTTAGATAAGTGTGGACAGATCAGTGTCAAGCTAGCTTTGAGCAGTTGAAGGAGATGTTAACTCAAGCTCCTGTTCTTGCTTTACCTGTGGAAGATAAACCATATGTGATTTACAGTGATGCTTCACATAATGGTTTAGGTTGTGTTTTGATGCAAGAGGGTAAAGTTATAGCTTATGCTTCTCGGCAGTTGAAGCCACATGAGCTTAATTACCCTACACATGATTTGGAGTTAGCATCCATAGTGTTTGCTTTGAAGATATGGCGACATTATTTGTATGGAGAGAAGTGTTTTATCTACACAGATCATAAGAGTTTGAAATATTTGGTGGTTCAAAGAGAGCTTAATCTTTGGCAGAGACGGTGGTTGGAATTGATCAAAGACTACGACTGTTTGATTGATTATCATCCTGGTAAGGCGAATGTTGTTGCGGATGCCTTGAGTCGAAAGTCTTTAGCAGGTTTAACTATTTATTCGCTCTCGTTGCTTGTTGAGTTGAGAGCATTGCATGCTAGTTTTGAGCTTTGTAATGATGGTGCATTGTTGGCTCAATTGCAATTGAGGCCAATGTTGTTGGATCAGATTAAAGAGGCTCAATTGGTTGATGAGAAAATTCAGAAGATTGTGTCAGATTGCAAAAATGGGAAGAACCAAGATTTTCTTGTGAGAAGTGATGGTAGCCTTTGGTTCAAGGATAGATTGTGTGTTTCTGATGATGCTAGATTGAGAAGGACTATTTTGGAGGAGGCACATCAATTGGTTTTTGCTATGCACCCTGGGAGTACAAAAATGTATCAGAATTTGAAGCAACATTATTGGTGGTCAGGTATGAAGAGAGACATAGCGGAATTTGTATCCAAGTGTCTCACTTATCAGAGGGTGAAAGTTGAGCACCAAGTTCCAACTGGGTTGCTTCAGCCTTTATCAGTGCCTGAATGGAAATGGGAACGTGTGATAATGGATTTTGTGTCTGGTTTGCCATTGACTCAGAAGAAGCATGATGCTATTTGGGTGATTGTTGATCGGTTGACAAAGACAGCTCATTTCCTTCCAGTTAGAATGGATTATTCTCCTGAGAAGTTGGTTGAGCTGTATATCAGTGAAATAGTGAAGTTACATGGAGTTCCAATTTTCATAGTATCTGATCGAGATCCCCGGTTTACTTCAAGGTTTTGGAAGAGTTTGCATGGTGTTTTGGGTTCTCGATTGCACTTTAGCACTGCTTTTCATCCGCAGACAGATGGGCAGTCAGAGAGAGTGATACAAATTATAGAGGATATGTTGAGAAGCTGTGTCATTGATTTCTCTGGAAGTTGGGACAGATTTTTGCCACTTGTGGAATTTGCTTACAACAACAGTCATCAATCCAGTATTGGAATTGCACCGTTTGAGGCTTTATAAGGAAGAAGATGCAGAAGGCCTCTGTGTTGGAATGAAGTTGGAGAAGGCAAGTTGGTTGGTCCTGATTTGATTAAAGAAACAGAAGAGAAAGTGAAAATAATTCGGGATCGGTTGAAAGCAGCTTCAGATCAGCAGAAATCTTATTCAGATTTGAAGAGGAGAGACATAGAGTTCAATGTTGGAGATAAAGTATTTTTGAAAGTGTCTCCTTGGAAAAAGATTTTGAGATTTGGTCGAAAAGGAAAGCTGAGTCCTCGTTTTATTGGACCTTATGAAGTTTTAGAAAGAGTTGGGCCCGTTGCTTATCGACTTGCTTTGCCGCCTCAGTTGGATAGAATCCATAATGTTTTTCATGTTTCTATGTTGCGAACGTACAGATCAGATCCATCACATATCTTGCCAGTTGAATCCATTGAGGTGAATTCGGATCTAACAATTGAAGAAGAACCAATTGCTATTTTGGCACATGAAGTGAAAGAGTTAAGAAATAAGAAAGTGCCACTGGTGAAGGTTCTCTAGAAAAAATCATGCAAAGGAAGAGGCAACTTGGGAGAGTGAGCAAGCAATGCGAGATCAATATCCTCAGTTGTTTCAAACTTGATATCAGGTAATTTCGAGGATGAAATTTCTTTTTAGAGGGTGAGAATTGTAATATCCCAAAGTATGCCCTAGAAGTTTTGGAATAATTATTGAGTGTATATGTTTTATGGAAAGAGAAAAGAAGTGAAGAGAGAGTGTATATGTTGTATATATAGTGATATATACAACATATACAAGTCAAATATGGAAGTCAAAAGATGATGATTTAATGATTTTAATTAATTAATGGAAAATGGGAACATAAGTGAGTGGAAGAAGATAATTTATATTATTTTAATATTAAAATGCTTGGTGGAGGTTTAAGTGGAGTATGAGTGTTTGACTTTGCTTCATTTTCTTCTTCTTTTCTTTTCTTTTCCTTGTTGGCCGGCTCACCAAAGGCAATAGAGAGAAAGAGAGGTTTTGATTTCTAAGCTCAAAATTGAAGGAAGATTCAAGTGATTAAGTTGGGAATTTGAGAAATTTCATCAACTTTGGTAAGTTTCCTCTTGATTTCCCTTGTTTTATTTGAAGTTGTTTTTGAATTGATTGTTGATATTTGATAGTATGATTAGGTTTGATGGTGGTGTGTTTGAAAGTGTTGGAATTGAATTAAAGATAAGAAGTTAGGTTGGTGTTGGTGTTGGAAGTGTATGAGTTGTGTTTGCGTTAGGATTTTGGGTTGGTGATTGTTGTAGATGTTGAGTTTGATTAACTATTCTTGTAGATCTTCATGATAATTGTGTTTGATGAAGTTTGAAGCATAGAATACTTGAGTTTGGTCCGAAACAGAAGCATTTTGATGCCACGCATGTGGCCCTTGGATGCCACGCCATTGGAAGCCATGGTCATGGGGGTTTTGAGCAAGGGAGGCAGAACCATTTGCTAACCCACGCCCGTGGGGGTTGGGAGGCAATGATCGTGGGATCCTAGAGAGAGATGTTGGTTTGTAATTTATGATCTATGGGTCTAGTATGAGACTAATAGGTGAATATTTGTATTGGAATTCATGTGTATCATTCTTTTTGAATTAGGTTGTGAAGAGGTTGAGTAGACCTAATTCAAGTGGTGAAGGATTCTTGGAAGAGGAAGTGTATAGATTGGTGTGAGTTGGTTTTAAGGTAAGTACAAACTCTATATTCTTGTATACAATTGTATGACATTGAGATTTAACACATTTGGTTGTAAATGTGTTAAGTGATCTATTGCATTGTTGATATACTTGATAAATGTTATGATTTGTATAATGTGAATGATATGATGAGCATTCAAAATGTATGTTAATGTATTTGGGTTATGTACACTTGAATGATGAATTGATTTAATGTGATATGAGACATGATGAGAAATGAAACCCTTGTTGTTGGCTAAGAGAATGCAATTGAAATAAGTGGGGCATGATTGCCTATTTGATTATGAAATATGAAATGAGAAATGAATTGAGAAAGAGAATGATAAAGAAATAAATGAAATAATTGTGTGCTTAATATGTTATTCAATTTTCAGAGTTCTGAGTTTGGCGGCATGCCTATGAATTGCAGGATAGGTGAAAAGACCGGGTCGTAAGCCGAATCCAGCTGAAAAATGTAAAATATGATGTTTTTGGGGTTAAAAGACTGGGTCGTAAGCCTCAAAAACAGTAACAGTCTAGCCGGGTTGAGGACCAAGATACTGGGGCCCTCGGGTCTAGCCGGGTTGAGGTCCAAGAGACTGGGGCTGTTACACTATCCATGGATAGATATATATATGTATCGCCTACGGGCTTGATGATTGTGATTATGGACCAAAGCAGTAACTCTGAACTTTGAATAACATATTAGTGTCTTTTGGGCCCATGTTTGTCTTTGTTTCAATGTGAGTCATAAATGGTAAAATTTTTGAATAAGATAATGAAATGTAATGTTATGAAATATATCATTGTTGAATATGATCTTTATTGTTGAAAATATGGCATTGATATTGCATTATGCATATTGTTATTGTGGTTTGTACCACTAAGCCGTTGGCTTAGCGCGATTGTGGTTCATCACGCAAGTGACATGGTAGAACCAGAGAGTTTAGCTAGACCAAGTTGAGTCTAGATTCTTAAGCGTTGGTAGAGGGCTTAAATATCAATGACAAACTGCCAAACATGTATAAATTTTATGTTTTGTAAAACATGGATTTTGATATGTATATGTATTTGTAAATACCATTATATTTTCCGCTGCGTATCACATAAATGTTTTATCTATTGTACTTTATAATATGATTTGAATGTTTTCAAGTTTTCTCATATTATTGTTTAAAGAAATGAGTGATTTTTTTAGTGAACCGTAGCATTCCTATATTCAGTATACGTATATTATAGATATGGTGGTATGTAGTGTGCGTATACGGGGTATAGGGGTGTTACAACCTTCATGGTAGGAAAAGGATTGGAAGAAGATTTTGTTTTATCATCTTCTCAAGATGAGAGTATTGAAGATGTGGAATGAAGAGAAATTTTTTTCAACAAACTTCCCTTAGCTTAGAGTGTTACTCTATTCTTTCTTTAATATTTAATTGGAACAATTATGTTTTTCAAATTTAAAGTCTTTTGAATAAATTATTTTCATCAAAATTTTCATGGTTTTTTGTTCGTTTTGGTGCTCAACCAATGATGAGTCTAGCTTGATAATCCTAAATTAATATATTTATGCATCATGACTTGAATGACTTTACTAGGTGAGGAAATTTTTCTATAGCATTGAGTTGTGTATGCTTACTTAGAGAGGGCTCCTGCATAATGACCTTTGTCTAGGTCCTAGTCAGTCTTAGAACATGCTTTGAAAAACTTTTGAGGCAAAATTGAACTCTTCTTATTTAAGGGAGAGATGATCTAGGCATTGTTTGGTTAGCCAACAACTAGTAACCACCCTATTAAATATCAATCCCTAGTTGTCCCTTTAAGCCTTCATAAGATTTCAACTTTATCTTTATTGACTTATAAGTCTAATGACCCACCCTGAGCTATTGTTACACTTTTGACAAGTCTTATGATCACTAAGGTGAAGAGGCAAGAAGATCAAAGAATGGAATACATTGCCAAAACTGTAAGGATGGTTGATGTTCTCAAGACCATAAGAGTAGTTGAAGTTCACCTCTATCAAGATAATATCAGAGTAACAGATAATTTATCCCTGTTAAAGAAGATTTATGTCACTCCACTAATCCATTATTAGAAACCCAAGTTGGTACAAACAAGACAACTCTTTTAGAGCTAGAACTAAAAAAAAAGAAGAAAAGAAAAAAAGAAGAAACAAAAGAAAAAAAGAAAAAGAAAAGAAAAGAAAACCCAAAACGATTCAAAAAGCTAACCAAGTTCTCTTTTACCTAAAGTAGCAAAAGACTTCCATAAGGACAGTTTGACTTGAATTGGTCCAACCCAACCAAAGATTCAATCAAAATTAGAGAAATAGAAGAAAGGTCATCCAGTTCTTGAAAATCCTGTACTTGACAGTCCTATAGGGAAGAAGGAAAAAATGATAAAATGCTCAAAAAAAGGAAAGAATAAGAAAAAAAAGATAAAGAAAAAAAAAGAAATGAATATAGGTACCAAACTTTATGCAAAGGCAAAGGCTATCCTAATCAAGATCCAAATTAATGCCAAGAAGATGGGGGAATATTCAAAGCTCTATCTTTTCATGCTCCCAATTGTCTAAAGTTCCAATAGAAAATCATAGTGTGAATGTTTATCAACAGTGTCACATCAGCTTCAATCTCAAAATGGCTTTCATTTAACCCATGACCCTTATAGACACATTCCAAGCCTATCAAAGATCTGTTGATCTCTCTTTATGGGTAGAGTCTATTAGTGGGGATAGTTTGAATAAGCATGCATATGAGATAGACAATATTCAAACTGAATGAGACCTTTGACCAAGTAATGTGTATGTGCCTATCTGAAGTGCAATAGTTTTTGCTCAAATAGAAATAATTCCCGAGTTTAGTATGGTAACTAGGGTTGTCATGCTATAGATATGTTAATTCAAAATTCAAGTCCTGAGGTAAATTGACATTGATTTGGCAAAGCCAACATTTGATTTCAAAATCAAAATTAAAAAAAAATATAAATCCTTCAAGTTAAGGGAAGTATGTCAAATCATCGAACATCAAAGGACACATTGGGCAAAGGAAATGATTATTGGCAAGGTTATGAAGAAGCTACCAATTGCATACTGAATCATAATTTGAAATGGATGTATCTCTACTGCTTAGGGCCTCCATTATTCATGTTTTCAATATCTCGATGATAAAAGCCATAACAGCGAAGCCTTCTGTCATTCCAATGCAAGACCTAAACAAGCATCTAGAAGGAACCAATGAGAACACTTTAGCTGATCATCTCGGCCTGTGAGTCAATGGAACCATTGTAAGTATAATCCATGCATATCAAGCATACATGACCATATCACACTCCATTTTTCTTTGTAAAAAATAAACAGTAATATTCTATGAAGCAACCATAAAACGAATATGGAATCAGGGGGCATGGAAAGCCTATTGCATGAGGAAGCTCCAGTAATTTTACAGAAGAAAGAAGAAATGCATGCTTGTTCAATGAGCTAGATAAAATACAAACATCAATCCGAGCCTACCCGAAAAAATCATTGGGAGCAAACAAAGGAGAAGATATAAGGCGCCAGCTAAAAATGACTGAATTTTTTGTAAAAGTGCAAAAGAATGGAACATTAGAAGTATTAAAAGAATAAAGATGCAAAACTCAAAAGATTAGTCCAGCTAGAAGAGTGGAAGCCAATATAGGACAAACGTCCAAAGGATGAAGATCCAGCTTAAAGGATGAAGATCTATTTTCAAGGGTGAAGACAAATTTCCAATGATGAAGATCCAGCTTAAAGGATGAAGATCCGTTTTCAAGGGTGAAGACCCAATCTCCAAGGATGAAAATCCATTTTCAAGGGTGAAGACCCGATGCCAAGGATGAAGATCCAACTTCAAAGGGTGAAGACTAGAAGTCCAAAGGATGAAGATCCATTTTAAAGGGTGAAGACCCTGCCAAGGATGAAGATCTAACTTAAAGGATGTAGATCCTATTTTAAGGGTGAAGACCCAATTTTCAAGGATGAAGATCCATTTTCAAAGGTGAAACCTGATGCCGAGGAAGAAGATTAATAAGAGCATTTTTTTATACTTGTTTTTAGTATGATTTATTTGTGTTTTTAGTTAATGTTTCATTTGATTTTGGTTTAAAGTTTGTTTTAAGTGTTTGTTTTAGGTCAAAGTGCAAAAAATCCCTTAGATGATCAAAACAACGAAGAAAAAGCATGAAGCAAGCAAGACATGGCCAAGCCAAAGTAAGCTTGGCCGCGTCCCTCAAAGTAACTTGAAGGCAGTAGCTGACACGGCCAGGTGACACGACCAAGTCACTGGCCGTGTCTCACCCAAAGAACATAAGCCAAAGAACCAAGCAGGAAAGGAAAGAAATGAAGACAGTAGCTGACACACCCAGGTGACACGCCCAAGCCTGTGGCCGTGTCACCACTTGAAAGCAAAGAAAGAAATCAACAAATTGGCAAGCAGAAGGTGACACACCCAGGTGACACGACCAAGCTTCTGGCCGTGTGACACGGCCAGTGGCTTGGCCGTGTCACCTCATGAAATCAAAGGGAAAAGAAAGTAAAGAAAAAGGCAGAAGGTGACACGGCCAACTAGCTTGGCCGTGTCCTAAAGAAAAATGAGAGACACGGCCAAGCCACTCATGGCTTGGCCGTGTCACCTATCAAATGTTGAATTCTTTTGCACGTTTTGAGGAACAAGTGGGAGACAAACCAATTGCTTTTGTCAAAAGAAAGAAAAAAGAAAGGAAAAGCCTGCCTAATTGATGGAAAGAAAGATTAAACAAAGGGAATGTGGGAGACAAGGTGAGTTGGAAGTGAGCCGGAAGCATGGCTTGAGCTTTGGAGGGAAATAAAAAGAGAAGAAGAGGGAGTTTTTAGGGGAGTCTGGAGCTTCTGCAGAGGGCTGGATTTTGGTGCAGGAAACAGAGAACAGAGGCAGAGAAGAGAGGTTTGAGAGGAGGAGCCTGTGCATACAAGTTTTAAGCAAGGAGGGAGTGACACTTTCCTTGACTCTTCATCTTCATCCTCCATTTCCATCCTCTCCAACATCTCCATCTTCCATTGGTAGCTCCTAGAGATTGAAGAAGCCACATTGAAAGGGGTTTTTCTATTTTCTCCTTTTAATTCATTTTAATGTTATTGTTGTTGTTGATTGTATTAAGTGTATTGAACATGAACTAAATCATTATCTATCTAGATGTTCGTGAACCCTAGCTTAGTTGTATGATTGGATACTTTTAATTGATTGAGTTGTTTTATTCTTATGATGCTTAATGATTATTGCCAATTGATGATAGCATGCTTATTAATTGGTTGCCATATTCGTATTATTGACTTGAGAAAGCTTGATATGAATTGATTACTCATAAGGGTTGAGGATTGATTGGGGTGCTAGAGATAGACCTATAAGATCCTTTGGTTTATAGTTCCTTGCTCTTAATGCATGATCTGTTTAATTGTGTTTTGAGAAGAGATTTCGGCACTCTACTTAGTGATTAGGGATTAATTCACTCGAGAGAGGTTTTAGTCTAAGTTAGAGGAATGCCAATTCAACTCTATCATGTGATGTAATTGAGGCTAGGGGGATTCAATATCTAGATAGTATCATTATCATCAATCCTTTTTACACAACACACAATTTATCTTTATGTTAATTTATTTAAGTTAATTGTCTTTAATTACAAAACACCACAAAAATATTGAATTGCTAAACAACAGTTAAGATTTGCACTAGTGCTTGGCCTTGTCCTCAGTGGAACGATAACTCACTCACTACTTTATTACTTGGGCGACCCGTGCACTTGCGGTATTGCTATAGCCATAGCGCGACGGGCAAACCAAAGATCCACTTTGAAGGGTGAAGACCTAAAGTCTAAATGATGAAGATCCATTTAAAGGATGATGACCTGATTCCAAGGATGAAGATCCAGCTTAAAGGATGATGATCTAATTTCAAGGGTGAAGACCTGATTTCCAAGGATGAAGATCCATTTTCAAGGGTGAAGACCTAATGCCAAGGATGAAGATCCACTTTTAAGGGTGAAGACCTGATCTCCAAGAATGAAGATCCATTTTCAAGGGTGAAGACCCGATACCAAGGATGAAGATCCACTTTCAAGGGTGAAGACCCAATCTCCAAGGATGAATATCAATTTTTAAGGGTGAAGACCCGATGCCAAGGATGAAGATCCAAGGTCCAAGGATGAAGATCCATTTTGAGGGTGAAGACCCATAATCCATTAAAGAATGGAACAACCAGAATTCTCAACTGATAAAAGGTACCTTGGGTCCTAAACCCAAATTATTCTAGAGTCCAGAACTAACTCAGGTCTAGAAACCAAATTATTCTTAAGTCTATAACTTATCCCGGGTTCATAACCCAAATTATTTTTAAGTCTAGAACTTACCTTGGGTCCAAAACCCAAATTATTTTTAAGTCCATAACTTACCTCGGGTCCAGAACCCAAATTATTTTTAAGTCCAGAACTTACTTCGGATCTAGAACCCAAATTATTTTTAAGTCCTGAACTTATCCCAGCTCCAGAATCCAAATTATTTTTTAAGTCCATAACCCAAATTATATTTTAAGTGCAGAACTTATCCCGGGTCCAAAACCTAAATTAATTTTAAAGTCCAGAACTTACCTCGGGTCCAGAACCCAAATTATATTTTAAGTCCAGAACTTACCCCGGGTCCAGAACCCAAATTATTTTTGAGTCCAGAACTCAAACCAACCTTGGTTATGAAGTTCAGTTTGGCTCTAAACCTAGTCAAAAATCACATTGCTTTTCGCTCTCTTTTGTTGTAGTCTCAGATCGCTCATGTAGTGGGCAAACTGTAGACCCTTATTTTTTTACCCAGTCCAGTCCGATATTTTTAAATAGTCCAAAATAATTTTTTTGGTATTTTAATATTTAATATTTATTTTAATAATTATTACTTACAATATTTATTTCTAATAATGAAAATAAAAAATAAAAAATAAAAAATATATCTGTAGACCCTTAATTTTTGACCTAGTCCGGTCCAATATATTTTTAATTAGTCTAAAATCATTTTTGTGTTGTCCAATATATTTTAATTAGTCCAAATCAATTTTTTATAATATTTGCTTTAGTATTTAATTTTTATAATAAATAAAAAATAAAAAATAATAATAAACAAAAAATAACAAAAAAATAAAAATAAAAATCAGCGACGAAAAAATTGTCGCCGAAAATCAGCGTGCAGCGAAATGGCCCACAGGTTTTTTGCCAGCGCAATTTTTCCACAGCAGTTTTTTTCACCAGCGCAATTTTTCCGCAGCAGTTTTTTTTCACCAGCGAAATTTTTCAGACGCAAATTTTTTCAAAACCAAATACAATTAGGTTTCGGTTTCCTTTTCTTAATTAATATTAGATTCCGTGAATAACTAGAATTAACCATAAAATTCTTCTATAAATAAGGACAATAACAACACATAGAGGGGGGAAATTGGATCGGAAATTGGAGGGGCCAAAAATTTAGATCGAAATTTGGGAACAAAAACTAGGAGCAATCAGACTGGGATCAAAGAGTGGAATTTGAGATTTGAGAGGAAGAAGTAAGCGAGCAATTTAATTCAACAAAGGCAGCAAAGCTTGTCTTTGTTCTTGTTCATCCAAGAAGAAATTTTAGGTGGAACCAACAAATGGAGATATGCATCAATTGTCTAATTTCTTCACAGTAGCTTCATCATTCAAAAATCTTAAAAATTGTTTCTGTTTCTTCAAAATCAAAAAACCCTAGAACCTTGATTTACCTTTTATAAAGCTTAAAAACCTTAATTCGTCTCTTTGTGTTTCAAAAATCTTAAAATAGTTGTTTTTGTTTCTTCAAAATCTTAAAACCCTAATTTGCCTTCCAATTCTTCAAAACCATAAATTAAATCTGTTTCTTTCCAAAAATCCTAAAAAATATCTTTTTAAAAAAAAACCTTAAATCATTTTGTTTATTTTCATAAAGTTTCATAAAATTATCAATTATTTTTCCAAATTCTAGAATTTAATGCATTCTCCGAAACCCTAATTCTAAAATTCTAAAACCCTAATTCAACTCCAAAACCCAAAATAGTAAACCCTAACTCCCTAAAAACCTTAAACCCTAATTTTTCTAAACCCTAATCCTTTAAACCTTAAAGCCTCATAAACCTAAAATTCAACACAGTAAGTAGCTAATAGTCATAAACTCAATGTTTTAAAGTGTTCAAACCCTAATTTCATGATTTCACTTCTCAAACACTGATTTGGTTAATCAAAGAACTTTATCAACCTCTTAAATTCTAAAACTTTGCTCCATTTCAATTCTTTTAAAATTTACAGTAGCTTGAACCCATAAATTCCAAAACCCTAAACACATTAAATAAAGAATCTTAAATAGAAACAGTAGCCCTAATTTGAATCTTTACTTGCTTTATTCATTTTTATATTTGATTATGCTTTGATTTATTTTATATGCTTTAATTTATTTAAGTTCAATGCTTGGTTTATTTAGTTTATCATGGATGGATGTTTATGTTCTATTCATGTTTAATATCTTTGATGAATGATTTATTTATGATGAATGGTTATTTACTTTTATCGATTTATTTAGATTTTCAAATGTTGTAAGAGGTATGTTTCCACTTGGTGGGTACCTCATTAGTTAAATATCTTGTAATTTAAATTGCTTTTCTATTTTAGAACCAATGTAAAGGACATGTTTCTACCTTTCGGTGGGTGTCCTATCTAGGCATGGATGATGTAAGGGCATGTTTCCATCCTCGGATGGGTGTCCATTTATTTGCTTTGTTTGGACATTGCTTTGATTTTAATATAACGATGCTTTATTTCAATTATTGTGTGTAATATGGATAATATTGTTATATTTAAGAATTTTATAATATTAAGACCTGTAAAGGAGGCCGGTTCCAATGAACCGGGCATTGTGGGGGTGCTGGGCCATTTCTCACCTTCCCCACACGTACCCAACTTTCCGCACCCATTAGGGGGTTGGGGATTCCTTAGGAATCGAGTCATCCACCCCTTTCTTTTTTCCCGGCCCGTCTGGGTGGCGACTCCATTTTCTCCAGACTTAGGTCTGTGTTCTCTAAGGCTCCGAGCCTAAACAGTGCTGAAGTCGCAAGAACCATTCCATTGGGAGTGGGGGCGAAAATCCCCACTCACAGTGGCGACTCCACTGGGGATAAGAGAAGTTGATTCTGTTGGTCTTTATATTATTCTATTCTTTCTTATAATGATATTATCCATTGCATTATATTAGATTGCATCGTGTACGTGAGTTAGGATGCCCGTGTTACCCTTGTTGTGTTATGTAAGGGATACCATACTTTCACTAAGGTATGGAGATCGAGCATGGCACAACCACTCATAGCCTCGTACCATTTGGTATATACTTGCTATGGGAACCTAAGCCTTTTAACCCAACGACTAAAGCTCATGTAATTGGCCTAGTTACTTTCCTTAGGTTTTACCCCAAATGCTTGTTGTTTGACTATGGTTAATTTATCTTGCTTGGCTTATTTGGTTTGTTCTTTTTCTAATATGACCTAAGTATATTATAAGCTCAAAATAAATTTTTTTTAAAATTCCAAAAGACCAAAGCTATTTTCAAAATTTTTCAAGATGGTCTTTGGACATAAGACTTTTCTAAAAATAAACAAAAAATTCTTTTGCTCATGGCCCAAATACTAAGCCCAAAATATATTTTTTCTAAAATCTTTTTACAATGGGCTTAGAAACAAAATTATTTTCACCTAACCTTTTCTTATAAAGAGCTTGCAAAAATATTTAGGTCAATTATGAAATACCAAAAATCAATTGTGAGCCTAGTTTATACTAAGAATAAATTAATCATGGGCTTGTTTTTTGCATGAATCACTAGTTACTTTTTTCAAGTGAGAAATCTATTTATAATAAACCTCTTAATTTAGTTTTAATCCAAGGCAGCATAAAAGCTACTATAGTTGGTAAAATGGATTAAAACCCAATTAATGGAAATTATTATGAACTGATTTCCATTTTCGAAAATATAAACTATTGGTTGAAACGTCCGAGGGAAATATTCAAAAACGAGGTACCCCATGTTGGTATTTTGTTAGCCATATACCTAGGAAAAGAGACTCGCCATTCGTGTGTGGATGTTATAAGGTTGGAAGGAACATCCTATTTGTCCTTGTTTCTCTATTGTTTGTGCATACATGCATACATTTGCATCTCATATCATTGACCCTCTCTGGCTCACAGCCTTGGATTACGACAATTCAAAAGCTTATGATAATCTGACCTACGCCGGAGATAAAGAATCTAGCAATGACTCAATCACTTGCTCACCAAAAACAATGGAGCCTGAACAAATTCAAAGAATGGTGGATGAAGCCCTCAATGCCAAAATGAAAGAAATAAAAGAGGCCCTAGCTGAGATCATGTAGAACCAATTGACTACAATCTTAGAAAATCATGTCGAGGCATCTGCTAGCACTAAGAAGCCAAAGGACAAAGGGAAGACTAAAGTTGGTGAAGTGGTTTTTGATGATGAAAAGGTGGTCATTGATGATGATGATGATTGGGCTCAATACTACCAAGATGCTCAAGAGAAGAAAAAAGAACCAAAGATTGCTGAAAGATCAACTATGGAGAAGACTGAAACTTCTTATGTTGAAAAGATCATTGCTAATTTAGAAAAGAAATTTGAGGAGAAACTGAAAACCGAGGAAATGTCCGAAGTTGACAAATTATTTGAGCTTTATGAAGAAGTTCCGTACAAGTTCAAGATGCCATCTTTTGCGAAGTTTGATGAAACCGAAAATCCTCATCTCCACGTGAAGCAATATATCACTACCATTCAGTCCGCCCTAGCTACTAAGGCTCAAACTCTAAGGTACTTTATGCTCTCATTGTACCCTGTTGTCCAAAATTGGTTCAATACCTTAGATGATAGAACACAAAAGAGTTGGGATCTGCTTTACAAAGCCTTCATCCAACAATATGGATATAATGTGGAGATGGAAGTTACCTTAGTGGAAGTGGAGTCCATTAGGCAAAGGTTGAAAGAGAATTTTGTAGATTATATGAAGAGATGGAGAAACAAGGCCGCTTTGCTCAAGAAGAGGCCCGATGAATCCGATCAAATAAGGATGATTGTGAGAGGGGTGTTGCCTAGTCTTCGTGAGAGGATGTCCCACAGACTCATCTATGATTTCAAAGACCTTCTCTAAGCGAGTTTGCAAATTGAAGAATGGGAAAGAGAGAAGAACCATTTTTCAACAAAAATGAACGAGAAAGGGAATTATCAATCTGGTAGCCAAAGCATGCAAAAGGTAGTTGGTGTCAATGCTACCAACCAAGGAACAAGGAGACAATTTTTGAAATTGGGGAAACTGATGTCTTGGGTTCTTAATAAGCTTCAAAGAAAGGGATTGCTGCAACCCTTAAATCCTCTTCCTTTGCCTAACCCTCTCCCACCTGATTTCGACACTAAAGCATTTTGTTAATTTCACCAAACTCAAGGGCATGACATGGATAGATGTGTGAGGTTGAGGCATGAAATCCAAAATCTAATTGATAATGGGAAGCTACCCGAGCCCAACAAGCCAAACACTAAAGATAACCCATTACCAAAGTTCAATAGAGTACCACCACCGGCAACCTTCATGATTGGAGGAGGTTTGCATGAGGACTTTGTCATGTCTTGTCTTCAAGATGTAGGTGGAGAAGCAACCAAAGAAGAAGAGGTATTTGGCAAAATTAAACAAGCTATGGTGGGTGAAGAAGTAACAATTTGTGTTGTCAATGGGTTTTGGGATTCAAGCGATAGTGATGATGATCATGTATCCAAGAAGGAGGAGTGGACTTGGTCCGAGCCTGTAGAAGATGAAGTAATGAATACTAGATCTGGTAAGACTTATGCAAGGCCACCACCTAAGGAGGTAGAAACTAATAAGGGTAAGGAAGTTGAAATAGGAAACAAAGAAGAGGAAGATGATGCTATACTCAAGCAATTGAAAAGAACCCAAGCAAGTGTTAGCATTTGGGACTTATTATCTACTTCTAAAAAGCATCGGGAAACTATGGCCAAAGCCTTGGCTAGCATGCCAATTTCTACCTCCACGATACCGGAGGAGCTGATCAACTTTATAAAAATTGGAGAAGTAATGAAATGTGAAGAGGTTCAAGAGAAGAGTGAAGTTAATGTGGGAGTAGTTTCTTTTTTGGATGCGGACTTACCGGAGGAAGGGAGAGACCACATCTGTCCTCTCTTTATAAAAATAGAAGTCAAGGGGAAGAGGACTCCATGTGTAATGGTCGATGATGGGTCCGCCATAAATGTTTGCCAACTTAAGATATTGCCAAAGCTAGCCATGTCAACAAGGGATCTAAACCCGACCGAGGTAACAATTCGGGCTTATGACAACAATAAGAGACACGCCGAAGGGACTTTCAAAGCTGCTGTCAAGGTTGGTCCAATTGAATCTATTGTTGAATTTGTTATTTTAGACATACCGGTTACCTTCGACTTACTCTTGGGGTACCATGGTTTCGTCCTCTTGGTGGAGTTCCTTCCACCCTTAATCAAAAGATCAAGTTCCCCAACGAAGATGAGACAGTGGTCATCGAAGCTGAAGATAATGAGATTGTTAATGCTCTAATGATTGAGAGGCCTCTCAATGGTTTCCAAGTAGCTGCAATTTCTGATGATGAACTAGTGGACTCCAAAGTTTTGAATATGATGAAGAACATGAACTACCTTCCCAGAGCTGGTCTTGGAAAGGGTAAGGCCGGTTTGACAAAGCTGCCAGAATTTAGAACTCAAACATCCAAGAAAGGGTTGGGATATGATAAAAACAACGATGTCCAGCCAAAGAAGAGTGAGAAGATGAGCTTCCCACCACTTGAAGAAATCTTTGTCAAAGCTCCAAATATGGGACCACTCCAAGGAAAGCCCGAGCCAATCATGTTCATGGGAAAGTTGATCTCGGGTTTTTAAATTTTTGTAGATGTGGCCGGGCTAGTGTACCACGTGAAGAAAGAGCTCACCCTGTCAGCCAACAAAGAATCCAATCCAAAATAGAAGAATGAAGCTGTCTTAAAAGCCGAGAAGACTCTGGAGGAGATTGCTGCCCTGGTTGAAGAAAAGTTTGAAGACATCCTGCCTTATGATTTTGAGAACAATGATTTTGATTTTGATTTTAATTTGTCTACTTTGTATGAGGATGATGATGTTTTCTTTTCCAAAATGAATGCAATAAAGTATGATTTTGCTTCATTATGTGATGTTTCTCCTGATGGTTGCATACATTCAAATAGCAGTTACATGAGCGTCTTTTTAATTCTGTTAACACGCATTCATTAAATTTGGGAACAACCAAAAATCCTAAACACATTAGCATAGCATCCGACCTTACTCCTTATAAGAGAGAGAGATTTGAAAAAATATTCAAAAAATATGAAGAAGTGTTTGCTTGGTCTTATGAGGATATGCCTGGAATAGATCAAGACATAGCCGAGCATCATATTCCTACTTACACTCACATGAAACCTGTCAAACAAAAGCATAGGCGATTAAGACCTGAGTGGGCTGAATTAGTTAAAGAAGAGGTCACTAAGCAAATACAAGTGAAGTTCCTCGAAGTGATAGAATATCTAGATTGGCTAGCCAGCATAGTACTCGTGCCGAAGAAAGATGGAAGAATAAGGGTCTGTGTGGATTATAAAGATTTAAACAAGGCTTCCCCTAAAGATGATTTCCCTTTACCTCATATAGATGTCCTCATTGATAGTGCAGCCTCTAGCGTGCTACATTCATTTGTAGATGGATTTTTCGGATACAACCAAGTGTTAATGGCCCAAGAGGATAAAGCCAAAACTGCTTTCATTACTACATGGGGTATATTTTGTTATAGGGTGATGCCGTTCGGTTTAAAGAATGCTAGAGTAACCTACCAAAAGATGGCCACCACACTATTTCATGACATGATTCACAAAGAAGTTGAAGTATATGTTAATGATATGATGTTTAAATCGGATACAAGAGAACAACACTTCCAAAACTTGGAATTATTCTTCGATAGAGCCTTGAAATATAAGTTAAGATTGAACCCAAAGAAGTGTGTGTTCGGTGTTTCTCCAATAAATTATTGGGATATGTAATTGGTCCGAATGGCATTGAGATTGATCCTGACAAAGTTAAAGCATGCCAGCCCCTAAGACGGAGAGAGAAGTTTGGGGATTTATTGGTAAATTGCAATACATTAACAGATTCATAGCAAAACTCACAACAATTTGTGAGCCTATCTTTAAATTGCTTAAAAAGAATCAGCCAGTCATATGGAATGAAGAATGTCAAAAGGCCTTTGAGCAAATAAAAGAGTATCTATTGAATCCACCTGTTTTAAAACCACCTAAACCCGGCAAACCTCCATTACTATACTTAGCAGTAGAAGAAGAGTCAATAGGACCCATGCTAGCCCAAGCAGATGAGTCAGGGATTGAGCATACAGTTTACTATTTGAGTAGAAAGCTCCTACCTTATGAAATTAAGTATAGTATCATTGAAAAGACCTGTATAGCCGTGGTTTGGTCTTCTAAGAAGTTGTGGCATTACTTTCAATCGTATAGTGTGCAAGCAATTTCCAGGTTGGATCTAATGAAGTATTTAAGGGAGACACCCTCTTTGATTGGGAAATATGGTCGATGGTTGATAATATTAGAAGAATTTGAGATTTAGTATGTAACCAGGAAAACAATCAAAGGTAGAGCAGTGGCAGATTCCTGGCCCAACAACCTTTACCAGATAGCGAAGATGTAATCTTGGAATTTCCGGATGAACATTTAAGGCAATTGAAGTATAAGGGTGGAAAATGTATTTTGATGGAGCAGTAAACGGGAAAGGAGCAGGTTTGGGAGTTATACTACAATCGCCCAAAGGGAAACTTATCCCTTTAGCCAAAAAGTTGAAATTTAGGGCAACCAATATTATGGTAGAGTATGAAGCTTGTATTTTCAGTTTGGAAACCCTAATGATTATGAAGGTGGATAAGGTGGAAGTTTTTGGCGATTCATTGCTAGTAGTATCCCAAGTAAATGGAGAGTGGGAGTTGAAATAAGAAAAATTAAAATCATACCACCATTACTTGACCATGATGAAGAAGAACTTTAAGGAGTGTAGGTGTAATATCCTCATTTATGCCCTAGAAGTTTTGCATATTGTTGTTGTTGTTGTTATACTAACTGGATTGAATGTTTATATTGTGCTAAGAAAAGAAATTGGGAGGAGAATGCTTGTGTGTTTGTGTTTTGGAAAGAAAATAGGGTTTAGAGAGAATGGTATATGTTGTGTATATGATAATATATATAACATATAAATGGGTCAAAGGGAGAGTCAAGGGGTTGGGTAGTGGAAGAAGATATTTTTGTGTTGAGTGTGTAATTACATTTATGGGCTTATATAAGACAAAAGGTTAGTTTTATGTTTGAGGGCATTTTGGTAATTGCTTGGATTAAATCACTTGGTGGAGATTAAAAGCAAAATTTGACTTGGTGTCTTCATTATTTCCTTTTTTCTTTCAAGAGGTGGCCGGCCATTGAAGAGAAGAGAGAGCAAGAAAGGTGTTCTTGATGCTAGGAGCAAATTGAAGAAAATAATTAAAGGATTTGACAAGGGATTTGTGAAATTTCTTCTTTTTAAGTAAGTAATCTTTTGTTTTCTTTACTTATTTGGAAGTTGTGTTGGAAGTGAGTTAGGGTTTGGTGATTTTGTGATTTGATGGATTTGAGATGTGTTGTGTTGTGTTCTCAAGTATTAAATTGGTTTAAGTTAATAGTTTATATAGTTGTTGTTGTTAGAAGTGGTAGATGTTGATTTGGAAGGATGGAGAAGGATGTTGGTTTTAGGGTTTTGAGATGATGTGTGTGTTTAATTGTTATATTAATGTATTGTGAAGTGTTTCTTATGATGAATATGTGTTTAGAACATTGTTTATGTTCATTTGAAATATGTTATATGATGAATATTGTGTTTGAGTGCAATTGAGAAAGTGTTGGTTTTAGTTAGGTTGTGTTTGTGGGTGACACGGCCAAGTGCATTTAAAGGGACACGGGCGTGTCATTTATTTGAGGAAGCTACTGCCTCTTTTCTTTTTAAGGACACGGGCGTGTCACTCAAGTTGGTTGGGCGTGTCATTTATTTGAGGAAGCTACTGCCTCTTTTCTTTTTAAGGACACGGGCGTGTCACTCAAGCTGGTTGGGCGTGTCAATCAAGTGAGTTGGGCTTGTCCTTCAAATGATTTGAACATTGTTTGATTTCTTGGTTCTCTTTGCATGGTTTAAATTCTTCAAAGGTAGTGTGGTCTCTAAACCTCAACATAAACATTTTTAAACATGCTTAAATTAAGGAATGACTTGATCAAACACTTGTGGATGATCCTAAAGCTATAAATAATATAAGTTGTTCTTGCATTGTTGATAGTTGTGAATGATGCTATGTGAGATATAATGTGATCATGAATGTGATAAATATACACTTGAATAATGAAGTGTTATATTGTGAAATGAAAGGTGAAGCCATTGTTATTGGCTAAGGTGATTCAATGGAGATAAATGAGGCATGTTTGTCTAAATGATAATGAGAATTGAGAATGAAATCTAAATGAATTGTGTGGCTAATGTGTTATTCCATTTTCAGAGTTTGTTGTTGGTGGCATGCCTAATAAGTGTAACAATCTCTTGAAATTAGGTTGGATTGAATCCTTGAAGCCTAATTGAGATGTTACCACCCTTGAAGCTAGGTTGGGTTTTGTTCTTGAAGCCAAGTTGGGTTGAAGCTTAGCATGCTTTGCTCCCCTTGAAGCTTGGTTGAACTTAATCCTTGAAGCCTAGTTGGGTTTATGATATTGATAAATGTGATGATAGAACCAAAACATTAACTCTGAAAATTGAATGGCATATTAGTGTGTTTTGGGCCCATGTATGTGTTTGTTTAGATGTAATTGTTGAATGGTGAAATGTTTGAATAATGAGACCATGCTTGTCTTTGTTTAGTGTTGATTATGAATGATTAAATGGATACAAATGAAGTATATGGAAAGATATTGAAATGTGATTTGTAATGTGAAAGTATGTGGTTAGTTTTGCATATATGATGTTACATGTATAATATGGATTGAGAAATGACATTGCATTGCACTAAGTCATATCATTTGCATGATTATCTTACTAAGCCGTTGGCTTAGCGCGATAGTGTTTAATCGCGCAGGTAATAGAGTTGATAGAGTTGAACCTGAGAGCTCTACGAGACCGAGTGAGAGTAGACCTTGAAGATTTGATTTTTGGGAGCTTAAAGATCAGAGCAAACTTGCCAATCATGTCTACTTCTTTATATTTTGTAAAGATATGTTTAATATGTAAATATGCACATATTTTATAACTTCCGCTGTGTAATACTTAAATGTATTTATATATCTATTTTGTTTATATTACCAATTGATTACTTACTATCTATAATGTATATTGATAAAGATGATAACATCATTTAAAGTGTTTTAAATGTTAAGAAAACCGTAGCATCCCTATATTTGGTGCACTTATGCTACATTGTTGTGGTTGTAGTGTGTGTGCATTGGATATGGGGGTGTTACAATTGTTTTGGTATCAGAGCCTAGGTTTGAGATTCTCAACCTAGGTAAAATGTAATAAAAAAGAATATTTTGATTTTAAAAAGTGGTTTTTGAATAAAAATACATGTTTGGGATTGGCAATCTCTGATCTTTAATAAGGTGTGTCCTTTTGTGTTTGCAGTGTTAGGTGTTGATGGATCCTCATTTGAGACAGTCAGTTGAGGGTAGTGAGGAGAGCGTTGCTCCTAATGATGGAGCTAGGGTTGATAGTGTTGAGGAGGCACCTGCTTCGGTGTCGGGTAGACCAGTAGGTGATGAGGTTCCGCCAGCTTGGTTTAGGCATATGATGGAAGCTATGAGACAAGCACCTGTGCAACCACAGCCATCACCCCCTCAGCCTTCAGTACCAGTGAGGCACTATGATAAGCTAAGGAAATATGGAGCAGAGGATTTCTTTGGTACAGTTGATCCGGTTGTAGTAGAACAATGGCTTGACAGAGTTCAGAGGGTATTTGTGCAGTTGCAAGCCACTTCAGAGGAGAAGTTTGATTATGCAAGATCTTTGCTACAAAAGGACGCCTACGACTGGTGGAAGACAGTGCCACATTCTATGGATGATCCTCCAACACTGTCTTACACTGATTTTCTGAGAGAATTCGAGTTGAAGTATACTCCTAGGGAGTATAAGGACATGAAGAAGATGGAGTTCTTGAGCTTGAAGCAAGACAGCAAAACTGTTACTGAGTATGAAGTTGAGTTTATTCGACTGAGTCAGTATGCTGGGGGTATCATTGCTGATGAGATTGATAGATGCCGGAGGTTTCAGGAGGGATTGAGGCCCTCGATCATGTGCTTAGTGGCTGGATCCAGATATCAGGATTTCTCACAGCTTGTGACAGCAGCTCGAAGTGTAGAGCGAGCTCAAGTTATTGCAGCTGCTTCAGAGGAAGAGGTTAGGGTTAGAAGGCCCCAGTTTGAGGCAGGGTCTACTTCTGCGAAGAGGGGTAGAGGAAGTTTTGTTCCTCGGAGTAGTAGGAGCCAGAGACCAGCGGGTAGGTCAGTGCAGTTACAGAGGCAGAGATTTAGACCTGCAGCTTCAGTGGCGAGTGCTCCAACCCCTATGGTTCAGAGATCTACCTTACCCATCTGCATCCATTGTGGTAGGCCGCATGGTGGTCCTTGCTGGAAGGCTGGTGTTGCAGGGGTATGTTTCAGGTGTGGGTCACTTGATCACTTTGTGAGAGATTGCCCTGAGAGGCAAGAGCATATGTCAGTGGATACAGCAGCTTCTCGACCTAGTGCGAGGGGAGGCCGAGGAGACAGAGGTGCCAGTAGAGGAGGTAGACCAGGGTACAGTGCTAGAGGAGGTGCTACATCCAGGGAGAGTAGACCAGAGGAGGTTGGTTCTTCCCAGAGGATGTATGTTATGCAGAGGCAGCCGGATGCATCGGCAGTCATAGCTGGTACTTTTTCTTTATTCAATACTCCAGTACTTGCTTTGATTGATCCGGGTTCCACCCATTCTTATATTAGTGCATCTGTATTGCCTGTGTTTGATGTGCATGCTGAGTCCCTAGGATTTGATGTTTTGGTGACAAATCCGTTAGGGCATAGTGTGGTTGTGAGTAAAGTGCACCGGGATAGTGCAGTGAGGGTGCAGGATGAAGAGTTCCTTGGAGATTTGATTGAGATGCCATTTAAGGAATATGATGTGATCTTAGGTATGGATTGGCTATCTCGACATGGAGCTATGGTGGATTGTAAAAAGAAAATTGTTTCTCTGAGAACGGGTGATGGTAGAGAGGTGATAGTATCTAATGAGCAGGAACAGCTAGCCTCCTTATTTGTTTCAGCTGTTGCAGCTAGGAGGTTGATTAGAAAGGGATGTGAAGCTTATCTTGCTCATGTGGTAGATACTAGAGTGAAGGGTTCCCCTATTGATAGCATTGCCGCAGTTGCTGAGTTTCCGGATGTATTTCCAGAGGAATTGCCAGGATTGCCTCCGGAGAGAGAGGTGGAGTTTGGTATTGAATTATTGCCTGGTACCACTCCTATCTCGATTACTCCTTACAGAATGGCACCAGCAGAATTGAGGGAATTGAAAGTGCAATTACAGGAGTTATTGGACAAAGGATTTATTCGCCCCAGTGTTTCTCCGTGGGGAGCTCCTGTGCTATTTGTGAAGAAGAAAGATGGTACTATGAGGTTGTGTATCGACTATAGGCAATTGAACAAAGTGACCATTAAAAATAAATATCCGTTGCCTAGAATTGATGACCTCTTTGATCAGTTGAAGGATGCAGCTGTATTTTCTAAAATTGATCTGAGATCTGGGTACCATCAGCTGAGAGTCAGAGCAGAAGATGTTCCTAAAACAGCTTTTCGGACCAGGTATGGGCATTATGAGTTTTTAGTTATGCCTTTTGGTCTGACGAATGCACCGGCAGCTTTTATGGATTTGATGAATAGGGTGTTTAGGCCCTATTTGGATCAGTTTGTAGTGGTCTTCATCGATGACATTCTGGTGTATTCGCGGAATGAAGAGGAACATGATAAGCATCTGCGGATTGTGTTGCAGATTTTGAGAGAGAAGCAGTTGTTTGCCAAGTTGTCGAAGTGTGAGTTCTGGTTGGATCAAGTAGCTTTTCTCGGACATATAGTTTCAGCAGAAGGCATTAGAGTTGATCCGAGCAAAGTTGAAGCCATTTTGAATTGGAGTCCACCCAAGTCAGTGACAGAGGTTAGAAGTTTTCTGGGTTTGGCAGGCTATTACCGGAGGTTTGTGAAAGGGTTTTCTTTGATAGCTACTCCACTCACCAGATTGCTTCGTAAGGGAGTGAGATTTGTGTGGACTGATCAGTGTCAGGCTAGCTTTGAGCAGTTGAGAGAAATGTTAACTCAAGCGCCTGTTCTTACTTTACCTATAGAAGGCAAACCATATGTGATTTTCAGTGATGCGTCACATAGTGGTTTAGGGTGTGTTCTTATGCAGGAAGGTAAAGTTATAGCTTATGCATCTCGTCAGTTGAAACCGCATGAGCTTAACTATCCTACCCATGATTTGGAGTTGGCAGCTATTGTGTTTGCATTGAAGATTTGGCGCCATTATCTGTTTGGGGAGAAATGTTTTATTTACACTGATCACAAAAGCTTGAAGTATTTGGGTGTCCAGAAAGAACTTAATCTTTGACAGAGGAGATGGTTGGAATTGATTAAAGACTACGACTGTTTGATTGATTATCATCCAGGTAAAGCAAATGTTGTTGCTGATGCCTTGAGTCGGAAGTCTTTAGCAGGTTTGACAGTTTACTCGCTCTCGTTGCTTGTTGAGTTGAGAGCATTGTGTGCCAGTTTTGTATCTTGTGATGATGGTGCATTATTGGCACAGTTGCATTTGAAACCGGTTTTGTTAGATCAGATCAAAGAAGCTCAGTTGGCTGATAAGAAGATACAGAAGATTGTTTCAGATTGTCAGAGTGGAAAAGGTAGAGATTTTATTGTGAAGAGTGATGGGAGTCTTTGGTTCAAGAGCAGATTGTGTGTACCCGATGATGCTGATTTGAAAAGGGTTATTTTGGAAGAAGCTCATCAGTCGATGTTTGCTATGCATCCGGGTAATACCAAGATGTATCATGATTTAAGACAACATTACTGGTGGATTGGGTTGAAGAGAGACATTGCTGGGTTTGTATCAAAATGTCTCACTTGTCAGAAGGTTAAAGCAGAGCATCAAGTTCCAACCGGGTTCCTTCAGCCGTTGTCAGTGCCTGAATGGAAGTGGGAAAGAGTGACAATGGACTTTGTGTCTGGATTGCCATTGACACAAAGGAAACATGATGCCATATGGGTGATTGTGGATAGATTAACTAAGACAGCTCATTTCCTTCCGGTTCGGATGGATTACTCTTTGGAGAGGTTAGCTGAGCTGTATATCCATGAGATTGTGAAACTGCATGGTGTTCCAACTTCTTTAGTGTCTGATCGAGATCCCAGGTTTACTTCAAGATTTTGGAAGAGTTTACATGGTGCTTTGGGTTCTCGACTGCACTTCAGTACTGCTTTTCATCCACAGACGGATGGACAGTCAGAGAGAGTGATACAGATTGTTGAGGATATGTTGAGAAGCTGTGTCATCGATTTCTCTGGAAGTTGGGATAGGTTTTTACCTCTTGTGGAGTTTGCATACAACAACAGTCACCAATCCAGCATTGGTATGGCCCCATTCGAGGCATTGTATGGCAGACGGTGTAGGACACCTCTGTGTTGGAGTGAACTGGGAGATGGCAAGTTGATTGGGCCTGATTTGATTCAAGAAACTGAAGAGAAAGTGAAATTGATTCGAGGCAGATTGAAAGCAGCTTCGGACCGACAGAAGTCTTATGCAGATTTGAAGAGAAGAGATATAGAGTTTGATGTGGGAGATAAGGTATTTTTGAAAATATCTCCTTGAAAGAAGATCTTGAGGTTCGGTCGGAAAGGGGAATTGAGCCCTCGTTTCATTGGACCATATGAAGTTTTGGAAAGAGTTGGGCCAGTGGCGTATCAACTTGCTTTGCCACCTGAGTTGGATCGTATTCATAATGTGTTTCATGTTTCTATGTTGAGGAGGTATAGGTCGGATCCATCTCATGTGTTGCCGATTGAGTCAATTGAAGTAAATCCTGATTTGACGATTGAAGAGGAACCAGTTGCTATCTTGGCACGTGATGTGAAAGAGTTGAGAAATAAAAGAGTGCCATTGGTGAAAATTTTGTGGAAGAATCATGGAAAGGAAGAGGCAACTTGGGAAAGTGAGCAAACCATGCGAGAGCAATATCCTCAGTTATTTCAGACTTGATATCAGGTAATTTCGAGGACGAAATTTCTTTTTAGAGGGGGAGAATTGTAATATCCTCATTTATGCCCTAGAAGTTTTGCATATTGTTGTTGTTGTTGTTATACTAACTGGATTGAATGTTTATATTGTGCTAAGAAAAGAAATTGGGAGGAGAATGCTTGTGTGTTTGTGTTTTGGAAAGAAAATAGGGTTTAGAGAGAATGGTATATGTTGTGTATATGATAATATATATAACATATAAATGGGTCAAAGGGAGAGTCAAGGTGTTGGGTAGTGGAAGAAGATATTTTTGTGTTGAGTGTGTAATTACATTTATGGGCTTATATAAGACAAAAGGTTAGTTTTATGTTTGAGGGCATTTTGGTAATTGCTTGGATTAAATCACTTGGTGGAGATTAAAAGCAAAATTTGACTTGGTGTCTTCATTATTTCCTTTTTTCTTTCAAGAGGTGGCCGGCCATTGAAGAGAAGAGAGAGCAAGAAAGGTGTTCTTGATGCTAGGAGCAAATTGAAGAAAATAATTAAAGGATTTGACAAGGGATTTGTGAAATTTCTTCTTTTTAAGTAAGTAATCTTTTGTTTTCTTTACTTATTTGGAAGTTGTGTTGGAAGTGAGTTAGGGTTTGGTGATTTTGTGATTTGATGGATTTGAGATGTGTTGTGTTGTGTTCTCAAGTATTAAATTGGTTTAAGTTAATAGTTTATATAGTTGTTGTTGTTAGAAGTGGTAGATGTTGATTTGGAAGGATGGAGAAGGATGTTGGTTTTAGGGTTTTGAGATGATGTGTGTGTTTAATTGTTATATTAATGTATTGTGAAGTGTTTCTTGTGATGAATATGTGTTTAGAACATTGTTTATGTTCATTTGAAATATGTTATATGATGAATATTGTGTTTGAGTGCAATTGAGAAAGTGTTGGTTTTAGTTAGGTTGTGTTTGTGGGTGACACGGCCAAGTGCATTTAAAGGGACACAGGCGTGTCATTTATTTGAGGAAGCTACTGCCTCTTTTCTTTTTAAGGACACGGGCGTGTCACTCAAGTTGGTTGGGCGTGTCATTTATTTGAGGAAGCTACTGCCTCTTTTCTTTTTAAGGACACGGGCGTGTCACTCAAGCTGGTTGGGCGTGTCAATCAAGTGAGTTGGGCGTGTCCTTCAAATGATTTGAACATTGTTTGATTTCTTGGTTCTCTTTGCATGGTTTAAATTCTTCAAAGGTAGTGTGGTCTCTAAACCTCAACATAAACATTTTTAAACATGCTTAAATTAAGGAATGACTTGATCAAACACTTGTGGATGATCCTAAAGCTATAAATAATATAAGTTGTTCTTGCATTGTTGATAGTTGTGAATGATGCTATGTGAGATATAATGTGATCATGAATGTGATAAATATACACTTGAATAATGAAGTGTTATATTGTGAAATGAAAGGTGAAGCCATTGTTATTGGCTAAGGTGATTCAATGGAGATAAATGAGGCATGTTTGTCTAAATGATAATGAGAATTGAGAATGAAATCTAAATGAATTGTGTGGCTAATGTGTTATTCCATTTTCAGAGTTTGTTGTTGGTGGCATGCCTAATAAGTGTAACAATCTCTTGAAATTAGGTTGGATTGAATCCTTGAAGCCTAATTGAGATGTTACCACCCTTGAAGCTAGGTTGGGTTTTGTTCTTGAAGCCAAGTTGGGTTGAAGCTTAGCATGCTTTGCTCCCCTTGAAGCTTGGTTGAACTTAATCCTTGAAGCCTAGTTGGGTTTATGATATTGATAAATGTGATGATAGAACCAAAACATTAACTCTGAAAATTGAATGGCATATTAGTGTGTTTTGGGCCCATGTATGTGTTTGTTTAGATGTAATTGTTGAATGGTGAAATGTTTGAATAATGAGACCATGCTTGTCTTTGTTTAGTGTTGATTATGAATGATTAAATGGATACAAATGAAGTATATGGAAAGATATTGAAATGTGATTTGTAATGTGAAAGTATGTGGTTAGTTTTGCATATATGATGTTACATGTATAATATGGATTGAGAAATGACATTGCATTGCACTAAGTCATATCATTTGCATGATTATCTTACTAAGCCGTTGGCTTAGCGCGATAGTGTTTAATCGCGCAGGTAATAGAGTTGATAGAGTTGAACCTGAGAGCTCTACGAGACCGAGTGAGAGTAGACCTTGAAGATTTGATTTTTAGGAGCTTAAAGATCAGAGCAAACTTGCCAATCATGTCTACTTCTTTATATTTTGTAAAGATATGTTTAATATGTAAATATGCACATATTTTATAACTTCCGCTGTGTAATACTTAAATGTATTTATATATCTATTTTGTTTATATTACCAATTGATTACTTACTATCTATAATGTATATTGATAAAGATGATAACATCATTTAAAGTGTTTTAAATGTTAAGAAAATCGTAGCATCCCTATATTTGGTGCACTTATGCTACATTGTTGTGGTTATAGTGTGTGTGCATTGGATATGGGGGTGTTACAGTAGGTTTATACACCTATTAAGAGAAGAAAATCAGATGGCTGATGTCCTAGCCACATTGGCTTCGGTATGGGAAAATCCTGTCAGCTTATTCCTTAAGCCTCTGATCTTGACCGATTCATCAACTCCTTGTTATGAATATGAGACAATCATGGAAATTGATACAGACCATGATGCGTGGTATGATACTATAAGGCAATTTTTGGAAGAAAGAGAATACCCGCTGGGGGCAACAAAGAAAGAAAGAAGGGCCATAAGGCTGTGGTCTTTGCAATACATCACATTCCATGGAGAGTTATATTGAAGGTGGCCTGATGGGGTGCATTTAAGATGTTTAAGAAAGCCTGAAGTGGAGCGCATCATGTCAAAAATACATGTGGGAAGTTGCAGTCTGCACATGAGTGGTTTGGCCCTAGTTAAGAAGATTATTCGACAAGGTTACTACTGGTTGACCATGGAGAGAGATTGTATCAAGTTTGTAAAGAAGTGCCAACAATGTCAGATGAATGGTAACTTGAATCACATACCTCCTGAATAACTGCATTCTATGTCTTCACCCTAGCCCTTTGCCACATGGGGTATCGATATTATAGGAGAAATACATCTGACAGCTTCAAACGGTCATCGTTTCATTGTGGTAGTAGTAGATTATTTTTCAAAATGGGTCAAAACCAAATCCTTCAATAAACTGGGTGCAAGCCAAATGGCTAGATTTATTGAAAATCATCTGCAGATACGGGGCCCTGCATAGTGTGATATCAGACAATGGGGTACAGTTTTAAGGAGCAGTTAAGGATTTATTCTCGAAGTACCAAATCCATCATCATCGATCCTCTCCTTATAGACCAAAGGCTAATGTTACAGTAGAAGCAACAAACAAGACAATTAAGCAAATTCTGTCCAAGATGACCAAGACTTATAGGGATTGGTCAGAGATGCTTCCCTTTGCTTTATGGGGATATAGGATAAGTTTGTGAACACCTACTGGAATGACACCATTCTCTTTGGTTTATGGGATGGAAGCAATGTTGCCAATTGAAATTGAGATAAAGTCATTAAGAGTAGTCTTGGAAGATGAACTGCTTAAAATGGAATGGGCAGCGAGCAGATACAAACAGTTAGCTTTACTAGAAGAGAGGAGGTTAAAAGTGTTGTATCATCACCAACTATATCAAAAGAAGGTAGCTCGAGCCTACAATAGAAGGGTTAAGGTCAGAAAACTCAGAGTTGGGGATTTGGTGTTGAAGTTGTAATATCGAAAATGTACCCTAGAAGTTTTGATATAATTGTTGTTTGATTTGAATCAAATGTATATGTGTTATTGGAAAGGAAAAGATTGTTTAGAGGGAATGTATATGTTGTGTATATGGCTATATATATAACATATATGCAAGTCAAATGGGTGGTCAAGGGAAGAAGATATTTTAATTTGTGATTTGTGAAATTACTAATAAGGGCAAGTGTTTTAAAGGAAGTTAAAACAAATTGTAAGAGGGTGTTTAGGTAATTGCTTATGTTGAAATACTTGGTGGAGATTTAAAGAGATGAAAAGTTTGACTTTGTTTCTTTATGTTCTTTTCTTCTTTTCCATTGTGTTGGCCGGCTCATCCAAAGACAAGAGAAAGCAAGAGAGCAAGAGAGGATTTTAATGTTCTAAGGTCAAATTGGAGGAAGATCTAAGTGATCAAGTTGGTGATTCAAGAAGTTTCATTACTTTGGTAAGTCCTCTTTTGATTTCTTTGCTTATTTGAAGTTGTGTTTGAGTTTGATAGATTATTTAAGGGTGTGTTGTTTGATTGTGATATGTTTAAGAGTGTTTGATTAAATTGATTATGGATTTTAAGGATGGATTGAAGAAAAGAGTAAGTTGGTTGGAATAGATGGTGTTGTATTTGTGTTTATGGTTTGTGATGATATTTGTGATTTGTGTTTGATGTAGGTGTGGAGTTGTTTATGTGTTTTTGTAAGTTTAAGATGGTTTTTGGGTATGTTTTGATAAGTTTGTTTGAAGTGGATGTTGGTGAAAAGAAGTGTTTTGTTGGGTGTTTTGTTGTTTTGGGCGAAATCTGGGTTCTTGGCCTGACACGCCCATGAGCACGTCCAGATTCTTTGGCGTGTCAATTGTGTTGGTGGCAGTAGGATTGACACGACCAGTAACATGCCCGTGTTATTGCGCGTGTCATAGCTACTGTGAGATTGGAGAATTGACACGGCCATGAGCACGCTCACGTTGTTGGACGTGTCGATGTTTCTGAGAGGCAGAATGTATTACACGCCCAGGGACACGCCCGTGTGGTTGAGCGTGTCATGTTTAGAGTTTGCCCTAGTTAACTCTTAACTTGATTATCTCATGTGTATTCCTAAGCAAGTGTATGTTATTATTTTTGGATTAGGTCTTGAAGAAAGTGATTTGTCATTGATCTAAGAAGTAAAAGAATCTTGGAAAAGGAAGTGTTTAGAGTTGTGTGAATTGTTATTGAGGTAAGTACAAATATTGCATTATTACATTGTTGACTTATATGAATAATGTACTTTGTTATGTTTATATCAATGATGTTATATGTATAATGTGAAGGATATGATGATGTAAATGATTGTGTATTTGAAAGATGAATTGCTATAATGTGGGTTGAGATGTGATGGAATATAAAGCCATTGTGATTGGCTATAATGACTTTAATGAGGCATGTTTGCCTAATTGATAATGACAATGGAGAATGGAATTGATAATGAAATAATGAATGAATTGTGTGTCTAATGTGTTATTCCATTTTCAGAGTTTGTTGTTGGTGGCATGTCTATTAGTAACAATCTCTTGAAGTTAGGTTGGAATTGATCCTTGAAGCCAAGTTGGGTTGAAGTTTAACATGTTTTACTCCCCTTGAAGCTTGGTTGGGTCTAGTCCTTGAAGCCTAATTGAGATGTTACAACCCTTGAAGCTAGGTTGGGTTGGTTCTTGAAGCCAAGTTGGGTTGATACTTAGCATGCTTTGTTCCCCTTGAAGCTTGGTTGAATCTAATCCTTGAAGCCTAGTTGGGATTATGATAATGATGAATGTGATAATTGAACCAAAACATTAACTCTGAAAATTGAATGGCATATTAGTGTCTTTTGGGCCCATGCTTGTCTTTGTTTAAATGTGATTCAACAATGGTAAAATAGTTGAATAGTGAGATCTATGGAAGGACTTTGAAATGTGATATGTTTATATGTGTATGGGTTATGAAAGATAAAGGTGTGATGTTGGTTTTCCACCTATGATGTTGTCTTTATTATTAAAATGTGTGACATTGCATTGCATTAAAGCATAATGTTAGTATACTTTGTACTACTAAGCCGTTGGCTTAGCGCGATAGTGGTTGATCGCGCAGGTGACGAAGTTGAACCCGAGAGTTCCTCGAGACCGAGTGAGGCTAGGTATTGAAGAATTTATTTTTGGACTTAAAGATCAGAGAAGAGCTGCCAATCATGTATAACTCCTTTATATTTTGTAAAGTATTGATTCTAATGTAAATATAAGTATAATTGTAAATATTTTATAAATTCTACTGCGTATTAAGTAAATATATATATATATCTCTATTTTGTTTTATATTACAAGTTAATTACTTTATTTCTATAATGTATAATGAGAAAGAATATCCTATCATTTAAAATGATTTAAATGTTAAAGAAAAC